>JANEYF010004428.1:205000-912740 GCA_029963845.1 Rhamnusium bicolor | reverse complement strand
GGGCGAGATGTTGGTCGCCATATTTTAGTTCTAACGCTGCCTCCAAAATGCTAAAGTTTTGTTGCTGTGCGACAGGAATTGTTTGGAGCAGGTCTATGTAGGCCCCTTAGTGCTAATAAAAATGCTGTTGCTTTTTCCTCATCGTTGAATATGCAGCTGTCTCAAATTGTCTCTTATAAGTTGACCATGAACTTTGACCGTCGAATAAAGGTGGTTGTAACCTAGCACCAGACGAGAGTACTATTGGCCACCCTTCTCTCTTAATTGTTGTTTGAGTCGGGCTACTTCTTCCTTAACTTCAGTTATTGCTTCTCTAACTTCACTAACTTCTTCTTTAACTTCCATAACTTCAGCCTGTACATCCTCCCTCAATTGTTCAGTGACCGAGAGCATGACTTGATGCTGTCCCTCCATAATTTGTCTTAATTCTTCCTGGCGTTCCTTTCTTTGCTTTTCCTTTTCTTCCTGTCGTCTTCTCTCTTGTTCTTCTTTTTCTTCTTGTCGTCTTCTCCCTTGTTCTTCTTTTTCTTCTTGTCGTATTCTCTCTTGTTCTTCTTTTTCTTCTTGTCGTCTTCTCTCTTGTTCTTCCATTTGTTCTTGTCATCTTCTCACTTGTTCCTCTCTTTCTTCTTGTCGTTTTCTTTCTTGATCGTTCATTCGTTGTAACAATGCTGCAAGCATGTCCTGTGTTTCTTTCTTCGCCATACTTCTTGTTTTTGGCATTAACTCACGACACGTAAATCAATTTCAAAATAAAGTTTATTACACTATAAAGTCCGTAAAATGTTGATATCACGTCTATTTTAATATTGGAATGTTCCAGAAAAAATCTCGAAACAGCATTAGAAAGTCTTATTTAGAGTCTATACTTATTTTGTGTTGACAAAATTCACTTATCTCATTAATTGTCCAATAGAATGTTCGAGAATTTTCACGAAATATCACTAATAAGTCTTGTTTTGAGTCTATAACACGTTCCCGTTAACACAATTCACGTATCTTCTGTGGTTTCCAAATCGAATGTTCTAGAATTGTCATTAAAAGTCACTTACAGTCTTGTTTTTAAGTCTACAACACGTTCCCGTCGACACAGTTCACGTATCTCCTGTAGTTTCCAAATAGTCCTAACTTTTGACAACTAGCCATTTGATAAAATCAAAAAAAAATTTTTCGCCCGGCCTAATATATATATATATATATATATATATATATATATATATATATATATATATATATATATATATATATATATATATATACAACACGTTCCCGTCGACACAGTTCACGTATCTCCTGTAGTTTCCAAATAAAATGTTCTAGAATTTTCCCGAAATTGCACTAGTAGTCCTTTTTTCTCCAGTCTACAACACGTTATTACTAGCGGTACTCGTGTATTTGCAGCTATTTCTAAATCACACTTGAACACATATAAGTCTCTTTCTTATTTCTTTTTTACTCGTTCACGTTCAACTTAAGATTGAGTGTCGGCCCACCGTGTGTCTTATTTATACATCCATTCACACGATTTAGAGCAGTCCAGAATATTCCCGGCCGTTAGCGTACAATTCCAGTCTCATCTAACCAGTCTACACAGTCCAGTGACGTACAATATATATATATATATATATATATATATATATATATATATATATATATATATATATATATATATATATATATATATATATATATATATATATATATATATTACGTCACTGGACTGTGTAGACTGGTTAGATGAGACTGGAATTGTACGCTAACGGCCGGGAATATTCTGGACTGCTCTAAATCGTGTGAATGGATGTATAAATAAGACACACGGTGGGCCGACACTAATCTTAAGTTGAACGTGAACGAGTAAAAAAGAAATAAGAAAGAGACTTATATGTGTTCAAGTGTGATTTAGAGATAGCTGCAAATACGCGAGTACCGCTAGTAATAACGTGTTGTAGACTGAGAAAAAGGACTACTAGTGCAATTTCGGGAAAATTCTAGAACATTCTATTTGGAAACTACAGGAGATACGTGAACTGTGTCGACGGGAACGTGTTATATATATATATATATATATATATATATATATATATATATATATATATATATATATATATATATATATATATATATATATATATATGTATATATATATATATATATATATATATATATATATATATATATATATATATATATTAGGCCGAGCGAAAAATTTTTTTTGATTTTATCAAATGGCTAGTTGTCAAAAGTTGGGACTAGTATTTAAAAGATCTCACACCAAATATGGATCAGATTAAAAAAAGTTTAGCCGGGCCCCCAAAAAATAAATTTTCTTTCTCAAAAAAATAATTTCAGGGCTAGTTAAAAACTGTTAGTATACGGTTTATGTAGTCTCCAAAAAAAAATTTGTTCATATATCTGTACGTTAGACTGGGCCCCTTTACGAAAATTGAATTTTATATTTTTTTGGTGCTGACTAAAATTAAGAATACACGTCCAGGCGATCGAAAACTGCACAAAGGTCAAAGTAATGACAAGCATTTGAGTATATATTAAGGTACGCATGCGCTAGCACCATTGCTTGACGAATTATCAATCATTTCGTTGTCATCACAACAAGTGATCAGTCGGGCTTGGTAAGATTTGTGTTTTGTGACTTTTTAATATTGGGTTTTATTTAATAGTTCGGTACGTTTATAAATATAATGCCGCCCATGCCGAAGCAAACGCATGCAAACGCTTGTATGTACATTTTTGGTAGTGAAAAAGACATTTTACCAGAACCAACAAGTGTATTGCCAACGTACGAGGAGATGGGAGATGATACGCTGTTTTCAAAGTATTCGCTTAAAATTGAAAGGTAACGGAAGCAAGCAGCCAGAAGCAAGAGAAGTTGCTTCTATTGTCGCCTCCAAAATAGAAGAGATTTGGAAAAATGCTTCGCTACCTACTGTTGTTCACAAAAGAGTAGTAGATATGATACTACAATATAACAAAAAATATCAAACGATCATTAAATCTTTAAAAGGTAGAAATACTACTTTTTTTACAGAAAAATTTGAAACATTTAAAATTGATGCTAATCGGTTGTTTGATATTTGCTCATGTAAATGTGAAAACAAAATGTTATGCAAGTGTGACAAAAATAGGGAAAATACCAGATCTGGAATGGAGTTTTATAGAAGACCAGAGAAATAAGAGAAAAATGGCAATCGGTAACGTTGACAAGGAAGTAACGGCTATTTTGGCAAAGAGAAGCGAGCGAAAATTTTATGAGTCTCAAAGGCAATCTCTTATTAATATTAATGCAAATGCATCTTTAGAAGAGCCAATTGGTGGTCCCAGTGGACTTTGTCGTGTTATAAACTCACCATCGCCGTCGGAGGAAACTACAACATCGAACATAAATATGAATAATAGTAATAGTAGTGATAGTCCATTAGGAGAGGACTCAAATGACGAAGAATTTGTGTGGTCTTACCCTCTTGTGAAGCGCAATAAACAAAACACAATTCACAGCAAGAAAAGACTATGCCTTACTCACACTTCTAAAGCTGCCGATCTGACAGGTGTGTCCTGTAGAACTGCTGCAAAAATTGCGAATGCCGTTTTAGAAGACGTTAATTTAATTTCCAAACAGAATATGGCACTCGTCATCGACAAAAATAAGGTTCGAAGAGGTGTTAAGAAAAATAGGAGTCAACTTCAAGATGCAAACAGGAATTTGAATAAGTCAATTAAAGGTATCTATTTTGATGGAAGAAAGGATCAAACCATAGTCTTCGAAAACGCCCGCCGAATCATTAAAACCGAGGAACATATTGCCTTAATTGAAGAACCGGGTAGTTCCTATTTTGGGCATGTAGCCTTTAATCAATTCCGAGCCATAGATATTGCCGATGGAATAATAGGCTACATTCAGAGCCATAATGTAGATTTAGGAAAATTAATTGTTATTGGTTGCGATGGTACAAACGGCAATACCGGCTGGAAAGGCGGGGTAATTCGACTAATAGAAAATCGAGCAAATAAATCATTACAGTGGAGTATTTGCCTGTTACACGCTAATGAGCTTCCACAGCGACATTTACTACAAAAACTAGATGGACACACAAAAGGTCCTTATTCGTATTCCGGGCCGGTTGGAGCGCTTCTTTCTCACTGCGAAAAAATGCCTGTCGTTAAATTTAAACCAATTAAAACTGTTCTTCCTCCTGTAAAAGAACACGACCTAAGTACAGATCAAAAATATCTGTATAAGATAACTAAAGCCATTGGAGATGGAGTAGTTCCTCAAAATTTGGCCGAAAAAATGTCCAGGAAAAATGGGACACTAACGTTGGTTAACGACAGTCAACCGCATTCTTAGAGTATATGTGCACAGTCAGTTAAGATCGTACAAGATGGAGTAGAATGTCTTTCGGATAGTGTTAACATGTTAACAGGGGTACCACAGGGCAGTGTCTTGGGTCCGTTGTTGTTTAAAATATTTGTCAACGATTTAGTAGTCAACATAAATAACTGCTTTTTAACTCTTTTTGCAGATGACACCTCTGCTATCATAACTGCTACAAATGTAGACCTTTTAAGTAAAAATGCTACTCTATGTGTAGATAAAATGTCACAGTGGTGTCTCAACAATGGCTTAATACTAAATGAGCAAAAAACTGTATTTCTAATGTTCTCTCCAATTGGTATAAAGCTGGATTTTAGTCTCTTAGTTAGGGGTAATCATAATCTTCATCAGAATGATTTTGTGAAATTCTTAGGTGTTCATATGGATAAGACTATGTCATGGGAGATTCATATAGAGAATCTAACAAACAGACTGGCTAGTCAAAACTTTGCTCTCCTCCAAATGAGAGACTCTGTTAACTCTGATACTCTGAAATCTTTTTATTACGGCAATATCTATTCGGTTCTGCAATATTGCATATTGTGCTGGGGAAATAGTTCCGGAATAAAAAAAGGTGTTCATTTTGCAGAAAAGAATATTGAGAAGTATGTTTAAACTTACCTACAATACATCCTGTAGGGATTATTTTAGACAGCATGGCATACTCACTATTTACTGCATATACATTTTGCAATCAGTATGTATTGTCAGGAAGAATATTAATAATCTTTTAAAATGTGGTGATATAAATAAGTACAGCACTAGATCAGCAAAAAATATTTTTGTACCCAGCCATAGATTAGAGCAAATAAAGAAAGGTCCCTTTATCTCTTCAATAAAAATGTATAACCACCTCCCACAAGTTATAAGAAATGCAAACAATTTTGTAACATTTAAGAAACTTGTAAGAAAATATTTAGTGGAGCAGTGCTTTTACTCTTATGAGGAATACTACCTCTCTAATTAATGTTATTAATCTAATTTAATTAATTTTGCGATAAAAAAGAATTGTGTACCTTTACTTAGTCATAATTGTTAATTATGTTTGTTTGTCTTTATGTCATATGTTTAGTAATCTACCATTATATATGTGTACATGTGTTTGTGTATGTGTGTATATATATGTGTATATATGTATATATATGTGTATATGTGTAGGTATATATATTTTACATTTTATAATTTACATTTTAGTATTTGACAATTCCGATACTGTTATGGTCTTATGGAAATAAACATATTATTATTATTATTATTATATATGTGGCTACAAACGATCCTTCGGAGAATTTAAAAATACTAGCAGAGTTTGTAATAAAAGTATATTCGCGTATGTGGTTTGAAATAAAAAACTCGACCACAGCAGGAAAATGGTGCAAGACATTTGTGGAAATTAATCCATGTTTCGAAAGAAGTACCAAATCATGTAACAGCAATTATCAATAAAGTGATCCAGGACAATGCTTATTTCGCGCACCCAGAAAATATTTTAATATCAATGTTAATAGATACACGTCCACACATTAGGGAGGTAGCCGTTAGAAGAATTGTAAAAGCTAGGAAATCTGACATAAAAAGTCGCATTTTCAAAGTGCCCGAAGTAAATTTTAACGCAGAAGATTATATAGATCTTATAGATTGGCTGAGTTGTACTGTAACAGAACCTCCCCTAGTGCAGCATTTGTGTGACCAGGAATTGTGGGATATTGTTAGACAAGTTCCCAATTTTGACAATTTTCCTTGTCATACTCAGGCGGTCGAGAGAGGTGTTAAAATTATTACCGAGGCTTCAACAAAAGTATGTAGTGAGGGAATCCAGAGATGGCTTCATTCGAGCTAAACTTGACGCCAGAAAGGACTTGCCAAAATTCGAAAGTAAATATCAATATTATGCTTCAAGCCCTGAGTAAGTAGAAGTATTGAGCAAAGGTGGGAGGGTGGGTGGAACTCAAAGTGCAGCTACCTCCTTCGGACTGTAAAATATATCGTATAATAATTCAATGTAATCATTGCTTAGTATAAAATAAAGTAAGTAACTAATTTTTGTGCCAAATATTGATTCAAGCTAAGAGCTGCACAGAAATATGCAATTTTTCGACCACTAACTACACTTTTTTGTTCCGGGGCCCGGTTAAAAATTTTTTAATCCGACTGAATTTTTTTTTGCAATATAAGGGTACCGATATGTATATGCTGAGCACTAGCCCTACCAAAAATTTTGAAAAAGAGAAAAAAAATTTTTTGAGGACCCAGGGGCCCGGCCAAAAAATATCTAATCCGGCCCAAAATTGGTATGGAGTGTTGCGGCCACCATATACATATTTTTGCGTCTAGCCCGCTTTTTTATTTAAAAAAAAAATCTTTTTCCTTTTTCGGCCCGGCCTAATATATATATATATATACATACATATATATATATATATATATATATATATATATATATATATATATATATATATATATATATATATATATATATATCAGGGTGAGCCACGGTGGGTGGAGTATTAGAAGTATATGGAGAATGGATCAACCGATTGCTTTGAAATTTTGGTTACCAAGATAATCGAATATGATCTCTCCAACTAAAATATTTTCGAAAGTGCGGTGTTGCCACATACGTAAAACTGGCAACACCTTCGTTATTTTAAATGGAATACCCTGTATATTTTTGCGATTTTTGGATCGTCGTCTCTTTCTGAGTAACTTTTATTAACATTTCCCTAAACCTATCTCAAGCCGTTTTTGAGATAATAATTCTATTCTGAATTTATTGCCAAAAATTTGACTTTCAGTAAATCATGTTTTCTCCTACCTACGCAGCAATTAAAAGATAATGTTTCGCGAATATCATACAGGATGAGTTAGAGAACGCTTTCTACAAGTGACTTAGAAAAATACACGAAAGTCAATTTTTTTAAATGGAATGCCCTATATATTATTACTGATTCGGAAAGGCGATACATTTACCTCTTTAAAAAGGTAATATACTCTATACCTAATGCACACCGTTTTCGATTTATGGGCACTTTTCTGTAACCTTACCAAGAATATTAGTCTTCTGGTATATCATAACGGGTGGGCCATGAAATTTTTGTTTTGTCATTTTGTAATGACAACAGATGTTATTTTTCTAAATAAATTTGACGTTAGTGATATTTGCCCTAATTTGAATAGCTATGTAGCACAAATATGGCAGAAAATAATTATACAAACACGGTTTTAATTGATTTGTTTATTATTCATGAACAGTGCAATAAGATTATAAGCAGAACTTCAGCAGAAGATTTAATGAGAAATATACGAATTTGCCGCAGATGAACAACAGAAAGTTTTTACGAATTCAGAAGAATTTTATAAATTTTGGTTCGTCATTAAGAGAAGCAAGAAATTTATCTAAACCTGTGACATCTGACGAGGTAAATGAAATCAATGTGCTAGCATATTTTCATGCAAATCCCCAGTATTCCATACGTTGTGCTGAGCGGGATTTAGCGCCATATTCATCCATTCGAAGAATACTAGCAAACCATAAAATGCATAATTACAAATTTACAAGAGTCCAATTTCTCATGCCTCAGGATTATCTACAGAGAATATAATTTTATGAAATGTTACTTGTACGTATGCAAGAGGAATCAAATTTTTTAAAGAAAATTATATGGACTGATGAATCAAAATTTTCTAGGGAAGGGATTTGTAACACACGAAATCGTCACCATTGGGCCACAGACAACCCCACATTACTAGAGAGGCTGGCTTTCAAGTCAAATTTAGTTTCAGTGTGTTTTGTATGTTAATGGATGACAAAATAAAATATTACATATACGACGAAAAATTGAATTCCAGAAAATATTTAGATATAATTAGAACAATTGTGGAAGACTTCCTTGATATTATGTCAATTGAAAAATATATAACTTATTGGTATCAACTCGACGGGGCCCCTGCACATTGTACACGCGAAATTAGTATGGAGTTGGACCGCTTTTTCGATGATCGTTGGATTAGACGTTTGGGACCGTGGAATTGGCCTCCGAGGTCCCCTGACCTTACCCCGTTAGATTTTTATCTTTGGGGTACTCTTAAAGATAGAGTCTATAAAACTCCAGTCCACAACAGGGAAGAATTAGAACGTCAAGCGATTCAAGAGATTGAAAACTTGGACCTCGCTGAAATAAGAGCTGCTACAACAAACGTCGTCCATCGTCGTATACAAAAGTGTCTGGAAGTTAACGGTCTACATTTCGAACAATTATAACAATATTTTTAAGATTTTTTATATTTATTACTGTTATTGGTATTATTTATTATTGCTACTTAGACTTTGTTACTGTTGTTGCTGCTTAGTTATTATTTTTTCCTAATACTGACACTGTTATTGTTCTCTTAATGATGAACCAAAATTTATAAAATTCCTCTGATCTGCGGCAAATTCGGATATTTCTCATTAAATCTTCTACAAGTTCTGCTGATAATCTTATGGATAATAAACAAATCAATTAAAACCGTGTTTGTATAATTATTTTCTGCCATATTTGTGCTACATAGCTATTCAAATTAGGTGCAAATATCACTAACGTCAAATTTATTTAGAAAAATAACATCTGTTGTCATTACAAAACGACAAAACAAAAATTTCATGGCCCACCCGTTATGATATACCAGAAGACTAATATTCTTGGTAAGGTTACAGAAAAGTGCCCATAAATCGAAAACGGTGTGCATTAGGTATAGAGTATATTACCTTCTTAAAGAGGTAAATGTATCGCCTTTCCGAATCAGTAATAATATATAGGGCATTCCATTTAAAAAAATTGACTTTCGTGCATTTTTCTAAGTCACTTGTAGAAAGCGTTCTCTAACTCACCCTGTATGATATTTGACATATTTGATTAATGGAGGAGATGCCCCCAGGCCTTGCCTAGCCGCAACTAAAAAATTATCCTTTAATTGCTGCGTAGGTAGGAGAAAACACGATTTACTGAAAGTCAAATTTTTGGCAATAAATTCAGAAAAGAATTATTATCTCGAAAACGGCTTGAGATAAGTATAGGGAAATATTAATAAAAGTTACTCAGAAAGAGACGATGATCCAAAAAACGCAAAAATATATAGGGTATTCTATTTAAAATAACGAAGGTGTTGCCAGTTTTACGTATAAGTGGCAACACCGCACTTTCGAAAATATTTTAGTTGGAGAGATCATACTCGATTATCTTGGTAACCAAAATTTCAAAGCAATCGGTAGATCCATTCTCCATATACTTCTAATACTCCACCCACCGTGGCTCACCCTGTATATATATATACACATATATATATATATATATATATATATATATATATATATATATATATATATATATATATAGTGGTGAGAGGTATGAAACTTCTCATATGGTCTGAAGCTACTTCCACCGACATCCTGGTCTTGGCGGAAGCACTTGCATAAGCAAGTACAGGCCCCCCCAGGTGGACTAAACTAAGTGATTAAATATATTTGAAGGAAAAAATAGGGGCAAACCCACCGCATTGAATTACCTTCAAATCATGAAGATCGAAGCCAAGTCCTATCCAAGACTCGAGGGTCGGTCGGAAGTAGCATTCAACCATATGAGAAGTTTCATACCTCTCACCACTATTACTTCTAAGTTAGTATATACTAGCAGGTTGCCACTATATTTGCTGTTCCAACCTATGGCAATGAAGAGAACAAATAAGTCGAAATCGATCTATGTCTGGTTAGGAATTGACAAATGATATATATAAATTTAATACTATAATTTTAAAGGGGGTTTTTTTCAAGCCAGGGGGGTTTTGCCCGCTGAGTAGTTGTTTCCTTCATATCATATTTAATCAATTAGTTTAGTCCACCTGGGCTAGGGGGGCTCGGTCTCTGTGATGCAGTCCTTCCGCAAGAGGTCGTCGGAAGTACATAACCAATGGTTTCATACCTCTTTTCCTTCTCAAGTAGTAAACTAGAGGTGGCACTATATTTTGTCTGTTCCATAACCTATGGCAATGAAGAGAACAAATAAGTTCGAAATCGATCTATGTCTGGTTAGGAATTGACAAATGAATTGGCTATCGATCTATCATGATTTGAAGGTGTAATTCAATGCAGGTCGGGGATTGCCGCTGAGTAGTTGTTTCCTTCAAATCATATTTAATCACATTAGTTTAGTCCACCTGGGCTAGGGTTTGCTGTGATGCAAGTCGCTATCCCCACAGGACTCGAGGGTCGGGGATAGTAGCATTCAGACCATATGAGAAGTTTCATACCTCTCACCACTATTCACTTCTCCATAGTTAGTATATAACTAGCAGGTTGGCCACTAATAATTTTTTTTTTTTAAAAACTAATGGGTAACTGAAGAGAACAAATAAGTTCGAAATCGATCTATGTCTGGTTAGGAATTGACAAATTATATTTCTTTTTCGAAAAAAAGGGGGGGGGGGGGGGGGCGGGGGGGGGGGGGGGGCCCCCCGGGGGGGTTTTTCCCCCCACAAAAAATTATAAAAAAAAAAAAAAAAAAAAAAAAAAAAAAAAAAAAAAAAAAAAAAAAAAATATGGGTTTATATAATATCTTTTTCCAGATGCAATTCTAATAAAAGTAAAAAGCATTTTTGTTTGACCATTGAAAACTGTCTAAATTGACTTTGACGTACGTATATTTATATTAAAGAAAATGTAAAATGTAAAAATGTAAAATATATTTACTGTGATCAGCCACAGTAAATATCGATGTGAATATAACTTCAAATGATGTTATTTGGTAGATAATCAAGAAATTAGTAGGTGAGTACTTAATTCATTTTTTAATTTCTGGAAAACTGAAACAGACCCCAAACCGATATGTAGCCAGGAAGATAAATTAGAAACAGGTAAAACCACAAAATAGGTGAGTTATATCAGTGATACTTATAACCGTATAAAGACATTATTGATAGGAATAAGTTAACTATTATATGTATAATTACAGGAAAACCTTTATAACCCCTTAATGTTGTTATTTACCAGAGAAATAAGCTAGCTTTTGTATTCATCTTATCTACTTCCTTTTTCATCACACTTGTAAATGTTATAAAAACCAATTTTAAGATATTTTAATTGTCTTAGTACTTGTGGCCAAAGACTATGCACATTAATCAAGTGTTCTTCCTGTAAATTTAAAAGTTTGTTTTAATAAAAGTTTACTTTTTTGAAAAATCTAAATTTGCAATTGAATACTTAACTGGCGCTGTGAACAGGATAGTGCTACCTTGAAAAAATTACCGAAATTCATTTCAACGGCGAATTTTAATTCCTCAAGCGCTATCGAAAAAGGCTTTGTCCAATCCCTGGACATCCAGAAGAAAAATAAACTGTCGAAAATTTTATCTGGAGCGACTCAACCCCGAGTACGAGAAGAAATCGTGCGAACAGAAGAACTTGGAAAAGTAATGAAGTCCATCCTTCCATTCCTGTAAGTACAATTTCCACCTCATAGTTAATTCCTTAATCTTAAGAGCCTATATCAAGGTGTCACTGTATACAAATCTAAACTGCACACAAATCAATTATTTGTAAAATTTTCACATTCTTGAAAGGTCTGTAGAAATAATAGAAAATAAAAATCATCATTTTAAACCGTACCCACAAGTACGCAAGTTAGAAACTATTATCGAAATCACTTGTGTTGATTCTAATCAAACTACCAATTTTGAAAATAATATTGCAGAAATGACCGCTGTTTCCACCAACGATCTCTCAGAATTACTAAAAACAATACCTGACTTCAACCCTAATGATAACATACCGTTATTTATCGGAAATGTAGAAAGCGTTATTACAACCTTACAACAATGTGCGATAACACCTTTCCAAAGTGCTCTAATTAAACAAGCAGCAACAAATATTTTTATAAAAAATACAACAGATAGGAGTTATATAGAAACTGCTTTAATTAAATATTACGGGGCATAGAAATCAAAATTTATCGAGCTCGAATTTAAATCAAACCAAACAAAATCAAAATGAAACGTGCTTTACAATTTTACCATAAAATTTTAGAAGCACAAAATGCTCTAATACAACACGGCCAATTGTACCTTACAAATGCTACCATTATAGAGTACGAAATTAAAAAAATAAAAAACATAAGTTTAGGGCAATTTAAAATAGGTTTACGGGAACCTTACCGTACGTTACTTCAGAATACACCACCTAATACTATCGAAGACGCTCTCATTAAATGCCAAGAACATGACAATAATCTAATAGCTATCCGTCAGCTTCATAATACCTTTGTAAATAATAAACACATGTTGCCAAATAAAAACCTTTCATCTCACCCATTCTTAAAACGAAATGTTAACGACCCCATACCTTTCAGTAACAATTCATTCACACCAAGACAGAATACGTCGAATCAGTTTCAACAGAGACACTTCGGAGACATAAATAAATCATCCCCTCAACGACCGACCTTCCCCACTAATAAGCAAGTTTTCAGAACAGACCACCGTCTGGTCAGTTTGGACAGAATAACTATACACCTACTCCTATGTCGACACAATCTACTAACCCACATCCGCCATCACAACAATTCTCACAGCAAAATAAAAATTTTGTATCTCGTGAATTACATAATACAGAAACTAACTCAGAATTTCCAGAATAAATAAAAATTGAACCACAATATGCAGATTCAGACGAAAATTACGAATATTATTCAGATGAACAAGATTTTTCAAATTATAATCCTACCGAAACGATAGAGGAAAATTTTCAGATGAACGCCTCGAAACTATATATTTCCCTGCGAAGTTCTACCTGAGAAACCACCTAGAAGACAGATGGACAGATGATTGCCAGAGCATCATACGATCCTACATGTGCAAGAATTTACTTATAAATCAGTGTAACCTACGAACGCAAAATCATTGTAGCTTCGCAGAAGTTGAAGAGGCCGACGCTTACAAATTAACATCGCACGGAATTCTAACTACATTTTCCACACCTAAGCAGGTTATCGAAAAATGTCAAAATATTATATTACGACACACCCTCCAAATGAATAATCTAATAAGCTCACGATGCACAATTATAATCGACAACAATTTAATACAAACCAATAACGAAACTATCAGGTTACAAATTCAAGATGACACACCACTCACCTTACCTGAGTCAACATACAAAATAAAACTACAATCTTTACACCTGAACGAGATTAACCGATTAATGGAAGATTTAATCCCGCTAGAAAAGAAACTCCTGCTGAACGATCCAGTCTTTAATATTACCCACGCCACTGCAATGGCTATCATATCAATCTTTTGCATTGCATCTATTACCCTCTTGTGTATCTTTAGACGAAGAATACGACAACTTTTATGTGCCAAACAACACATCATCCAATTGGACCCCCTAAGGTAAACGACGCTCCAGGAATCTGAAATACCCTTTGATGAGACGTTAAAAATTGATGATGGAGGAGTTATATCAGTGACTCCTATAACCGTATAAAGACATTATTGATAGGAATAAGTTAACTATTATATGTATAATCACAGGAAAACCTTTATAACCCCTTAATGTTATTTACCAAAGAAATAAGTTAGCTTTTGTATTCATCTTATCTACTTCCTTTTTCGTCACATTTGTAAATGCTATAAAAACCAATTTTAAGATATTTTAATTATTATTGTCTTAGTACTTGTGGCCCAAGGCTATGCACATTAATCAAGTGTTCTTCCTGTAAATTTAAAAGTTTGTTTTAATAATAGTTTACTTTTTAAAAAGTATAAATTTGCAATTGAAAACTTAACTGGTGTCAAATATTATTTTGAAAAGGAAAAGTGACCGCCATGGCCGTCCTGCAGTTTTGAGTAGTATGGTCACATTTTCTTCAACAACTGCTCGACAATGATCGAAATCAATTTAATTATATTGAGGAGCTACGACAAGGCTTAACCCAATAATGGAAAAAACTGCCTCAAATTTCAGTAGCACGGGTCATACACAGCTGGACAGCTGGAGGAGAAGAGTTACGGCATTCGTGGTTATACAAGGAGATCAAATTCAAGGGATATGATGTGCTAGATTTCATTATGTAACAGTGTCCCAGCTAACATTTCATTCGCGATTTTTTCTGTAATTTTCAAGATAAATTCGTAGTTCAAATATTAATCTGATGTAGTTTTTTCCGAGGAATCCGATGCTGCTAATAATGTAACAAGTGAACATCAAACAAAAGAGTTATAGCCGAAAAACAATTTTTTTTCCAAAAAATCATAATGGCGGGTTATTATATTTTTTGTTAGAGTATTACTGAAACAAATTCCATATATGCAATTTTTTATCACTTCTGGTTTAGACGGAAATAAACTTCTACCAAAAATTTGAAATCTCCCAACATATTTTGATTTTATTCAACAGAACATTTAATTATTATCTATCAAAAATGTATACATCACTTTTGCGATATTTCTAACGATTTTCGAAATATTAGTAGCTCTTTGACTTTAACCTCATATCTTCCATACAGCACGCAGTTTAAGTGACATCGCAGTTAGCTGTTGGTTAAGGCGTCTTGTGTTAGAAATAATACCATAATTAGGGCCAAAGCGTAGTAGACAGGTGGCAAACTAAGACAATTGAAAAGAGCTAGCTGTGATATCACTTAAATTGTATGATGTATAATGATAAAGTCAAAGAGCTATTAATATTTCGAAAAGAGTTAGAGATGCCACAAATGTGGTTTATGCATTTTTTACAGATAATTGATTATTCTGTTGAACGCAATCAAAATATATTAGGATATTAAAAGTTTTTGGAAGAAAAATTCATTTCCGTACAAACCGTAATAGAAAAAACCGAATATACGGAATTTGTTTCAGTTACACCCTATAGAAAAAAATATAATAATCCGCCATTTTAATTTTTTTTAAAATCAGTTTTTCGGTCATAACTTTTTGTCTGAATTGTTTCTTTCTTAGTGGTATCGGATTCCTCGGAAAAAAACTACTTTACACTGATTTTTGAACTACGATTTTGTCTTGAAAATTACCGAGAAAATCGCGAGTGACATCTTAACTGACACATCCTGTAGTTGTTAACTGAATATTCAGTGTTTGAAAATATTCATCTTTTTTTGTTGTATTACAGCTGTTTTAAATTTTTGTTGTTGTATTACATTTGTTTTACATGACGAAATTTATGAGTCGTGAAATATCTTCAACAATTTCGTCGTGTTATTTACCTAAATAAGATTTTTCATATATTATTTCTTTAGTTCGTATTACTGGTTGTCATTATTTAAGATGTTATAATAGTATAAGCAATATAAGTACTATCAGAAAATGGGAGTTGTATTTTGACATTTCGGTAATTTGTTCGGATTTTCATACAATCAATTTTATTGCTCATTATAACAAGATCAAGTTTATTAAAATCGGTTGATAAATAATTGGCAGACAAAATATCAAATTTTGTTTTTTGTTCAAGATTTTAACAATGGCAAGTAAATCTTTTTTTAAATTCGCAATACTTCCCAAATCAATAAAACAATATCTCATCCTAATCTTAAAATTTAGAGAGTAGTTCATTCTTTCGAAATCTGTCATTTGTTTTTGTCATTTTGACAACTCCCAATTTAAAAGAACGAGCACAAAAGAAGGTCTTTTTGAATTGTGCACGCCATCTTGAATTTTAGGATTTTGACTATCCTGATATTTGGTCCTTACACTCTATTTAATCAGCTAACTATTGACACCAAGTTCGTTAAAATCGGTTGAGAAAAAAAATTTGGCAAAGAGAAACAAAAAGTACGGTTTTTTTGGCTCACTTGACATATACCAGGTGTCAACGAGGTCGTGTATCAACCAACCATATTTTTTAAAATTGGAATAAAATTTTCAAATTAAAAAGTCACGTATGAGAAGTAAATGGGCTTATTTTGACGAATATGAATTATCAATACCACCTACGGTTTCACCGGAAGTGTCATCAATTTTTATTTTTTAAATGGAACCCCTGTATATTTTAAAATATTTTGATAATGTATGAAATAAATAAATCAAAACTTTACCCTCAAATATGACGGACTTATTTAAATTTTTTTTATGAAATTCAAAATAATTGAATTGATTGGATAATATGGTTCATTTTTGATATTTGGGCGATTATTTTTATTATAATGGAATTATTTAAAAAACAAAATAATATTTTCTTGAATTTTGGACAATTACTAATTTTTTTCAAACAGTAACCCCTATTTTCCCTTCCCTATAAGAATCGTCATAATTGATCTAAAGTATTAAAATAATTTGTAAATAAAATAAGTTACCTTTGGAAATAAATGAGAATTTATTCATAAAAACAAATCACAAAAAAACATAATCACGAAGACTTTAAATATCAACTAAATCAACATTTATACTTGTGAGAACGATTATGAAAGGAGATAAATAGGTATTTTGGGCCTAGGCAATAACTGATACAAAGAAAGATAAGGTACCCCTCCAAAAAGTTATATAAATTGTAATTATCGATTTACTTTGTAGATGATTCCTATTTCTTATGTAAAATGAATTAACAAAATATTTCCATTTATTTTTGTTGAGAATCATAACAAATATTGATTTGGATTAAATAAAAATGTATAATGCAACAATGAAACATGAAAAATTAACTTTTTTCGAAATTGTTCATATTTAGTGTATCTAGATCGTAAGAAACACAAAATATAAATTAACTTTAAACCACCTAGACCTAGACTATAATCATAAAACAGATTCTTGGTCTTGAAATGAAATAGCGACACAATGGACACAACCAGAGAATAACATCAAATAATAAATACTGAAAGGAAGAAAAATGTCTTTATCAACAACACTCGTATCGAGAATAATGTCAGAACAGACCTGCCAAATTTAAATATGAAAATGTTTAAAGTGAAAGTTAGTAATAAATAAAACTTTAATATTTTCAATATGTTATTTATTATTAATACAAAAAAATATAGAATAATCGTTTTGTATTTAATTATACTACAATACTAATAATAGTAGGTATTGTAAATCTCCTAAAAACTTGTCCCGTGGGATTTTTTATGATATAAATATGGGAATGATACCAATCTCTTCGTAAATAAACGTAAATTATTACTTGAAATGGTGATTAGTTGTAAATCATGTATGCAAAAAGTCATGGCTTAGAAATAAAATGACGTTAGGAAATGCAAGAATAGAGTACTGAATTTTAAGAAGTTTTGTTTTAAGATTCTTACGAGAGGCAGCCAGAAGTAGGGGTGACTGGGCGGGGCGGGTCCCCCGAAAAGTCATGATTTTTGCTTGAGTGTCTCTCAATGCTTCCGTTCAATTCAGGAATGTATGTTGGACATGACATGAAACGATAGGTAAATTTTACCAAATATACCCACTTGCCCCCCCTGAAAACTTCTGTGGTTCCAGGGATTCACATTCGCATTATCAGGGGCAGATGTAATAGGATCCTTTGCCCATAACTGCAAGCTGTCATGATATAAGGCATTTAGTTCGGCAAGTGACGATAATCTAAAGCTACAATTTAGTAAGACTGTTCGTTGGGCCGACCTGAACCGAAATGGGAACAAAAACAGAATCCGCCGCGATCTATTTGATTGCGAAGGTGGTTTCCTACAAAAAGCTAAATGCAGTTTGTTCTGTATCGTCAACCGAAATGAATTATGCGAAAAAGAATTTGTGTGTGCTTTTGTTGTGAGAAGAAGCGGAACAGGAGGAAAAATTATTTGATATACTGAAATGTAAAAAAAAGCGTAAAACAAGAGCATTAAGCGAAATTAATTAGACATTTCACCTCTTGTTAATGAAAGTTTGACCACATTAAAAAAGTGTAAGTTTTGTCAAGTATATATTAATACAAAAATGACAGATACTACTGAGGTGAGGTGGTAGCTGTTTACAAAAAAGGAAGCTCAAGATGAAAGCCTTTCTCCAACAAAAAGTTTCTTGTATTGTACTGTACAAGGTGCAAATTTACAGGCAATTCAGTGGCAGCAAGATTTAAAGCTATACAGATCTTGGTTCGAAAAAAGTTTATGACAATTTTGAACCGAAATTTTGCATATTACCCTGTGCGTCTGCAGTAATTGTGGAACTGTGTCGATGCATATGTGTGCAAGGGAGACGTTTGCCTACATGTTCCTACCTTACAAGTGAAATAAGATGCATCGAAATGTACACCTGTAGTGGTAATTCCGACCTTTGTAATAATTTTTAAGAAAATGAGGATATTATTTTTAGTGGCAAAGAAGATGAGAGCACTATTTTAAGCGAAAAATGTGTCACAATTTTTAGTAACTAGGAAAACTATGATTAAGGTTTATTAAAAATTATTCTTATACCTATTGTTCCATTATTTTATTTTATGCATTTATATAAAAAATTCTCTTTTTAAGGTAAAAAGTAATAACATTTATTTTATTTTTTTTTTTGTATAATATACCCATCTACAAGACACTTGTTTTTTAAAGAAGGGTGGAAGCAATAAGCAATAAAATACATAATAAAAATAAAATTTTGTTTCATGTTGGCAATCAAATGCATTCTGTATAAGTACTACAAGTCAGTTTCACAATATACTTACAACTAACGTTGAGTCAAAGTTAGATACATACATGTGTTATTGCAAATACAACAGTGCCAACCTGAAACCAACTCGTAGCCAACCTATCAATTCTTGCTGGGTTACTCACAATATCTTTGATATCTAAAATTTTAACCTTAACATCTATAAAATCTAGTTCGTGACAAAAATTAAAATATGCACCAATTATAGACATTTAACGAATTGAGACAAAATTTGATACAGATTAAATTTAGTTGTGTATAACCGAATTATTCCTCATAGAAAAAACAAAGTATACCTAGTAGCAACAGTAATAATAATAATAATAATAATAATAGAAATAGTGTAATCTACCTATAAGAAACAGAGGTTATATGGTTATTTTCAATGTTATTCTTATTCAATATTAGCCATAATTAATGAATCCATAATAATTCATAGTGACAATATATCAGTTCAATAATGTATAGAATAATACAAAGTTTGATATATAAAAATCATTAAATATACTTTATGTACCATAAAATTTTCGGTACATAAATTTTCACGATAAGTACCTACACTATTAAGGGTTTGTGACGCTGGGCGTCGTTTTCAACGTATCAACGTCAAAAGCAAACGCCCTCACAAAAGGGGCGTATCACCAAGTGTTACTCTCTCGCCTCTGAAAATATCAACTCCGCCTTCTGCGTTAAATCCAGCAGTTTGTTAACCGCTGCATTGTTTTACAGCAGGTAGGTGAGTGAGTTCGCGCATCTATGGAAAGACTCGGATACCTAGCTACAAAGGCTGCCGCTGACAGCTGACTAAATGCCTATCTTTAAGGTGTCAGTCCAACACAAATGAGTTTCCTTTAATTATAGGGCCAAGTAGTTTCTGTATTGTGCCGCTTAGTCCAATGTTTAAGTTTAATATCAGAAGTACCTCTACGTTGTCCGTTTCTCTCTAGCACTAGGAGAATGAAGCTGCAAACGAAGTGTCCGCATTTTAGCGAAGAAAACCGTACCTCTAAGCAAACATATCATGTGGTAAATTGCTTACCTACTCTCTATCAAGTTTTCGACTCATTTACGTTTGCTGCGCGTATAGTGTGATGTGATGACTTTAAAATACACAAAGGCGTTATAAAAAAAGCATTTATAAATTACATGTTAAACCATCAAATTGTTATCCGCCTCAAACGATAAATTATCTTTTGTCTGAAAAGAAATTCATTCTTTATTTTATGTAAGAAATTAATTTAATAATAACTAACAATAATTAATAATATTTTCTATATTATACAAATATGTTTGACAGTTTGATGGGACTCTTTGTACGCAGGGCCGGAATAAGGGTAGCATATACTCTTGGCACCAGCCCAATAAACTCAGGTACATAACTGATACGTTTCTCTTATATAATCTACTCAACATGTATTACATCCTAAAAGTCAGTACACAAACATTAGTCTACCAACTTGAATTAGGAAACATACCACCACTGGTTTGAAATGTCCAAGGTCAAATATCTAGTAATTTTTAACGTTGTTGAGTTGACGGATACAACGTCTGTCAAATTATTTTTGTTAACCTCCACTGAGAGAATTATTTAGTTGGGAGAAATAAATTTTATTTCAACCTAATAAATGATTTCTTTGTATTTGGCGAACGAAACATTTAATTGGGAGAATTTGTTTCTGAACATTAAATATTTGTTTCTGAGCATTAAATATTTATTTCTCAGGAATAAGACATTTTATAGAAAATTGCGTGGATTTATTGTTGATGAATACATTAATTTCAGGAAAATTAATTTCGTTTTTAATTTATTTATAATGAACAAATATTTATTTCTCAAAAACAATGAAAATTTCGTATATTCATTAATATTAAATAAATTGTTAATTTTTGTTAATAACGGTGTTTAATTTATTTATAATAAAAAAAACTATTTCTCCTCTCACCTGCTTTGGGTATCCACCATCTTATAAATTATTTAAAGAATTTGTTAAATAAATCTCTGCGCCAAAAGGATTAGTCATAGGTTGGTTTTTTTGGAGAAAAAAACAATCTGAACAATTCTTTTGCTACGCATGGTTTATTTAAAAAAAATATATAAACAATTTATATAGAATAGCGAAAGAAGGTTCGAAGACAAATTATACGGATACAACAAATAAATGAATATAGAAAATTAAAAACATATATATAAAAATTTTTACTTACCTGGTTTATATTTGCGAAACTAAAATTTGATTTATATTAAAAAATGTCTGCCTCATGATTTGTCTACAGTACGATGTATTAAAAAATCAATTTTGCTAAAAATTATAGTAGAAATTTTTTTATTTTTTTTCACAAGTTGTAAATCATATCGTCGGTCCACTGCCAAAACAACGAATGCGCATTTTTCTAATTTTTCAGAAGAAGGGAAATAAAGTTCAATTTGTTGTTAAATATCCAAAGGTAATTTGTTTATAGGTATAAGTTTCTTAGTATAAAAATATTTAAAAAATATTCAATATTCGCATTTGCGGTTTTGGCACTGCAGACTGAAAAAATATATTATTTTCCAAGAGAAAGGTCGAAACCGGCAAATTTGCACATTCGATGTTTTATCATTAAAGCAACGTTATGGTAGGTATATATTTGCGAAATTAAAATGTATTTTATATTAAAAACATGTATGCTTCACGAGTTGTTTATAATAAAACATGTTCTAAAAAATGATACAGTAGATATCTTATAATTTTTTATATAATTTTGCATAGATGTAGGTACATACATAGGACTACTATCAGTATAATCAATTACTCTCATGAACTATAACTTCATAATATCTCCATAGACACGATGACGTTAAAACATATTATATCTATTATGTTAATTCTTCTTTCATAGGTGTTAAGGTATTCATGTTTAATAAAGTTCTAAATTTTTTTAAATAATGTGTCTTATTAGAATCAGTTGAACCTCAAATTTATTATATATAAATCTGGATTTCCATGTCAAATTTTAAGATAAAATTCAGGAAAATTGTAAATATCAGGAAATGCAGCCATTATAACCGCTTATACCGAATAAAAGTTTTGCATTGAATTGATGCGAGGATATAATCTTTAAAATAAAACGTAAACGAACAAGAAAAAATAATGTAATAAAAATTACTGCGAAATATCTTATAGATTGTATGGTAATAATAATATAAAATAATACAGTCTATAAATAACACCTAGTTAAAAAAATAATCTATTTATTTTTATGCAAGAAAGAAAATAATAAAAAAAGAACATTCTAAACCGATATATTTGAGTACAGATTTTCCTTTTTATTCTTTTCTTATTTTGACTGTAATGTGCTTAACTGGAACTTTTCAAAAAATACCAAATAAGTGAGTTTATTATTAACTTAGAAATAATAGTAGAAAGCTCAAATAAAAATTAATTTTCAATTTTCTTGTTTATTGTAATTTTTAATTGATATGTCAGGTTAAGGATACAGAGAAACAAATGTCTGTGTTAAAGGTAAACAAAATTAAATATATGAAAAATATTTACACATATTTATTAAAAAAATAACAAAAATAAATAACTCTGAACAAATTTTCACAACTAAACAGTTTTTGGCAAGGTTAGGTAGGTACTTTAATATGCTATGATAAACAAATTACCACGTACAAATATTAAAAACTTACATTTAAAAGTTTCTTTGAGGCTTTCCAGCCCTCATATTTTTCTAATAAACTATACATCTACCGAAAGGGAACCTTGCTAATGCGCTACCGCGGTTCTCAATGCCGGTAGAGGGTCAACATTTAGTTCTCAGAAACAAATTTGTTAATGAGGAATAAATATTTCTTATTAGAATTAAACATTTATTTCCGCTATTAGGGTATGAACTTTAATAGTAAATATTTCTTTCTATGAAATAAATATAATGATGTAATAAATTTGGCAGATACAAATGTGTTATTCATGAGTAAATTTATTTCTTATAAAGAATTATTTAATTACAAAAAATAAATACCAAGAAAATTCCTGAAATAAATCATTTAGTTTTGTCAATTAATCCAATCTTCGAAATATGCTTATTATAACAAAATTATGGAAAATAATTATTTGTCTGTATTAAATATAATGCAGAATAATAAATATTTATTAAATTGAAAAAACTAAGGCTTCTTAGTCATTTCAAGCCAGATATTTCCCTCAGTGTCGTTGGCTTTAAATAGCCAGAGTTTCAAAAAAGTCTCTCTTTTCTGTCAAGAAATTAATAGAAAGTATCTAGTATTGCCGAAGTATAGACACAAGCGACTTTTTGTTAAAGCACATTTTTGTTTGCTTTGAAATAGTTGCGGATAAAATTGTCTATTACTTCATTTGTTAATTAGTACAGAAGTATTGATCTCTTTCGATTTGTAAATTGGATTTATTGGCAAACTAAACGTCTAGATTTGCTGGGTAAGTTGTAACTTATGTGTTTGAAGGTTAACTTTAAATAATTTTTGTTCTTAATTTATTTTAGACGATTTTGATACAGTGCATTTTGGCATCGTACATATTGGAACATACGTTTTGATACCTATAGTTTTTTGGTACAGTTTTTTTGTACAAGTATAAAAACTTATACCTTATTTTTGAATTGAAACTTGGATATTCGATTTTGAAAATTTGGCAAGTTAATGGTAGTTGATTTCTAGAGAATTATATTATACTGCTTGTTCCTAGTATAAAACCTCTCATTAAACATGAAACATTAAAATAATATTACAAAATATTTAAAACAAGTAACTTTTTTAACGTTTTTTCTGTCACGTTTTGTGTATGTTTTAATAACAAATGTTTTAAAATATTGTTGGTCTTATTGTTTATTAAACTTTAAAAATAACATTTTCTTAATGTAATTTAGGAATCCTTTTAATTGCGTTTTCTCTGTGTGTATCTAATGTTAATATAATGTATCTCAAAATATAAGTATAACATCATTTTCATCATTTAGTCAACTTTATTTAAATATAGTTTTTTAATATTGTATTATCTACATTGTCATATTGTAATAAATGAAATGTATCTGTAATATTGACATCGTATTTAATTTAATGTTTAAGTTCAACATCAAATTAATTCGGCAACAATATAAAATTATAATATATTTTTTAAAATTTGTTGACAATGAAGTATGTTTAGTAATGTGCCGCAGTGACATACTGGGTCACGTGACAGAAACTTCGAGAAAGGAAAGATGCACGCATTTCGCCATATTTTAGTTTCGCAAAGCCACTGCTGACTTACTCATTTAGTTTTATCTCCTTATAGTTTTTCTCTGTTGTGACAGTATTTTATATGTGTTTTATGGTCACAGCTATAGCCCACAGCCGTCATGGAGAATTCTAATCTAATGGTATTGATACTAATGATAAAGTAAGTACATATTTTTATTTACTTCTAAATCTAGGTAGGCCGGTATGCGGTAACTTACAAAATTATTTAAAAATTCCAGTATAATTTCATAATAAACAAACTTTTATATCCAATCGAGTGTACGACCGCATAAATTTTATGTATTTATTTTATTTTTTAAAAATGAAAGTCCTTTCTCTAAGCGGTCTAACTATATTTTATTATATCCATTTTCACAAAGAATAAACTAAAGGGATGAATTTATTTTTGTTTCAGGTTTCAGAAGATGTAATCTCATAAACTAGATTTATTTTGTATTTTTGTATTATAGGGTTAAACTTTCTCTTAGTTTATTATTAAAATATAACTAATACTACCATATATAATATTAAAAATATATTTATATATAAATATACACCATTTTTTTAATTTAAAATTCCTCATATCTTTTAAGAAAGCAGGGTTTGTTAAAAAAACATTGACAATTTCGATTTTGCCATTTTATTTACTTTCACTTTCTTAATTTTTTCTGTGAGGATATACCCTAGATATTTAATTATCATTTAGGTACAATGAAAGTGGAAAAATTAAAAATTATTTTTTTTTCAAGATAATTATTTTTTCTACTTATATTTAGCAGCAGCGGCTCCTGGAATTTTAGGTTGGTGGATCGGGAGATCGGATCCAAACCTTGGGTGGTTTTAAAATTTTTTTTGCTTGCAACTAAATTTTTAGTTAATATCCCAACATTCCTTGTTTTTTTCTAAAACTGATTATTTCAAAATTTGTAGAATTAAGAACTCTTATTAATAAAATATAATGTTATAATTAATAAAATTTAGCAAAAGAAATATGTAAAAAAAATATTTTGTTGTCAAGTTGTCATCAATTTCAAAATGTGGTTTGGATATTGGTTGCAAGTAGTGTATATCTCAAATTCCAGGTGTGACTGCTACATATTTATTTATTTATTTTATTTTACAAACCCAACAGAATTTACATCCAATTACAGGGTAGGCACAAATAGTCAGATATAGATAAAATATACATTGACATAGTACCTTAACATATTAACTAACATGAAAATATAATTAAATATATAAATTAACATAGAAACGTACACAAAACTAATATATTATAATATATCTAATGTAACTAATACCAAACTTACTTTCTATAATATATCCCATTTAGCTTTTATTTCATTAACAGTACAGTAAAAAATGTCTATATTATGTTCTATTCTACCAAAATTTCTACACATTTCATATAGAGGCGAAAATTTTAAAACATTTGTTTGGGGACTTCTTAAATATAATAAAGTGGATCGAGTTGGTATTGAGGGGGACATGAAATTTAATTTTTTCTAAAAGGTCTGAGCAGTTAAGCTTATTGTTCAGTAGTTTAAACAAAAATATTACGCTGTTAAGGTCTCTTCGGTGTTGTAAACTTTTTTGAGTTAAAACGATTTAATAACAAACTGTGCTCAACGTCAATAGGTGGATAAGTGTGATCCCTAGTAAATGCTAAGTATTTTAAAAAATTTCTTTGTATACTTTCAATATTATCAATATGAGTCTCATAGCATGTACTCCAAACCAAGCTTGCATATTCCAATTTTGAGCGCACAAAGGTGTTAAATAATGTAGTATGTGTTGAAATGTCAGAGAAACCGCGAGAATTTCTAATGACCGATATGACGCAGAAACTATGGATTCTACTTGATTAATAAAGGTAAGCTTAGTGTCAAAGATAACACCAAGATCTCTTACTGATGTCAGGCGATTTAAAGTTGTGTTGTCCAGTTTATATTCAAATTGAGTTGTCGTTTTTCGTCTGGTGAACGATATGACATTACATTTTTGTATGTTTAAGGGCAATTTATTTATGAGACACCAGTTTTCGAGTTTAATAAGGTCCGATGCAAGCATATCACAGTCACATAGAGATTTTATGTTTTTAAATATTTTTACATCATCTGCATACAATAATGAATCACAACTGAGCTCCAGGTTGATGTCATTAATAAAGAAAATAAAAAGAGCAGACCCAAAACAGATCCTTGTGGGACTCCAGACGATTATGTAAAGGTGTCAGACTTGAAGCCTTGATACTGGACGAATTGGTGTCGATCTAATCTAACTAGATAAGAATTGTATAGAATTGTTTAAAAAACCACATTTTTTCAATTTATCCATAAGTATACCATGGTCCAGTCTATCAAAAGCTTTTGAAAAGTCAGTATAAATGACATCAACCTGTTCTCCAGAGTCAAGACTTTCAGATAGGTACTGTGTAATACAGGTTAGGTTGGTGACGGTGGAGCGTCCAGATACAAAGCCATGTTGGCTTTCAGATATTTGTTGAGAGACTTGAGGATAAATAGAGTTGTATAAGACAATTTCAAATAGTTTGCTAAAGTTATTTAATATCGTTATAGCACGATAATTTTCAATATCTGGTTTGCTACCTTTCTTATGGATAGGACAAATCTTTGAAGTTTTCCACTTATCGGGAAAAACGGTAAATTTTATGGAAAGGTTAAATATGTAGGCTAATGGAGCGGCCAATATATTTGAGCAGTCCTTAATAAAAAAGCTAGTGATCCATCAGGACCGTTAGTGAATTTTGGCTTCATGCGTTTGAAAGCTTGTACTACATCGAGTTCGGTGACATTAGGTAAATATACAGTGTTATTGTTTTCTCCAGCTTCGTTTGTTGGGGAGTTTGAGTTCGTGTAAGCGGATGAAAAGTGTTTAGCAAATGCATTTACAATAGATTCTGTGTTTTCAAGTTTAGTACCATCGTAGGTCGGTATGTTTGGAATTGAAGTGCTTTGCTTTTTGGTATTGATATAAGACCAGACGCTCTTGGGATTAGTCTTTAAATCGTTTTCAATTTTCTTTTGATAGTTTCTAAAGGAGGTGTCAATGTCATTTTTTATTTTGCTGCGACATGCTTTGTAGTTTTCATATATATATTTGAGTTTCCGGTTTTTTAAATTTAGCGAGTAGCGATTCTTTCGTCTTAATATCTTTAATTATTGTTGAATTAAACCACAGTGGGTAAGATTTATTTGATGGAATTGTCTTAGGGACATGTTCAGATAAACGATTGTTCAAAGCACTGTACAGCTCATCCACTGCTACATTGACGTCTTCAATTCGATATAGCTGGTCCCAGTTTATGCTGCACAACGAGTCGTAAAGGTCAATGAAGTTGGCTTTTCTAAAATTGTATGTAGGTAATTTATTTTTTGGGAACTTAGTGGTTTGAGGAAGAACTGTGTTTATTTTTATATTCAGTGGTGGATGCTATTGATCCTCGCGCAGAATACATTCATCAGCTCTCACCACAGAGCATTCATGGTCACAAAGAACCAAGTGTAACAAGTTATTGTTTATATTTTTTACAAAATTAATTTGTCTTAAGTTGAAATAATTGCAAAAGAAATTTAACTCGTTTGTTTTGTTTGACATGTGAGCGTTAAGTAAAAGATTATCACAATATTCGCGTATATTAAAGTCACCTACAATAATTATATTACTTTCCTGAATGTTATGTTGGCTTGTTAGGCAGTCATAAAATAATTTGTAGGTCTCATTGCTAGTATCTGGAGGAATGTAAATTACGAAAATTATAAGGGTTTGTGGAAACAATATCTTAAGACCAATAATATCAATATTAGGTAACTTTTGATGAATTGCAGAGATATTTATTATATTTACAGTCAGCGATTTATTAACTGCAATCAACACACTACTTAAGTTTAATTGTTCAAATCTACGATCACATCGAAATACTGCGTATTTATCGCAGCATATTTCAGCGTCGAATATGTGTGTGTCTAACCAAGTTTCAATAAGGCATAAGATATCAAAGTCACAGTTGGTAGTTGCGTTAAACAGGTCGTTTAATTTAGTATTTAAACCTCGTACATTTTGATAATATATATTAAGGTGGCAACGTTTGTTGCCTATGATATTATTTTGTGTTCGGTTTTGGCTATGTAGATTAAAATTATTATCTACAGGGTGACTAACTAAGGATTGCTATTGTTTACCAAATATTGAAGTTCTCAAAGAGTTGAGATTGCTTTTATATACGACACAGTTCTTATCAAGAGACGAGTGATTACAATCGATATCGACATTTTGGTTTCCTATTAGCTGCAGAGCTTTGTAGTTTACACAATTAATACATCCATTGGTAGCGTTATTGGGACAATCAGTTAATAAGTGGTTTTCAGAACAGCGCAGACAAGTTGCTTTACCTTTACAATATTTTGACGAGTAGTTAAAGGAACTACATGTGAAGCATCTTACAACATCGATCCCGTCATATACCGGACATCGATCCAGTCCAATAATTAAATATTTGTCATCGGAATTCATGATACTATTATAAGATAAAATATCTACCTCAACAATTGCTTGTAGTAAATCTGTCCTTTTGGTTTTCTATATTCTCACTACTCTGCATTCCTCTTTGATTTTAGATGTGTTTTGCATTTTTAAAAACTTCTGGACCTCTTCAGTTAAATTCTTCGGATATTCCAGCTACCTTAATTCTTGGTCTAGGGTTGTTTATCTCATTGATTTTATAGTTTTCAGAGAGTCTTTCATGCACCATTTTTTTGAGTTTGGAATTATCTTCGTCATTTTTGCAGCTTACAAGTATTCCACCTTTATCGAGATTCTTAACCTTGGTGATGGGTAAATTGGAGTTGGAAGCTGTAATATTATCAAGAACGTCGGATTTCGTAACATTAACATTCTGCTGTTCGTTTTTTGGTTTTATTATTACTTACAGATGTTTTATTATTGACTATTTCGGAGTAGCTAGGAATAGAAATGGTATTAGGCTGTACTGAAGGCTTGTCTTCATTAATAGATTGCATTATAACTAATTTCCTTTTATTTTTTTACGTATATACAATTTTTCAGGTTTCGTGGGTATTTGGGAATACGTATTTATTTAAAATCATATATTCATTTGGTTAAAAACAATGCCTTAATGTAGGCATCTTCGGTAAAGAAACATTAAAGAAAATACCTATTAGCAGTTGTTGCCTGAGAACAAGCAATACATTATAACATTTATATTGTTATTGATAATAACATTCAATAATTATATGCCTTTATTTGTCGTCAGGCCAGAATTGCTTAGGTAGGTATTGATTTTAATGTTTTTTAATTTGAAGATGCCTACTTTAAAAGAAGAAACGTCATTATTGTTTTTATCCTAAAATGTGTATGGTTTTTAAATAAATATGTATTCACCAATCACCCTTGAAACCGTTAATATTCTACTATAATTATAAGGTAACATTAAATATTTAATAAACATTGAATAAAAAATGTTACATATACATATTGATAGTAATATAGTAAATTCGTTAAAACAATATTTTATCAATATTAAAATACATTCCATTAGTTGTGAAAATATGTAAAAGTAATATTTATATATCTTATTAATATAAGGTAACAAAAAAATCCAAAAAGTTATTTTAACGTTGTATAAATATTTTTGTTATATTAAACAAATACTGTGATACTATTATTCTGTTGCCAAAAAAAAACATTATTTAAATATTGTACAAATATTTTTACAGCCTTATATAAATATCACAATAATATTGTGTTTGTAATGTAACAACTCAACGTTTGCTACCCTGACATAATCCGTAACATCAACATTGATGCATCATTTATTATCTTTAGAAAATAAGGTAACTATGTAACCCTGATACGTAATTGTTTTATTACCTCATTGGAACAATCATGATGAATCCTAGTGAAGGTTTATGACTCCGGGAATTACACAAATAATAAGTACAAGAAATGGAAAGAAAATTTTGAAATGTTTAAATAATGAACATATGCAAACAAATAAAACAAATCTTGAACATTCCATCTGAAAAGATTTTACTATATCGATACCAAGAAAGAAAAATCCTAAAATTAAAATTTAGAACTTAAAAAAAATTTTACGTATTATTTGAAGTACTACAAAGTAATATAATTAAACAAATATGTTTTACAAGGATGAAGAGTTTAAAATATTAGCAAGAATTAATTATGAAAGAAATTTCAACATAGTAATAGAAATTACACCTGGTCTTTTCCATAAAATGATTTCGCAAGGATATCTATTTGTTGGTTGGTCAAAATGCAGTGGCGGTCGGTCCATGGAAGCAAGGGAAGCAGTGCTTCCCCTGGAATTATAAAAAAAACACATAATTAGAACCTAATTATTATTTATCACATATATTAATCATTAAAATTTACTTTTACCCAATTTCAATAGACACGGCCCTGCTTTTCAGCATGATAAAACCGTAACGATGACGCACTCGATTAATCGAGCCAACACGAACTCGCGCGACTTCGATATATGTAAGCAGAGAAAACTCTCTGATGTAGGTAACTTGTTGAAATGCGTCCAATCCCCACTTCATAATATTGATATCTGAGCTGTATAGCATCGTAATACGTTTTATTTTATAGATTTTAATATTATACTTAATATTAATCTTCCTAGTATTATTCTCAGCTTTTGTGCTATATTTGTAAAAACTTTTTTGATGTTTCTAAACCTGTGGTGCGGCGACAAGTGATTTTTAAAACGTTGAATATTAGTGCGCGTGTAAGCAGATTTAGAATTACTTATTAAATTTTTAAGCTGTTCCTAGCACGGTGGAAAATATTATTTGCGTTTGTGTGGTGTGCAATTTGTTGAAAAGGGGATTTTCAACATATTCGTTTCAAGATAAACTGGATATTATTAGAAACGGGAAACTAACACCTGATTTAAAACTCTTAAAAACGAAAGTTAAATCATGCTATAGGTACTTTAATATTGAAGTGTACAGTGCCAATCAGTGGTTAACGGGTTGTGAAAATTTGTGTACATTATTTTGTTGGCCATGTGTACTGTTCACAAATGAAAAAGGTGTTTGGAATAAAAATGGCTTTTCATATTTAAACAACATTCACAAAGTGATAAAAAGGCATGGTTAGTGTGAAACTCATTTGCGAGCGGTGCTAAAAGAATAAACATTTGGAAAATCACGAATTGAGCATTCATTAGATCAGCGTTGAAAGAAAGTGTTAAAAAGACTTATTGACATTGTTTGTTTTCTCGGCGAAAATGTTTTAGAGGTCATACTGAATCTCGGAGCGTTGCTAAATAGCGGCAATTTTATCAATTTAGTTGATTTATTAGCAAAATACGATACAATTTTAAGTAACCATCTGGAACACTCCACGATATTTCGCGGTACATCAAATCATATTCAAAATGATTTGATTCAGTCGATAAGCAATATTGTCTTAGAAAAGATCAAGCAAGAAATAAAAAAGCTCCTTTTTGTTGCAGTTATGTTAGATGAAGCAACCGATATTACGAATATTAGTCAGTTGTCAATCGTAGCTACATAAATCCAAATGGGAAAGTCCAAGAGCGCTTTTTAGGGTTTTTAGACGTAGCAACGCCATGAACGGCCGCAGCTTTATATACTATAGTTTCTCAGATAGTCGATGATTTACAGTATGGTACTAAACTTATCGCCCAAAGTTATGATGGGGCCGCTAGGCTGGTGAATTGGGGGGCCTGCAGGCCAAAGTAAAAGAGACTTTTCAGAATGCAATATTTGTATATTGTTTTGCGCATCGATTAAATTTAGTTCTAGCTCAATCTGCAGCGTGTCTTAAAGAGTGCAAAATATTTTTTTTTCAAGTATTAGTGGAATGGCTGTCTTTTTTTCAAAATCATCTAAACGGACACGAGAATAAAAACTTTTTCAAAAAATTCAACCAGTGAAGAGCGGCTTTCAAAATTGTCCCTGTTGACAATAGAAAGTGACTTTGTGAAGGAGATCTCCCAAAATTCAAACTTGTACGACGAAGTTATTTCCGACATCGCAAAAAAGGAGAAGCGGATTAAACTACATTGTAAATAGGTAGGTATGTGCATGTTAACTACTTAACTAGCTGGCTCAATTTATAGTTGGCTAGAGAGTGCACGATGGCTAGTGTGACTGAACAAACTCTCTATTTCGCTGCGGGTTGAATTCTCGCCACCGGCGCTGGCAATGTCGGTGGATATGGTTGTGTCTGCGTTTTTTTAATAAGTGTAACCCTCGCCCGTGCAGCTTCGGCTTTCGAATCGGGGGTTGTCTAATTTTTTGTGGTGTTGTTATGTTTTATGTTTGCGGTCCTACAAGTGTACTTTTTTTCTAGTATCATAACTTTGCAGCTTTCGACATTTGCTTTAAAATGAGTATACGGAAGCCACGCCCCTTTTCTTAAAATAATTTTTGCCTCGCTTCGCTCGGGGCCTCGCGCTACCCATCACTTTATATCACAAACTGCTTCCCCTGTATCAAAACTCACAGCACGCCCCTGTCAAAATGTCTCGTAAATGAATATTTTAATGTCGTACTATGCTACAAGTGTTCGTCCTATGGTCATATGGATCAGTGTAAACGTGAACAATATGTTCTGAACAACACAAACTGAGAGATTGCCACGAAATTCTGTAAGCTGTATTAACTGCATAAACAATAATTACAAATTTGAAACAAACTATAACACAGAGCAATCTTCTAAGGATGTATGTTGTCAAATGTATTTAAAACAAATTGAATTAATAAAGTCAAAAATAAATTACAGTGGAATATAGCAACCAAATTCATGTTATCTAAATAAATATGCAAAATCTGCATTTACAGTGGTCCATCATAATATGCAATGTATTAAAAGTAAACTTGATGAATTAGAAAAAATATTTTTATCCTCTGAAAATGTGGACATAATTTGTATTATTGAAAGCTGGGTGTTATCAAATAAAATAAACTATGTAACAATTTCTGGATACAAAATTGTTAGTTTTTATTGCAGAAAATATTATATACATGGTGGAATTTTAATACTATCAAAAATTTTCTATTCTACAGTTGAAATTACAGATATTGTAAATTTAAGTGTTTCAATTTCTAAAATTAATTATTGTATATTATGTATTTACCCAGCAAACACAAGATTATAGGGCCACTATTGGCACATTACATCAAGTCAGTTACATGATTTGCTGGCCCAACGTAGGCAATTGTCAATGGCCCAGCATCTCGGTGTCCTTGTGGCCGACATCAGGGCCAACACTATTTTTAAGACACTTCCAGTATTGGACCAATGTTCAGCCGATGTTTATGCTGTATAGTTAAATATTTCCTTACCTTCATTTTGTCAGAATAAAATTTACATTGGCAGACTGTGGATATCCAATGCACACCCACTTATAGATATATGCAGGGTGTAATTGTATATGTATGTATATATTAAAAATTCTCAGTCCGATTAATACCATATATCGATGTTGTAGTGCACACTTGGTAAATGCATATTTGGGCGAAAATGAGTTAATTACACTAAACAATTTCAAGTGTTTGCACTTATTTAATGTATTTAACTCATTTATGCCTAAAAATGCACTTACCACGTATGCTATACCATCGATATGATGGAATTTCAATTCATGCATTTTAAAATGAATTTTGAATTCATCAAGGCCTTATTGAAAAAGAAAATATCATATTTTACTACTGTCATACAAGGTTAAAATACATGAAAAAATTAAAATACAAACTAAGAATATTTCTAAAAAAAAAAAACAATAATTATTTGGGTCACATAATTAACGTTTTTTTTTTTTTAGAAACGGATAATATGAAACAAATAAAATATCAGATTTTCTAAAGAATTAAAGTATGTTTAATAAACATACAGAATAATTCTTATATAGTACCTAGTGTAACAACAAAATATATTTGGACATGTGATTTCACTCGGTGTACTAATTTACATTCTGATTACAACCAATGCAAATGAATATTCTTTCATGCTTGGAAAGTACATAAAAAATACTTGAAATTAATACCAAATATTCTCCACAATTACTCACATACTTACATTATAAGGTCATATAAAATAAAATTCATAAAATTAGATGCTCTTCCAAGCTGTATGAAAGCTATCGAAATGAGACCGTACCTTATAGTTGAAGGAATGAAAAATATATTTTTGATGAATTATATATCTTATGTTATTCTTTCTTTGTTTTCATATTTACTTATATTAATTTATCAGTAGATATTTATTAACAAAATATAACCCTAGCATAAATAAAATGGATCCACAGTTGTAAGTGTAGTTATATTTTTTTATAACAAAAATAAACATATTTCTTCTTTCTGCAAAGTTAAAATTTTTAGGATAAAAAACGTTTTATTTGCTTTATAATCTTAACATAAACAAAAACCAAGAACTAAAATAAGCAAATACAAAAGCACCGAGTGCAATCTTAATCACATCACCAAAACATACAAATAAAAAAATGTCTTTTTATATGAAAGAGTAACTATCTCTAATGAACTATAACAGAGCAAAGTCAAAATGTTTTGATATTATAAATTATTCAACATCTTCTAAATTTAATTTAGTTTTTTTTTTAATATCGTTTGGTTCTCTCCATCTCTATACCCGCTGTTCTTAGCCATATTTTAGTAACAGCATTTACTTCCTGTTGAGTAGCTGTTCTGGATATTGGATTCTTTCTGACAATTACTATAAGAACAAAAGGTAGGTGTAAGTTACATGTCCAGTATTTCATCTTCTTACTTAAATATTATATTCAGTAGTACAAGTACTTCGATATTATCAGGTCATGTCAATAATTTGTTGCACAATAATAGTCTGTCAGTTTGACAGTTTAAATAATCTGACCGTAAAGCAAGAGGATTATCTGCTCAAACACAGAATTTGTTAATGTGAAGGAAGTTTAAGATGCACGCTCGAAAATTTTCAAAGTATATACATTGGATTCTATTTATTTTTTTGAATACATTTTAAAAATATAAACATAACTCAAAAACAAATAAAAGTTTCCAAAACTATCCCACAAGTAGTCAAATAAGTTAAAGAAAGAAGTTATTTATTAAGTTACCTAGTGAAATTTCTCTAGTATAATCGTTAACGAAAATCTGCCATATTGGTACGAAAAAAATAATCATTAATAGTAATCTCACTACGGTGGCTTTGTTTTTGAAGAAAATAATTTTATTAAATCTAAATATGCAAAAAAAAAATTAAACAAAGATAATTAGTTAAATCACAATATGCTTTCAGTGACAGAGATTATATCTTGATTTTCTTGGCGTGCTATCCGAAAAAGGGGACAAAGGCACTGATATGGACATCACTGTTTCATAATCAGAGGAACGATAATTCGATAACTTCGATGTTTGTAAATATATAAGCAGTTAGTTTTTGGTGCATATGCTACTAATCATTTTGTTTACTTTAATATGTAACAGATTCCTATAATTTCACATTTTTATTTATGTTATCAATGTTGTTGTTAAAGAATGAATTTAAAAAAAATTATTAACAAATAATAAAATTGTTTAATGCAGAAACTCTTATATTTACAAATCCTGGCATACAGTATATTCACCTGTTATTAGCTTCAAAATATTTTTTTGTGCTTCGAAACAATTTTTATCATTCCTTCCAGACCAATTGAACGTCAGTGCTAAAGAATTAGTCATAATTTTGCTCAATGCGCGTCTTGTTGTGTCAACAACATCTTTACCACCCTCCAACTGTAAACTGCTGACCTGAAAATTAATTTTAATTTTGTAATTTTCGAAACTAATAAAATAGCTATTGAATTAAGACACAAATAAAACAGACAATATACAGTTATTACCACTGTTGACATTATGTTAAAGTCTTTCAAACTTTTATTTAATTTTACAATCTCATCTTTGGTATTCCACGGTAGCGTTACACCTGGAAAATGTGTAATATATAATTTTCACAAGGAAATTAAGTTCAAAATTTATGGTTTATAAATACTTACCACATTTTCTTACTTCACATAGGTCTCTTTTTCTTATAAAATTTGTTCAGGATGCTTTTGAATGTCCGCCTACTCAATAAACATTCTAACATAACCTTTTAATTTTCTGATGGATGACCGAACTAGGAATGACAGTTTAACAGTGTTGACAACATTCAAGTCACTTTTGTTTTGTGGTGTGTAGTACCAACATTAAACAAAGAAAACTTATGATCGAAGACCTGATTGCCAATATTGGACCTACAAATTTTTGTCTAAAATGTTAGTCATTCATTCATTACTTAAAATTTATATTTTTCTTAAAAATATATGAATGAAATAAATATATCTTGACTTTGATACATGTATTTCACATTTTTTAAATTATATTGACCACATCTCAATTCTTTATCTACACTTATACAATGTTAGCCCCATAGATAAAATATTATAGTATAGCATATTATAATATATTTTCTATGGATTAGCCCAGTATCGACTTTTACACCGTTTTCTTTTTATAAGGAAGGCTAACATATAACCAACATTGGTCCAGAATATGAAAATATATACACGTAAAGGCCCAGCATATGCGATAATGGCCCGTCTGTTGGCCATCATTTCTGTGTTTGTTGGGTATAGAACACCAAATTCTGATTTATTTTTTCAAAAACTCGAGGAATATTTATATAATATCATTAGTAACAGTAATATAAACAGGATAATTATTTGTGGTGATCTAAATATAAAGTACCTTTGTGAAAATAATAAGCTGTACAGCTGTACTAAAGAACCTTATAGATTATTTTTATATGCATTCAGTTTTTACAGAATCAACTAGATTATAACAACATTCTGAAACTGCTGTATATTATATACTAACAAACTTTAATAATAATATATAAGTTATGCAAACATCACACATATTGAATTTTCAGATCACTCTGCCAAAGAAATTACTTTGAATTTCTACTACAGACTCAGTTCAAGAAATTAAAATTAGATCATTTACAAAAAAACAATATTATGAAATTTAAAAAAATTTCAGAGGCTGAAACCTGGTAAGATGTAGTAAAGTAACAAGCTGCTGAAAATAAATTCATATCATTTATAAATATTGTGGAAAATTATTATATTTGTTTTCCATTTCGCACCAAAAATATTAATACTAATAAGAACAAAAATTGGCTGACTTTAGGGCTGCGAGTGTAAACTTTTTGGAAACAAAAAAAAACATATTTTCCCCCTAATCAGCATGGTTTTAGAAAAGACCATTCAATATCTACAGCTTTATTAAGTTTTTAGACTATGTATATCTTAACCTAAACATGGGGCATAAGGTCATTGTATTATTATTTGTGGATCTTTCAAATGCATTTGACTGTTTGAATCATGGCATTCTCTTAAGTAAATTGGAATGTTATGGTCTTTGTGGGTAATGCAACAGTCTTCTCAAATCCTACCTCTCAAATAGAAAACAATTTGTTGATTTTTTTGGAGCAATATCTACTGAACTTGACATTGGTATAGGTATACCACAGAGCAGTCTCCTGGGATCTCTACTATTTCTCTTATACGTTAATAATATAGACCAACATATAACAGAATGTCACTGTGCATTTGCAGATGATATTACAATTGCAACAATTGGAAAAAATTTAGATAATGTGATAAATAACCTAAGCTCAAATTTTCTGTCAGTTTCGAACTACTTCATAAACAATAATTTAATCTTAAATAGAGAAAAAACTTTTTTCATGCAGTTTCATCCTGTGAATGCAAAGTACATTGCCAGTTCTCTTCTTTGGCTTGAAAGTAAGTCAATTCAACAAGTGAAAGAATTTAAATTATTAGGCATACACAGTGATTTTTCTTTAGACTGGAAATCTCAAATAAATAATATTTTCAAAATGTGCGCAGGCAACTGTTTTCCCATAAAGCATTTCTCTCAAATTTCTAGCAGGGATACCGTTAAAACATTTTACTTTGCCAACTTTGAAGGCTGTATTAGATGGAGTAATTTTTTGGGGATATTCTAATATAGCAAATCGTCCGTTTATACTGCAAAAAAGAGCTATACGTTATATATTTGGTTTAATGTATCGAGCATCTTGTAGGAAAACATTTATAAATCAGAATATTAACCATTTTAGAGATTTTAACACTGGTAAAGAAAAATCCAACTAAATTCATTTTTCAAAACTTTCATCATAAATATCCTGTGGCATACACGGACATGACTTTAATTTACAATATTCAGCACACAGTCTTGAAATGAACAAATCAAGTTAACATTTTACTTTGCCAACTTTGAAGGCTGTATTAGATGGAGTAATTTTTTGGATATATTCTAATATAGCAAATCGTGCGTTTATACTGCAAAAAAGAGCTATACGTTATATATTTGGTTTAATGTATCGAGCATCTTGTAGAGAAACATTTATAAATCAGAATATTAACCATTTTAGAGATTTTAACACTGGTAAAGAAAAATCCAACTACATTCATTTTTCAAAACTTTCATCACAAATATCCTGTGGCATACACGGGCATATGACTTTAATTTACAATATCCAGCAGACAGTCTTGAAATGAACAAATCAAGTCCCTATTATATAGGCTCTGTTTTATACAATAAACTAAATTTAGAGTTCAGAAACATTAATAATTTAAAAACATTTATTTCAGCAGTAAGGAACTTTTTAGTGACTTGTGGTTTTTACTCTTTAAATGAATATTTAAATTTTTATCAATGAATTTTATAATGTTAAATTTAATAATGAATAACAGTTCACACTTGGCTTTCGAAGAGAGTGCACGTGTTAACAATTAAATTCATTGACTGAAGTGCATAATGTGAAAAAGTGATGGATGTTAATTTACTTATAGGTGATCCGCCCGATAGAGGAAGAAATAAAGATATTATTATAGATGAGGAGATGAATATGGTAAGAGATAACCAGCATATATCAACGGCTTTTGGAGAGCTCTTAACTAAAAGGAGATCTGTAAGTAATAGTCAACAGGTAGGGAATTTAACAGCGACAATAGTATAACAATCGACCAGGCAGCTTACGGAGGTAAAAACAGTGATGATAAGATAAGACCGGTTCTTTTTATATGATGCTACTGATAAGGGTCCATTTATTGTATATTTAGAAAATAATAAAAGGAAATATAGGCAGGGCGCATTTAGTAACAGTGGGAAAAATAATTAATCAAAGCGTACCTAAATAGAATACTGTATAACAAATATTAGCTCAATAGGTTTGAATAGGGTTAAAGTGGAGATGGCCATGGCCATTAGTGCAAATAAATAAATAAATAATGAATTCCTAAAAAATTAAAATTATGAAGAATATAATATTCCTTAATATCTTAAAAGAAGATAAGGGGTAGTAAAATATGTTGATGTGATATCTAGCGAGGAAGAAGTAAAAATAGCTATAAATCTAATTTTAAAGTTGCGGAAGTGCCTAGAATGAATAGAAATATTGTTGATACAGAGGGTCAATTAAAATTTATACCTTCTAGTACGATAAAAGTACATTTACCGGACAAAATTTACCAAAAAAAAAGTTATACATAGTGTTCTATTGGAAGTAGTACCTTATATACAGAAAGTGGTGCAATGCATGAAATGTTTGCGCTACGGTCACTTAAATAGTCAATGTAAGTGAAGCGAAAGATGCGCAAAATGCGGAGAACCGCACATAACAGCGGATTGCAATTCAACAGCGGAATACTGTGTAATTTGTAAAAATAAAGAACACAGAGCTAATAATAACAAGGTATGTCCGCAATTTAAAAAACAAAAAGGTATAAAAAATATGATGGGAATTGAAAATCTAACATACAGGGAGGCTGTAAAAAACTATAACGGTAGTTATGCAACAGTAACAAATAAAAATAATGATACAATAATAAATAGGTATAATCAAAAATAACTGTCAATAATAAAAATGCAACTATCTCACCAAAAGAAAAGAAGGGTAACAGAAGGGGGAACCTCCTTTTGGAAGCACATTTAAATATTCTGAAAACTCCTTCAGTGGGACATATTCCGATAGGAACATACAGAAATATTCCACAATATCACAAACAGGTTAATATAAATGAAAATATGGTTAATTATAATAGTAACACAGTAAATATTATAACTGATTATTTTATTGAATTGGTAAAAGATATTTTAGAAAATAAAAATGAAATTAGTTTAAACGAGCTTTTATTAGTTAAAATCAAGAAACAAATAAATCAAATTATCACAAATAGTGAAGGTTTTTTAGAACTTTTTCTACATGAAAATAATATTGGTATAGGTTTACTATTTGAAACATGGTTTAAACCGGGTACATTGATATTTTTTCAAGGTTACAATATATTAAGAAATAGTAAGGAAGACGGCAGAGCTGGCGTGGTCATTTTAATAAAAGGGAAATTTCCTTATGCACTAAATAATTTATCTAGTAACATTTGAGAATTATCAGTAATTGCAGTAACAATTCACCATAAACTAAAGAAAAATCTTAATATCTATTCTGTTTATGTAAAGCCGCAAAGTAAAATAACTACAACACAATGGGAGACATTGTTTAAAGAATTAAAAAAACCTTTTTATAATTGGAGGAGATTTCAATATGCATCATAATGTTTGGGGTTGTTCGTGGTCAGATACCAATGGAGTAAGTAAACCTTTTATCTGCTATAGATGAATGTAATATCAGATTTTTAAATAATGGGAAGGAAACGTTGGTAAAAAAACCTTATTCAAATCAACAAATCTACTGTCTATATAACTTTGCGCAATGTTGAATTTGCGTCAGACTTTAAATGGGAAGTGAATACCATGGGATCAGATCATTACGCGATTGTATTCAGTGTTAATTACACTCAAATGTGTCGTTAAAAATCAACAAAAAAAATTGGAATTTAAATAAAGCCGACTGGAAGGAAACTTTTCTCTGATCTAGTAGAAAATTATGCAAATAACGAATTAGAAAATGTTGATTACCAAGAATTCTTAAAAAACCTTAATGTTATTAATAAAACAAGTATACCAGAAAAGAAAAAAGTATATATATATATATATATATATATATATATGTATGTATATATATATACATATATATATATATATATATATATATATATATATGTTGTATTGGAGATTCACAAATTCACTTTTTTAAAAACAGTTTTATTTATTGAATATAATAATTAATGCTTTATGTTTTATAACACTTTGTATACTTAAAACTAAGGTTAACAGAAAAGAAGTAAATGCAAGAGAATATATTTGTTAACTGAACTGCAAGTGGCTTGCCAGTTGTATTTATAATAAATGGTTTGCTAAATCAGCACGTATGATATTTCATGGTATATGCAAATTCAAACGTGACTGATAAAATATATGATATTAAATTACAATGGGAATAATTTTAACCTTATCAACAATGGTGTCAAATTACTGTCTGTGAATGTTACTGACTTTAACTAATATACAATAATTATAATTTTGATATAACAACTCCCTTTCATATAAAAAAGTTGATGCCATGGAGCAACTTTTAAGCACAATTTTTGCTGTGACTTGGATTTAGCTCTATTTCCTCTAGTTGTTCTTGTAGGTTTATACTGGGTCTTCGTTTGGGGAGTATGTGTCCATAGTTTTTGAATATTCCACGTCTAGGTGATGGTGGTGGAGGTGGCTGATTGTTCGATGAGGTGATTCCGATTCCTGTTCTTATTTTTCTCTTACATTTACAAGTAACATATAAAATAATTAATAATAAAATTACAACTATGATTACATAGGTAAACCAGGATATATTTTTATTTACAAATGGTTCGTTAATTAACCTGTCTAGATCTTCAGAGTACTGATCTAGTTTATGTTTTGCGATGCTTAAATCGTCCGTATTTAGGTTGCTTAACTTTAGTGGTTTTAGTTTTGGAAGATTGTTTTTATCTGGTAAGTGCTCACAACAGTCATAAGGTGTTAAAACCGGATGATTGTTGTAGGTAATATTGTCCTGTTGATACACAGATGCATGTACTCTAGTACTACCTATAAAAGCGTTACATTCAGGTTGTAGTTTCAGGATAGAGTTTGTATCAATTACTTTTGTAACTACGTCTCTGTTATGGCACTTAACTGTCACTGGTAAACTGTCCGAAACCGAGATTAGCCACTTATTATTACTGAGTTTTTGAATACTGTAGTCTTTTGCGAATAATAAGTTTGACTGGCATGTCCGGGGCACTACACTTAATTGTTTTAATATTTGGGCTTCACATATAGCGTCACTGTCTATTGGGTAAGGAAGCACGTTTAAACAGAGTTTTATGTTGTGATCTAAGGTTTTACAACTCTCGAGGTTTGGAAGAGGTACAAATAACAATGAATCATCATCTTTAGCAATGTATCTATGCGTTGTTGACAAAATATGATGAAGTCCAGTTCGATTATCCAATACAGGTATAGGGTACAGGTGGTAAAGTGTGTAACTCTCTGGTTCTGTTAGAGGGATTTTGAGTACAAATATTATTTTGGATGCAGATTGAAAAGCTTGAAGTTCTATTATATCAAAGTATTGAGCTACCTTTGATATTTGTGGTGTTATAGGTAAATTGTTTTTATGTAGAGATTGAGATATCTGCTGAAGTGAGGTAATCAGATCTTTAGGTGTGATTATTGAACTATGCAAGATTTTTAGCCTGGCAAATGTAATTGAATTTAGGATGTCATCTAGATCGTTTTCTAAGAACATATAGCTTTCCATTAGAGATTCGCATAACTCAAGAACTTTTAATTTTGCATCGATGTAAAATAAATTATCCGATATATCATATATTGATTTTTTCGATTTCTTTAATGTTATGATTAAAGGTTTCTTCATCATGCCACAGGTACACTCTCCAACAAGAAATTTGGAAATAATCAAATACTTGTGTATACATGTGTATAAACATGTGCTTACTCACCTAAATTTTCTCGGAGTGCAGTGTAGCTTCTTGCTTACGGCAGCTTTTTGTCGGTAAGAGCAATCGGGAGTAAGGAGGGTTAAAATTGAAACAAAAACATGGTAGCAACTAAGGGCGCCACGTAACTTAAAAAAAAATGATTGTTTCTTAGCTTTGCAAAAGTTACGGAATACAAAACTTTGTTCCAATTCGGTGTTAAAGAATTATATAACACTATACATGTGTAAAGGAAGGTTAGGTTGATTAAACATGAATGAGCAAAATAAAAAAAATTTGATAAAACAAAATTTCGTGTAATCTGTTCACCAATCTTTCTAATTGACACTGATTTTTTTTCCATAAATAAAAAGTACAAAAAAAAATATTTGGTTCTTTGATTATTAACTAATTATGCTTTAGGCATCCCCCATAGTACTATGGTCTGCTCATCAGCTGACATAAGCAGTTGGTAATATAATATAATAAGCAATTAAAAATGTCCAAGTAAATAAAAAAATTAATAATAAATTAAAGATCTGGCCTTTCACTTTCGAGGATTCTCCCTCTCTCTCTCTAAATGCGGGTTAGCAATGGTTGTAACGTTAGTCAGTCCTTCCTTTGTTCACCCAGTGTATACCAATTCATAAAAAAACAAGTCCCCTTATGGAAGGGTGAAATCCTAATCAGCTTATTCGCCAAACAGCACAATAATCTAGAACGGTAACCTAGTATGGTAACCTAGCACGGTAACCTAGCACCCTAAAAATTAAAGCAGAAATTATCATCTGAGTTTAGCCCCAAAAAAAACCTTAAACTCACCTTCTTCTGAAGGGTTGCTACAAAAGAAACAATTGTGGGAACAAAAAAAACACCCACGTAGGAGATTAAATCTCAGGTACTCAATTGTGTGACTACAATAAAAAAAACGTTCATTATAAATAATTATCTAGTAAATGAATTACTTACGAAAAAAACTTTGGTAACACTTTCTGGATTTTCAAAAAAAAAAATTTTGATACCATCCAACTTCCATAGTTGCAGCAAATCGAGACACAATAACTCGAACAAGGAATGTGTAGCTTTGAATTTCTATGAAGAGCCAAATAAATGAAAAATGTGTATCACACCTGAACTCACAGCTAATCACTAGTCATCTGCCAACAACATGTCTACCCGGAAGGTATATCAAAAAAAGTCCTTCCTGAGAGGACATTATTTAGTACTCTCAGTGTAGTTTTGTTGGTACCAATGGATTTTTATAAAACCTATACTAATGTCACTCGAAAGCTATACAACCATGTAAAGAAAAGATCCTTAATAATAATCAAATATAAGTATCCGCCAAGAAATACTTTTCGAAGAAGTTCTGAAAGAACTAGCCACGTACCAACATTTACGGGTAAGTAATTAATGTACTACTTAATAATACAAGTCCTAAAACAAGTAGTGTCCTTTATAACCTTTATTTATTTTCAGGATATTTTCTCAATGAATTCCACAGAACTTAATGTTGCAAGTAGGAATGTTTCAAAATAGATAGAGGAAAGTGTTGAGAAAACTTTTTTAGAACGTGGTGGATAGCTCAAATAACCACTCATTTAGGAAAATCACTGTTTACTGTTTGGATCTCAAGGTGACCAAATCGTGATTAAGAGTCGATATTATTTAAATATATTATTATACCAGTTTGCAAAGTAGGTGTTATAATGTTTTCTTTGCATGTTGTTTATGTTAATTAGATATTGGCAGTATTTAGTGATAATAAAAAAAAATAAAAAAACTGTTTTCTTCCATTAAAAAGTTCCCATTTCGTTAAAAATTTAACGGCAACCAACAATACACTTAAGGTGTTTTGTGGGTTGTATTTAACATTTAATCAATGTGATTGATTCATTCTTTAAAACAAACAAAAATATAACCTTATAAAAAAATTAAACCGTAAATTTAAACAGTAGCATTTTGAATTGCCCCAAACTTCTGTGTTCTCAAACTCTAACTCCGGGAAATTATTTATCCATCGTTCTACTGTACTTCGGGACAGAAATGGACACGATATTTTCAAAAAAGCCTATAATTCACAGGCCAACATTTTTCAAACCCTGAGACCAGACAATACTTTTTCGAAAGTTTTTGGTGCACTGAATCCAAATCCGACCTCAGAATTGCTCCATCATATCAGGTTTTCGAGATATCCCAACCAAAAATGCAAAAAACACGGTTTTTCGCTATATTCGGGATAATATTACACCGTGATTTAATTTTTCTCCACGGAACTCGTTGCGGCATCTGAAAGTACTACTCTTTCCCTTCAAAATGCATTTTAAATTTTTCAGTTATTTTATTTCTTCTCAGGAAAATCGTCCATTGAAATTAATTAGTATGGCGTTATCGTTATAGCCATACCAAAAAAGTTGATCCGGCAGGCGAGAATTTTCACTCGACGCCTGAGGTTATGTTAGGTTGATTTGCCTTTATGCTTGTTTGGGGATTAAGTGTGTAATGTCATTTATTAATGAAGAATTGAAGAGCGGAGCTTGACCTTGAATTCTGATTTCCAAGGTCAAGCTTAAAGTCACCGTTATTGAACCCCTCCAACATTTAGCAACTTTTGTCTGAAATATTTTTCGCTATCTTCCTTATTTCTCGAAATATTTACCTGGATTAATTAGGAACGGATCGGAAATGCTGTACTGGCCTTTACCGAAAGAACGAAGCAATATCGAGAAAATTTGTCGAGCAAATTTGCTAGAGAAACATAATACCGTTATAAAAGATATGAGTTCATCAAAGTCAATCAAAGTTGACCTTAAAATGACCTTCAAAATGATCTTCCAAGATCATCACAATTATAGCATTCTATTGCGCCTTCAAAACCCCCTCAGCTTTTGTCTGAGACTTTTTTACTAAAAGTTGACATAAAAAATTAAGAAGCCTGGTACATTAAAATGGGACACCATGTATGATAACAAATAAACAATGTTGCTACTAGAAAGATGTTTTCTCCGAGCAGAAATAAGATATCTGAAAAATACATTTTGATGGGGAAGAGTACTACTTTTACATGCCTCAACCAGTTTTGTGGAGAAAAATTAATTCGCGGTGTAATATAATCCCGAATGCGGGGAAAACCGATATCTCGAAAACCTGATGTGATGGAGCCATTCGGAGGTTGGATTTGGATTCAGCGCACCAAAAACCTTTGGGAAAGTATACTCTGGTCTCAGACTGGAGTTTCGTCCAATTCTGTCGGCCTGTGTTATTAAATGTAACTAACTTCGGACGTGTGTAAGATTCTTGTCACATTGGTGTGTGATTAGTGCTACGCTTTGGTAAAAAATTCGAATCTTAAAAATTCAGCAAGGCTATTATGACATTTTTTTTATTTAAAAATATTTTTGGAAGTTTTTTTTACTTTATTTTCTGTATGTGTACCTCATAACTCATTTGCTTTTAAACTAAATCAGTTAATATGTCGTTATACTTTTTGTCAAATAAATACTTTGGTATCAGCCAAAAGTATTGTAAATGGCTATTTCATATAACAGCACAAGCAGTACTCAGCTACTGTTTCAGTGACTGTAACTGTTTATTTACGTGTTAATGTTAATATTATAATATACTGTATATTGTATTGTATTGTATTAATTACTGTTTAATAAACTATATTATTATTATTATTATTATTATTATAGATAACCTACTTAACGAGAATATGTCAATTTGACCTGATTTTACACAGCAAAATATGTAGTATTTTCAAGCCAAATTCACTTCACTAATTATGAAGAATTTTCGAACTCCGCTAAGAGGATAAATCACATTTATTTAAAATTTCTCCAACCCACAAGTTTCCATAAAGTTCTTAAGTAACTCTTCCCAACTCTAATAGTGTTGAGATAATGGCTTCTTAATTATTATAATCATAAAACCTTTCCGTGATTCTAGCGTCAGACCATTAAATTTAAGAACTCACGTTCTACGCAAACAATACCATTCATTTTCATTAGATAGGATCTCGGTAGTTGTTATTAAAATAAAACATATAAAAGGGTTTAACTATGTTCGTTTTGTTCAAGATAAAGATACTCCTTTGACATACCATTTATATCAACTTTATTAATGCGATTACTTGAAAATTTTTTTATTAATTTTCTTCTAAAGTTGTTAGTCATTTTATTTTTGCTTTTGAAATAAAATATTGATTTATGGATGAAGAGTAGAAACTTAATATGTAAGAAAATTTATGCCACTACCCTAAAGCGAAACAATGATGCATCTATGAACAACGTTGGTTCGGATTAATTACCGCTAGGCCTGTGACGGGAAAGAAATACTGAATCGATTTCCGAATCGCGAAAAACATCGATTCGAATCGATTAATTGAATCGTTTATCATAATTCGATTTGAATCACGAATCGATTCACAAATCGAATCGAATTGCAAATTGAATCGATTTTGAAGGAACCGGATATGATTGAATCGATATGCATGATACCAAATCGAATAGTTACCGATTCGAATCATAATTTGAATAGATAGTTTAGGTAATTATTTATATTCATAATTTAATTTTTGATTCGCATTCATCACTGTCGAAAGAAAGGGGTAGTGGAGTTGAAACGCACAAAACGAACAAATAAGTTATTATAGTGCCGAATCTTTCGGGAGTAAAAAATATATATACAGGGTGTTTGGAAGAATTGAAAATGTTTGACATTTTTATGGAGTGATTTTTACGGAGAAGTGTATTAAAGTGCCGAATCTTTCGGTAGTGAAAAAATTTATACAGGCTGTTCGAAAAAAAATTGGAAAAATTTAAATAATAGATTACAGAAAAATAAGCCTATTACGATGCTGGATAGTTTGATAGTGAAAAAGAATATATCGGGTGGTCAAAAAAATGGAAATATAAAGAAATAATGACTTTTGCAGAAAACCGAGCCTGCTGTGATGCCGGATAGTTTGGAAGCGAAACAAATGAAAAACCCAAACCTACTGCGACGTTTCGGATAATAAAGAGTCGCAGGCCCTTTCCATGAAGACCGTAAGGCCGAAACATGTCGACGCATCTCGGGAGACTAGGAAATGGAGAATCGGCTCGCAGAGCCGATTCGACATTTTCAGAATGCCGGTGGCCCTCTCATAGGACGCCGCATGCGTTCGGCTCTCCACAGAAGCTAGAAATCGGCGCAGCCGTATATATTTATCCTTGGGGCTTGGAATGTTTGATAATGACAATAAAACATAACATTGTGTATTATTCTTTTACTGGAAGAAAATTTAAACAGTTACTCGTTACTTTTTAAATTTTTTATTTGCGGTGTTGGAAGAATCTGATCATTAATGATAGATGTAATAATTTCTAAATTATAATTTATGTGCAAAGTTTCTACTGATTGAGGGGGGGCACCTGGTCATCTCTGATATTTTCTTTGTCGATTTGTATGATATTGACTTAAGTTGATCACCTATAAACAAAATAAAAAATAATGTAGAATTAAAAAGGCACTTATGATGCTACTTTAATTCATATTTTTACGGATAATTAAAATCATTATTGGAAATTTCAGTTTCAGGAATATATTGGAATCCAGTGATCTACAGTAATAGGTGAAAATATGGAAAACAATGATACCTTTTCTGAAGATTAACAAATATCTATAAAAATTTTGAAGGCACTTTCTTTGTCATATCTTCGCAATTAGATCTTGGAAATGATACGAGATAAATATTTATGTGATATTTTACGGTTTGGCAGTCTCTTTGTTGTTATTTTCATGTAAAATACCCTTTGCAATAATAACAATGTAGATCATATAGCACAAGTTTGTTTTCGATCTTTTTTTATTACCTTAAACAAAATAATATATTTTTTAAACTGCTTATTTAACACCTTATAAAAAATTGGTTTTACTAAATATAAATAGGTCATTTAAAAACATTTTAATTACGTCATAACTTTTTTAAATAAAATTTTTTTCAACATGAGTAGATAGAGAAATGTATTTAAAAATCGATCTGCCTGAGAAATTTTTTCTCCCTCGCTTTGTAATAATTTTATCAATTTTATTCTAACCTTTACGCACGCACTGTATAAGCAAAACGAAATACTTGCTTATTTAGGTCAGGAAAGTGGGAAAAAACTATTTGTTTATAAGACTATGATTGCTTTTATCTCGGTAGGTACTTTGGATAACTTGTATGTTAATTATCATAATAATACCCATTTGAAGTGTCTAAATAATGCATTACTGTTTTAAATAATAACAATAATTATAACAACTTCATGTTACATTCACCTGAACAAGTAGGAACTCAGGCACTTAAAAAAGAAAAACAGTAAGTACTTAAGACAAGACATAAAAAGGCGAGTAAAAAGGCTAGATGCTTTGACCATAATGTATAGTGAACTACAAAGAAAGCGTGTCTCGTTAATTCTTTACCATCCCGTACTGAATTTAAGAATCTTGGAAAGTATTAAAAACGTATTTCAAAGTTGTCTAATACAGAACTCACGTCGTTATTCCATGACTTTATGCACATTACCTACATATTTTAATTCAATTGAGGTGTAAGCTGAATTTATCTAATCTAATATACAAAATTATTACCTTGTACAGTCCTTATCAATTACAGAAATTGTGTTTCTGTTCTAAGCACGACACAACACATAATGGCTACTGAAAGGCTACAAGTTGTTGCTACCAGTGCTACCCATAGGGAAACCAGATTAGTCTATGGTGCTACCACAGCATATCAGGTTTGTTCGTAGAGACGATTTGTGATAGTTTTCTGACTACAGAGATGCCATTATTACGAGAGCTCTGCAATAACAAACGTTTTGATTGAACAAACACATCTCTAAGGAATGTGCACATGCTTCTGACAGTTTCAAACGGTTGGAAACTGCTCTAAGAACAAACCTATCATAATGACCCGTTGCCGGCTGATGGACCGTTCGTGTTGGGCTGTTATTGGCTTGTGCTGACATAATGCGCGGGACTAGTCGTTGCAATTGGTCACAATATTCGATGCGCGAGAAACACAAATATAAGAAACTCTTGTAAACGCGCGCGCATTACAAATTGAAATTAGAGATGCGTTATACGTTTAAAATTATACGTTTAAAAACCGCATGTTTTAAAGTACAATATTATTGAAAAAAATATTTATAACTTTCACTTGTCATCTATTGCAACTTTGGATTATTAAATAACTAGTAACTTTCCACATATTCTGTTATAATCCTCGAACTTTTAAATGCAATTATTTATGATATACCAGCTATCTTTAAAAAACGTTCCGCAAATACGTATTTATCGTATATATTTAAAAATCATATATAAAAAAACTATGATATGGCTCAAAGAATGCAAGCTAATATAACTTTCCATTAATTTAAACATTTGAAAGATAGACATAGTGATCTCTAACCCTGGGGGGTTAAACTATAATACTGAATAAGAATTGCAGGAAACACCTACTCAGCGGACAAAAGTCCCGACCTACATTGAATTAAATCTACAAATCTTGTTTGGTAGCTAAGATCATTTATCAATTCCTCACTAGACATAGGCCGGTTTCGAACTTTTTTATGTTCTCGTCAGTATGCCATAAGTAATGAAAAAGACAAATATTAATAGCAAACCAGACTAGCGTAAAGCAGACTAAGCAAAACAGACATAGTGAGTGATAACTGTATCCCTCTGGTGGTCTGTGCTACTCCCAGTCAGACATCACTGATGTCTTAGTGACTGATAGCGACCTGCAAAGCTGGTACCAAGAGCTTCGATCTCTAACCCTGGTGGGCTAAACTATACACTGAATAAGATTTGCAGGACAAAAGAAGATAATGATTTGAAAGATATAGTTTTAGTTATAATTATTTTCCAAATATTCTGCGTTACTCCTAAAAGTCTTAGAGAAAGCAATTTGTAATTTATGTATGTAAAACGTTTAGCAAATAAACGTTTCTCATAAACGTTGATTAAATATACGATAAGGAAATTTAAACCATAATTTCGTATAATAAACGTTTATTACATTATCATGTGTTGCTTGGATAAAAGTAACGAATATGTGGTTAGAGCATATTAAAGTCCATAAATATATTTCCATAATACACAAACAGTTGTTCACTGTTGATTTAAGATGACGTTACTTTGTGAAAATCCACTTTGAGATTAAATAATTACAAAATACTGTTTTTTACTTGTCTAGTTTTCACTTTTATTTTTAACTTTACGACTAGTTTCATCCCATTCGGACATTTTCAAGTAAGTAAAAATACAGACTTATTCTATAGGGTATAAAATGAACAGCAAATAAGTTTATGGTTGATTTTTCTATGTACAGTTGTTGTCTTAAAGGCATAGAGGGTGAGGTAGTAAATTTATATTTTGAGTTGAATTTTTAACAGCAATAAGTTTAAATTTAATAACGGGGAATTATTTATATCTATCTTATCGTTTAATATATTATAATTTTTATTTTTGTTTAACTTATTTATTTTCATAGCTTCTAGTAAGTTAATTTCTTTACTTTTTTCACAAATAATAAATCTGTATTTTTGGTTACTTGAAAATGTCCGAATAGGATGAAACTGTCGTAAAGTAAAAATAAAAGTGAATATTAGACAAGTAAAAAGCAATGTTTTGTAATTATTTAATTTCAGTTGCTCACTGTACTCAAAGAAAATTTAAGATATTAATTATACCAATTGTCCATCTGTCAAATGATTCGCTGTGGTTCATTTTCATGACCCTAGTTTCTTTACATATTTTTTTATGCTGACAAAAAAAACACTCACATATACCTCAGGATGACATTAAGTATTGGCGAAACGTCGACTAATTGAAAAAAGTAATTATTTTTGTATATTTCATAGCATAATTAACTTTTTATCAATTATGTCCTTTTCTTTGCTTTTTTGTTATCCTTTGTGTTTTTACAGCTGTACCTGAAGTTCATGTTACGCCCAGAATACAATCCAAAAGACCCGGTGAAGATGCGTCGATGCTGTGTCACGTAGCTGGAGAACCATTTCCCAAGGTGAGAAAATTACAACTCTGTATAATTCGAATACATTGACATTAACCCCCTTGTTTAGATAATTAAAATATTTGTACAGGGTTTCCCAATGAAAGCTGGTAATTTTAATTGAATTTGAATAAATTCTCGCATCAATTTCTTCTTCGGCTTAAAACAACCAACTGGCTTTAGGATTTTTAAGGCAATATTTCGTTTAACTAGAAATGTCAAGAGTCAATGTAACTTTAATTTACGTTTTACATTTTGTCGTTTTTTTTTTCTTAAATGTTAATCATAGTATTTGGAGAAAAAATTTGCCTAGAATTTTATATAAAAACTAAGTTCAACGAGCACGTTGGCTAGTAATAATAGTGTAGGTATAAATAGGATCCATTATTAATATAAGGTTAGTTTTAATCATCTCCAGATAATGCCACTTAGTTGACGAAACGTGCGTCGAGTATGGTGTTTTGATGTTTTGTGAGAAATCACGTCTGCCTTTAAATTTTAGGTACTGGGCCAATGTAAATTTGTGAGAAATTTATACAAAACCTTTGCATAGTCATTAATAGGTCATTAATAGGGTTTTGCAATGGCTAAATGATTATGTTGACAAAAATAATATACATAGTATAATCCTCACAGGTGATTTTAATATTGATTTTTTCCAAAAATGATTTTGTAAAAAAGAATGTTTAAAGAAAGTATTGAGAACTATGGCATGAAACAGTTTATACAAAATTTTACTAGAGTAAGAAGTAATTCTAGTAGCATAATTGATCTTGTTGTCTGTAATGATTATACAATAAATGCGTATGTAGAGCAAAATTATATCATAACAAACCATTCAATAATTCAAGCAAAAGTAGAAAACGGTAGGGATTTATGAAAATATTAAACAAAGGAAATTAGATCTCGGATCAATTTTGATGAAATGACAAATTTGTTAATTAAAAAGGAATGGGAGTATTCTTGCACAGATGTAAATATGGTAAGTCAGACATTTGTAAATAACATATTAGATATACTAAATATAGTAGCACAAAAAAAAATTTAAAAGTAAATAGATGGTTAGATGATAAGTGTCGGGAAGCTATTGCAAATAGAAATAGGGCTTACAAAAGATTTGTTTTTACACCCGAGGATGAGGATTGAAATTACTACAAGCAGACAAGGAACAATACTGTAAAAGTTATCAAGGAAGCGAAAACAATATTTTATAATAGAAATATAGATAGTAATAAGTCAAATCCAAAATTAATGTGGAAAAGCTTAAAGCAGTTAGTTGGGGAAAAAACCGGAGAACACGCTCTGCAAAGTTTGAACTGTAACGGAGTAATATATAATAACAACTTGGCGGATGTATTGAATCAGTATTATGTAGGTAGTATTGAGAGTATTATCATAAGCATAGGGACAGATTATGTCGATATTGATATAATTAATGAATCTATACCGGGTGTAAATTCTAGCATGACATCATTTAATGCTATAACCCTACAAGGTCTAAATAAAATAGTGACTAAACAAAGAAAAAAAATGCACTGATGAAATCGGACGTGATATCATAAAAAAATCTTTTTCACATAATAGGGTATCCTTTTTTAATTTGATTAATTTGAGTCTGGAAAAGGGTGATATGCCTGAATGTTTTAAAACATCTGTATTGCTACCTATACCAAAAATATCCAAAATAAATCTGGCCGAACAGTTAGCACCAGTAAATATGTTACCTTTTTGTGAAAAAATCTTAGAGTTAATAGTTTATGATCAAGTAATCAAGTACATAAATTCAAATAATATTCTGTGCACATATTAATCGGGATTTCGTGGTAAACATTCATGTGAAACGGCTTTGCAATTAGTAATTTCAGATTAGAAGCAATTATTGGATAGAGCAGCAGTTTGGATTTGCGCAGTTTTTATTGATCTTAAGCGTGCTTTTGAAACAATTGACCGTAATATACTACTAATAAAGGTAAAGAGATATGGATTTGAGGACACCGTTATAGATTGGATTACAAGTTATATAACAAATAGGTACCAAGTAACAAAGATGAATGGGAATTTATCAGAAACCAAGTTAAATAACTTTGGGGTTTCTCAAGGCAGTGTACTGGGTTCAGTATTACTTATTCTTTATATTAACGACCTTGGCAATGTGTTGCAAAAATATAAAATCCATCTTTTTGCTGATGACACTCTTATTTACTATGAGAGTACAAATTTTGAGAAAATAATAAGTACTCTTAATTTAGAACTAAAATTATTGACAGAAAAATTTAAGATCAATAGACGAAAAGTAAATGAATTTTAATTCAAATTTGTATTCGTGGGTAATAATTTTTCTATATAAACAGTTTGTTAGTCTAAATCTTGATATCGAGTTAAATAGTAAAAATGTTGAAATTGTTCAGGAAATAAAGTATCCAGGCCTAGTAATTGATCGTGAACTGAAATTGAACAAATATATAGAATATATATCAAAGAAAATCGGCAAAAAGATCGGAATTTTTAGCAGAGTGGCTCCATTTGTATCAACTACTACTAAACTAATTGTGTATAATACCTTAATACTACCTCATTTTCTCTCTATTGCTGTTCTGTGTTGTATACAAGTTGTAAAAATTTTAGTAGACTCCAGGTTCTCCAAAAATAAGGCAATGCAATTAATACTAAGATGCAACCGCTTCATTAGCAGTCAGCTAATGCTTAATACATTAAGATGGCTTAACATTAAACAGTCCCTCTCCTTCCAAACTATGACATTTATTTTCAAAATGATTAATAACATTTTACCGGAATATCTCATAAGACAATTGTTGCCTGTTACAGACGTACACATGTGTAACACACGAACGGTTAGTGCAAATAACTATTATGTTAAAAGAACTTCTAGAAGTAGTGCAGGGTTATTAATTATAAATGACCCACCCCTTATCATCTTCATTATTGCCTATAGAAAAAAGTTTTAAGTAAAAGTTGTGTGGGTATGACTGAATTTTGTTAAAATGCAATCAAAAGTACAGTAGCGTGGGATACCCTGTATATTATTAAATTTTTTGGAATGATCCTTTGTTCCACATTTCAAAAATATACCATATGTTACCCCTACCATATACAGTTTTTGAGTTATTAAACGTCGAATATCTTAGTTAAACTAATTACTATAAATATGAAAAAGTTAACCTTATTAAAGTGAGCTATGAATATGACAACTATTATGTTTGATAAGTGATATTTCTTTAATGAAATAATCAAAATGGTTTACAGTGAGGAAGAAAAAGTCCAAATATTTACTTGTTATATATAAAGTAACAAAAATAAACGTGAAGCAAAAAGAGCATATAGGGTGTTGTATCCAAATCGTCCAACACCGTCAGAAAATATTTACCGAAAGGTGAATAATACCTTAAGTTTTAGTAGAAAAAGGCATGTAGTTCAAGCAAACCAGGAAGAACAGCTAGATATACTGCTTCATTTCGAAAGTAAGCCCATCCATATTTATTCGCGAATAGACTTTTCTGAAACATTGTATTAGTTTTTAGAAAATTCTGAATGTAGTATAAATAATACATTCGATCAATTAGGTAAAAGTTGTTCCAAAATCCAACGTATGTTAAAAAATAACAGCTACGGACTATATAAAATGTTACCAGTACAAATTTTAACAGAGGCTCATAAAAGTAAAAGGCTGGACTATTACCGCCAGTTGATTCAAAAGTAGGGTGAAGATCCCGATTTTTTTTACTAAAATATTATGGACTGATAAATCATCCATTTCTACGGCAGGAGTTTTTAATAGGAAAAATCGAAGGTCATAGGAAAACAAGCACATCGGAAAAAGATTGGTAAAACAAATAAAAAAGCCGTATTTCATGATTATACTTTAACTGGAGTTACATATCTGAAAATAAATATCCCAGAAGCAGAAAATATTCTTTTGCACAATTTTCCGGAAGCCGAACTTGATGATATGATTTGGATGCAAGATGGGGCAACTCTGCATAGTGTCCTATCTGTTTGAGATCATTTAAATAATGTATTCCCAATATGGATAGGGAATAATGGACCTATTTATTAAATGGCCATCTAACAGTCTGGATTTGACCCCTATGGATTAATTTTTTTTAGGGATTTCTAAAAGACATTGTCAATACTAATAATAATAATGGTATTCAAGTCATTAAAGACAGGATACGGCTTGAAATTAAGTCTGAATGTAAATAATGAAGCCATTTCCGGTGCAATTATAAATATAAGAAGACGTTATCAATTATGCATTGACAATAATGGTGGACACATCGAACATCTTTATGAGTTATCGTTTACTTATATTTAAATTTCCTAAATAAATCTTTGTTATCAATTTTGTATAAATATTTGGTTTCTTTCTTCCTCACTGTAAACCATTTTGATAATTTCTTTAAAGAAATGTCACCTATCAAACATAATAGTTGTCATTTTAATACCTCACTTTAATAATGTTAACTTTTCCATATTTACAGTACTTAACTAGTTTAACTAAGATATTCGACGTTTAATAACTCAAAGACGGTATATGGCAGGGGTAACATATGGTATATTTTTTGAAATCAGGAACAAAGGATCATTCCAAAAATGTAATAATATATAGGGTATCCTATTTTAAAAAAATATATTATTTTTTTTGTATCCCCTGAAATCTGCACGCTACTGTACATTTTATAGTATTTTAACAAAATTCTGTCATAACCACATAACTTTTATTTAAACCTTTTGTTTCTATAGGCAATAATAACGATGATAAGGGGTGGGTAATTTATAGTGAATAACCCTGTTCAATGAGAAGTCTGTTCCACAAAGGAGTTGTACAATTCAATCTTCTTCCTCACGTAATTAAGACTAGTACCGTTAACCAATTTAAGAGTCAACTTTTATGTTTATAAAAGATAATGCGTGTCAGCTAAATTGATGTTGCTTGAGGTTTGTTTTTTTTTCTCTATATTATATGTCTATATTATGTAAACTCGTACTAGTTTGTATCTATTATTTTTTATGTACATACTCTATCTATGGATAAATAAAGAATATTTGTTCTTATCTTATCAAGTTATTGTCTGGTGCAATATTAGGTTGGCACCATTGATTCTTACTTTTTTCGAAGACCAACATTAGAACGCTGTTAACATCTGCATCTAGTAAAAAAAACATATTGGGGCTACAGCCATACTACTAGAAATAGCATACAATTTATAAGAACTATGTTTTGTGAAAGTGTTGTCTCTAGACATGGAAGCATTATGTGGCCTGTCAGATATCCAGACTTAGCAGCTTTAGACTCATTTCTAGGGGATTACCATACAAATATAATTTTCTTTTCTTAACCGAAATTAACTTATTGAAAGTAATTACTAGGTTCAGCCTCGGTTTTTAACTGTTGCGTATCGACTAATTTTCAGTCAATTATGGAAACTAATAGTGCGCATTTAACAGATATTATTTTTAAAAAATGACCAAAATGTAAATATTTTCATATTGTATCATAAACCCAAAAAATTCTTTCATGTTACGGTAAAAAAATGTTTTGTTGTTTCGTAAAACTTTTATTTATATTTAAGAACCGTCAGCTTTCATCGGGGAAACCTGTATGTTGTTTTTTTACTGCTTACACCTTTATTTATGAAACAACGCTCTGGCTCATGGCTTAAATAAATTTCGAACTTATGTCTCTCTATTAACTCTGTCTCAATGGTCTTCGCAATTTAGTTTGATAATTATATCGCTCAAATAAGTGAGTAGCTGCCTTTGCATCGTATTCAATCATAACAAAAGCCCTGGGAGGACGCAACATTGCCAGATTTTTTCCTTTTCAATGTTCAGTAAGGATGTTGACACTTTCGAACACGTTGGTTTAGAAACTTGATAAAAGGACTGCTCCAATAAAATTTCGTACAAGATTATTGGATATATTAAATTTATTAAAGACATTTATATACAGTGTATTTCATTTCTTGTGCAAACATCCCTGACATTCATTCGTAAATTCTTTATTCATAAATTAAATCTATGCATTAAATTTGGAATGAATAACATTTGACACTAAACAACGTCTCTCAATAATTTTTAAGTGCAACAGGTGTAGATCTTTCCACGTTCATGAAAAAGGAACATTTAAATTCATCAACTAATACGGGCAACCCAAAGTAAAACACACTATGTTTTAAAATGTATCAGCAGTTTAATTTTAAAAAAATTGTCACGTATTGTATTATGTTTCCGAAATTCCTTCTGATACTCGGTCTGTTAATAGTAGACAGTAATATGGAGAACCAAGGGTCTGCTAGAATCTACAACAAATTTTTTAGGTACGCAAAACGATATATACTTGAAAGTAACTACAATTACTTCAAAATTATATGATTTTGCGATGCTTACACAATTTTTTGTAGACTCCGGTTGATCTCTAATTGGCCAAATTACTGTCTACTAATAGCAGATCGAGTGCAGGTAATTTTAATAGCTGACATTACTATCTTAACAGGTGGAATGGCTGAAAAACGATGAACCATTACATATTGACACCCCCCGGAAATATCAAATAATCGGAAACGGAACTGCTTTAAAAGTGAGGAATATAGCATTCGCAGACACCGGAGCCTACATGTGTCAAGCTACAAGTATTGGTAAGAGTTCAAATATTGTTTTCTCTTTTCAGGCAAAAACTGACATTTATAACTCCTCAATATATTTGATGGAGCTCTTCCCAAATGTTATTCTGGGCTATAAAATGTCTTACTAAAGAACTAAGAAAATATATGTATATTTTATACTTTTTTCGTGTCATACTTAAAATCACTTTTGGGCTGTACAGGATGAGGAAAAAGAACTGAATGACTAACCATTAAATATTGCCCATATCAAAGATGACATGAATAAAAGTTGTTCTAATAATTACAACACATAATATACATGTATCTCATGATGAACAATACATATCTCTAGCGAACCATTGGCTATTCAGAAGTAGTTATAAAAATTGGTCTGTTTCTCTTATTGTTAGTTACATAGATACAGGATAATAAAATACTTTTGATCCGAACATCCATACTATTTAGTAAACTTCGTTTAAATCTTATACCTAGTGTATTTATGACATTTGATATACCACCGTTATTAATATTTAAAAAATTCCGGAGCCGAACTTATTACTTCGATTTTTCCTTCAGTAGGAAATTATAATAAAATGTCGAAAATTATCTTAATATTGGAAAACTTAAGCTCAATGTTAATAAAACCAAAGTAATAATTTTAACAACTAAATACAAATATACACAAATCAATACAAATGACATTAATATAACTGTATATAACACTAAAATTGATATAGTTACGGAAATAAAATACCTAGGATTTATAATCGATAATACTTTAACACTCAAGAGCCATTTTAATTATATACAAAATAAAATTTCAAAAAAACTATTTTTCTTCTCACGTGTCGCTAGTAATTTGTCAATGAATACCAGAATTACAGTTTACCAAACCATAATTCAACCTCATATTGATTACTGTGCTTCATTATTGTACTTATTCAATAAAAATAATAAAGCTTCTCTTCAAAAATTGCAAAACAGGGGAATGAGAATAATACTGCAATGCAACCGATATACACCAATAAACATGATGACTCAATGTCTCGAATGGCAGACCGTAGAGTTAAGACTTAAATACTTCTCTATGATATTTATCTACAAAATTTTAAATAAATTATTGCCATCATATCTATACGTAAATATTACCCTTAACAGTGAGGTTCATAATTACCTTACCAGAAACAGAGATAATATGCATATCACTAGAACTAAAAATAAAAAATCAATGAATTGTCTGTTTTTTAAAGGACTGAATGAATATAATAATCTTCCAACTGGAATAAAAAATTGTGATACACTAAATCAATTCAAAATTAAATTAAGAGAATTTTTGTCTTAATATTATAGATATATGTATTTGCTTTTGTTTTTATTAATGTCTTATTTTTTTGTTATGTATTTTTCATAGTGTATTTGTGAGTAATATAGGCTGTTCTATTTGTGATAGTTATATATTATATTAGGTTGTACCTACTTAATAAAGATTATATATTATATTAATAGTCTAAACATCAGTAAATTTAATTTTAACTTCTACTAAATTGAACTCTATTGAACGCAGCTGAAAGCTGCTTTTTAACAAACAAGAATGAAACAAGTACTTACTGTATGTGTATAAATTGTTCCTACAAGTTTAAATTAAATATGTTGTTGAACTACTCAAAATACCTCTTCCGCAGTAAATATTTAAAATTAATTTTCCACCTGGTGGCTGGGATGGCAGTCATTTAATTAAGATTCCAAATTGTTTTAGCGACTAACTTAGATATGCATTGCATTTCAGGAGGACTGACGAGGGACATTAGCTCACTTGTAGTGCAGGAACAACCTACAGCAAGTAAGTACACGAACGTACGTCAGCGTTCTGACATAATTGTCATGTTACATTAGTTCTTAAATCTTATTATATTACTTATTTTGTAACGAAGTTAGTTGTCATGTATTGGGTTAAACAAAAGTGACTTAATAGAAATGGGGTAGTTGATTCTAACTCACCTTCTTTGCTTTATCCATTCATTTCAAAAATAAAATTAAGCAAAATCAATTTTTTTTAGAATGGTTTTAACAATGTGACCAACAAAATGTTACCTTAGATAACAAAGCGATTACTATTAGCTACATTATTTTATCATGTGATCTATCTGTTTTTAACATGAAATAATCAGAAACTTTTCTTTTAATAAATTACTTTGATTTATTATTAAAACAAGACTTGTTTTAAAATATAAAAGGTGTTTCCAAGTAAGAACGTATCAATAATTCAGGAAGTGATTCCGAAAAAGTTCAAATGGGCATGTCTCCAAAATTCTCCAAAATTCTTAAAGATAGCTCCATTAAACATTTTTGAAATATTGACTCTACTAGGCCTGAGCAAAAAATCGATATATTGAGTCGAATCAAATCGATCTTCTTTTTGAATCGATTCACTGATTTAAGAAAAATATTTAATCTAAATATCGAATCGGACTAGAAGAAAAGTTGCAGTAAAAAATTCTGCAGGGCATGATGGTATCCCCTGTTCTCTTCCTATTCACATAACTGACTTTATTGCACCAATTCTTACAGATTTAATTAATGCTTCATTTTGTCAAGGTATCTTCCCAGTAAATCTTAAAACCGCAATTGTAATTCCAATTCATAAGAAAAATGATAATATGGATATGGCTAATTACAGAGCAATATGCCTGTTATCAGTATACTCTAAAGTATTTGAAAATGCGTATTACAACAGATTAATTAAGTTTGTAAATAATCATGATATACTTTATAAATATCAGTTTGGTTTTCGTAAAGTCTACTGAAGATGCTTCGGTTTCCTTTACTAACTATATTCTAGAGCAATTGGACAAAAGTAAAAAAGTTGTAGGCATCTTTTTTGACTTTACACGAGCCTTCGACATGGTGAACCATAGTATTCTCCTAGAAAAAAATGTATAATTACGGAATAAGAGGATTAGCCTATGACTGATTATGTTCCTACTTATCAAACAGAACACAAAAAGTCCTTCTAAGATCTGAAACAGAGGGCTATTATTCTGATCTGCGACCGTTAGGTGTCGGGGTACCTCAAGGCAGCACGCTGGGCCCCCTGCTATTTATTTTATTTATAAATAACATTCATGAAAATGTAAAGTTTGAACATGAATCACTATTTGCTGATGATACGGCAGCAGTTGCATCAGCAAACGACTTTACGTGCCTCAGTCAATTAGCTAGTAAAGGTACCGAAAATATGGAATCCTACTGCAACAATAATGATCTGTTACTAAACATAACTAAAACACATTTAGTTTCATTTTCAGTAAGAGAAAATAATTGTAGTAACTTATTCAAATCATCTGACAAATCGTTAAAACAGAGTCCTAGTATAAAATTCCTAGGCTTGCAAATTGACTACAACCTATCATGGCATTCTCAAATAGAGTATTTCATAAAGAGGTTGTCATGTTATTGTTTTTCAATGTGGCAAATGAGGAAATTTGTTAACAAACACACATTACTAACGTACTACTATGCCTACGTAAATTCTATTCTCAACTATGGTATTATAAACTGGGATAACTCAAATAGAATAACTGATGTACTTATTATACAGAAAAAAATCATAAGAACGATGTGCTTCAAACCCAGATCATATTCTTGCAAAAAATCTTTTTAAAGGTATGAATATACTAACAATGATTTCATTATATATTTTTAAATGTGTTGTGTTTGTCAAAAAAAAATCCTGAGAAATTTACTCAAAGTTCTGAAGTTGCCAAGTATGATTTAAGACACGGAAACCACATTAGACTACCTCATCACAAACTAGCGCTTTTATCAAATACTTCCTATGTGATGCCTGTCAAATTGTTTAACCATCTACCTCCTTAAATAAAAATATTGAAAATCTAAATCTTTTCCAGAACATAATTAAGTGCTATTAAAGCATAATTTCTATTCAGTCTATGAATACTTCAATACCCTTCTTATCTAGATAAACTGTTGTATGCTGTCTGACTGTTCATATCTGCATGTATAAGTTGTGTTTACAATTATAGTTATTTTTTATATATATATGTGTATACATGTGTGTGTGTGTGTATATGTGTGTATATGTATATATGCATGTATGTATATATGTGTATGTGTATACATATTTATACTTATTCAATTTTAATTCTATTTATATGTATACTGACGCATTCAATGTATTTTATTATACCTTAAATGAATAAAGAAGTTTATTATTATTATCATTATTATATCGAATCGAATCAGTCTGTCGGATCGAATCGAATTGGTATATCGAATCTAATCATCCTATCGAATCGATTCGGTACATCGAATTTAATGTAGAATCTTAATAATATGTGAAAATAAAAACGATCTTCCAATAAAAAAACATTACTTTGTTTAGTAAAACTTTCTCAACGCACGTTTTATATAGAAAAATAATTTTAAAATCCCTGCTTCATCAAGATGTATAAGTCCTACCTGTTATTTTTTGTTCATTTTAAATAGCAGGGGCACTAATGGAACACTCTGTATTTGTATACCTTGATTTTTACGAAAATTATTATATTTAACTATCAAAAGTTCAGTTATGTTCTACATGTTCTGTTAAGTTGTAATGGGAGTTACAAAACACGACACTTTTGAAGTCGTTAGGTTAATGTAGAATTAGCCTTTGTCAATTTTTTTGCAATAATAAGCTCTTTACATCTACATCCACTTGGGGTGTCAAGGAATTCGCTACATAAATATCCTAAGTTTTAATCAATAGTACAAGAAATTTTTGAAACTACAGTAGTCTATAGTATGCAAATTAAAATATTTCAATGCAGTTGACCATAGATCACTTTGACGTTTAAAATTCGAGAATCAGATACTGCAAATGAATGACAAGTATTAAATTAGAAGGTAACATTTATTTGCCTTAGAAGAGATATTAAGTTTTTATCTGCTACAATAAAACGTACCTTATTTGACATAGCATACTTCTGCATTAAGCCAGCGAAGTATTTTTGCATATCAGCGACATCTGTTATATTGTCCTAGAACTGTAAAAGTCGGCTAAGATACATGTATATTTATTTTCTGTCGATTCACTAATTTCGTATTACAAAATGTAAAAATCTGCATCACCTAAATGAAAACTTTAGTTAGCTGGAAATCCAAATTGTTCAGTATTACTCAGAGACTGGGTAGATGTTACATGACTTACCATTAGTACTAGTAGTTAAATAGATAAGTATACATATGTGCCATATAATAAGGAATAAGCTACAGTTTGAATTGATCAAATGTAAAATTTATAATATAGAAGGCACAACGGACAACTATCTGCTACCGTCGTGTAAAGCTGGTTTAGAGAACCATGTAATGTTACTGACAACATTCCCCCATCACCTCATTTTAGTAATCGTAACTTCGATTCGATTCTGTTCTATGCAAATCGATTCGGTGGAATCCGACTCCTTGAGAATCTATTTGCGATTCAATTCGAATGATGATAAACGATTCGATTAATCAATAACTGTGTGTGTGATAACGGCTAGTCATTTCATAGGAGGGGGTAAATTTACGCTAGCCCTTTTATATAACTTCTTATAGATGTGGTAACTCTGAAAATGGTTATGCCGGACTGTGCTTGCTGTGGGCTATTTGTGTCAGAGTTTCGAAAAATCAGTATGACTTGGGGGTGCTAGCGTTAATCTGCCCCACACGAAATGGCGCCATTATTTGCTACAGTACTAATTTCTTAATGTTAGATTGCTTGAAGAGAACAACAGTTATCTTCCAAAAAAAATTTTTGGGGGCTTTTAAATCATTAATATATACTGTCACCATAGAAAATATGTATCTACGCCTATGCCTACGCGACTATAAGAAGGGTTTCTTGCATTTTTGAATGTTTTAAGCTGAGGAAAAGTATGGATTCATGTATTTAATAATAATAGTAATAATAATAATAATAATAATAGTGTCTTTATTTTCACAAAAATATTAATTTACAATAATTATGCATGAACGAGATGGTGGTATTCAACAGAGTTGCTCTTCCATACAACCATCTTAATTACAAACAATAATAATAATAATAATTAAACAACTTACGAACAATAAAAGAAGAAGATAACAATTATTAATGATGATATACAGCAACAAATAACTAACTACAAATACTAATATATAATAATGAGATATAACTAGGTATTTTGTCTTTTATTGAGAATGTGGACTTTGACTTTGGATTATAGATTTTTACGGCGTTAAAACTAATGGAACGTTTAAATAAGGCGGTATTATGTTTAAGTATATTAAAGAGATCGCGGAGTCTAGTGATACGTGTATGTATATCACTACCTTTTACAAGCTTACTATACAGATATTGCGGCGATTTTGAGGTGATAAGTCTGAACACCAGACAAGCCAAATGTACCTGAAACCTTTTGTTGAGACTAAGCCAATTAGATTCTTCCATTTTATTTGAAATGTGATCGAATTTTCGTAAATTAAAGCTGGAACGTAGACAAACATTTTGATTCTTTTGAAGGCTATCTCTATTCCTTTGCAATAAAGCTGGCCAAAAGACAGTGTCACAGTAAGCTAAATATGATAGTATTAGGGAATCACACAACCTTAATTTAATATCTGTACTCAATATATCTTTGTGAATATGAAGTATTTTTAACCTTAAATCAGTATCTAAATATAAACCCAAATTTTTACAATAATCATTAGGTTTTAAAGTTAAATTATTAAGAATTAGATTAAAATCATTATTTCCCAAAATAAAGTTCTTATCTTTACTCAAGAGCAACATTTCCGTTTTACTTTCATTCAAAATAAGACCATGAGGTTTAGAAAGGCAGGATATAATACTGAGATCAGAATTGATTCGTTCTGTTGCAAGATTTAAATTATCTAAATTGAAAGAGTAACATATTTGAGTGTCATCAGCATACTGATGTGACTGACAAAAATCCAAATATTTACTAAAATCTGCTGCATATACAGAAAAAAAGTAGTGGTCCCAAAATACTACATTGTGGTACCCCTTGATTTAGTTCTCTTAACCTTGAGTAAGAATTGTTTATCACCACCCTTTGGCGCCTATCAGTTAAATAATTTTTAATAAATTGAACAGCTGACTCACCTAGTCTAAAGTATTGTAATTTATTACACAGTATAAAATGACATATAGTATCGAAAGCTTTGCTAAAGTCTAAGAGAATTAAACAAGTATTTTTATTATTATCACCAACCCTTACTACATCATTTGTTACATTCAGTAACTCAGTCGTCGTGCTATGTTGTGGACGAAACCCATATTGTGTAGTAGGAAAAATACTATTAAGTGCTAGAAATTGACTAAGCTGTTCGTGCATTATCTTTTCAAGAATCTTTGACATAGCAGGTAGTAGAGAACTGTTCTTTGGGAAGAGAATGACATTTGCAACGCACTGGGATGGAGAAGTAGAAGTTGTCAAGCATTTGTTAATAATGAGTTATATGCTTACTTAAATGTGGAATAATTAACATTAACATTTTTAAATCTAGTCCATCAACCACTCACCTCCTTTGCATAAGATTTAATACTAAGTCATATTTTCTATACTTTTTCTGTGTTAACCTCCGGAAACTCAAAGGTGTCAGTTATATTAGGGCTGGTCGTATTTACATATTGATTTAGAAGATGATCACCAGCATCAGCATTGGTAATCGGAACGCAGTCAACAAAATACCCATTATATTCATCGCGATCTGCAGAATTTAATTCCAATAAACTATTTTGAGATTTCAGGATATTCAGGCGTTTCAAGAAATGCCAAAAATTTTTTGGGTCAGTTTTAAATTTATGATGCAAGAATGCTCTTTTCTCAGATTTAATAGCCATATTTACAAAGTTTCTCAGTTCCTTATATTCACGTAAAGAGTTTTCCGTTTGAGTTTGTTTATATTTATGGCGCACTTTATCCCTTAACTTCATCATAAATTTAAGGTTCGGCGTTAACCAAGGAGCTGGCTATTTAGTAATTCTAACAGTTTTGACAGGAGCATGAATATTAAATAACATTAACAAATTATCGTTCAAAAAATTCTGTCATATCATTTACATCATGTATGTATAGATGTAGTCCCAGGGTACTTTACCTAAGTCAGTTAAAAACGCTTGATAATCAAAAACAGAAAAGACTCGAAAAGTACTGTATAAAATGGGACGTTTATATTCTCAATTTTCAGGGTACATTTGACCAGGCAGTGATCAGAAATATCATCCATATTACGTACGTGTACAGAATTTCATCCCAGTATCTCCATGTATAGAGTTGATATTTCAAAAAACATTGTTTCGCCCTTCAACAATCTATACCTCAACTTTATTTCATGAAATAACTCGTTTCTATTCCATCACATATCAACCATTTAGATTATTCCAAAGAAATTACTTTAAAATATACATAGCAGTATTTTTGCTTGTCAGTTTACTCTTAAAGGAGCTCTTACTAGAATATTTTTCATGAAAATCATACATACATTCAGCTGACGTGGATATTGAGCAGGTGCACTCTGAAGAAAACATTTATCGGCGTTCTTAAAGTGAATAGTCACACAAGAACTGTTTCAACTATTAAAATCGTTCTACGAAACAGCTGTCAAGTACTTTAATTATCAACGTATTAGTTTCTTAAAGTCGGAAGAGCATATCAGTAATTAAGCTGGCGTCTAATTAAATCGATATAATTTCAACTGTAAAATTGTACTTTAAAATGTTTTTGTAGTTTTTAATACTGGTCATGGCATCTTCACATTATTCAGCTACACATATTAATTACTATTAACTATTACAGAAAGAGGAACCAAGTAAATGAAAACGAAACCAATATTTCGTGGGCTTAAAACCAAAAGTGACCAAGTCCAAAATGTTCATTTTTGAGAAACTGGTAATTTTGTTTTTTTAATTTTTAAACATAAGCTTATAAGAATAAAAATTTAAGTAGAAAATCCATATAAATGTTTTTATGAATATCATAATTTAAAGTTTTGAATATCACTATCTATCAAAACAATTTTTTTTTGTTCGCATAAAATGTATTATTTTTAGACTTGATCAAAAAAACTTGTTTTAATAAAACAACTTTAGGGTTCTCACAGTACTTGGTCAATTTTTGCAAGAAGAGGTAAGTGAATTTCTTTTGGCTTTAAGCCCACGATTTGATTCTACTTCTGTTGGAAAATTAAAATATTAGGTCACTTTTGGCGAATGCGCTGGTGATACAGAACTATTGATTTAATTAATAATTATGAAACATACTTTACATAATTTATTATATTCACTGTTGTAGTTGTTGTATTAAAAATAAACTAATGAAGTATATTTCAACTGACGTTGCATAACCTAAAAACTTATTGTTAGAAGTCTTGTTTTACAGATTTTCTGTAAATTTTTATTAACATGAGAGTAACATTTATATTAAAAATTATTTTTACTAAAAAGAAAAACAGATCTTACGCAAAGCTACCTTATATAATAATTAAAGTTCGGATATCGACGGGTCACGACGTCAAAAACAGAATCGGCGTAAGGGAATATATATGTTATTAATTTATATACGAATTAAAATCAAACATGTTTTAAACTAATACCTCAATAGCTTACCTTGTAGAGTAGAGGATCTAAAATTGACTAGTGGAAGTAGTAAAGTGAAAGTATATTGGCCACTAGCAGTTTACACTTTACTTCACCCCTCAAAGTGAGGAAGTTATGTATTCGTGAAAAATTTTTTTTAAAATTTTTATTGCATTTCTGGACGAATCTCGACGAATTATGACGATACACAAAATTTCATACAGAAAAAATGTTCTGTCTGTATGTCTGTGTATTTGTGCTCACGATAGAAGCTACAGTTTTTGAGATAAGAATCACAAATGAAATAAAACATTTTTTTAATATGTTCATAATTTATCTTGCAAGAATTAGTACTTAACATTTTGTCATTTGGTTCAAATTTTAATACTACCTCACAGTCTTCAATAATCTTGTTTTGTGTATGACAAGGCCGCCACAATGTTATAATGCAAGTTTTTTTTAATATAACTGAATATCCATTAACAGACGTATTGTCAGAAGATGAGTAGTAACCTTCAAATTTGTAAATCCTGTTATTACGGTTATTTCTTCAACTGAAATTGATTTTATTTCGCACTCATTTCTATACAGGGTGGGGCACTAGTACGTCGAACTTCGATATCTCGAGTTCTACGTTAGCTAGAAATTAAAAAAAAAAACAAGTAAACTAGATAAAAGAGTCTATAACCGGAAATAATTTTCGAATATACAGGGAGAGCAGAGATGAAATTACAGGATCAAGTGCCTTTTTTTTTAAGGGAATGTATATCAGTACATTTTTTGAAGCCACTTTCTAGACTCTATTCATTCCTATATTATTACTGACTATCTTCCAACCACTTGGATGTAATAAATTTTTTTGTCGAAATAATGCCATCAGCAGATGCAAATTGAAAAAATCACCAGTCACAATTAGGGGTTTTAAGAAAAACTTATGTGAATACTAGTTACGAGATATCTATTAATGTTTTTAAATCATTTTTACTTCCTAAATATGTACAGGGTGGCCAAAAATTTTTTTTTTGGGAATTTTGTACTTATTGCTCAATAAAACGAAAATGTTTGCAATTAGCCATCGGGAAGTACTTACAAGAAATGTTCGTTTTTCATTTCTATATTACATTGTCGAAAAACATACAAGGTGTTCCGTTTAAAAAAATTGAGAAAATTCAATTCAAATAGTTCTTAATTAAAAAAATATTTTTTGGCCACCTTGTACATTTTTATTAAGTAAAAATGATTCAGAAGCATTAATTAGATGTCTCGTAACTAGTATTCACATAAGTTTTTTTTAAAGCCCATAATTGTCATTTTGGTGATTTTTTCAATATGCATCTGCAGATGGCATTATTTCAACAAAAGAATTCATTACATTCAAATGGTTGGGAGATAGTCAATAAAAATAAAGAAATTGTAATTTCCTGTTGGCTCGCCCTGTACATTTGAAAATAATTTCCAGTTATAGACTTTTTTATCTAGTTTACTTATTTTTTTTTTTTTTTAATTTCTAGCTATTGTAGAACTCGAGATATCGAAGTCCGACGAACTATTGCCACACCCTGTATAACTGAAAGCTTACTCTTTGTAGAAAAGTTTGCGATCCACCTGATTTTACTGTTGCCAATAATTTTCCCAGCAATCCGGATCCAAATATCTCCTCGGGTAATTACTCAGAATATTTCCTGTCTATTGCACATGGATAAATAAAACAGTCTATACAGATAAGCTTCTCCCGATATTTGGCCAAAATGAAGTTTGTAGTACAATATTTTAGTGAAATATCTTTATCATAGAGAGAAACTAACAATATTTATCAAATTTCCATTTAGTATAATATTTTTACATTTTTATCTGACGGTTAAAAATGATTAATAATTTTTGGGATAAAATAAAATTATTAAAAGAGAAATAATGAGTACCTACTCTTACTAACTATCAAAAGTGAATACGAATGTTAATTTAGAATATCTTTTTTCACATGTAATAAATTTTGAATCATTAAATTTCGTATTGTATCAAATTTAATACTTTTACAATTTTATATTTACAGGACTTTCCTTCGATCAATATTAAATGATAAGATTTCCAGTGATAACTATTTTTTATTATACTAGGTACGAAAATCAGGTATGCAAAAGATATATTTAATATTGTCTTCAGATTAGAATACTTATACTTTTGGAGGAACATCTGAGGAAAACAATTAAAACATCTTAACTGCTTCCCAAGTCACCGAAATAAACCCATGAAAATCTGGGATTTTGCATTAAATAAAGAGAAATGAGGCTCTATAGTGTATTATGTATTTCGATTCACATCTAGGGCATCGCCATTTCCATACATCATCTTAGTCGGAAACAAATTATAAATAGAATTTTGTTCTGCAATCGAACCATCATCGATTTTTGCTAAAAAGTAGGTCTAGTGAATGCAAACACTTGGTTACGGTCATCTCTTCAAAGCAATCCACTCATTAACTTTGAATTGCAATTTATGGTGAAAAAGTAATATCATTTTGGTATTTCCGGGGTCAATCTACTGCGCTGGTTCTCCGAAATGTTGTACTCTTCGGAGAATTGCAAATACTACTGAAGGCAGTTGTTAGTTTGGCCAAGAGAATCAAGGTTTTTTTATTTGGTATTAGCAGTTGAAGATGTAGCAACTCACTTTACTTACCTCGCTGAGGGCAGAAGCTGAGGAAAAGTTGTTGTGAGGTATCCATGGAAAAAGGCCAAAAAAAAGAGGAAAAGAATAACAAAAAGATTTGAAGAAGAAATTTTGATATTGACATTTTTATATATATTGATACATAATAAAATATATAAAATATTTATTGATTATTAATACAGAATTAATCTATAGAAGACATGCTGGGAGTTTTAAGTTCCAAAAGACGTAATATATATACGTATATCCCAAAATTAGTTTCTTTTTTTTTCGCATGGGGGCATGACTGGGCAATTTTCCTCAGCTTTATTGAAAGAGGAGTCATGATTGTCAGTCTCGCATCTGGGATCTAATGAACTCGGAATTATGAAGTTATCATTAGTGTCTAAGTTACTGAATCTGAATTGTAAGTTTTTCAATTAACTTGCTTGAAGCTTTTCAACCTTATAAATTTGATGGCCTGTTAATAACTTTTCTGTAAGCAAACATGGCAGTGGCCATGTTCGCTATTATTTCTGAAATAACCAAACAACTAGTGCTAGAATTTTGTGAGTTACTCGTATAATTCAAGTAGCCTGAGAAAGAATTTCATTATTGCCCTGTGAATTGAAAGTAGAATCATAGCTTATTCTAGAAGTGTACTTAGTACTTACCTCATCTCATAACATCACAGAGTTTCTAGTTCCTCTTGTTTTACTATTAATTCTCACTAATATTGAAACTATTCGTAGTCCACCAGATTTTTCCATCAGATGATGTGTAATTGATGAAACACAAAACGTTTCTCATTTTTTGGTTCGCTATTTACTGCACTGGTGGATTTAGGGACTCCCTCCCACACTTACAAAATAAAAATTCAAATTAAACTAAATGTTCAAACTGATGTCCGTTATGTTCAATACATAAATTACATCTCTTCATAGCACTCTGAACTGCATTATAAATATGAAGATTTGAAATGGAATTCACACGGTCTATAAAATTTTGTCTGGGTTCATTTATATCGGTACTGGTTTTCTTGTATAATTTACCTTTAATGTGGTCCCAAAACAAAAAATCCAATGGCGTTAAGTCAAGTGATCGTGGTGACCGCCTCACTGGTCCGTTACTTTCCATCTAGTTATTACCAAAATTGGTATTTAATAATTCTGAAATGGTCCTGATATTATGAGGTGATGCACCATCTTGTTGCAAGAACTAATTTCTTACCTCAATGAAGGGTAGATTGTCCATAAATTCCTCAATAATTTTCTGATTTAAAATTTCCCACAAAACGTAAGTAAAAACAAAAGCGTAACAAAAGCGTAAACCCTCTCTCACTTTCTTATGAACTAATTGCTGCAACTTAGAGTAAATGTTCGATATGGTTTTACCTTCTTTTGATAAAAGATTTTCTTACATTGAGAATATATTTTGCTGTCCTCTAATAAAATTGGCTGCGTTTTGTATTTGGTCCTACAGTTTTTCTCTTAAATTGATAGTATTTGCATAGACAAAGGACATCATATGTCCCCACACAAAAAATCTAAAGGATTATAATCAGAACTCCCTGGTGGCCAAGCAAATTCACTTCCTCGACCGATCCATCTGTGAGGGAAAGTCACATCAAGATGATTTCTGACTGAAATGGAGAAATGAGGGGGAACTCCATCTTGCATAAACTACATTCTACCCCTTATGTCTAGCATGAAATCATCTATTATATCAGCAAGAGTATTTCGATGAAAAAGCAGATGACTGTCCATTTAAATTTGAGGGAAGGACAAATTGTCCCAGTAACTGATTGCCGATAATACCAGACCAAACGTTAATCTTAAATTCGTGCTGAAAATGACTTTCTTTAACGGCATGAAGATTTTCTATTTCCCAGTAATGGATATTTCTCCAGTTAAAAACTCCTCGACGAGTAAAAGTTACTTCATCGGTAAATAAAATGTTCTTAACAACATTTTCATCTCTCTTGTGTTTATTGAGAAGAAACTGGCAAAATTCTAACCTTCGTGGAAGATCCCTTAGAAGCAAATTTTGTACAGGAGTGAAGTAATATGGGTAGAAGCGTTCTTTGCGTAAGACTCTTAGAACAGATTGTTTACTCACTCCTGTTGCCGCTGATCAACGACTTGAGCTGATTTGAGAATCTGCATCCACACGAACTAAAATTTCTAAATCTTGATCTGGAGTAATTCGTTTCGGTTGTCCTACATAATTTTTATGGCGAAATGAACCCGTTTCTCACAAACAACGAAACAGATGTTGGAAAATCTTATGATTTGGCTACCTTCTATTTGGATATTGCATTGAGTATCTCTTAGCTGCAATACGCCTGCTAAAATTATTTTGTGCGTAAACACATATCATATCCCTCATTTCTTCATTTGAAAAATTATTATGTCGAAGCTTTTTAAATAAAGAAGTTAAAGAACTTGATAAATGAACACGAGGAACACAAGAACAAACTGAAATGACTAAATGACGTACATGACAGAACTAAGATGTATTCAAAGCACACTTTTCAATAAACACAATTTGTTTCAATAAATTTGAATTTCTTTCAAAAAATTATTGAAAATTTTAACGGCAGATTCCTCGAAAACAGTTGGAGTTATCAAGTTCTACCAAGTGTACCTTTTTTACATGGAAATGACGCCCTCATCAGATTTTCTAGTTAGAAGTATCACAACGTTTCGTCAAAAAGAAACATGAAAAAATTCATCATCAGATACAGCTCCTACGGCGCCTTTTATGGTCTAACGTGATGTGATACATAAATTAATGTTTCTTAGATTAAAAAATGTTCCTTTACCTAATTTGGTGAGGATCACTCTTGAGGTTATTGAGGTATTGCAAAAAAAAAAACGAAAAAAATAATTTCAAATTTGACACCCTATATCTTTTTCCACAGCAACATTTTACTAAAGCATATTTCGTTATATCCTCATAGTTTGGTCCAAAGAACCTACCCTTGAACTGTGGCCCATTATTAATGGTCCATCCTGTATATCTCCAAAAAAATAAATATAATAATAAATAAAGGCAATTATCTTCATTAAATTTAACCAGTTATGTATTTTAGACAATGTTGAAGTAATGGTGGAATTTTGGAATAACAATATTTTATATTTATTAGACATACATGCTCCTTCTAAAACTGTTAGAATCACGACAGCTCCAGCGCCTTGGCTGATCGACACACTCAAAGCAATGATGAAGTTAAGAGATCGTGCTTATGTAAAAGACAGGAAAACTAAAACTGAAATTGATAGAGCTTATTATAAAAAAAAATAAAAAATTTAGTAAACATGGCGGTTAAATCAGAAAAGAAAGCATCAGTTTATAACCGACCCTAAAGACTTCTGAAAAACACTTAGGTCTCTTAACATTCATTCAAACAGTTTTGACAATACATCTGATATAGCCAAGCCTGATGACTTAATGATGTTTTTATTGACAAGTTGCGTGAGGCAATTGTTGATATTAATTTTGTAGAAAATTTCTAAGCCAATAAAATATTTCCTGGTGTTACTGAAGAATTCACTTTTGAGTCAGTATCTGCTGAAAAAGTTCAAAAATGTTTAAAAATTCTCAAATCAAATGCTAGAGGTGAAGATAATATTGATTTAAAAATGTTAACTTTAGTAACGCCATACTTAATTAATCATCTCATTCATATTCATAATTAATGTCTTTCTACATGTATTTACCCTAAGGGTATGGAAAACTGCTACTTTTATCCCTGTTCCTAAAAATTTCAGTCCGTCTGAAATGTCACATTTTCGGCCAATTTTACCAGCAACTCAATCTGGATTTCGAGCCAATTATAGTACCACCACAGCCTTACTATAAGTAACAGATGAATTATTTAGGTCATGTGATAATAACGAAAATGGTTGCCTTATACTTTTAGACAATAGTAAGGCATTTGATACCCTAAATCATGCTACCATGTGTTTGAAATTAATATATTTTGGACTTAGCCCCAACACAATTTACTCTTTTTCTAATTATCTGGCTAACAGACGTCAAAAAGTTGTCCTTAATAACATTTCGTCTAACTTTCGCACTGTTAGTAAAGGTGTGCCACAGGGTAGTGTATTGGGTCCTTTGCTATTTTCTGTTTTTACTGCTGATTTTTCGACATTTCTGAAACATGCTAATTCACATCAATATCTTGATGATTACCAATTAATCTTTAGATTCTCATTAAAGGATATTGGCGTAGTAGTTGAAAATATTAATTTAGATTTGGCATGCATCTCGTTGGTGTCCCGTAATCATGGATTAGTCTCAAATGAAACAAAAACTGAATTACTGGTTATTGGTAGGCACAGAGATCAGGTTGTAAATCATCCCCACTTTTTCCTCATTGTCAACAATAAAAGTATAACACCTAGGACTTGGGAATCTATGTAGATAGCGATTTAAGCTTTTCTAAATATGTCAGCCAGGTAATTCGAAAAGCTTATAATAAATTGAAATTTTTGTATATTCATAAGGACTCTCTTAGTCAAGAAGTAAAATTAAAGTTGTGTTTCTCTAATACACTAGTTACATAGCATATTGTGATACAGTCTATAGACCAGCCATTTTGAATAAAGACAAAAAAAGTCTTCAAAGAGTTCAAAATGTTTGCTTAAGATTCAGTTACGGTTTAAGGAAGTTTGATCGTATCACATCTAAATTACTTGAATCTAAATATAGATCAGTAAAATTAAGGGTTTTTCAAAACGGTAATTTCCAACCATTCCCGACCAATACCATTCGATTCAGTATGTTTTTGAATTCTCATGGTCAATTTTGCCGTACGTTATATGAGCAAAAATTTAAGTTATAAACAATTAAAGTTGTGAAAATGATGAAAATCGATGTTTCTGAATGTTCAACTTCAAACGCTGCGAAAACGGTAACAGATAGAGAAAAATTGCTCAGAATATTTTTTATAGAGCGTTAAATTCCCTTCAAATAAGTCCGCGACGGCATATCTCTACGATGAATAGTTAAGGCGTTACAATGAGTTAAATATTTATTATTTTTCTGCTGTATATCAATCAGCTGTACAAGTAACGCGCATACGCGATCAACGGACTCGTATGCCGCGTAATGGCCGCCTGCGCAGAACATTCGAAAGTAGACTTGCTGTAAATCTCTCATAATTTTCTTAATTTTACAACGTTAGCAAATGTATTTATCACTTTTTTTGGTCTAGATATAATTATTATATACTTTTATGCATACTCAAAGACCTGGAAAATTATTATTAAGTTATAAGATAAATTATTATTAAGTTATGAGCTGTTCAGTTTGATGCTAATAGTCGTCGCAGTTATAACGCAGTTATACAGTGTACTGATTGTGAGCAATTTTTACATTATCATTGTGGTTGTGCTGTTGATTAATATAAAATAAACCGATGAAAAATGTCGCTAGAAGAAAATTGTTTTATATGTGAAGGAACTCTGCAAATGGGCAAGACTGTAACAGTAAAACAAAAGGGAATCAAATCGTTTATAGAAAACAGCAAGAAACGTGAGAATAAGAAATGGAATCAAATAGAAAATGTTAATGAAGTTACTGTTCATGATAAGTGTAGAAAAGCGTATTCCTCAAAAGATAATTTGAAGCCTGGCTCTGGAATTCCAAAAGAGCGATACCCACGTCGTTTAAGTGTGCCGCAATTTAATTTCGAAGAAAATTGTTTCTTATGTGGAAAAAAGTGAATACGCGTTGCGTATACAGCTGACCAGTACGCAGTAGAAAAATAATAAACATAAGAAGGTTTGGTGCCATATCTCCAAAAAAACAACTATGCCGCTACGGACACGTGTTTCGGAGTTATTGGATCTAGGATCTAAGTTGTTTTTTTGGGGATATGGCACTAAACCTTCTTATTTTATTTTGACCCCAATAAATCTATACTATTTTGTTTGTATTTGCCAGGTGGAAACGGGCAGTACACATAGAGCTCTGTGTGTTGACTGTGATCATTAAGGCCCCAATTGTGGCACATGGGAACATGAATGCACTAATTGAGTACTGTGTACTGTACTTTCCAGCTTTATTTTAGTTCTTGTTCCTGATCTATCCCATCCTAGATCCAATTCTTTAGCTACGCTACGCTGATGAGTGGCAATAACTCCGAAACACGTGTCCGTAGCTGCATAGTTGTTTTTTGGGGATATGGCACTAAACCTTATTTTATTTTGACCCCAATAAATCTATAATAATAAACATTTAACTCATTGTAACGCCTTAACTATTCATCGTAGAGATATGCCGTCGCGGTCTTTTTTGAAGGGAATTGAACGCTCTATAAAAAATGTTCTGAGCAATTTTTCTCTACCTGTTGCCGTTTTCGCAGCGTTTGAAGTTGAACATTCAGAAACATCGATTTTCATCATTTTCACAACTTTAATTGTTTATAAATTAAATTCTTGCTCATATAACGTACGGCAAAATTGACCATGAGAATTCAAAAACATACTGAATCGAATGGTATTGGTCGGGAATGGTTGGAAATTATCGTGAAAGTGGGCCTGATGTTTGCTTAATTTGATTGGTCTAATAGCTGAACCTGGATACTAGCGTCTACAGATAGGTTGAAATTGGCGTTGAAGCTCCAGAAGACATGCGCGAGATTGCGACCATGAATTTTGTCTAGACGAGTCCATTATGAACACAAAGTGGAAGCCTAACTTAGTTCATAGATATATATAAATAAATCCTTTTGGAATCGTTTGTTAGCAAGGAACTCGTTAGACGATAGAGAAGATACTCGTCTAGCACGCGGTAGGTCCAGGGTTCGAATCGCAAACTTATTATTATTTTTTTTTAATAAGTATTTTTTAGTTCGTTAGTAAGATTTTCCTTGCCCTTTATAGGCGAGTACTATCGTCTAACGAGTTCCTTGCTAACAAACGATTCCAAAAGGATTTATTAATACTTATCTATGAACTAAGTTAGGCTTCCCCTTTGTGTTCATAATGGACTCGTCTAGACAAAATTCATGGTCGCAATCTCGCGCATGTCTTCTGGAGCATCAACGCCAATTGCAACCTATCTGTAGACGCTTGTAACCTGGATACGCATTTTCAGCTTCACTTAGCTGAGTTAACAAGTTGGAAACACCTAAATATTTATATAAGTTAGTGAACAGAAATATGTAAATCTCACATTTTTATTCTTATACTTATGTACTTTTGTAATTTTTATAATTTTTTTCTGCATTTGTTAGTTAAATGGAATGGTTAGATGTGTTGAACCTCGCCATTCCTGTAATATTTTCTACAATTTATATTCACTCAACAAAAATAAAGATTATTATCATTATTATTAAATTTGGTATTTAAATTCAACATGAGACAAAAATTCCCGTTTAGGAAAGAAGTATAAGCTCATCGAAATTCCTACATGCATAATTTTATTTAATTTGTCAGCCGCTGCACTGTCGCATGTGGCTGTGCAATCATTGCCCAGTTTAATTAAGCAAATAACAAATGTAAATGGCCTTTGTTTAATTGCACAGGTTCTCCTAACGAGGAACGGAGGTTCTTTGCCTTCCACGACTGGGGAGTGTCCATTTATGAACCGTCTACGTGTCGGCTGTATCATCGCATCCAGTCCACCGATATTATTCCGGGCACGCAGGTAAATATTGAAAAAACTAATTAGTGGCTTAAAGTTTAAATTAACGTTCATTAGACTCCATACAGCAGAATATTAAACTGAAATTATGAAAATATTTAAATGACATTTTGTGGTGTTTAAAAACTTAAAATACTGTTAGTATTAGGGAAAATGCAATGATTGGTTTTTCAGCATCTAGTGAATTATATCGTCAAATTTTACGTTTGACCCATCACAGTTTTGAAAAAATGATGACCAGAATAGGCCTTTCAAAAAACAAAAATAAATATTACGAAAAACTTTCTCGGCATTCCTTTGATTATTTTACGACACAAAATTAATAGATGAAAACCTGTGGCGCCTTTGTTATAATGCCGCAATTCGATTTCCGATTGTCGTCAACATGTATTTTGATTTCATTATAATCTAGTCACAAGCCAAAAAAGAGGGTCAACCTCGGAATGAGAGATAATAAGCTGTAAACTTGTATAAACCTTTATTTTGGCGTTCTAAAAGTTGTCTCAAAAGTCTCATAAAATCTCGTGTCTGCGTTTTAAGATATTCAAGGTCAAAGGTCACAAAAATCGGGTTTTTGCAATTATCTCGCTTCCTATGGTTTTAATGCCATTTGCGTTTATTATAAAAATTGTAGAGAATAAAATTCTCTACAACTTTTGTTCCAAACATTTTTTTATATTCTCAACCGTTTTTGAGATAGAGGGCGGAGAGCGGCGCTTACCTATTCACAGCATAATGCAAGGTCAACCGTAAGTCCCGGTAAATAATACGCCGTATAAAGTCTGTAAATTGTTAGAAAATATATAATTATGAATAATTTGCATTGTTTATTAATTAATACATTATATTTAATAGTATTTTTCATTTATCGAATATATATTTGTTTAATATTACTTACCTTTCCGTGTAATCAACTGCAAGAATGGTTGTGGTTCACGCTGCGGATGCAGGAAATCGGGGTTGCAATGTTCTTTAGCTTGTGGCCAGTGTAATGAGCAAGCGTGCTTCAATTCTTCACCGTATCAAAGTGATCTCGATGAAGATAGTACATTTGACCCCAAAATTCTCGAAGATCTAGAGACAAATATCCTTGACAACGAAAATGATGATATTGAATTGGAAATTTTCGAGCGACCGGAAGACAATGATGAAGAAGAAGAAGAAAATTAAGACTCAAGTCCTTCTAATTATAAAAGTTTTTGAAAAACTTCCCCACATTTGAACTTCAACTGTAATAAATATATGAAAAAGTATTTCTAAATAAAGATATAATTAAAATGTATTTACTCTGTTCTTTTTCTACTTAAAATATAATTAACATATATATTAGAATATAATTAAAATATACCTACTTAAAGTATTCCACTCAACAATTTTTTGATTACACGGAAAGGTAAGTAATATTAAACAAATATATATTCCATAAATGAAAAATATCGTTAAATATAATGTATTAATTAATAAACAATGCAAATTATTCGTAAATATATATTTTTTAATGATTTATAGACTTTATACGGCGTATTATTTACTGGGACTTACGGTTGACCTTGCATTATGCTGTGAATAGGTAAGCGCGGCGCGCTCTCCGCCCTCTATCTCAAAAACGGTAGAATATATTAAAAAAATGTTTGGGACAAAAGTTGTAGAGAATTTTATTCTCTACAGTTTTTATAATAAATGCAAATGGCATTAAAACCATAAGAAGCGAGAATTTGCAAAAAACCGATTTTTGTTATCTTTGACCTTGAATATCTTAAGACGCGGACACGAGATTCTATGAGACTTTTGAGACAACTTTTAGAACGCCAAAATAAAGGTTTATACAAGTTTACAGCTTATTATCTCTCATTCCGAGGTGAAACCTCGAATGTGACTGGACTATTATACATTTGTCTATTTGGTAGGAAGTAAATTTATGTTAGGCGATTATTTTAAGAAAAATTTTGTGGATTTTTACGTATTCCTTTTCTAAATTTAAGATGACTATGTATCGATACTGAAGTCCATATTTTCTTTAGATAAATATTGTCCTTATAGAAGAACCCATCATGAAATCACACCTGATTTAATATACAGGGTATTCCAATATTATGTATCCAAAATCTTACAGTAACTAAAGTATATTTTTGTAACGCCATATCCTAAAATGACATTTATTGGACAGTTTCAATGAACCAAAACAATGTCATTATTGACAAGTGAAAAATAAAGAAATTTTATTTCACTGTGTGAAATAAAACTTAATATTCAACAGACAACAAATTAAAATTCTTACATCAAATATTTATTAATTATTAACAAATTTCATGAACAGTTTTATTCATAATTTAACGAAAATTTATATAAATAGTACTGTTACTAACATTAATTATATTTATTCCTGGAATTATAGGTTCGAATGTGCGAAAAATATTTGATGTATTGTGACGTACTTCCGGTGCTCTACTCAAGAGCGGAAGTGTCACTTTGACGCCCAACACTACGGCGGTGCACACTGTACGGAGATCTCGGGCGCCAGTTTCTGTTTAGAGTGCAGAAACACCACTTTACTCTATCGGCGGGACGATAGAGGCCGGGCAACTGCAGTGAAGATACGGCTAAGCCAGGGGTCGGGAAAAAGGGAACTTACATACTACAGTTAAGGAACAGACTCTCATTCAATATATGTACATTTATTCTACACACTAATTATTATTTACACTTTATACACACCTTAGTAACTACAACTTAAATTACAACAGTCTTAACTACAAGCGGTCTTATTCTACAAACTTATACTACTACAGTCTTAACTACGGACAAGCGGGGCAGTAAGCGGGCGGTCAAGCGGTGCGATACAGTACGCCGGTGAACGAAGCGGTGAAACGGGAAGCAGCGATGGATTTAATCGGTCATATGCAGACGGCGGACGGATACCAGGAGGGGAAGCAAGCGCCAATATAAGCAAACTATGCCTATCTAACGCGGTTACTTATTATCGCTTGGCTGATGGATGGTTCCGGTCTTATCATATGCCAACGAGTATCTCCAAAGCGCCCTGCCAAAGAAAACGGACTCAGGCGCCCTGGAGGGCACGCGGTTGAATGCGGTTACGGTCAGGGGGGGAAGGAGTAACAAGCCTAACAGCGGCAAATTGATGATGACGACGGGATGGTCAAACTCCAAGACTACCCTGCAGAATTTTTACGTGCTCAGGTAGCCCGGGGGACCCGCGGTTACGGACGATACCTCCAAGTCACCCTGCAGAATTTTTACGTGCTCAGGTGGCCTGGCAGGCACGCGGTTACGGAAATCCCTCTAAATCACCCTGTTAAAAAAACGGACGCAGGTGGCCTAGAGGACACGCGGTATCAAATGCTAGTATCTCCAAGTCACCCTGCAGAGTTTTTACGTGCTCAGGTGGCCTGGAGAACACGCGGTGTAACGCGGTGGAACGCGGTTCTAATTCCAACCTTCGGCCGCTCTCCCTTTCTAAGGAGGGATATGAGGCGGATACGTTTAGCGCTCGCGGTTCACTAACTCTAAAAAAATAAAGCCCGGAAAGTACTCACCAGCCAAGTAATACCGATTATTTACCAAACCTTTATCAAACCTTGCTACCTACTTCCGGATCCTGTGCTGGCTTCCTCTCTGGAGCGGTCGGGGTCGGCACGTCTGGACGGTACGGGCGGCAGCAACGGACTCTTCGTGGATACTCTGCAAAATCCTCAAGCTACTAAACTCTGCCAAAAAGCAGAAGTAGGATGAGCGCGGTAGTCATGCGCGAAATATTGCAACTACGTCACCGTTTATCGACTTAGAATAATTCGAAATTGCCTTTGGATACCCGGCATAAGGGTGCCGGGGACACAATGCGTGCGTCGCGTTTCGCTTACTGCCGGCCACTTGGCCTATGTGGAATGTTCATAAAAACATATCAATACTACCTATCTATAATTAACAATTTAACTGTTATTAATTAAAAGCGTAGCACCATAATGGGTAAAATATTTTTCAAAACCTAGCTACCTAACTTAACTTGATAAAATAAAATCACTTCGTTACAGTATTTATATTAATATGGTGGTTGGTCTGATTTTCACCAACGACTACATCGGCAGATATAGTCATTTCTGTAGTATTGTTTGAAAATATCCGTTTTGAAATTTCCTTTTTGTTCTGGATGCTATCTTCTATATGTCTCTCAGAAACTGTTGAGGATTTCCATCCTCCATGACATTTTAAAGTAAGAATATCTTAGCTCCAGCACCAGCTAATAGTGATGCCGAGGATCTCCTAAAGCTGTGACCCATATATTGCTCAGGATTAGATAAGTTAAGGTATTTAGCTATAATACTTTGTATTTTTCTCAATGTATTAATACCAACTCGTTGGACCGTACATTTTTCTCCTCGATATTGAAGAAAAACCCCTTTGTGATTCACATGACTAGGGCGAATAGCTGCATATTTATCATACATATTTAGTGCATTTATTCCATTAACTGTCTCACCATATACCGTAAAAGTCCTTTCAATGTGTGTCTTCGAATCAGGTACTTTAACAACCAGTATGCAGGCTTTTCTCACAATGTCATCAATGATCATATTGTAGAGTTCCCCTCGACGATAAGCGCCAGCCAAGCCCATTATTAATACAACTTTCAACATTAAAAACTTTTCATCTGGTGCTTCTAGTAAAAAACATCTGCTCTGTCAAAAACTTAGATTTCTTAGCCCTATACCCAGTGGATTGTATTTTCAAAAGAGCTTTTAATTTTTGTAAATGGGATACATCTACATTATTTTTTACATTCAAAGCTGCTTTAAGCATCGAAAACTTGGACCAGAGACTTGAACATTTTAAAGTTTTTGCTTTTTTCAGATAGATAAGTCAAAAGAACAGACTCAGATATGTTACTCACAGTTTTCTGCTTACACCAGTGCATAAATAAATCATATTCTTTTTCGTACAATTTCCTAGATTTCGCTGGTAATAAATCTAAGTTACAGCAATTGCTTGCTCCCTGATTTCCGGAGAAGTACCAGGAATAAAATCTTCCTCACTATCACTCATTTTGTTCCAAATAATAATTATTATAAAGTAGAATCTGTCAAATGCGACGTTTAAACCGTTCAATATTTAGTTGTTTTATTATTGGTTTCTATGGAAACAGCAATAGAATTTAGTCATTACGACAAAGTAACTTTGTCAATTTGCCGTATTTTTACAAAATTGTACTGTTTTCTAATTTCAAATGGCGATATAAAAAATTTTGTATATAACTCGAGACTAAAATGTGTTTTTTTTTTTACTCGTGTGGTTTATAGCACTCGCCTTCGGCTCGTACTATAAACGCCCCACTTGTAAAAAAACACCATTTTAGCCAGTTGTTATATAAAATACTATTACCGGGTTCTGAGAGCGCATCAAAACAAACACATGCGTTGTTCACGTGAGCCAAGATCATAAGAGCCATTTATATTAAATTTAAACCACACGAGAAGTTTCATACCTCTCACCACTACTCTGCCATTTATATGTAAAATTTAAAAATTTTAAGTTTTTGATAAAAATAATATGTCAACGTCATTTTACATCGGTTTGCATCAGAAACTCAATAAATATCGTTCTTTCTGGTAGCATAGTTATAGTCAACATATAAATGTTATGTTTATTAGTGAAACTCAACAAGTCCAAATGTCCAATTTTTTTTCTCTGGAAATAAGGAAAAGTAGTTTTCAAAATTCGATAAAAAATCATAAGTAAGATATAAGGAAACATCCAGAATGTGATTTGAAAGAGGTCCACGCTACACTATAAATATTGTAGAATAGTATCGGCGACTGAAGGATATGGTCGTTTAAATATTATTGTTACGCCACTGGACCGTGTAGACTGGTTAGATGAGACTGGAATTATACGAGAATGGCCGGGAATATTCTGGAATGTTCTAGACCGTGTGAATGGATGTATAAATAAGACGCACGATGGCCCGAGACTGAATCTTAAGTTAAAAGTGAATGAGTAAAGAGGAAATAAGATAGAGACTTAATAGCTATTTGTTTACCTAGGGAGGATTGTGTGTCATTTCCAAAATGAGTTCGGATAGTGACTGTGAAATTCCTGAAGCTATTGTAGAAGAAGCAAGAATTGCCACACTAAATCTTCTTCCAGCAAAATCGAGATTAAAATATGAAAACGATTATAATACGTTCAAAAAATGGATGACAAGCAGCAACGTCAAAAAAATAAATGATGTCATTTTGGCTTATTTTTCATTTGCCAGTAAAAAATACAAATCGTCGACCCTTTGGGCAAAGTATTCGATAAGAGAAGATATCGAGATAAAGAAACAGAAAAAGATAAATTTTTAAAAAAAGGCAAGCTGTTGGATATAAACCGAAGAAAGCAAAAACTTTCAGTAGGGAAGATATAAATAAATTTATTTCAGAAGCCCCTTACGAAATATATTTGTTCATGAAGGTAAACTTAATTGTTCTTTAACTTATTAGTAGTTTTTCTCACACCTTGTTTTATTTAAGGTTGCTGTAGTTATGGCAATTTGTGTGACGAATTAACCTATTTACGTCTCGAAAATATTCAAGATAAAAACAACATTTTAGTTATTACGATTCCAGACACAAAAACGCACATTGCACGTACTTTTATTGTAACTAATGATAAGATTAATGGAAATAACGTTATTGACATATATAGGAAGTATTTTGCATTAAGATCTGCAAAAACAACACATACAGATTTTTCGTAAATTACATTAAAGGAATGTGCACAGTGCAAGCAGATGGAAAAAATACATTTTCCCAAATACCCTGTAAAGTTGTCGAGTATCTTAAATTGCCGGAACCTTCTAATTATACTGGACACAGTTTCAGAAAAACATCCGCATCGCTTCTGATAGAAGCTGGAGGGGATATTATAAGTTTGACGAGGCATGGGGGATGGGGGTCCTCAGCAGTTGCTGAAGGATATTTAGAAGATTCTATATCAAAAAAGTGTAATGTGGCTCAACAAATTATTACTGGAGGTAAAAAATCACATTCAGTATCAACTTGCGAAAATATAAATAAAGACAAGCAAATTATTATTGAGGGTTGTGAATCACTATCCATGAGCGAAAATCAGGACATTGATATTAACAACAACATTAAGCTGTTCATCAAAATCTTCTATTGCCTTTAGTTTTAATAATCTAACAAATTGTACTATTAATGTTTATAATGATAAATAAAAAATTGATTATAATATTTTATCTAACCCCGTTATGAAGTGTCAAGTTTTAAATGCATTTTTGACGTTACGAAACGTCACATTTTTCATTACTCAGTCCCATTACATAAGTGAGTGATGTAATGAATTTTTACGTAACTGATTATTATCATTTTCCTATTTTAAAGTGGGATTAGATAAAATTCTGTACTTCACACGTTATGAAAAGTAATTTTACTTGACTCATGTAATTTGGCAAATATTACATTCGTCAAATAAAATTAGTCTTTTCATAACTGGTTACGTAAATAACTATTATTTGGTTTCATGTTAATATTGGCTCCCGTCTCTAATAGCAACGGGAGTAAATGTATATTGTCTTCCGTTGCTATTGGAAAACGACTGAGGGGTCTATTTTCGCTAGTAGAAAATACACTGACAAACAACAGAAAATGTCACTTTCGGGAGCAGGTGTCAAAAAAAGAATATTTACTTATCTAAATACCTATTATGACATTTTGACATATTTGGTTTTTTGATTGTCATGCATAAGAAAATATAATAAAATATACCTATATAAAACCAATGTAAAACACTGTAAATAGTCGTAGAAAAAATCATATGTATTACACAGGAGCAAAGTGCCATTTCCTCCCCAAACTATCCGCGGGAGGAAATTATGCACTTTTCTCCCTTGTCATACAAATAGCTATTAATTGTGATTATAGTTAAGACAATCATTAATCTATTGTTGTTAATTATTAGTTAGTTAATAAATTAGTGAGTAAGTGTTACCTGGACTTTCTATCAACGAATATACGAGTATAGGTGTTTGTTTGGGATAGCAAACGTAACATTATTATACCGAATTATGTATTACTGTTTGGGATGGAATTAATTACTATTAAGCAGTTCGAAAGTGAAGATGTACTGTAATTACATTCTATCATAAATATATTGTTTCAATGTTAATACAGTGTGAGCACGTTTATTTTTCCTAACAAAGACATCAATGTGAATATAAAAAACCATTATAATATAATTATAAACAGTTTTTTAGAATTAAGGGAAATAAATATTTTTATTTCAATCTTCTCTAAACATGCTTTGTGGACATATTGAGTTTCTCAAATAAGCGATTCAATTAACAATTCATTTAAGTCCAAGAACAAAATCAAATAAGCTTTTACGCAAATTATATTCGATTGAAGGAGTGATATTGTAGTTTGATTAGTTAGAATTAGAAAGTTATATTTATAAACAATGAAAAAAATGTATTTGTTTTGAGAAACTTGATATATAATCATATATATAAATTACTTTTGCAGAGATAATTGCATTATATTGCTATAATAACTGAACTATATTTAGTTTATATAAAAATAAAAAGAAATTAGGTTACTCTTCTTGGTAAAAGTTTAAAAGATAGAGTGGAATGATAAAATAATAACGCTGAAAAATTTTCTTGCTGATTATTATTTACTACTTTTACAAAACCTATCATAGATAAGTACAACGTATATATCTTTTTAAACAATTATTTTCCCAGCTATTTATCAAAACGCTGTAACTTGGATTACAAAAAAGATAATATGTATATTATGTTCACAATCACTTTAAAGACTATAAAACATCTGCCGATACGTGTTTCTGTTTTTAGCTTCTTCTGGACAGCTCATTTAAAGGATGCAAAGTAACTAAATACTAGTAAACCCCAATGTAATAAACATTGATGGTTGCATTCTTTAAATGAGCTGTCCAATCGAAGCTAAAAGCAGAAACACGTGTCGGCAGATGTTTTAAAATTTTTAAAGTGATTGTTCGGTGAGTACCTTTTGCTTTATTTATTTTTGGTTTTACTAGACAGAATGGTTGGAATTAAAATGATCATTATTGAGTCAGTCACACTGAACATAGTATGCATATTATCTCTTTTGTAATCCAAGTTTCAGCGTTTTTGCAAATAGCCAGGAAAATAATTGTTTAGAAATATATATGTTATACTTATCTATGATAAGTTTTGTAAAAGTAGTAAATAATTAGCAAAAAAATTTTTCAGCGTTATTATTTTTTTCATTCCACTATATATTACTTTACATGTTCAATACATGAGGAAAAAATATTTTGAACTGCTAAATTATACAAATACGTGTCATTATAATAAATAAGCGAATTAAAAATTGCCGCTTAAATATTCAGATTACGCATTGATCGGAAGCCTCAATTATATTGAATGGCCTTGACCTAAAACTAGACAGTAGAACTCTGGCGAAGTTATACACATCCTGGAGCTTTAACGGAAATTATCAAGTTAATTCAGAGAACTTTGAGACGTAAATAGAAAACAAACAATTTGTTGTTTTTCTTATATAATATACGTACACTTGAAACAATAATTTTCTAAAGAGCTTTGAAGTTTACATCCTACAATGTTGTTTTCAATACTTTTTATTTACTGAAAATATCACGAAAGACAAAAGTATCTTCAAAGTGACATAATGCAAATGAAAGAGAGAGTGAATAAACTTTAAAATTGAATACCTGAAGAGAATAAGTGTGACAGAAAACGTTGTTAGGTGATGAAATCCATAACATGGCCTCTTTCCTTAAATAAAAATAAATCAAAACATTGTGGAAGAAAAGGACATGGCACCCGAACAAGAGGGATTCTGGGTTTCAGTAGATTTTTCTGAAATTTTGTGTACAATGTATTATGACCCAGGATGACACTTGTATATGCAGGAAATTTTTGTGAGCCTACAGGGTGTACCAGAAAACAGGTCCGAAAATTCCTTCTTTTGCAAAGTTTAAAAATATTATTGTTCTCTTTGGATATGAATATCCTTTAAAAAATCGATTAGCATAAGGATTTTGAAGTTTATATTTGAAATAAATTGTGCAATATCGAAGTAAAATATTAGTATTCGCAATCAATGTCGACTGAACTATTCATTTTCTCATTTTTATTGTAATTTAAGGACGTATTGCTGATTTTTTCTTAATGCTCATTGAAACTCTGGCAAAGCTAACAGTACAGATATTAAAATATCTTAACCTTACTGAATAAATAACATTATGTCTCGCCAATACTGAAGACATATAAGAGTCACGTAATTTGAATAATATTTACAGGAAACAACTACTCAGCGGACAAAAGCCCCGACCTGCATTGAATTAAACCTCCAAGTCTTGTTTGGTAGTTAAGATTATTTGTCAATTCCTCACTAGACATAGATCGGTTTCGTCAGTATTCCATAAGTAAGGCATACCACCAGGGTTATAGGTCACAGCACACTAAGACATCAGTGATGTTTGACGGGTAGTAGTACTGACCACCAGAGGGATACACTTATCACTCATTATGTCAGTCACATAATTTTTTTGTAACCATATTTTTAACATATTTTTACTGATCAAGATTTCCTGCATTATAGTTTATTAGATTTCAATTTACGGAAAGGTATAGTTTGGACCACTCCTCTGATGTATCCAAAGGGTAAAAGAAGATGTATTTTGAAGAAAGAAAAAAATGTGTATATTTATTTTTTTTTTTTTTGAAGGAAATTTTTTTCTTTAAGCATCGCAAAAACTAATCTAAAATGCCATTATTTTTGCCTCATGGAAACTGATTAAAATATGGATCGAAAAATTATTACCAACAGTAATTAATACTCTTAAATTTTATTTTTTTCACTTAGGAATACGTTTGTGGTGATAAAGGAGTAAAATGCGAGTGGGGACGTGCCATCAATGTGGCAAATCGGTACGTATACGCAAGCCAACCCAACAGGGACCGTATCCTAATCATCTCCAAAGTACAAATGGTGGTCGTGGATGTGGTCAGTACAGACAAATATCCCGTAGATTTGCATCACGTACCGCATCTCGATCAAGTGTGGGTTCTCAATTGGAGGTCGCCAAATAATACTGGGATCAAAACAATACAGGTTAGCTCAGGTTGTAAAACTCATTAAATTCTCTAATATTGTAGTCGAATATTGTCTGACCGTTATTTGTGGCATTCTCTAAATTTTTCTTCTTTTTCCTTGGGGCCTTACTACCATATAAGGTAGAAAAAAAAAATTATGGCTAAATTTTTATTACTTGTAATCAGTTTTTCATTTAAAAGTTACTATTGCATAATAGCTTCCTGCTTCACATATTTGTGTCTACTTTAGTGTGACTGACAAATTTAGAAAATAAAGTATTTTTTTTTGTAACAGTGCAATATTCGAATTTATTATTACTTATCAAGTAATATTAAAATATAATAGCTGCGGATATAAAATTAACTGTATTGATTGTTGTTAAAATTTGGAACAACTTTGATAAAAAGTTAGTGGCATTTTAAATATTTATAATAAATAAAAAAATAAATTCGTTATACACTTTGACTCTGCGAAAGCCCAATCCTAACTTTTAGCCGTTAAACCTTGTACAATTCAATATAAAACACTCTTGAATCTTTGAAGGTATGAATAGGAAATTGGAGTCGCTTTAAGGTGAAGCCCAAGGTTCACTAGTTTCATGGTAGTTCGTGCAATAGTTACTCAATTGCTAACATGCTAAAACAAATACAAAGAATTTCGTTAAGCAATTTATCTATGTCGGTGTTGTTATAGGCTATTAAACAAATTAATTTGAGTTTCGTTAAGATTGTTATAACCGCACTAGTACTGTTATGAATTCTTAATTGCAATGTTTTTTTTAAACAAAAAATGACGTTAATTGAAGTAGAAATTATTTATTTGAGCAATAAAAACAACAGCAATATTTATTTTTTATATACATTACCATAAAAATATCTATGTATAGGGTTATTCATTATAAATCACCCACCCCTTATCATCGTTATTATTGCCTATAAAATATATAAAAAAAATTTAAATAACAGTTGTGTGGTTATGACTGAATGTTGTTAAAATGCTATCAAAAGTATAGTAGCGTGTAGATTTCTGAGGATACAAAAAAAATAACATTTGTTATAAATGGGATAACCTGTATATTATTAAATTTTTGGAATGATCCTTTGTTCCTGATTTTAAAAATATACCATATCTTACCCCTACCGTATACCATTTTTAAGTTATTAAACGTCGAATATCTTAGTTAAACTAGTTACTGTAAATATGGAAGAGTTAACATTATTAAAGTGAGCTATGAAAATGACAACTATTATGTTTGATAAGTCGCATTTCTTTATAGTCGAGGAAATAAAGCACTGAACCTCCGAAATTTCCGCAGCAAGATGGATTTTAATGCGGTTTCTTGCATTCGATTCGTGAGAGCAGCAGGAAATTTTGTGAACTAATCTGATGAATAGCAAATGAAAAATTGCATATTTGCATTGTAAAAATGCATTGTTTAAAGTGCATTTAGAATAATTAATTTGCAACTCGGTAAAAATTGATTGAAATCAGTCCAAATTTGTTACGGGGGGGTTTTCGGGGTCGCTGAACACGAATATCACGGCGGCAACGGCGAAATAATCAAAATGGTTTACAGTCAGAAAGAAAAAGTCCAAATATTTATTTTTTATATACAAAATAACAAAAATAAACGTGCAGCAAAAAGAGCACATAGGGTGTTGTATCCAAATCGCCCAACACCATCATAAAATACGTTCAAAAATATTTACCGAAAGGTGAATAATACCTCCAGTTTTAGCAGAAAAAAGCGTGTAGTTCAAGCAAACCTGGAGGAACAGCTAGATATACTGCTTCATTTCGAAGGTAAGCCCGTTCATATTTATTCATGAATAGACTTTTTTTGAAATATTGTATTATTTTTTAGAAAATTCTCAATGTAATATAAATAATGCAGTCGATCAATTAGGTAAAAGTTATTCCAAAATCCAACGTACGTTAAAAAATAACAGCTACAGACCATAAAATCTTACACGTACAAGTTTTAACAGAGGCTCATAAAAGGGAAAGGTTGGACTTCTGCTGCCAGATGATTCACAAGTTGGATAAAGATCCCGATTTTTTTACTAAAATATTATGGACTGATGAATCATCCTTGTCTAAGGCAGGAGTTTTTAATATGAACAATCGAAGGTCGTGGGGAAACAAGCACAACAGAAAAAGATGGGTAAAGCAAATAAAAACATCAGTAAGAAAAATTGTTAGCGTTTGGTGTGGAATTTTAAGAAACAAAATTGTTGGAACTATATTTTATGATTATACTTTAACTGGAGTTATCTATCTGGAAATAATTATCCCAGAAGCAGAAAATATTCTTTTGCAGAATTTTCCGGAAGCCGAACTTGATGATATGATTTGGATGCAGGATGGGGCAACTCCGCATAGTGTCCTACCCGTCCAAGATCATTTGAATAATGTATTCCCAATATGGATAGGGAATAATGGACCTATTAAATGGCCACCTAACAGTCCGGATTTGACCCCTATGGATTCATTTTTTTGGGGATTTCTAAAGGACATTGTTAATAATAATAATAATAGTATTCAAGTCATTAAAGACAGGATTCGACTTGAAATAAACAATTTGAATGTAAATAATGAAGCCATTTCCTGTGCAATTATAAATATAAGAAGACGTTATCAATTATGCATTGACAATAATGGTGGAGACATCGAACATCTTTCATGAGTTATCATTTATTTATATTTAAATTTCCTAAATAAATCTGTTATCTATTTTGTATAAATATTTGGTTTTTTCTTCCTCACTGTAAACCACTTTAATTATTTCATTAAAGATGTCACTTATCAAACACAATAGTTGTCATTTTTATAGCTCACTTTAATAATGTTAACTTTTCCATAATTACAGTAACTAGTTTAACTAAGATATTCGACGTTTAATAACTCAAAAACGGTATATAGTAGCGGTAACGTATGGTATATTTTTGAAATTAAGAACAAAGGATCATTCCAAAAATTAAAAAATATTATTTTTTTGTATCCCCTGAAATGTGCACGCTACTGTACCTTTGATAGCATTTTAACAAAATTCAGTCATAACCACACAACTTTTATTTAAAACTTTTTTTCTCTAGGCAATAATAATGATGATAAGGGGTGGGTAATTTATAATGAATAACCCTGTAAATCAATCACTTTGTTAAAGCTGAAAATAATTTGACATATTTTGAATTTTACGTCGAACTGTCTGACATTTCTAGTTTTAATTTATTTTGCGCATAATAATGAAATGGAAATTTATTATTTTCACCGGCGAGATAACATATTGAACAGTATACGTTTAATTATGGCCTAACGAACTCGTTTGATTACCGCAGAACTTGGCCCACCGCCTCATTCTGGCAATCAAACTTGTATCGTTAATAACTATTACATCAGACAAATGCTAGAATTCATTGTCAGGAAAATTATACAGACTGGGAAAGGACATTAAATAATGTGAAGTCTAACAGCAAATTTGGAGACTTTTAAGGAACAGACGGTTTTTGTTAATTTAAGGTCACTGACCCGGAATCTCCCTAAATTTATTTAAATAAGCCAAACAAATTCAAAATGGCGGTTAAATTTCGCACATTTTGCAAATTAATAAAAAAATTGTCTGTTACCCAAAAGTATCCAAATTTTCAGGAAGCTTTTTAAAAAATTTGCTCTATTAAATACTGATTTGGTTCTAATCAGAAATAATCAGTGCCAAAAGCGTGAAAGTGGAAGCTATTTTGCCCTTCTTTATAGCTTTACTAACTAATACTAGATGGCAATTACTACTCTCCTTTATAATAAACGCCAATCCTTTAGAAACAGTTCACAAGCTTATTGAATTACGTATTTTCACTGGCGCATTCACCAGAATTTTAAAACTATTTCGTAGGTCATACGAGATGCTGGCCAGAAGAGAAAACACCATACCGTCCATCCAGAACCAATTGACGGTCAGTTTGATTTAGTTACTGGTCTATTTATACCATCACCATTCCAAGTAAGTATACCCAAAGTATTACCTAAAGCCTATTTTTATATAACTATTTCAAAAAATATTCCAATTTCATGTCGCTCGGTTAACTGTTCTTTAGATAAATTAGATTTTATGTATAAATGTATATTTTTCCACTGTAATACCTTATTTCAACAACAAAATAGATCTAAAACTCTGGAAGGAATAGATGCAGTTCCTGTTCCTCCACTTCCGGTGTTCTAGAAGTTCAAAACACTCGAAGCGTCGCTAATCTGAAAGTACTATCACATTCGACAGTATGGAGGATCTTACACAAAGTTACTGTATCCGTAACATTTTCAGCAAGTTCAAGTAATTTCGTCTGATGATTTTCCTATTCGAAGAAGTTTTTGTCATTGTTTCCCGAGAAATCGTATTAAACTGCAATGTTTTAAATATATTGCTCTCTTTGCGAATGGAGCTATATTTGACAAAAACACATCTTCAATTTCTATAAGAATCATTTATGGGCAGATGAATATCCGCTTTTGATCGTTCCAAACAACAGTATCGATTCAATTTAAACATTTACACCGGAATTTTAGGTGACATAAAATTCCTAGGCAAGTATTGCCGGCGGGTAGTATCTTCGTTATACGACGTTATTCCTCTTGAATGGCGTATGTGGTTTATGCACAAAAGAGATGTATGGATCACGGAGGATCTAGATATTGGCTTCCAAGATCACCGGATTTAAACTCTTTCGACTTTTATTTATGGTGACATTTAAAATCATTGGTTTATTCAGAACCACTTAATGACATGGATGTACAAAAACGAATAGTCATGGTTTCCAGACAGTTCGTAACAATCCTAAAATTTTTTAATGTGTCTGTGGGAATACACGCAAATATCGATTCTGTGGTGGTCATTTCAAACACTTGTTTTGAAGCTAAAGAACAAAAATTATTTTCTACTTTCTCACGTAATAAGTGCAGTTCCCAACAGTTTTCAATTTAATTACAAAAACAGAGTACAGACCCCCCATTTATAACCCCCTCCAAACAATGTTTTTCAAATCTTAATGTGATTCGAGGTTATCTACGCCACACAGTGGACGGAAACGCCAAAAAGCTGGCCAAAATTAAAAAAAATGAAATTTTTTTTTTTTAAATGGAAACGTTTTAAATCGTTGTAGTGGTACCCCTAGCATTAGAAACGACCGTTAATACCGGTCCGGGTTCACTACCTGAGCGATGAAATTACTTATTGTGCGACCGTGCAGCACGTCACTTCGGCAGCTCGCAACGCTTCAAAAATCGATAAATTTTGTCTGCAGCGTAAAAATTCTGAAAGTGCAGTTTTCTGTATCATAAAAATGGATTCTGCATCAGAAAGTAAGTACAATTAAAATATCTCAGTATCAGATCAGTTTATTTATATGGTAATTAGTAAATAATTATCGAAGTGGAGTGCATTTTTGTACATGCAACGATTCATAAACTCCACAAAAAAAGCCATAAGTTACGCGGTTGGTGATGGTTGGTCTTGAAACTTATTGGAATGTGTTCAATGAACATTTTTTCGAAAGTGTATAAAAAATTAGCTGCATCTTTTTGCATCTTTGCGAGACCAAATTGTGCGCGATTGCACGGATGCATGCATATTCGTGCACCATAAAGTGGGCTCCTTTTGAATGCGTTCATGAATGTAATTCAGATAGTAATTGAATAAAATTAGTTTTCAAAATCATTACACATTTTTATTCCATTTGCCAGATCCTAATTTTTCCGAAACAAATAAAACATGAATTCGCTTCAATTCAATAATAATTTTTGAACTATGTATATATTTCTGACCGTAATTTTTTTTGAAATTCTATATGGGATTCTTCATCAGCAACCCAAAAAAACTGTATACAAAGTTTTGTAAAAATGCAGCGATAATTGGCGATTTTTGGTATGTTTTGGGGGATTTCATGGCCGCCATTTTGTTTTTTTTCAAAATTCAACTTCGGATTCTTGATCAGCGACACAAAAAACCCCTGTGTGCACAATTTCAGTAAAATAGCTCAATGCCTTTATATTTTGACCAGCTTTTCGGCGTTTCCGTCCACTGTGCGCCAATACAAAAAAGTTACTTGTTGTGGAGTATTCTTATTTTATTAATAAAAAAAGATTTCCCTTAATACCAAGCACAAGTTAAATCTAATTTATCTCGCAAATGATCGATCGAAGGGGCAAAATTGAGTAATCTTTTTTGTTCAAAAACTTTCAAGGACGTCAAATTCAAAATCAAAATTGCATAAATCCTACGTTTAAAGTATGCATAAAAATTTACCACCCCTGTAATATTTTTGTTCAACTTGAACTATATTCAAACTTGTATACTAATGAATAGACATTGTCATTAAAGTTGGATATCATAAATTTTTTCTGTAAATTATTAAAAGATCAAAATAGAGTTGCTCACATATTTCTTCAAATATAATATCTCCCTAATGACCATTTCCGTGTCCGTGTTTCATGAGTGGAAAAATATAGTGGGCAAAATGTCATTTCATACTTTTAAATACACAATAAAACTTGTGATCTGGATATGGAACCACCCTCGTATAATAGCACTTTCTTGAAAATATTCACATGAAACTCGAACCTGAAAAACTTTACCCTTATCGCAGATTTATGTCTCACCTGGGGACCATAAGTTGTACGAAAAAAACATTTTATTTAGATAATTATACATATTTCTGTACGAACCCTGTAGAACCCTCACAACCCCTTTCATAATTAATTATTCATGCGATTTAATCTTATCTTTCGTTACCAAAACTTACTTTAAACCGTTCATAAAACAGTACTAAGAATATTCTACGAGTCTTCGTCAGCCCTCTCCTAATAACTAACCAAAATCCCATTTTTCATCAGGAGCTGTCCCACTACAGTTTCAAATATGGCTACGTGACGCATACTAATCAGCGGGGATTGTACAAGTTGGACTTGGTGAATCTGAGATACACTAGGTCTGTTGATCTTACGCCTTATAACTGCGTGCCGACCCAAGTTAGATTTTCTGCCTTATGTAAGTATAATCTGAGGGATAATTAGTTAGAGAGATGTGTAAGCATGTTTCAGTGAGTATTTTTGATTTATGAAGAAGCGTAATATTTATTTACAAAAAAATATTACGCTTTAGATATTCAAAATTTATTATTTATCGCAAATATTTAAAGTGTAAGTTAAAAATATTCACAAGGTCTTATTTTATTATATAAAATATCAGCAGCTTCATAATATATTTTAGTTGTCTGGAAATATAAATTTACATTCCAATTTTGGACTGAATGAGGAATAAATATTAAAACAACCACATACGACTGTAATTATATTTGGATGCTCCTAATTACTTCTTTGTTTATTTTAAATGGCAATGTTTCCCTGTAGAAGTAAAGGTATGAAACAATGTTATGGACCACCTATTGAACTCCATAAAGGCGCATAACTAGTAACCAGTGACTTTACTTCATTTTTAGTTATTTAATAACGACATTTTTGAGAAAAAATAAATGGCCTTATGTGCAATAAAACTGGAGTTAGTGTCATATACTCCAAAAAAGAAAGCAACGACGCAAGTGCAGATACCTGTTTCGGAATTATTGGTCCTCGTCAGCGTATCGTAGCACAATACTCAATTCGTGCCTTCGTGTACACGTGCTCACAATTTGTCGCCTCAATAACAGCAGTCGACACAGAGCCATAATTTTGAAACAGATGACCAGCCATATATCGATGTATCGTTTTATTGAGAACATGGCATTAATCTTTGCTTGTTTTATTATTTAACGTCACTAGCTCTCTTTTTTTATATGCAATAAATAAAACAAAATAATGTTTTCTTGTACAGCCACATTAAAAATACAAACTCGCCAAAAGCTCATATCCACTTCTTTGTAACTCTATATGTATAGAGGAAAATATTGATAGTTTAAAAAAATATTTAAAAACATTAATACTTTATTTGAATCTACTATGTACCATTATCTAGAGACAAATGAATATGAAACAATGAAATTAATCATGTTCATAGATAAACGCCTTAGAAAATTCCTTTATACAATTTTTTGTATATATTTTTTAATTACAAATCTGCAAAAAGCGAGTATGAATTAAAAAAACCGCTGCCAATTATTACTTGAGGATCAGAACTTCCTCACCATAGTAAAACTCGACGTGTGGTGGAGTTTATAATAAAAGTAATTTTTGACGTTTCAAAAAAAGTCACATTTTGAGGTTTCAAAAAAGTTACATTGGTGAAATCTCACTAATACATTTTTTAGACATAGGGACCGATTTTGTTCATCAACGAACTCAATCTCTTCCTTGACCTCTAGAATGTGTATATCAAATTTGAAAGCTTTATCTCAAAAACTGTGGCTGCTATCGCGAACCACACAGACAGACACACTCACACAGACACACAGGCAGACAATTTTTTCTGTCTGAAATTTGTGTATCGTTATAATTCGTCGAGATTCGTCCAGAAATGCAATACAAATTTTCTAAAATTTTTTCACGAATACATAACTTCCTCACTTTGAGGGGTGAGAAAGTAAAATTAAGCAATTTCATGGACAACTGTGTTAAAAATTGCTACGATAAAAATGCTAATGACACATGTACACGGTATCCAATTTAAGATGCCCCCCTCTTTTGAACGTTATTTTCAGCTATTTTAAATTGTTTATATCAGATCAGTCGTTTTGATGATATTCTAAAAAATGTCGGTCATTTCATTAAATTCCTATAAATATATTACTAAATATTTAAAAAATTAGGTTGTTTACTGTGCATTTATGTATTATTCAACAATATTTGCATACGGATATTTGGAATCTACGGAAAACATGCAGGTAGGGACAAACATTTTAATATCTATTTTTAAACAGCTGAATATAACGTTCAATGAAGGGGTACCTTAAGTTAAGCAACGTGTACAGAGTCGTCCACTCAATTAAAATTTTCAAAATGTAGACATTCGTCATTATTTCTGAAGATTTTGATGTAATTTTTAGTATGTAAAATACAAGGTATATCAAAATATATAGTATATACATCGAAAACCATGTATATGTTTCCGTTATATCAAAGAAGAATTCAAACTAGATATATACATTTTAAAATTTCCCCAGTTCAAAATTCCCGCTTTTTTTTACTTCTGTATATTAACATCCTGACGGGGTTCAGCACATTGCTATTCCAACATTCAACACACACAACAGTCATTCCCTACGACATTTGCCAGATGCCTCAGCTGAGACTCGAATTCAGGAAAGATAGACAGTGGCTAGCCGTATTCTGCCCCACACAAAGCACTAACCAACCATCTCGGGTCTCTGTATTTTAAAAACGGCACTACATTCATGCTCTAGCTAGGATTCGAACCCGGCACCCCTTGATCTCAAACCTAACGTATAAGCATTGGGCCGAAAGAAGTGATGTATTTCTAGTATTACTAAGTATTTCCTAAATTCTCGGTTTTAAGGAAATTTTGTAAATCTATAAACTTTCGACCTAAAGAATGTTAACAATTTTTGCCATATTTCCGAAATGTATGACGTCGTATTAGAAATTTTATTAAAATTCTCAAGAAAATTATGGCTGCTCACACCAGAATCCCGAATTCAACTCCCGATCGAGGATTTTTTATGAAGCAGAAATTAATTTTAGCATTCTCGAATACTGGGTGTATGTCCATTGTCTCTAAATCTCTAAATGTATAGCTCTCTCCCACATAAGATATTTCGAGGTACTTTTAAGGATACAGGGGGTTGAATTACCTGTGGTATTTATGATAATTTAATTTAACTTATCTGGAGTATTCCCAAACAGTGTTTTGAATTATGAAAATTTCGAGAAGTAGGTTATGAAATATTCTCAGAAAATTTATAATATACCGGTTAGTTACTAATCGACGATAATGTTGAAAATGTATGAATTTTATGGAAAATTAATTTTTCAATTAAGTAAATTAAATTTTAAAATTCTTTATTTTGCTAAACAAATTTTCAAGAATATGTGTTATCATATTCTTGAAAAATTTATACAAATTCTCTTGAACATTTCCGCAAGTCACAACATTAATTAGCAGAAATAATCATGTCTCATGTGAAATGCAAGACCTGAAATCGATTGTAGAACCATGCATAGAAAAAGAAGAATCATGTGCAGTAATAAGCTGAGTTTTCAGATTTGATGCTTAATAACTTTAAACACTAAATATCTAAAAAATTTCAAAGTACCGGGTGATCCAAATAAGCCTCCCGCCCCCATTTTCTCGGTTATTTGGAAAGATACGAAAAAAATGAAAAATGCTTTTTCTAGGGTTTTTGACAGTTTTGTTCATTTAATAATTCAACAGTTTGCCAACAACTGTTACTTTTGAACGTTGCTTTGTTGGCCAAAAATAACCAATATGAATAATCATTATACTTTAGGAGAAAAATACGATATGGTAAACTTATATTTTAAAAATAATAAAAACGCTTGTGCTGCCCAGCGAGAATATGGACAAATATATCCGAATAGAAAATTGCCTGACAGGAAAACTATTAAGTTGGCAGATAATTTATTAAAACATACAGGAGCAATTCAAAATAAAAAGAAACAAGGAATAGTTAACGAAGATAGAGAATTCAGTATTTTACTCTATTTTCAAGAGACTCCAAGAAATTCAATAAGAGACGCAATGAGGTATTTGAATTTTTCTTATGGAACCATACAGAGAACTTAAAAAAAAACATAAACTTAAGGATTATAGTATGTTGCCTCTTCAAAAATTATTCCCTCAAGATAATGAAAAGCGGCAACAATTTTGTAGAAATATGATCAACAGGTATGACATTGATAATAATATATTTAATAAAATATGTTGGACCGATGAGGCATCATTCAACACATCTGGTATCTTCAACAGAAGAAATTCGCATTTTTGGTCTTCCGAAAATCCTCATATTTCTGAAGAGATTCAATTCCAAGGAAGGAAATCCATAAATGTTTGGTGTGAAATAATAAATAAAAAAATTATAGGGCCTATTTTTCACGAAGGCTCCCTTAGAGGACCATTGTATTTAGATATGTTAAGAAATGATGTAAATAATTTATTAGAAGAAATGTAATTGCAATTCGATGTTATTTGGCAGCAGAACGGGGCACCCCCACATAATATTAATGATGTTACAAATTACTTAAACGCAACATATCAAGAATGGATAAGAAAACGAGGAACTATTGCTTGGCCAACTCGTAGTCCGGACCTAACTCCATTAGACACGTTTCTTTGGGGCCATTTAAAAAATATTGTTTATAAAGAAAGAAGCAACAACTTGGAAGAAATAAAGGAAAAAATTAGAACAGAAATACGAAATTTGAATAATAACAACGCTGTTATGGCAAATGTAATGGAAAACTTAAAAAAAACGATACGTTCTGTGTATAGAACACAATGGAGGGCACATAGAGAATTTTTTGTGATATTTTATTATTAATTAACTAGCAATAAATTATTGTTAATTTACTACATTTCTGTAGCCGTTAAAGAATTTAAATATTTTCATTTACCACTCTTATTTTAATGGATAATATTATTTTTAATAAATTATCTACCACTTCAATAGTGTTCTTTAGTTATTTTCTGTATTTGTAGTTTTTTTAGCTGGCTGAGCAGCATAAGCGTTTTTTTTTTTCAATATAATAATTTAACTAATAATTGAGCATAGTTTCATGAGGATAATAAAAAAAATTAAATATAGGTAAATTAGGCAAAAAATTAATAGTTATAATAGTCAAACTGTCAAACTAATACTTTTGTTTCACTATCACAGCCGCCTAGATAGTATTTCTTGATATCTGTTAAGTAACGTATTTTATATTGAAATAAATCGATTATCGGATTATTTACTGAAGATACTATATAAAAAGTATATACATTTGAAATCAAAATAAGACATCCTATTCAAATATGGAAAATATTTGGGTACTTCTATTTAAAAAAAAGTAACTTAGGCCCCCATCTTTTTTATTTGATATTCAGTTGTTTTTCTGTTAATGTGTCTGGATTCCTTTTTAAAAACCCTACAAAAAGCATTTTTAATTTTTTTCGTATTTTCCAAATAACCGAGAAAATGAGGGTGAGAGGCTTATTTGGATCACCCGGTACATAGTTTGATTCATTCTTCCATATAAGCCAAAAATATACAGGGCGTTTCATTTGTTATTTTGACACACCATATATATTTTAATATATGAAATTTTAAGTATCGAAATCAAAATCTGAACAAAAAGTGACAAGCATGATTTTTAAAAATTTTAGTCATCTCGAAATTATGAAAATTAGCAGAAACGTATTTTGAAAATATTGAATCTGTTATTTAAATACTTATATTTTCAAAAATAAATTAATTGAAAGTAAAAGAATTTTAACACGTTCAGAAGATTCCATTAAAACTTACAAAAATTATGTTATTAACACAGTTCTCTGTAAATTTGTTTAAGAAAAATAATACATTTATTTAAAAAAATGTGTTAATAGCATTTTTGCATCAGAGACAATAATTGCAGGTCATGCAAAATTTTAACACTATGTTTATAATATACAACGGTTTTACACAGTCAGCAAATGATTAAATCATTTGCTGACTGTGTAAAACCATTGTACATTATAAACAGAGTGTTCATCAGATTTTAGAAATATTTTATTTATAGTAAAATTTTGCCTCATCAATTCAATTACGATTTTTCTTACATTTAGATGGTATGGTAATAATGCAGTGTCTTGAACCAGTAACTAACCGTCCCACTGGACAGCTAATTCTGGATTATCTAACTGACAGTGTAATCGCCACCAAGCCAAATCTCCCAGGAGTGCCATATATATCTCCGGATTCTAGAAAATTGGTTACACTTGACAGAACTACTAGTGGAGCGACACTTATTGTTCAAGAAATTACAAGTAAGTCTTTTTATTATTATTCATGCTCTGCGTTAATTTGATTTAGATTAAAGTAGAGTGAATATTATAATTGCAAAGTGGAAATAATAAAATGGAGTATTTCCGCACCAGAATGCATTCACACAAAAGTTTTACACGATATCCAAGAGAATATACATATAAAGTTACCTAATTGCCTTAAAAAAATAATTTTCTCTGCGTTATTTTTATGGTGTCTCAGAAATACATGGCAACGGTCAACCACAGATTTCTGAGGTCAAATTAATACATTTTAGATAAACTTACTATGCTAAAATGCACCCTTCGGATTAACAGACCTCTCTATGAGGAGACGCCCAGTTCATTTTTCGTAATAGCTTCGGAACTTCTTTGTCCATACGCCATTGACTTTTTCAGGAACTAGATTCAAAAGAGCAGTTTGTCTTTATACTTTTTAATGTGTTGTAAAAAGTTCATATTTCCTATGATTTGCCCATAAAATAGCAAAGTTCAAAACAATATACTAGTCTAGTAGGAATTAAAATAAATGAATTTATTTTTTTTAGCTGGGGATCCACGGAGTAACAAATTCTACAAATCTAACAAATTTAATCAAAATAGCATATAGAGTATTTATTTTTCTGGATGCCCAATCTTAATTTGGCCAATAATTGCGTTGCCCGTTATTAACATTTTTCAAACTTCTTTGTATCAAAGTTTTACAAGATACAAAACAGATACCAAACAAATTTTGTACCTGAGAATTATAACGGATTAAGTCACAAAACTAAGTCTTTAGCATAGTGCAGCTAGAAGATTTCGTTTAGACTTAAACCAAACATTTAGCTCTCCTCATACTAGGCCTCATTGGACTCTAACAGATGTAACAAGTGACTTTAAACCAATATTATCATTTTAAGAAATTTAAAGGTAAGCCATTATGGTTCTGATGTGCAGAATTGATATTTTTGAAAAGTGGGTGTATGGGCAAACATATAACTGGCCAAATTTAGATTGGACGTCCAAAAAATTTAACACTGTATGCTATTTTGATCAGATTCATAAAACTTTAAATTCTGGGTCCATTTAAGCTAAAAAAAATTATTTATTTATTTTAATCTCTATCAGACTAATGAGGTTGAATAATTCTTTGGATCGGAGTTGGTATATTGTTTAAAATGTTGCTATTGTTACGTGCTTGCTATCTTCACAAACATCTATTCTCGTAAATTCATTGATTGAAAGTCCACGTAACACTTATTGACTACTTTATTTACTAATTAATCCAACTCTACAGCAGCTTCGAACTCCTGGAAGTTTTCTCCATCCCGTTGCCTGCGTGATTTTATCTGAGCCTGATATACTTGGGTGAGATGTTGGCCGCCATATCTTAGTTCTAACGCTGCCTTCAAAATGATAAAGTTTTGTTGCTGTGCTGCAGGAATTGTTTGGACCAGGTCTAATGCTTGGCCCCTCAGTGCTAATACCAACGCTGTTGCTTTATCTTCGTCGTTTCAATTATTTGGACGTGTAGCTGCCTCGAACTGTCTCTTATATGTTGACCATGAATCTTGATCATCGAAGCAAGGGGGTTGTAACCTGGTACCAGACGACAGTATTAACTGGCCACCCTTCTCTCTTAATTGTTGTTTGAGCTGGGATACTTCTTCAATGAAACTGACTTTCCCTTTAACTTCACTGACCTCTCCTTTAATTTCACTGACGTCTTCTTTAACTTCATTAACTTGTCCTTCAATTTCACATAATTTCCCTGCGACTTCAGTGACTTTTTTTGAAAACATCTCCTTTAAATTTTTCAGCGAGGGAGAAAATGGCTGCCTGCTGTTCATATAGGCTTCTTTGGAAGTCTTCTCTTTCCTTGAATCGCCACTTTTCTTGATCCTCAGCCATTTTTCTTAATTCTACCTGACGCTTTCATTCTTGCTCATCTTTTTCTTCATGTCGTCTTATTTCCAGGCCTTCCATCATTTTTCTTAAGTCATCTTTTTCTTCCTGTTTTTTCTTTCCTGTTCTTCTTTTTCCTCCTGTCATTTTCTTTCTTCTTCTTCCTGTCCTTTTCTTTCTTGATATTCCATAATCTTTCTTAATTCTTTCTGGCGTCCTCTTTTCTGTTCTTCCATTTGTTGCACCAATGTTGCAAGTAAGTCTTGTGTTTGTTTCTCCGCCATGCTTCTTATTGTTGGCATTAACTCATGATACGTAAATCAGTTCAGAATAAAGTTTATTACAATATAAAGCCCGTAAAATATTATCACTTCTATTTTAATAATGGAATGTTCCAGAAAAATCCCGAAACAGCACTAAAAAGTCTTATTTAGAGTCAGTACCACTTTTGTGTTGACGAAATTCAATTATCTCACTAATAGTGCAATGGAATGTTCGAGAACTTTCATGAAATGTCACTATTAAGTTTTGTTTTAAGTCTATAACATGTTCCCGTTAACACAGTTTACGTACCTTATGTAGTTTCCAAATCGAATGTTCTAGAATTTTCACGAAAGGTCACTTATATTCTTGTTTTTAAGCCTATAATACGTTTCCGTCGGCACAACTCACGTATCTCCTGTAGTTTCCAAATTGAATGTAGAATTTTCCCGAAATTGCACTAGTATCCCTTTTTTCTCAGTCCACAACATGTTGTGGACTTTAAAGTCACTATTTAGTCCAGAAATAGGCCTCCAAACACTGTCCAGTAGCTTAATTCTCAGTATTACCACTAATTTCTGAAAAGAACACTGTAGAACCTTTTCGAATATTCCAGAAATTTCTCTTCCAATCCACTTCCGTCACCAAATTGTTGTGTTTGCGATCCACACAAACACCTATACTCGTAGATTCGTTGATTGAGAGTCCAGGTAACTCTTAGTCACTACTTTATTTACTAATTAATAATTAACAACAATAGATTAATGACTGTCTTAACTATAATCACAATTAAATACTTTCAATTCTCTTTCTTATTTCTTCTTTACTCATTCACTTTGAACTTAAGACTGACTCTCAGTCTTATTTATACATCCATTCACGCGATCTAAAGCATTCCAGAACATTCCCGGCCGTTTTCGTACAATTCCAGTCTCATCTATTCAGCTACACAGTCCAGTGGCGTAACACTATTTTATGAGTGAACCATAGGAAATATGAACATTTTACAAGTTATCAGAAAATTTGTAAGCAAAATGCTGTTTTGAATCTGTTTACTGAAAAATTCATTGGCGTAGGGAAAAAAAGTTTTAGCAAAATAGGGGACTAGGATGTCGATATATTAACACAATATAATTTTTTTTCTTTTAACTCATAGAGCCATTACCTTCAAATAAATAATTGAGTCAACTAAGTTTGAGATTTGTAGATCAAACCGTTCTGAAGTTATTTAAAAAAAAATAGTCAGAGGTCTCTACCTCTGTTGTTCCATAAGGGTGCATTTTTGTATAGGTAATTTTATCTGAATCTTGTTATTGTGACCTCAGAAATCTGTAGTAAACTATTGTTTATGCACTTCTGAGATACCTTGTACAAAGAGAAAGTTAAAAATCAAGCAGAAATTCTTGAGAAATCATTTTCAGGATGATTACAGAGATCTACGTATATTTAAATGCCTTCCATTTTTGTTAGGTGTACGACTCCAAATGAAACTTTCAAATTCTGCAGCCAGTGAAGATGATAACTAGATATTTTTGAATTCTTATAATTTTATTGACTGGCATACTTATAGCAAAATGGCTACAGTTTCTTGTAATATTTTTCTTCTATTCAATTATTTTTCTGAATCTCTAATATAATAACCCCGATAAATTCATAGTTTATGTTCCATTAACACATTTGTTCAAATATTTTTTTAATAGGAGGTTTAAGGGGTCTTTAATTTAAATTCTATCAAAGTCATTGATTTCAAAAATTGCAGAAAGATTAATTTTCACAATCATTCTTTTATTCTGGTGGGAAAGATGAGAACTGCGTAATTATAACTTATTTCTTTTTTACAGCAAATGGACTAATGTTTTCGTTTGATGTTAAAACAACGTTAAATATTTCGGATGTGACGTTTTACTCAAGCCAATCTACTCACAGCTACGATATTTATGCAAGCGCTCAAGATAAAGAAGATATACTCTTTCTAAATTTACTGACAGGTAACGTAACAAGATAATGTTGACGGTGGCGAAAATTAGATAAAAATTTGTTTTTATTTTCAGGAAAAGTTGAAATAATCACGGGAGTGGGTAAAGCCATTCCAATTCAACTAACCAAATGGAATAATCCCAACAGACCGATAAGTGGATCAGGTAAATAGAAAATAAAATGCCAGTTAACTTGACAACCGTTAGTTGTTATTGTCTATAATAATTATTTATTTGTGGCATCCTACGATATTTCCTCGCGCCTTTTTCGGATCTGTCAAATATGACAGTTTTCTGTTTACATATTTCCATACACAAGTGAGACGGTTGTAGCTTACATGCCATACTCATTATTACTCTTCCATGCGTACACTTTAGGCTCAAGAGTCCTCGATCCCCCATTAACACGGGGCCGAGGTACACACGAGGAACGGACAATCTTGAATGAATGAGTACTAAAAATATTCATCATCTTGCAAGTATCTCTATCTAATTGGTGCCGCTCTTCGACTGTCCACTTTACTACTCCAAAGGAGTAGAACCGAATTTGAATGGCAATCATCTTGTTGCTTCTTGAAAGTTCAGAAGACCAAATCTTTCGAAGTAGGTGTCTGTACTTGCCGCAAACGGAATCCTTTATTTATTTTACATCCTGGATGTGTCTATTGCACACCCAGATATGTGTAGGTCTCTGCGGCATCGAAATGACGTAGGATGCTTCCGCCTGCGACTGCACAATTTCAGAAAATTCAATTTGAAGTCATCCGTATACACTATAATTTTAGACGCTGGGCGGTCCACATTGATATCCGTGTGTTTGGAGGAGTTTAACAAAAAGCGGCAGAAGTAAGATGCAGAGGTGGAGAGAAATAAAGGAATCACCTTGGAGAACTCCTGAATGTCACCTGCTCTGTCGTGACTCACTATGAACTCAATGTTAAGGTGAAGCGAGTCCTCCAGATCAGTAACAGCTGTTCTATGCACCTCACTAGTGGTGCTGGTACTGCAATGCATTAGAACAAGTGTAGCAAAAGCTCGTGAGATATTGTGTATTGCACAGAATTCTTTCTTAATACCATATTGTCCTATATCTGGGAAGATCTCGACAGATCTCAGTGTCCAATCGTATAAAATATATATGTTGCACTAGTAGTTGAGGCCTTTAATTCTTCGGGTCGGAAAATCCTTCTTTCGGAGATAAGCACAGTACGTCCACCAGTCTGAATCTGTCGTCCTTCATTTAACCATTTGTTGGCATCTTGCGTCAGATGGTGGAAAGAAAATTTATCCCACAACCGTGGTTTATGCCATTTGGGCCTACGGTAGCAAATTAACCCATTATATACCAAGCATCGAAAAATTCGAAAAACGAACATTTTTGTTTGTAAATATTTATTTTGTTACTCTTAAGAATACATTCCTTGTGTCAAAAAAAATTAAAAAAATTAACGTATATAAAAAAAATACTGATGCGTAAACGAACCACTGGGAGGATACATGAAATATTATTTTGAGGCACATAAGATATAACTAATGATTTTAACGAAAATATATCATAGAAAGTTTCAATCTTACATAAAATAACTAAGCATAAATTATTTTCTACATAGAACTTTACTTAATAAAAAAAACATTATAATATTTCATGGTGCGTGAACGCACCACTGGTAACACCCGGTTTCATTTTTGCTGATACTGTACAAAGCATGAAGTATGTAAATGTACATTACATTTATTACAAATGTAAATTGTGTGGCTATGGCAAATTCTACACCTCCTTCGTGCTTTATTGGCATGAGAAATCATGAGGTGACCTGTATTATCATAACGCAGTTCATCTATAGCAGGAGCAAGATTCCTTTCAATTATTGTTTTATCAGTTTTTAAAAGTCGCAAGGCTATGTAAGATTTAAAATCTACTTGGGAAATTTTTTTTCATTGACATTATAAATTTTCCATGCGTTGACGACTAAGCTATCCAATGAATTACAAAATAAAGGCCACCACCATTTTTTCCCAAATACTTGTCATCTATAATTAGCAATTCCGTTGTAGTGTAAATCTACCCCACCCATATATTTATTGTATTGGGCAATTACATAAGGTTGGGGTATCTGTACATCTCTTCATTCTTTTCTATTATAGCGTTTAACATTTTGAACAGGAGCTACACTATAAACATTACTTGCCACCGTTACAACCGAATTATCGTGCCAAAGGACAATAGAAACTTGATTCAGAATCATATGCTGAAATATGGGACTCGTGGTCTTTTTTACCAAATGATTTACAATTTTCGATTGGACACTTATTTGTCCTATTTTCGCGGATAGTACCGGTGGCAAAATAACGATTATTTTTTAAATGTACGAAGAGTTTGAATGACGAAAAAAGTTGTCGAAAAAAATTTGGTGATTCACTGGCTTATCCACAACAGAAAGTAGACTCATGACAACGTCACCGCTAAGACCAAGGCTAGAATGAGTTGTATCTATAAAATATAAAAATACGTAAATACGAGTAATACGAAATTCATCATTATTCTCCAAATCCGTAACGATTCTCCTCCAGAGCCGCTTCTAATTTCCTTCGAGTCAAATACCTCGAAAACGGCATATTTTACTGATTTCAATTAAATATCACGTGTACTGCACAAAAAACAAACAAATACTAAACAACACACTAATCGGCGACTGTTTACACTACATAGGCTGACTTGTCGAGAATGGCAATAGCTTGGTTTTATTTCATAGATAAAACCAGTGGTCCGTTCACGCACCAGTAATTATTTAATAAAAATAAATCGTAATCTATATTATATTTTAAATGTATTTTTTCTACCATGTAATCTACATATTATAGACATACCAAAAATGACAATATTTTCCAAAAATAAAATATTTTACTGTTTTAGAATCACCTCAACCTTTGACACAAAATTATGCAGCGTTTTTCTTGATTTTTGAGGTGTCATAAAATTTTTGTTTTAAAATAAAAATCAACAGTTCGTACGGCACTAAGTTCTCTAATACTAATAATAATAAAATTTATAAATGGATATGCAAAAATATTTACTGAATTTAACAAAAAAAAATCATAAAATATGTGGTGCGATAACGCACCATTGGGAGAAAATGGGTTAATTGTCAAAATATCATTTTAATGTTTCAACAAGGCATGCAACTTTCCATATTTGGAAATGTCCACATACTTACACATGGTACTTCTCAGCACAGAATAAGGTGATCACAATGTGGAATCTTTTAAAATCTTGGCTTATAACAAAATATAAGACCTTTTATAGTTTCTGCAATAAGGGATACTATCTATACTATACTTTCTTTTGCAATATTTCGAGAAACTGAACAAGTTGTATGAAAATATTAAGTTATAATTTATTTATTAATACTGGTATTTTGTTGTCTTTTTTAATGTAAATTTAAACCGTAGTAAAAGTTGATATAGTATAAAATCGGCAAACTTTATAGTAGAGGAATGAAATGAGGCGAGACGCGCGATCATCCAGATGTGGTGGCTCGCTCTCGACTACATATCTCACCACGGCCGTTATCTACTATATTGTTTACCGATACCATACAGTGTGATTTGTAATATTATGTAATGTTATCTATAGGACAAGCTAAAATATAGGACAAAAAGCTGTTGTCCTGTATTGCTTTATTCTATTTAGTTTACTATTTTCATAATTTTAATTTTTTAGGTCTCTTCGGGCAGTACATGGTGACGCCCGCTAGCGAAGCTCTATTCGTAATAAACGGCCGTTCGCGAACCGTAAACTGCGAAATTGGAGCCGTATCACATCCAAGCCAAATTGTCTGGACCACTCTCAAATTTCACTAGTAAAACACAAAAACTCATCAAATATTCAGAATGATTTAGAGTCATTAATTTTTATACATTATATTATTATACATACAATATATAGTTCTCATGTCAGAAAAAAAAAAGAATAACAATTTGAAAGTCAGACAAACGACAAAATAAACCCTGTACTGTTTTGTTTCATAGGAAGACAACCAGGTAGACACATATACTAATTTACTGTTATTTTAATAGGCCAATCAAATTATTTTTTTAGACTCCACAAACATTGTAAAGATGGAACCGGTAAGAATCTTTCGATCTAGTGTTTTTTAAATGAATGAGAATCTCAATTCGCGCTCACCAACTTATTACGTGGGATAAATTATATGCAACAATTTAAGCGGAAATAAGAATTTTAATGAAATTAAATTGCATTAGAAAAATGTCACTTCAGACGCCATCTCGAAATACCCAAAGGTTGAAATAAAATAACAAAAGAACATACATCCTCTTGGCTTTTGTCAAGGGCACATTTCTTTTTGGTAAAATTTCTTCCTTTGCAAGAGTCACATAATTGGACGATCGAAATACGCAAAAATACGCAAAAATAAAATAAGAGCGCCTTTTGCAATGTCATTTTTCACATAGCTCAAACAAACTAAGAATTATTAAAAGAAAATTTGGTTTTTGCATACTACGCCTAAAGTGTCTAAATAACATGATTTCTTTTTCAATTTGAAAATCCAGTGATTAATACGATTTTAAATTTTGCAATAGACCGTCGCCAGGAGCAAATTTTATTTTCCTCGCTCAAAAATTCGACTTTGAAAGAATGCACAATCTAAATAGTTTACTTTTCTAGAATAAGCATTGAAATTTTTGTAGAGAATTTAATGCCCTGCAGAATCATTTATGGTTCTAATTCATATCAAATCATCATCAGGGATGTTAGAATACTTGCGAGTATTTTTCTGATCCTAACTCTCAATCATCATTCATAACAAAAACAGCCGCTCAATTACTCGGCAATACCGGACAAAAAATTAGGGCAGAAGTAGTAGGATTAGGAGAAGCAGAACACAAGCTATCGATTACAAAGTTTCAAACTGAAGTGTATCCATGATTCTCTAGTATCTATAAACGTCAATTTTCTAGTACTAGCGAAACCCACGCAGACGCAGACAATGCCATGTTTGGAGCTAGAGAATCTTAATAATCAGCAATGACAAAGCCAAATCCTCGCCGATCCCACATTCTAAATATTTGATCCAATTGGTGTAATTATCGGAGCTGAGGAACTTGGCAAAATTGTACTACAAGGGCTACAGAAAAATGACGATGGGATGGGTACTGTCGTGCAGCATCAAACAGGCCCGACATGACCACGTCAAAGTCATCAGTATGATAAGCTGTATAAAAGAAGATAAGCAATTAACAATATTTTGGAACATAGAAGTTTCAAAGTTTCAAAAAATCTGATTTCAATTGAAGAATTCAGTCTAACAACTGCAACCTATGTGGCAACTGCTGCTCCATACCTTGCCATAAAAGTACTTCGGCAATTGGCCATCAAACAAAAGAATATATTCCTAAACCATACAAAGTTATCTGTTATCTGGAACCGACAACATTGAAGAAGCTATCCAGATGCAATTTGAATTACCATCGTTGTTAAAATCTGGAGGATTTACATTACAAGAATGATCTAGTAATAAATCACAGATACTGCAAGATGTACCGGAAGAACTAAGAAATCGAGATGCTTTGGAAGTAACCGAGGATAAAACAAAGAAATCCTTAGGAATCAATTAGGCGCCCAACGATAACACGTCCCGTTTTAAAACAGACACAAGTTATTCCAAAAAAATTACGAAACGTAGCATCTTGTCACAGATAGCTAAACATTTCGATCCGTTAAGATAGTTACCTCTCATAACCATAAAAGTCAAGAGCTCTGATTGCAAGAGTTGAAATGGGATCAGCCAATCCAGAATATGTCAAAGCCATATGGACATGGTCAGTGATTGATGCAACTATTTACAATAATTGCAACCATACCAGCAAGCATGAGAGGTTACAAACGTTCTGGAGAATTCTAAAATAGATCTACATAAGAACTATTTATGTAAACGTATATAAATTCTCTTCAAGACGTTATTTTCCGAAGCCAGATGGTCAAAAAAGGCTAACGATATAATTTACAAAGGACGTTACGTAGAGGTTTATAAAACTAATATAACTTGCATAAATGAGAGTACTTATGAAAAGTTTTATCGAACGCTGGCAGAAGTTGCCAAGGGGGGTTTTGTTGCGTCTAAAAAATTAAATAATGGATGAAATATTTATAAGAATCAAGAATCGTACAATTAGCGGCGCAAAAAATTATCTGTAAATTGTTTTTATTACTCTATGAACAAGATATCAGGTTATATTAGTTTCATAAACCTTAAAATAAATGTCATCTGTAAACTTTATATTTAGCCTTTTTTAGTTCGTCATCATCTTTGGGGCGCGCTTGTTTTTTCGTCCTACAATATCCATATTTTACCATAAACTGGTCTGCGTTGACATATTTTGATATCACAATGCTCTTAAAATTCATTGAAATATGCTCAATATTATAATAAGTAAAGTGTGAAAGCCTGACCCCTACACTTTGTACTAATATTATATCACTTTGCAAATTGCATGACAATTAGAAACCATGCCGTCGGAAGGCAGCGAAACTCACTGCGCTAGAAGGATTATCAGGACAACATAAGAAGCAAAAGCTGTTGTCCATACGGCCTGTAAGAGATTATCAAGAAACACATTGCATATACTATAAACTACCCTAGAGAATGTATAAAAAAGCTATTCATTGTGAAATCAATAACAGGTAATATTCAACCTCTTAAAATGTGCTTAAGTGTAGTAATATAACACCATTATTGTAGAAATGAACACTTGTGGAGCTCATATCCAAGAGTTATTTTGTGGCTGACATTCAGAAATTTATCGGAAGTTAATAATGCTCATACAGGAAATCACAAAAGAAGTTTTAACTCTCAAAAAACTTCTTTTACAATACTTATAGAAGTAACGTGTTAACTGGGACTACACTCTTTAGTGGCGCGATTGCTAGAACATTCTCAGTATGTGTATTTGTTCTTATTTAAATTAGTGTTATTTACATATATAACTTAGTATAAATAGAACAGAATATTATTTTTCTTAATAAATCCACAGCTAAACCATTGTTTTTTAAGAATACTCCTAAATTAGGACGTGAGACTGCGTCCAGAGAGTATTACACAACTCAACACTAATAATTTCACTACAGTCTATTTATTTCCTAGATAGACTGAATATAAACATAGAAACCACTCACTATTATACACGACGCGCCCGATTACAATTCTGTAGGATAGGCGCGGTTCGTCTTCCTCAATTTTATTGTCGAAGTGTTCCGAGGTCTGATTTGATTACGATGAACATCACCCTCAGCTTTATGTTTTCATCCAGTCTATCTTGAAAATAAATAGACTTTAGTGTCTTTACATTTCGGACAGTAGTCCAGGTCGAATGCTCGAATCCATTGATCACGATCGGACAAAGTATCTGTTTTAGTTTCTAAAATATTCCTTCGGAAAGCGTTTACGTTTATATTTTTGATTATTGTTTATCCCACACAACGAGTTGGTGGAAACGAAAACAGCTGCTAATTAAGAATCACTATATCTAATAGTTTTTACTGTTTCCGTCCTTAACAAAATCTATGGAGTGCCAATTCCAAACATAATTTGATTTGACTAGCGTATAAATTAATTTCAAAAATCAAATCGGTATTAATAATCCAGTCGCTTAAGAAACTTAATTTTTATTGTTCTCTAAACGCATTCACACTTTTTTAATTTTTTTTTTATAGTTTTTGTTAGGCTGCTTTCCGATTTACGCAAATTGGATACACGAACGTCTAACAAAAACTAACCAGTAATAACATAAATCTTCTACTCTTTCTATTATTGAATAGTTCTTATCATGTTATGTATACGAGTATCTACTTGCGCAACGATAGGAAACAACCACAGATGAACAACTTTTTTTCAAAATAGCGCTGTGTAAAATAGTTAATTGGAAGTTTTTTATATAATAGTTACGAAAAACTTTAACATCAAATATATAGTAGTAAAATAAATTACCTAATGAAGTAGATAATGTTTTAAACCCAGTGTACAAAAAATCCGTCACATTTACAAATACCGTTTCTAACTGATGCAACTACTGTTAATATTTTAGTAACCTCGTGAATGTTTTAATTTCTTGGATTTATTTATACAAACTATTAGTTTTAAGTTGCTCCACAAATAAAAATCAAGTGGGTATAAGTCAGGACTTCCATACTGACATTAAAGTGCCAAAATGCAAAATCAAATGCTCTAAAATCATCTTTAATTGTTTAAGGAAAAATGAGACAAAACATAATCTTTCTATAAGATATAAGATAGATTTTCGTCTTGATACAGAAACATCTGTCGGTTTTTTTTTCAAGTGGTTTTTTTTAATTTTACGTTCTTGAAAAATCTTCCTGCTGAATTTCCGGGATTCATTTTTCTGACGATTGTACTAATATTTTGTCATGTTCCACTCGTTATTTAGCGAACTTTTGCATACCCATATCTATATGTTTTCGTACGAAAAATAATTGCATTCTGTAGTTAAGTATCCGCTAAAATAACAATAATTTTATCATACCAGGCTTGTCTCTGAACTCTCTCATATTTGACAACAAAAATAAAGATGCTAATAGAATTACAATTTATTTAGAATGTAAACATATTAGCTGCCCTTTAGAAGCAAAACTTCCAACCGATTTTTGAAATCAATAAAATCCATTTGAAAATAACAAGCTAAAGCGATTTATATTGTGTAGCTGGTTGTCGCCCCTGTACTTTTATAGAAAATATAACTAAAATATTTTTCTTATTGTATATTATATTTTAAACGATTTAACATTTAAGTATGGCATAGAAATTGTGCATGATATCTTTGAAATCTTATTCCCAATTTAGTATTTTGATGTTGTAAACAAATGGAGCATTAACAATCTTCAATATTACAACCAAATATTAAGAAATGCTTACCACAATATTTACTGTCAACCAAGTTAACATAATCTGGAGATGAGTAAAACTATATTTTTAATTAAAACTATGAATTTTAACTTCCAGATCTTTAAATCTCCAGATAATGCCGACGTGGTTGGCGAAGCATCGTCGAATATAGTACCGAATGCCTTGGGATATGTGAAATCTTCAAGCACCAATCAGAAACGATTTGGAAGTAGCAAAACTGTTACTGAGCATTCACTGAGAGTAACTTTGAAAGTGTTTTAAAGCTACTGCGTCCCAAATTGTCTCTGAATACTTCTTGCATAAGCGTTTAAGACAAACTTAAATTTGTTTCGATACATGGCATTCTTTGATCTTGTAAATTATGTAAATATTTCTCAAGTAAGTATGAATTCTTTTAACCCTCAAGTATAATTTCAAGATAATTACTAAACTGAATTATTAATTTTATTTTTTCAATATCAGTGACGATTGTTGAAACTAAGATTATGCCATATTGGAATATGGGACCCAAATGACATATTGGGTTATGACTATCAATATTTAGACGGTTTTGCAAAAAAAATACGATTAAAATTTGAGAGAAAAAGTTGGAAAGACGGTGTTCCCCCAGGTTATTTTTTAAACAGTTCGTAAATTATTTCCAAATATTTTTTTAATCATAATCAGGAGGCAATTTTTTTATATTTCAAATTTTGTTAGAAAATTGTAATTATTTAAAGTTACTCCTTTTTGAAAATGTATTTTAAATTAGGTTTGCATTGTGCAAATTTCAAAATGTCATAACTTTACGAAAAATCTATATTTATTAACAAAATTTGAAATCTGTTGAAACAATTTGCTCCTAATCATGAAAAAAATATTTTGCATTAATTTCACAAATTATCTAAAAGGTAACCTCGAGGCACACCATTTCTGCAACTTTTTTTTATCAAATTTTAATCGCAATCTTCTCATGAAAGTTAAATTTAAATATTGCTAATCATGCCTTTATTATCGCATGGGTTTCGTACTTCATATTATTCTTTATTTATACACGATTATATCATATTATATAAAATTATATACACTATTGAAAATAAGATTCATGCACAATTCTATCCACTAAAAGCCTCGACTTCCATCCTAATCAGCAAATCCATTTACTATTTTGAATATATTCTAAAACTCCCAGTGTATTTAAACATATCTGACGTGAGAAGAATTTAGTTAGCGAATAAAAGTAATTGTTCATGTAAATATAATTATAACAATATCAGTTCTATACAGGGTACTCTTTGGTATAGGAACCTATTTACGTTCTTTCAATATAACTTAAAGAATTAATTTATGGTTATGGTTATACAGCCAATACATATACTCCTATTTCTTGTGAAAGTAAATATTATTACTTACAATTAGTTTGAAGATGAAAAAAATATTAGATTGCTTTTAATTTATCCTAAAATTTCACTTATCCATTACACCCCTGATTTTGGTTAACATTTTCTGATGCCATTTGGTGATACCAATATTTATTTTTCTTTTTTGGGACTTACCACCACATGAATAATCCTTCGTTATCTAAAAAATATAGGTAGTTACTCAGTATATTACTGGAAAAGTAAACATAAATAAATAAAAGAAGGATGTATTTGTCTTTGGGTATATAATTTCTGAAACTAAGATAGTTACTTTGAAGTAAACTATGCCAAACACGTATAATATATCGTGGGGAAAATAAATAGGGTTTCGTAAATATTTTAAAGATTTCCTACATAAAATACATATTTTATGCTATTTTTATTTTGTAATTTCCATTATTTTAGCAAAATATACTATATATAATGCAGGCTACATTTTCTGCCTTACATAATGTGTCCTTTCATATTCGCGACACTATCACCTGAAATGGCAGCTAAGTAAAGGTCCTTTTAATTAAAAATTACCCTCAATAGAGAAGAAGAAAAATTTAATACCATTGAGTAACCCTGTATATATATGAACATGTATATCACAATAAAATTTAAGTGTCATGTCCAAAGCTCACTTAGTTTAACGAGAATATGATTCACATCTTAAGAAAATAACATTAACATTATTATTGTTATCATCATTATTATCGTCTGATTTTACAAGTATTTGAAAAACATATTCCAATTATTCTAGCTTAATTTTGAACAGAATAGAGACTAACATAATTATTATGTAAGTAATTGTTATCAATAATATTTGGAAACGACTAAAGGACATTTAATTTTTTTATCTAAAAAGGCAAGAGGCAAGAGACCATAACAAGTTCACAATTAATATTGTCCAAACAATTGTGCAACAAAGCAACTCTGAGTTTTGGAACTGAATATTTTAATAAGGCGTTGTTTTAGTAATAAATATGAATGTAGTTTTGTGATAAACCTAAAGTTTTATAAATGAAATATTTATTTAATTACTGTGAACTTTTGGGATGTTTATAAATATTATAGATTCCTAAAATTGGATAAAAATGGAAAAAATAATTTTACTAATTGTCAATAACGATCAGTTTGCTATACTTAACAAATCTTAACAAACTGTATTAATGTAAGTAGCTTGAATACAAAGTGAAATTGTTTTTTCCGGTCTATGTATAAATATCTATAAGGGCCTTTTGTCGAGTGCATTCTACTCTCTTCAAACTGTAGACGCACAGATTAACTATTTTTAATGTAGTACTGATTTAAGATTTTGAAGAAATCTTAGAATGTACTTGGTAAAACAGTTTTTCAGTTTGGCTTGGTTAAAAAAGACTGTTAAGAAAACTTATTTAGAGATTTGCTTTTCGCAAGTATTTAAAAGTCTTCCAATTCTAAAATTTAAACGATCAAGTTAAAAGACAACTTTTATTTATTATTTATATAAGTTTTAACCACATAAAAATGTTTTGTAATGTAAAACTGAAATTACAACTTCTTAATTGTTTTTCACACAATTTAACTAGTTTTTTTAGCGCGACGTACTAAAATGTCACTTGGCCAGTCATATATGTATATCAAAATATGAATGAAATGCAGAAAACTTTTAATGGAGATGGAATTTCCAAATAAATAACATAATAACTTTCTTAGGAGTCATGCAACTACCACCATCTTTCCAAAAATGACCTACAGATAGAACACTATAAAAAGGTATTATTTTTGTAGGCGATAGTTGTTGCGCACGCAATTTTTGTAATCATAGAAAGAAGATACAAATATTACAACAGAGTTCATTAAAAATAACGCAGACAGAAAGAAAGAAATGATTTTCATAATACAATAATGTGGTACAGCCTATTAAATTACACTGGTCAAGTAAGAAGAACTTTTAGAAAAGAATTTCAGAGTATACAGTTGTGAACTTGTTAAACTATACGTTCGTTATTGTTTTTTGCTTCACAAAAAAATAATTTCCTCATTAAGTACTTTTCAGTTCCATATATGACTTCATTTGTAAATAATAATTAAGAATATGTTCTAGTAAACGGGCAGTGTTATAATGTCTTCTTGTGAATATGATTTTTAAAAAATTAGACATGCATTAGAAATACAAATTTAGACATCTATCTTTCTTAAAGTCAAAGAAATAAAATTCGTATGACCTTCGGGGAATGCATAAGTTTATGTATTCAACTTATGACTTTTTGTCTATCAACCACTGAGATACAATTCGCAGAGACAGAAGAATAGTCTAAACATATCAAAATTTATCTCAGACAAGACTCATTATTATCTTAAGGTAAAAAACGAGTACTTATACGATCTCGCCAAATAAAACTTAAATTTTTCAATTTTGCAAATTAAATAATTGAACTTCATTAAAAAATCTGCATAAAATTATACTAGACATTATATTAAAGGTAGAACAAGAATCTATCTGGAAAAATTGTTAGAACGACAAAACATCTTCATACGAATTTTCCTGAAAAATTTTAATTTTTGTTTTTTATAAGTTTTATAGTTTTTTTTATAATTTTACTGTAATATTATGAATTCACTTCAACCAGATTATTAATTATTATGAATACTCAGGAAAATTTTAATTTTGGATGCAATCAATGAAAATACAATAGTAAAATATATACAAATATTCCAAAAAAATAATTGATTTTTTTCTTCAAGACACCTCATTTATAGAAGCGTTTTATAATTCTGAGTTGTCCAGTTTATCTTTGCACCACGTTCAATGCTAATATGATTTCTTGTATCTCTCGATCACAATATACATATGTTTTGTCTAAAATCATGTTATCACTTTGTGTGCAATAAAATGGGACAGAATAGCTTATAACCGTTTACAAAGAAGTTTTTGGATCTGTATTCATTCAATTGAAGTGAAATATACAGAGTGGGGCAATAGTGCGTCCGACTTCGATATCTCGAGTTCTATGATAGCTAGAAATTTGATTTAAAAACACGCGTATATTAAAAGTATCACTACAATCACAACTATCAATTTTAAGAAAAAAATATATTAGTACCAGTTATGAGACATCTGTGTGATAACACTCAGCCATTTTCACTTCCTAAATATACACAGGGTGGCGAAAAAGAATTTTTAAATTTACAACTTTTTGAACTGAATTTTCTCAATTTTTTCAAATAGAACACCCTATATATTTTTGGAAAGTGTGATATAGGATTGAAAAACGAACATTTTTTGTACGCACATTCCTATGGCTATTTTTGACCATTTTCAATTTATTGAACAATAACTGCAAAATTAGCAATGGGTGACATGTGGAGCACTTTTTATAATACCTTCTCTTGAATTACAAAAAAATAATTATTTCTAATTTTTATTGTTGAGTTTTGCAGTTATTGTTCAATAAATCGAAAATGGTTACAAATAGCCATAGCCAAAAAATGTTCGTTTTTCAGTTCTACATCACATCATTAACAAATACACAGGGTCTTCCATTTGAAGAAATTGAGAAAAAGCAGTTCAAATAGTCGTAAATTTAAAGTTTATAGATAGGTTTCTAAAAATATTCTTATATACATTCGAAAATAATTTCCAGTTATAGACTTTTTTTATCTAGTATATTTATGTTTCTAAATCAAGTTTCTAACTATCATAGAACTCGATATATCAAAGTCGGACGCACTATTGCCCCACTCTGTATACTGTGTATTTCCATAATTAAATATTGAGTCCATAATTAAATACTAAGACCTCTTTAAATAATAAGTAAGCATACCATTAGTTAATTTACCTTGTTAAATCAACAAAAAAAATTCAAAGATTGTTTCCTTAAATTTAACGATAATGCAGGTATTTAAATGTTGTTTCATTAAAAACGATAAAATATTTAAAGTATGAAAATATTCATTATTTAGATTTTGACTTTAGGAGCTAAACTATATCAGTGTCCGAAAATTCAGCTCTTCAAATGCACAAAACATTTTCAGGGATGAATTCTTGATACGGTAAAATCCCACAAACGAGAAATTACATATTTACAGGGGACATTGAAACTGGTCGGAAATATTCAACTACAGTTTATTTACTTGATAAAGGATAAAGGATTATACATATATATTTACATCATATATAATATTAAGAATACTTGTTATATAAATTAAAACAATTTGTTAAATATCGTTTCTATTGTTATCATTATTTTTATACATTCATACTGACCAAGCCAAAATGGAATTATTTATCTAGTTTACCCAACTGTGTCCTGATCACTTTTCCTTTTTCACTTAATAAAAAAATAGCTACCCTCATTTCCTTCTCTAAAGACTAGTAAAACTTGTAGGTATCTAAGAAAATAAAAATAGTGTAAAGTCGTACCATATGCCTTTCCTTTTGCTAGCTTTTTCTCTGTATATCTATAATTGCCTGCCTTTATATAAGCTTTCAAATGTTGTTTATTGTATCACCAGAGAGGCTTATTATTGTATTATATACTTAGGTACTATGGTGCAATATTGTTTATACAAGAAATTCGAAATAAACCATTTAAATACATTTGTTTGCATTTTAATTGGCTTCGTGGTCGAGCAGTAGACATTTACCTCTCACCATTTAGGCCCTGGTTCTATTTCTGGTGGAGTAGCTTTTTTCTAAAGCAGAAATTAATTCTATTCGGATATTGGATGGGTGTCCGTTGTCTATATATGTAACCCTCTCCCACGCAACGTACCTCGAGGTACTTTTGGAGGTTGTATTACCTTTGGAATTTAATTAATTTAAAAATTGTAATTAACATTAAACAAATATAAATTTTACGAAGAGTTTACGAGTTTTTATATCAGAGATCCTCAATTATTTAAACTGAATAACATTTTTAGATTAGTATTATTACCTCCAATCCGTAGCGTAGTCGAAACAATTTTTTTATTAAATAATCTCCGTAGTAATAACGATAGAAAATACTAAGATTACCAACAATACGAGGATGTTCCAAAAAGGGAAATGAACTCGAAAGGATTGCGTCGTTAATCAATAATTGTATGACTCGATATTTAAATATTTCCTACTATGAAATTGTAATTTCGGACGTAATAAAGTAGTTTCTATTATTTTATTCTTATCTATTTTTTTTATCTTTTTTTTTTTAATGTTGGTCTCACCACACAAGAATATGAGAATAATTAATTACAAAATGAATTAAACCACAGTTTACAACTTACTAGATCTCTAAAAAATTCAAATTCCTTAATTTATAGAAATTTTATAGTTATTCAAACGAATGCCCAACTAGCTCTGAAGGCAAACAAAATCTCTAGGGTAGTGGAGTAAGAACTACATCTATTTTTTATTCGTCTCTGTTGAACGTTACCAGTTTTATTGGGTTAAACATAATAATAACAATGTTATCTACAAAATCTGTAACGTATGTCTCCTGCTAAAAACTGGGAGAGCAATGTGGTTGGTTTAAATTGAAAAGTTTGTTCGTAGCGTTTCACTTAAATTTCAATGTAATTTTGAGTTTCCATAAATTTGTGTTTACCACCTACTGATTTCAAAATAAAACAATGTCGTCGTGACACTAATTAACATATATTAACTTCCAATACTTGAGTAAAAGTTTAACTCTGGTTCTTACAACCCTAAAAGATAAACAGTGTCTATACTATATAGAAATATAAGTAAAGCATTAATACAACAAAGTGGAATTTCATAACATTCAAGTTACAAAAGGATCTTGTCAAAAGGTATATATTACGTAACGGATGCACTAATTCTTAAACTAGGCGAAGAAGTTAAGCCAAACTAAATAAATTTGGCAGTCTACGGTGAAAACACCGATATGTTACAGGGTTATTCATTATAAATTACCCACCCCTTATCACCATTATTATTGCCTATAGAAAAAGTTGTGTGGTTATGACTGAATTTTGTTAAAATGCTATCAAAAGTACAGTAACGTGCAGATTTCAGGGGATACAAAATATATATATATATTTTTTAAATGGGATACCCTGTATATTATTAAATTTTTGGAATGATCCTTTGTTCTTGATTCCAAAAATATACCACATGTTACCCCTAGCATATACCGTTTTTGAGTTATTAAACGTCGAATATCTTAGTTAAATTAGTTACTGTAAATATTATTAAAGTGAGCTATGAAAATGACAATTATTATGTTTGATAAGTGACATTTCTTTAATGAAATAATCAAAACGGTTTACAGTGAGAAAGAAAAAACCAAATATTTATACAAAATAGGTAACAAAGATTTATTTAGAAAATTTAAACAAATGATAACTCATAAAAGATGTTCGATGTGTCCACCATTATTGACAGTGCATAATTGATAACGTCTTCTTATATTTATAATTGCACCGGAAATGGCTTCATTATTTACATTCAGACTTTTAATTTCAAGTCGAATCCTGTCTTTAATGACTTGAATACTATTATTATTATACCATGTTTATTTTAGCGAAAACAGAAAATATTTAAACCTAATTTTATTTATGAAAAAACTATTGAGGCCTACTTACCTAGTTTCCAAAAAATTACCCTTATTATAATGTTGATGTAGTAAAACGTGCATGCACTAAAGTCTGTCTTATATGATATGGTTGTGTTACTTAAAACTTCTAGGTGTTTTCATTAAATGTAATAATAAAATAATAAACATAATTAACATAAAATCAGTAAAATCGTAATTAAAAATCACACTACCTATCGTTATGAATATCACGAAAATAAACGGTCATTGTGTTTACACTGTCTACAGGTGACGTAACTTTGACATAATCTGTCTCTTTCTAATTTGCTAAATGGAGATTAAACACCCCTTGTTAGTTTAATATGCTTGCAGCTAGCCGGACTCGTTCTGGTTCTCGCGCTAAAATACACAGTTACACCCAATTTTTCATCCATGCGCGCGGTGGAGCCTACCAGTAACCAATTCTGTCCGACCGCACAGTAGCGTCACACTACATAGTACCATAAGGTTTATTGAAGTTATTTTATTCGAATTTGGAATTTAGCTTATAATTCAAATAATAATTATATATTATAATTTTATATTATAATTACATAACTAGCAGGGTCAAGAATAAACTTATATTCTCTTATACGCAAAATACTGGGCGATCAAAAATAGACTGTTACCAGTTTTTACTGCGTACATACTTTAATAACAAAAATAGTATAAAAATATATACATATAAACATTACATTATTTAGCACTTTTTTTGGAGCTTTTAGTTTTTGCTGACATACTTTTACTCTTAGAAGAGCTGCTAGCTCTTCTGCTAACTTCAGGAACTGAGACTGAATACTCGGATTGTTCTTCACCTTGCTCTCCGTCACTTGGTTCACCTGTTGACTTCCCTTCCTCTACAACAGATTCCTCTTCATCACAAATACAATCCTCATCATCTTCCTCTTCTTCTTCTCCCTCGAATTCAATATCATAATTTCCATCATCATCCTCCTCACTATCACTCATTGCATCCGTTTCACTTTCAAAAGAAACGGGAATAGAAGACGATGTTGTATTACTGAGGAGTATACTTTGCTCACTTTTTAACGAAAATTTGCCTTTCTCTGATTCAGTGGAAGCACGTATACTGGAAAATCCACTAGGAGCGCAAGGATAATAACTAACATTAACCGTTTCACTTTTCAGAGCATGTGCTTTCCTGTTTTCAGGTGGTATATCACAAAGACATTGCTCATAACTTTCCAAGTTTTCACACATGATAATTGTTTCATCGTAAGGATCTAATTCGTGTGCACAAGTTTTCTTTTGAGATCTAAAATGTTTGTAGCACCAGTTGAGAATACACATCAAAATAAGAATTTTCGAGGCTATAGTTATTGCAAATATCTGAAAAAGAATGGATAAATTCCATATACGCTGCTGGAAATTTGAGGTATCGCTTAAGATTAAAGTGGGCTCTGAATCGTAATGATTCTTAAGATAGTTTTATAGATTTAAACATTTTTTCAAGATTTTGTTGGTAAACTGTAGCGCTGTAATTTTCAGAAACACTACTTGTTACCTACTTTCTTAAAAATATGTGTGGTGAAATATAATAATGTGTGTTCTTAATTTATAGATGACGGGTAATCGATTAATCTTTCACAATAGTGTAACTAGAAAGTCCAATTCTTACTCTAAAAAACGATTTTTACACATATACGATCTCTGCTTTAGTTTTAAAATTGCGAAAATGCTTCTAAAACCATGCACTTGTGCGTTTTTACTTTCTTATACCTCACTTACCTCAATACTTAAATAGAATGATTTTTTTAGATCAAGATGACATACACTATTATAAGAAACTTATGTGATGGCCACATCTTATATTTTTATTTAAAAAAGCAGTCAAAATTCAACAAACAAATTGTTTAATTAAAAAATATAAACAATTAAGTAAAACAAAAATAAACATTAGTATCTGGTTGGAGGTGTGCTGGAAATTACTCTGTCCATTATTTCTTATGGAAATAGTCGCCTTTCCTCGGGAATTGCAATAACAAGTTCTTCAATATTTCAAGGTGGTACACAGCGACAAGAATGACGACGTTTCAACACATCCCATATACGCTTAATATGATTGCAATCTGGGATGCAAGCTGGCCATATCATTCTAATAAGCTGATTCTTTTCAAATAAATAATCGCTCTATGAGGCCTCACATTATTATCATAAATCCATTACCAATTTCATTTGCAAACTTAAGAATGTTTTATTGCAAAACCTCAAGATACGGTACAGCGTTTACTGACTGACTGGCGAATATTGAAAGTTAAGTTTGACCATCACAATTAATTCCACCCATATTGTGACAGAACCTACAATTTTCTTCGTATCTTTCTCCACCTCTTCGCCAACATGAGCTCGGTTATTATCAGAACACAAAACGACTTTAGGCATCAGTAAAAAAGCACTTACAAATCGCAAATCACGCATGCTCTTGAGCGGTCAGGACGATTTCTTCTCAGATCTCTCGTAAATTTGGAGTACTTATTAACCCACCCAGCAATCAAATGAGCCTCATATAATCAATTTCGAACAATTTGTGAAGAAATGTTTAAATTGTGAGTTCCTTGTACTCAATTTTTGAGTTTTGTTGAATTATTAATCCGTTCATTAAGAGCCTCGCGTTCTGGCGTATAACATACCTATCTATTCTGGCTATTGTTATTCTTGTGTGGCTACCGTCATGAGTATATTGCGCTGACCCTGTGTTTTGAAACCCTCGCTATGTTCTTAAAACCACACTTTGATTTATCTGTAGCCTTTGAGCTACATTTCTCTTTGATTAGCAGAATTCCACCGTACCAATTATTTGTTAAAATACAGATTCATTAACACTAACCATTTTAAATGGTAATTGTAGTCACCCAGTTGTCTACATGTAAGATTAATTATGAGAAGTAACATAACAATACATTTTTGTTTCAAAGCCTACTATACTAATTTAAAATTCCATATATTAAAAACAATCAAAATTTTAAAACTAAAGTCCTATACAATTTGTTTAAGTGGATAACAAGGAGTATTCCTGAAATTTACAGCGCAATGGTTTCCAATAAAAATTTTGAAAATCCAGTTCAATCGATAAAATCGTCTAGTTGATTGATTCGACCCTTACTTGATGAAAATCCATTTTAACATCGAACTGAATAAAACTTCACGTTTTAAGATTTTCACAAAAATTTTTATATTCATCTATTTACAAAATATATATAAACATGACAATTGTTTCGCCAACACAGTGGCTTCGTCAGATGTGAGTACTAGACTAGCTATTACAATTATGAGTAGGGTGTATAAATAAGCTTGATGACATAGTAAAATTGCATCCTAAATAAATCACAATAAAAATAGAATTGTAAACTTGTAAATATTAAATATAAACGGATCATTCACATTTAAAAATATAAAATATATATATAATAAAGGAAAAAAATGTATTGTTCTATAGTTCTTTTTAAGCTCGTAAATTGCCAAAGGATAAGGGTCAAGTTTTTACTAAAAACCTAAAAATGTCTATTGATAATATTTGTGCATTGAAATTGACTATAAAAGAGCGTAACAAATTGTAGGAATTTAGAAAGTATAAAGATTTTAAAAATAATTAAATATGTGTATGTAAAGTAAACTTTTTTCAATATTAAAACATGTTCAATAATGGTGAGGAGTTTGTTTCCAGTTGGTCATTTATTTATTGATTGTTTAACCCAAAATTATTTCCAATTTAATAACGATATATATAAAGGTAGTGATGGTTTAATAATGGGAAATCCACTAAGTCCGATTCTAGCCGAAATATTTATGGATTACCTAGAAAAACAAATCCACAATTACAAATTAATTAAGGATTTTATATACTGGTACAGATACGTAGATGATATCATCACCTGCTTCACAGGAACTACCAGACAATTAAATCATTTTTTAGAATTTATTAACAATTTACACCCAAACATAAAATTTACAATAGAAATAGAACAACAAAATTCTATTAACTTTTTAGATCTAACTATATCAAAAATTAACAATAGACATGATTTTTCCATATACCATAAAAGTTCTCATACCGACACTACAATACACAACTCTTCTACACACCCTTTAAAACACAAACAAGCCGCATATAAAAGCATGATACACAGATTAATCAATATCCCTCTTTCTCAGGAAAATTTTGAAAAAGAATTAAAAATTATAAAACAAATCGCAAAAAACAATGGTTATAACCCATCAATGATTGATAATATTCTGGCTAAAAAAACTTACCAAAAAGCTATACAACTAGTTTATCCTATTGTTTCAACTAAGAAAACAAATTTCAAATCCCTTACATATATTGGGACCCCTACAGAAAAAGTCGCTAAAAATTTAAAGAAACAAAATTTTGATATTGCTTATAAAACGAATAATACCCTTGGTAAATTAATTAAAAACAATAAAGATAAAACTAATAAAGAAAATAAATCTGGAATCTATAAGCTAAAATGTGGTACCTGCCCGAAAGTATATATTGGACAAACCGGAAGATGCAAATCATCTCCTAGAAGAAAACCATAGTTTTGATGAAAACTTCGAGATTTTGCACTCCGAAAATAAAGGATTAAAATTAACACTACTAGAATCCTAGGAAATCAATAAGCTAAAAGATTCATAAATAATTCTAAATGACCAACTGGAAACAAACTCCTCACCATTATTGAACATGTTTTAATATTGAAAAAAGTTTACTTTACATACACATATTTAATTATTTTTAAAATCTTTATACTTTCTAAATTCCTATAATTTGTTACGCTCTTTTATAGTCAATTTCAATGCACAAATATTATCAATAGACATTTTTAGGTTTTTAGTAAAAACTTGACCCTTATCCTTTGGCAATTTACGACCTTAAAAAGAACTATAGAACAATACATTTTTTTCCTTTATTATATATATATTTTATATTTTTAAATGTGAATGATCCGTTTATATTTAATATTACAAGTTTACAATTCTATTTTCATTGTGATTTATTTAGGATGGAATTTTACTATGTCATCAAGCTTATTTATACACCCTACTCATAATTGTAATAGCTAGTCTAGTACTCACATCTGACGAAGCCACTGTGTTGGCGAAACAATTGTCATGTTTATATATATTTTGTAAATATATGAATATAAAAAAAAAAAAATTTTTTGTGAAAATCTTAAAACGTGAAGTTTTATTCAGTTCGATGTTAAAATCGTCTAGGAATTATCACGATTCAAAGCTCACTATAATTTTAATTGAATTATCTCAAGTTTTCAGCAGTGTAGTTAAATTTATAGACGAAAATAAGAAACACCTATGTCAAGAAAATGGTGTATAAAATGGTTCCTTGAATTAAAACTTACCCGTCGTTTAGATTATTAGGCTCTCATCTAGAGAAATTATTATTAAAATAGTTTAATTGAATTGAATTGATATTGTATTATATGATATAGGTTAATTATCTTATGGTGTACTAATAGTGTGAGTTGTAGTACTTCTATTGACGTGGAAACCTTGTTTCTTTTTTTTACAAAAACTTTATTTTCATTACCGGTTTCGGTTTCATCATCAAATTTCAAGGATACTTTTATTCAAGAAAGAGTGGTAGCTAAGTAGGTCGCTGTAAGCGAAATATCAGTCTCAAACACTATACGAGATATCAGGTAAAAATATTTAAGCAATTATGTAAATAAATAAGATATAACAAAAGTCAAGAAACGGTACAATATTTTAAACAGTTGTATGAATTTTTTATGAATATATACTACGCAAGTACTCTGATATAGTTAATTACAAGTAAAAAAAATATCTTAATTGGATATCAGCAACTGAATAAAACAGAAATTTCAAAATTCAAAAATTGTCAATGTCATGATGATTTTTATCAGTTAAAACGATAAAATTAATAGTTAGCAAATGTTTTTTTTTGTTAAAAAAATCTCTGATTCAGTTCCACGAATCCAAGAATAGGTAAGATAAGCTAAATCTTACTGACAACTCAAGGAAATAACCAAGCCCCACGTTGGGCGCCAATTCGTGCAACACTTCCTCTACCAATTGCTGGATTAAAACAATTAGTTAGTGGTTGTTGTTTTTTTTGTCTGATAGCTTAGTTAGCAGGTCGTGAATAAGAGCTTATATTGAAATGAGTGTTTACTGAAACCTAGACTAACGCCAGGAGTTTTACAAATACCAAATAAAATCACAATATTAATTACTTTAATGTTTACTTTTTACTTAATAGATATATAACGTTAGCGTTAATTCTTTGAATTCAGTTGGCAAGGAAGTCGAATAAAAGATAGGATCAATTAAACAGTGTAATAGCATAATAAAAAGATATGTGAGATTTACAAATCTACACAGACTCAGATGACCTCTTTTAGTTAAAAAACACAATCTGGTGAAGTTAATAGGTTGAAGACTGGCAGTACAAAAAAATTATAAACATTGAACATTAAGTTCAATGTGACTGATCTCTTATACAAAATACTTTTGACCAAATCTATTGTTTTATTGGGGACTAGTACAAGTTTCTATAAACTAGAATGCATTATTTTGCTTTAGTTATCAATAAATAAATTATTAAATGAAATAATTGTCAGGTTTTAATCAAAAATATGTTAGTGATATAATATAATATTAATTAGGCCAAAACTTTTAGAAATAGAAACATTTTACAAGAGAAAATAATTTAACAAACCGCTTATCTTTATGATGAAAAAGAATTGAGACAATAGTATCACCCCAAAAAAAAATTATGATAGAATTGTTTAAAGGTGGGGGCATTTTCTCACTTTTATTAATGCAATTATGTAGTTACGGACAATAAAAAATGGGACAACTTATCACAGATTTTTACTAAAATTTAGTTCTGATTTGGGATTATTAATATTAATAGGCTACATAATAATAATAACGTCAAGATTGACATGCATTTAAAAAGTCACTTTTATACTGCACAAAAAGAGCTGTCGCATTTTTTATTGATCTTAACTGTACTTCGGTTACAATGTCATAACGTGACATCTACGGAAATATTAGCGTACCAAATTTTAACAAAACCATACAGAGCGCTTCAGTTATTTTAAAAAAACTAGAATGTTTTGTCAACTTTGACGTCCTTTAACGGTTGAACGCGGCAACTTGGTATAGAGGTAAATTTGGTTAAATCGACTTATTTTGCTTGTAGAAACCTACATCAGCGTCGTGCACACGGAATATTGCCGGTATTTATGAGTCTAAGGTAATGCAAATTATCCTCAAATTAGTTTACCCCTATTAAAAGTGCTGTCGTCCTAATTTTCCCTTTGTTGACACAACTCCATGCACCAACTTCTATGTTACACATATGATAAAGAAGTAATGTGGGTTGGTACGCTTCATCATCTGTAGTAGTCACCCAGTCACTGTGGCATTCACATTCTCCATTAATATTCATACTTCCGTGATGGCAAATTATGTTGCGCTAAAAAATATTGGAATATAAAAATATATATATATATATATATATATATATATATATATATATATATATATATATATATATATATATATATATATATATATATATATATACATGCTTTTCTATAGCTCACGAATTGAAATAACCAACATGATCCGACCACACGAGAAACATTTGGAATACATTCCGAGTGACTGAAATGCCACTAAGGACAGCCAAGGGCAGATGATTTTTACAGTGCTTATAAAATAATTGAATTTATATGCCTCTATAATACACTACTTTTTCCTGGCTTCATCAATAGGAACTTACTTTCATATTTTTAGATACATTTATCGTATATTACGGAAAACTAATAATATTGTAAACCTAACATAAATAAAATGAATCTTGAAATGTTTGAAATGTTTTCTTAACCGCCTCTCGAGTCACCGAAGTAACTCCCAGAAAATCCTAGGATATTGTGTTGAGTAAAGAGAGACGAGGCCCTACAGTTTATTGTGGAATCCGAACCACATCTAGGGCATCGACAGTTCTCTCCCATCTTAATCCGGGACAAATTTAAAAATAAAATTTCTAACTTGCTCCGGGGTGGATTCGAACCATCGATATTCGGTACCGAGTAAACAGCTATATGCGCTTTACTCACTGGGCTACCATGCCCTATCGAGGGTACATACGTTGCTCTTCAAATCAAGTCCAAAACTGATGTAGTGTAAATATTTTTCTCACAAAATCGACCTAAACAGTAAATAACAAAAGTCAAATGCGGCTCGTCCACAGCGAGCGAATGGTTATGTCCTATGCGAAATAGGAGGAATACCGAGTGTAACAGGATCATAGTACACCCCCCTTTTCTCTTTTAGTTTTGAAAATAATTGATTGAAATATGGGATATTCTATATACATAATAAGCGGCACTTTTTGACATATAAGTGATTTTCTTTCACTTCAAGTTTCGCCAGAGGTGATACTAACTTCCGATTTTTAAATAAAACACCCTGTATATTATTGCATTTTTGAATTCTGCATAGTTTTCTGAATCCAATGATATCAAATAAATGACATTTCAAACGTCAATATTTTTTATAACATAATTTTTAGTTTTCCATTTAAGTGTGCCATGACGGTTCCAATTTATTCTAAAAGGCCCGTGCAATGCTAGAAAGTACTAAATTACGTGATTTATGAGCAAATAAAGTTCATCAAAATGGTTTTTGGGGAAAAACTCATTTTTTTCAAATGGAACCATATTGGAACCGTGATACCATTTATTAGTACTATTGATAATGAATTTATTCATATGTCGTATTAAAATGTGCGACAAATACAAACAAAATTACAGCTAAAAGAAAATAAGAAAATACAATTTTGTTCTAATAACCTTATTATACATAAAGTGGCTTTGAAATCAAATAATGAACACAGAACATACAACGGTTGTTCAAAATGCTGTCCATTAACGTCAATGCACTTCTAAACTCGCATAGTTGTTTCTCGAAGAACATTCGCCAATTGCTGGGCCGTTATGCTATTAATCGCGCGTCTTACTCATAGCTCTAGGTCTTCACGGGTTGCAACGGCGGTTGCCTAGACAATATTTTTTAAATGACCCCAGACAAAGAATTCAAAGGGTGTTAAATCAGGTGACTTTGGAGGTTACCTCACAGAACCATTCGTCGAAATTACATTTTCTCCGAATCTTCGTTGAGGGTAATCAATTACTATCCTTGAATTATGAGGAGGAGCGCCATCTTATTGGGAATACATTCCCTGTCATAAATGGAAAGGTAATTCAGCTAAACTATCCTCAATGTCATTTTGCAGAAATCCCAAGTATCTGGCACCAGTCAGGGGTCCTTCAAATATTATTGGACCAATGATTCTACTACCGATTATTCCAATCCAAACATTGAAACCGAACCGCACTTGAAAGTTACCCACCTGTAATAAATTTTGATTTTCTTGTGACCAATATTTTGTATTTTGTCGGTTAAATAATCCCCAATTTGTAAACCTAGACTCGTCCGAAAATAAAATCATTCCCAAAAAATCATTGTTTGGTTGCACGTTATTCTGAAAAATCCAGTTGCAATATTCCATCCTATGTTCGTAATTATTTTCGTACAAGTGCTGGTGCAATTGGTGTTTAAAAGATTTATAAGTGGTATTTGTGCAAAATTCGGCTTACTGTTTGGTGACTGATTTCCAATTGAAACCCAATTTGCCTTAAAGAAACAGTCTTACCAACTTCTACTCCAGCCAAAACATTAATTTTCGTTCCTTCGTCAAGAATGAAATTTTGTTCGGGATCATTATTGGGCTCACTTCGGAATTGATTTTCAAGACGATTAAAATAATTTCTCGCTGGACATTGTCTATCAGGATATCGTTCGGCATAAAGGTGTCTAGCCGCAACAGCATTTTTTATACATTCCCCATAAATAATTAACATGTCCACTTTTTCATCTTGTATAAATTTGCGACATTTTGAACACAATAAACAAGAATATTAAACACCGGTAAACGAACAAATGTTTGACAAGCTAAATATTTCATTGTTTTCAAAGTCACGTAACTTACTATTTTTGACGGGATTTCGATTTTTCTAGCATTATATGGGTCATTTAGAATAAATCGGAACCATCATGGCACACTTATGTGGAAAACTAAAAATTATATTATAAAAAATATTGACTTTTGAAATGTCACTTATCTGATATCATTGGATTGAGAAAATTATGCAGAATTCAGAAATGCAATAATATACAGGGGGTTCCATTTAAATATCGAAAGGTTGTATCACTTCCGGCGAAACCGGAAGTGAAAAAAAATCACTTGTATGTCAAAAAATACCGCTTATTATGTATATAGGATATCCCAAATTTTAATCCATTATCTTCAAAACTAAAGGAGAAAAGGGGGGTGTACCATGATCCTGTTACACCCGGTATAGTAAGGGTGAATCTACAAGGAGTGTGTTATTGTGTGTTTCGTATTGGGATCTGCTCGGTGTAGTTGGTTAGAGCGTGCGCTGACAAATGTGACCAGATAATCTCTTCATCGTAGCTACGAGTTCACATCCCGCCGCACCGGCACTGGCAAAGCCGTTGTCGAATTTCTGTGGTATGTATTTACATATTTATTTATTTATTTACATTATTTACTGAAATTTGAATTTATGATATTTTGTCCAGCTAGAATCGTCATCCATCCTACTGCGGGGTGTCAGCCAATCTGGTTCTTTTATATAGATTTATAGACCCCATTATGTCACAAGATACTCACCTTTACACTATTTTCACATCCATTAGTATCCTCTTGATTTTGTTCTGGTGCATGTTCTAGGGATTGCAAATCATTCTTTGTAATGGCACTACTAAGAGATGTACAGTTATTTGTGGCAATGGAATACACCTAAAATATTAATTTTCATCAGTTAAAATCCCCATAATTATTTCAAGCTATTACAATATCTGGAACACATTTCTCAGGATCTGATATGCACATTGGGACATTTTCACATTCCTGGCATTTATGATTGAAGTAACTAGTTTCTCCGGAATATTTGATTACGCAGTCCACTTGGCTGCAATTGTCTAACGGATCTAAATCTACTGAATCACATTGCTGTTTCTCTAAAAATATGAGACATGAAAATGTATGGCTTAATATTTATTAACAATGTATATTAATAGACAATATTATATCAAGTATGAAAACAAAAAATTAATTGATCTTTACAAATATCTACAACCTTGTTGAAAGCTGTTTAGCTAATTTTACCCCATATTTATGATTCTGTTTTTGTATTAAGTTTTTTGTTTCTGTGGCAATCAATATTATTTTTCCAAATAGTAAAACCCATATTTAGTTCCCTGCCAAATTAGACTCGTAGGTTCCTGAATGATGCAAGTGCGGGAGTGGTCTCAATCTCTTCGTTGATCTTGGAGAAACATAATTTCGTTGGTGGCACTCTCGAAAATGGTGAATTTAGGTGCTGCATGAGAAAAACAAAATGACCGCCTTTCCCTATTTATCTAAGTAACCGTTCGCTTTATCAAAAAATGTTTTAACTTGAATTTTACACAAAATTATCCGGTCAAAGTAGTAAAAAGAATAGTAGTAAGTTTACAATAATTCGCATAGAGCTGAAAATTGGCACAGATCTTGGGAACACTATTACAAATAAAATGTCAAAAATTCCCATCGATCCCACGTCTGCTAAAAAAGTTATTCAAGGTCAAATATCAAAAATATTGGCTTTTTGCATTTTTCTGGTAAACGGTAAGTCTTATCATAAAAATAGGTCAGACAAAAGTTGTAGATCATGAAATTATCTACAAAAGTTCTTATACTTTCTTTCCTAAGAATCACCATTCCTGAGATATCATCATCTGAAACATCGAAAACAATAATATGCTCGCTTAACCGCCTAAATAATTCATCGGATGTTTAATATAAGTAAAAATATTGGTCTGCGTAACTTATACATACAAATTATACGATTGTGAGAATATACACATAAAAGAAACTTAGTCCCTAACTTCATTTGTCCGTATAACCTTGAGCAACATCTGTCTACTACTCTATTGTCCGAGAGGCGACGGTCGTATACCTGCTTTTTTTTCTGGAAGGCATAAACGAAATACTTTTAGTGTTGAACGTTCCTTTGCAGTGAATACACGTGGTTATTTATAATATTTCTTATTACAATTTGTGCCGTTTAATAATTTTTATAAAATGTCGCAATTTTACATTATTTGTAGTAAGCCCTTGACAGAAAGTGAAACTGTTATTATTGATCGTGGAATGAAGACTTTGATTGAATCAAGTGTTGAAAGAAATGATGGGTTTTTTGAATACCTGAAAGACCAGAAATCTGTGACAATTCATACGCAATGCCGTAAAATGTACACTCGGAAGAGTACTATTGCTGCAGTTAAAAGACAGCACGAGATGGAGCAAGCCAGTACATCTAAAATTAATCCACCTTGTACTAGAGCGCGCGTAAGTCAATCCGACTTTTGTTTTAAAAAATATTGCTTATTTTGCGGCGATGAAGCGAATGAAGAGGCTGAAAAGAAGAAAGCGCAGAATGTTCGACGTAAAATTTATAAAGTTGCTACACTTGCATTTAAAGAATCTATTCTGAAGGTAGCTCGGACTCGTTCTGATGACGTAGCAAAAAGTGTTACTGCACGCATTGAGTATGAATATGATTTAGTTTCTGCTGAGGCTAAGTACCATAATAATTGTTATAATTCCTTCTTGAGATCCGCCACTGGGGGGTAAAATCGGTCGTCCTCAAGATGAATCTACGAATGTTGCGATGGAAGAAATATTTACGTACACTGAAAATAGTGATGATTGTCAGGTTTCATTAGAAGAATTAAAAAATATATGCAAAAATTCAACTTTAGATAACAGAACAATTAAGATACGATTGAAGTTGAAGTCTGGTAATAAAATTATTATCACTGAAAAACCGGGAAGATTAACTTTTATCTGTTTCATTGACAATCATCACGATATTCTTAACCAAGCTTGGTATGAGAAAAAAAGTTAAAATGAAAAAGAAGAACGATTTCGAATCCTGAAAGCTGCAGCAGCAATCATTCGAGAGGACATCCAATCTTCAGTATTTCATAATACTAATTAATACCCTTGTCGAATATGTGAAGATATTAACAGCAATATTCCAAAGTCATTAACTTATTTTTTGGAGCAAGCAATTCTTAAAAATAAACGATTTAAATTAGAATATTTAAAATTAGTATGTACAAATATCAGCCACAGTATTATTTATAACTGCTGTTTGGCCTAAGTTTTTCAAATCAAAATTGCAATTGGGTCTCTCGCGATTTCTCAGGAATGGTAATTCTTAGGAAAAGAAGTATAAGAACAATTTTTGTGGATAATTTCATGATCTATAACTTTTGTCTGACCTATTTTTATGATGAAACTTACCGTTTACCATAAAAATGCAAAAAACCAATATTTTTGACCTTTGACCTTGCATAACTTCTTTAGCAGACGTGAGATCGATGGGGATTTTTGACATTTTATTTGTAATAGTGTTCCCAAGATCTATACCCATGTTCAGCTCTATGTGAATTATTGTAAATTGAAATGTTTACTTTGACCGAATTAAAAAAGGTCATTACATATATTTATGTTGGACCTACCATTTTCTCAAAAAGTATACGTTTAAAGTTTCTGTATTACATTTTGTAGAGCGTCCGCCCTTATTTTTAATTTTAAATGTTACAATGTTTAGTTAGAATATAGTTTTTAAGTTGGCAGCGTGTGCGTGTGCCGGGAGAGAGACAGAAGGTGATGAGCGACAGGTGGGGTGTGATGACAGCCCGCTCGATCCTAAAATTCACGATAAGTTTAGTCACAGAATCAGAGGATTCTGTGGTTTAGTGTATCGTGCTGAAATTATAATATTGTTTGGTTAGTTAATGACCAGTACCAGTAGCACTGTGAGTTTCTGATAATTATAGTTTATGTAGCAGTTTGGGTGTATTAATGGTATAAGTAATACTTCCATCATCGTTGTATTATTTTATTTGGTGTTTGAAAGTCAAACGCTGTCCCGTCCAGTGCAGTTTTGGTATTACAGTATTATTTGCTGTCGCTGTCTACGTGTCCACCGTCAAGAGTGGCAACTTTTAATATAACTTCCACCGAGGAAATCATGTGAGTACTTTTTAAGTTTGTGAACGCAATTTCTAGTGCTGTATTTATAACTTTATTATCCCATTGTTTGGATATTATTCAATATTGTTTTTGGTTTCAACACAAATCATTAAACTTGTTTATCTATTACCCAAGACATTATTATTATTTCTTAAAAAGAACCCAACGAACCCTGACTCATGTTAATAAAAATTACCACAATTTCCTGGATATTTCTTAAGAAAAGATTGGTTGAAATCAATTCATCTTGCTTTATTTTTACTATAAACACTACCTGACCAAGGAGATTAAGGCACCTGTAGGTGCAGTTTGATTTGTAAAATTATGAGGAACTTCAGGAAAAAGCTTCAATAATAGATGGCATGGTACTTCTTCACACCTACCACAAATCTAACTCAGTGAAAACATGCCTTGATATCGATGTAAGTTTCAGCAAATAAACTGATAAAAAATTTCTGCAATTACAGTAAAGTTCATAAATTTTTTGACATTACTGTTTCAGTAAAAAAATGGTCAGAACCAAATCACTACAACATCAGACCAGAAACAATAACTGGAAGTGCACCAATGAATAAATCATTGATAAAGGATCAATTGACAGAGTTTCTTTCAGAACACATTCTTCAATTCGGTGTGACCAATAGGAAAAAGTTCGTGGTCAGTTCTAAGGACAAAGCAGCTTCATCACATGGCGCTGTTGTATCAAATCTTTCAAGTACCCGCGATGAGGCAAACACGAAGATCATACCACATGCTATATAATTAGCACAGAGGTGAAAAATGCTCATATATTTTACCTGACGCTAAATGTGTAGTTTTAGCACTTAAGGCAACTTATACCAAAGTTTGCAATTTTCTTCGGTCATGGTATGATTCTGCTAGAATCAATTTAAAAAACATTAGGGTCACTGAATGCCTTCATACTCTCTGGATTAATATGCACTTTTAGGAGCAGTTGTAATAGGATTGTTTGCCAACACAAGGAAAGTAAAGTGGTGGGGCACATCCAATTTTATATGTGATAAGCAAGAAGCTTCGGCCAGATTGAACAAACTCTCTCTCACTAAAGATATATTGTCAAGCTTGGAAGCATTTGTTTGTTAGCTGTATTTGCCCAAAATAACACTGACTGTTATAGCTCTAAGATGGTTGTTCAAACCGAAATAATTTCAAAATTAGAATCACCTTCCAACAAAATCTGTTCTGAACTTAGCTTTGTTAAGGGGTCATCGTCAGGCTTTTGAATGGAATAAGAACCTTCGTCATCCTAATAATCCACCATCTACGGATTTCGGATGAAAGAAAATTTTGTTTGTCACGTCCAGCACATAAACGCACCATTTTTGAGAGTGTCACCATCCAAATTACGTTTCTCCAAGGTCATACGAAGAGATTGACGCTAGTCCCACATTTACATCATTAAGGAGCCCACGGGAGCCTCTTTTTGTATATTTGACATTCGTCTATCCTACCATTTTCTCAATCTAAAGAAATTTTATTTTGTTTTGCTTACATTTCTACTGTCAAATTATTATTATGAAAAATTTTGCTGGAACTGGAAATATAAAATATACCATATATTTATTTTAATTTCAGGGGAAGCAGAACTATCTTTTCACCTATCCTTACGCAAAATCACAAATTACACAATAATATAATATACTACGTAAATAACAAATACTCTAAATCAACGGTAATTTTCAAGCAAGAGGTATAGTATTTTAAGTCAGTTGGAACGATATAAAAACACCCACAAATGGATTTAAACGCCCGATAAAGGGATTTACTCATTTAATGGATAAATCCTTTTGTCGGCGTTTTTTTTAGCTTTTCAACTGACTAGAAATATTATAAAAGCTCTACTTCATTTGATGCTGAACTTTACTACGTTCGTTGGTAAACGGATCCAAATTTTATTTTAGCCTGGGTTACTTCTTCTCGAAATCTTAATTTTTCTACACTAATTGTAAGTATAGATAATTAGAACCTAGTTTATTCACAACAGTTTTACCATCACAATTTTTATTCGTCTTAAAATCAATTTGTGCTGTAAGTTCTTTAGCAACATTTTCATTTTGATATTTTACTTGAATGGTACACGTGCCTTGTCTGTTCTGCAAATACTGAAACAAATATTTATTGAACTGAAATTAGTTAACGGGTCTCAATTTTATTACCAAATTTGGATAAATTAGAGTAATATTTTTAATCCTCCTGGAATACAAAGAGCCCATGTTTCCACCAATTAAGTACATAAAATTGCAGTCATTTTGATGTGGTTTTGTTGTTTCACAGCATTGCACCATACTAGCACAAATTTCAAAATCCTGTTTGACTTTGTTTTTTAGAGTAACATCTACAACAATATTTTAACAAGGTAATATAGTTCTGGTATAGTTGGATATCATCGGACTTAGAGCATCCAATTGATGACATGTACGGCAGATAAAAAAAATTCCAATGCAATGAGTAACAATATCAAATTAGATATACTGCTTGAATTTGAAGAAAACCCGCATAGCTCAAATCGACAAGCAGCTTCAACATTGAATGTTTCCAATTCCTCGATTATTCGCCTATTAAAGGAAAATATAATGCATCTCTATAAACTGACCTCAACTCAGGAGCTTAGTGAAGACGATTTTGATGGAAGAACGTGTTTTTCTGAACAAATGATGCAAAGGTCAGATAATAATGTTATCCAACTAGAAAATGTTTTGTTTTCTGATGAGTCCACTTTTACTCTTCACTGTCGTACTGGTTTAATGAAAATCCTCACTAGATGAGATAATTACATACGTAAAATTCTGAAAAGGTTAATGTTTGGCGGGGATAATTGGAGACCATGTCATTGGTCCCTTTTTCATTGATGGCAATTTGAATGGAGATAATTATTTAGCTCTGCTCCAAAATAATGTAGTAGCAACTTTGGCAAACTTCTATCCTGCTCAAGCAAACTCACAAATTCCAGCTGATGTGATATGGTTCCAGCAGGATGGAGCACCACATTACCGAATCAATGTCTGGCAATACATTTCCAAATCGGTGGATAAGGAGGCAAAGATCGCTAGAATGGCCAGCACGTTCTATTGATCTTACACCCTTAGATTTCTATGGGGATATGTAAAAAGTACGGTATACAAAACTAAGCCAAGCGATATCGCTGACTTGAGAAGAAAAATAACGGTTGCTGTAAGGTCGGTCACGCCTCAGATGTTGGAAAACGTTAGAACACATTTTTATTTAAGATTAGGATGCTGCTAAGGTGTTCAAGGAATTCATTTTGAACATCTCTTACGTTGAAGTTAAGTTTTCTTTAGTTTGCTGTAATAAATTTCGTCAAGAAGATGAATTTATTTTTTTTACTATTAATTTTTGCAATAAATATTAAAACCGTACCATTTCTTGATAAAGAATGAAAAGGCCTTTCAAATGAGGTAACACAAGCCCCTACTTTCTGTTTAAAAATTTAGGGGCGGCTACTGCCACTCAAAGGGGGTTAAATTTAGGGATGAAATTTTTACGTTGTAGGATGTCATTTTCGAATCCAAAATTGACGTATCTCGGCATTTTTTATAAATATGCACAATAATTGAAATACTGAATTTATTCCATTTGGCTGTTTCACACTGCATAAACGAGATCGCGACCTCTAGTGTCATTAATCCCACAACGCTGTTTTGGTTGTAATCTGTCGTTTTGACAGATCTATTCTATAGATGAATCACGTGAAAAATGTTCTACGCAGTCAATAAAAAAAGTTTGCGTATCGAATTCATATTACCATATACATTCTTCCCCATATAAAAGAAATTGTTGAGGCAATCTATTGATACTTTCAGGTCAGATCGCATCCCAATCTATTGATGAAGTTAAATAAGTTAATTTCAGTCACCAGATCGAAATCAATTCAGTTGCAAATTTATGGCATGTACGTCGTCCAAACTTTTATACTATTTAACCAGCCGAGTTCACAGAAAATTTTAAACGAAAAAGTATTGAGCTGTTGACTGGAACAAGCCTAAGAACTTACAAAATATCAAGGCAATATCTCCCTCATTAATAAATCCTACACCAGCATCCTGAAATATTTCAAACATTTTAAATTCAATAAAGTAATTTAAATAAATTACCTCTATGTCAACTTCTGTTTCACTTTCAATTAATATTATTGGTAATAAAATTAATAATAAATAAATACGCATGAATTATTTCCATGTGATATAACCATGTCAAAGAAAAGTGTCATAAATATATGCCAAAAATACCGACAAGGAACTTCACTCAAAACAAGGTCGCTTAAATAGATCTTGAGAAAAACTAAAAAATTTAGTTGATGGTTTGTTTTGAAAGTATTCAAAGAAAATATTTTAAATTCATCGTCGTCGTAGGAATATTTTCAAAATATTTTAAATTGTTTATAAAATATCATTAAAATATTAAAATAAGTGTTTAATTTAACCTTTTATGTATACTTAAGAACATTAAGAAAATGTTTTTAAAATATTTCTTCCACTACTGGCATGCCATTTTATCATTTTTAGAAAATATAGTTACAATGCACAAAGAAATATTTGTGTCAAATGTCATTGTAAATTGCCATCCATTTTTTTATGTGATAGTGACTATTATATCAAATATATTTCAATTTACCATATTAATTTAGTTTTTTATAGTTTTCCCTTTTATTTTAAGAATGACTTTTAAGATAGCGATAGTCGGTTAGCGAATTAATCGATTACAAACAATTATTTGATGTACAAAATAATTTTTTTGACCAGCAAATGCGAAATTTAACAGCAAAAATATTTTTTAGCAGCAAAAATTATAATTTGATTAGGAAAGGCACGTTCAGAAAATTATTTTGCAGATAAAATAAATTCAATATTCATTGTATAGAAATTTGTATTTTAAGTTTAATTATAAATTGTTAATAATAAATAATATTACAACAAAATAAATAAATTAATAAAAAATTAAAAAAAGTAAGCAGAGAGGTGGTCTCGAACTTCTGTCGCCCGCTAGTCCTTTCTAATCTGTAACACGGACGACTCGACCTATATTTTATAAGTTAGATGTAATACTTTCAAGTCTATTATCTCGAAAACTAAAGCCGTTGTGTAAAATCCATTATTAACAGGTTTTGTAGTCCCCTTGTAAGTAATTTTACTATACATAAATATTGCATAACATTTCTTTTTGAGAAAAGAATTGTTTTGAAATTTTATTTAAATTCAAAACAAATTAAAATGTACAGTGAAATGAAAAATAATAACGCTAAACAATTTTTTCCCTAATTATTATTTTCTAACTTTTACAAAAACTTATCACAGATAAGAATAACATACAGGGTGATTTACCTTAACATGCGGATAATTATTTAGTAGGTTGTCCGCACCAAAAGTAATTCAAAAAATGCAAAATTAAAAAAAATATGTCAAAAAAATTTACCTTATTTATTTTGTAGCAATGCGCCCACTGTGGTCTGATAAACAAGGTCCAGTGTCACGGAGACGTTGCACTGCGCCTAAAATCGTTCTTTCGTTTGCTGGCGCCTGTCTGGAAATTTTCTAATGTACTCTCGTACACACTACGCAAGATTTTCATTCACTGCACCATAATATCACAGTAATACTGCGACGAAGACGCTGGCATTATTGAACCGTATCGATCTAAGGGCGAAAACACAACACAGCGGTGCGACGTCGCATCACAAAAATGACGTCGCATGGCGATGCGATGCGATGACGCAACGTTAAAACTTCATCGCCACGGCATCGCAGAGAAGACGCTTCTAGTGAGATGTGGACCGCACAATACGTGTCCTACGGTGTTGCAGGCCACAACACTGCGGTGCGACGACGCATCGCAAAAACGAAGTCGCACCGCAATGCGATGCGATGAAAGTTCATTGCACGGCCACAGAAGACCTATACCAGAAGCGACCGACACGTTTGATGTATGTATGGAGTGTTATAATTAAATATAAAAACCAAATAATGTACCAAATCTTGTACACACGCAACCTGTTGGCACAGCAGACTGAGTCGCGTATAAAAGACCACCAGACTTCCGTGATTTGCGCGTGCGTTGCTTGAGAGAATCATTCCCGATCTCATAAGTAAAAACACAACACTGCGGTGGGATGTCGCATCGTAGAAATCAACGACGTCGTGGAAATTTGCGATGCGTCGTCGCATCGCAGTGTTGTGGTTTCGCCCAGGATTTGTACTAAGCGACGTCGCATCACAAATGTCTACGACGTCGTTGATTTCTGCAATGCGACGTCGCATCGCTGTGTTGTGTTTTCGCCCTAAGAAAATAAATCCACTTTGATACACACTTAACTAATGTCGCAAAGAGACTTACTGAGAACGGAAGCGACCAAGAGTGGAGGGGGAGTATCACTTCAGGCGTCCCACTACCTAACGCGATGCACTTAACATGTTTACATTGATTATGTACTTGTCTGCTGTTTTAAATTCGCGACTCAGTGGCATATCATTGTAGCTTTTACCACAAAAAAATATAATAAATTACCACGGAGTGCTCTAAAATTTTGCAGTGACTTTCCCACTTGGTAGAATAGTACACCCTTTTTATTTTCTGTATGTTCAGCTATGCATTGACAACGGACAAACACAATATCAGAATATACTACGGAATTCATTTTTTCTTTTCGAATACCTATATACCCGCGTGGCTGATCGGTGATCGCAAGTCAAGTGTGCTCGCCTTTCCACCGTGCAATTATTGATTTATGAAAAAAATACAGTCAAGAAGCTAATCTTTTTTATTATATTTCCTCAGTTACATATTTTTAAAATAATTACATGATATAAAATTAACTGCTCTATTTTACAAGTTATCCAGTGCCACTGAGAGCATGAATGCCTTTAAAAATGTCTCCAGGTCTACCTCGTTTGATAACATGTGGAATAGTTTTTGGTACCATCCTGAAATTACAAAAATTGTTGTCAGATATTAAATATCACTAATTAAGTGTATTTTAGAAAAATACAGGAAGAATCTCAATCGAACGCTATTTTTAAAAATGTATATTTTTCATTACATAACTGAAAAATATCATATGTTGTTCCATGTAAGCGTTCCACTCGGTTTCCTACCTTCATTGTAAAGCTTGGGAAAAAAAATAAAATTTAGTCGTGTGGCATTTTTTGTGAGGAAACCGATCCTGTTAACAAATAAAAAATTAAATGTAAAATATACAAACAATGCTTAGAAACTCGCGGAAAATCTGTCGAACCCAGGTTTGTAACGGCGGCGTTGCTAGGCCACTGGACTGTATCTTGTATATTTGACGTTTAATATTTTTTTCTCTAGATAATCAGATTCCACACTTAGCAATGAAAGTAGAAAATTGAATGGCCCTGTTGTGTAGGATGTCCTGTTTTTATACAAGAAATTGTAATGATAATTAATTGTTTTAGTTTCTCAGCTAATCAACTTGGATCAGTTACATCAAATACTCAAAGGGAACCTTGTTGTATCCCACTGTTCTATCCTTTTATATAGTTGCATCATAAGTATTTATAAATTTACTATAAATTTATAAAATGTCAACATTATATAACCTATCATAATATATGACCTATCACCATTATATATTTATAACATCAAAATGTTTTGTAAATATTTCGTTACCACATATCGTAATTGGGGCATTAATTATTAATGTACTGAATACATAAAACGGTTTTAAATTTGTTACAAAACATGTTCTTTACAAGTTGAAAATCTGCGTAGGAATGCATTATTTTATAGAAGAGCTATATATCTTACAGGGAATAATATTCTATTTTATATATGTAATATTTCTTTGTTATCACCATATAATTGTTATGAAACGATTCAATATCAGTTTTAGACGTGTTATTACGATTAGTTACTTGTGACATACCTACTTACTTAAAAATATTTATTGTTTTTATTTGTTAGGTTACGGTTACACTATGTAAATAAAATAATAATTCCTTTTGATAGTTTCCGTAACCGTAAAATAACTTAGGTTAGCAAAAACCCGTGATAAAAGTAGAGCAAATGTAATATGAACTTTTGAGGGAGAAAGTCAACTTCATCAACCCTACCTCGCTAAAATATTTAGGTGAGGAAAAAATCCAATTCTGTATTAAGCATAAGTAATGTTTCCAGATTGTTAAAGTGTGATTGTCATAAAATAACTAGGATATTATCAGATACTTCAAACAATACGCCAATATCCAAAAACAACAAACAAAATTAAAACAAATGTTTATATTTACAAGTAGAAACTTTTCAAATCAAGTTCGACATGTACTCAATGAGGGACAGGCAGAGCTCTCATTTTTCGTGCAGCGTATCGTTTATTTTATAGTATACTATGGCTGTATAAACAAAATCTCGTATTACCGCCTACTACTAACGAGATGTCGCCAAATATCAAATATTCATCAGTATGTAAAATTGCACATTATGCATTTTATAGGAAGCGAAGTAGTTATTTTTCAAGGTGTAAATAATTTTATAGGAAAAATGACGTTCCAAAAAAGTTATCGTAGATTATGCCATTATCAGAGGTTCATTACCAACTACAAGGTAAAATCCCAGATTATCATAGATTCTGGTAATTACCAGCCATCTGGCAACATTGTAAAATAGCCTATAGCTATTTTCCGGCGTCTACTGCCGCCATGTTTTTAAGCTGAGCTTCTTGGCGTAGACTTTCTATCGAAAAGTAGATCTCTAAAATGTTCCTTAAATGCTTCCCTAAAATCACGTTTTAATTTAATGAATTGATATTTTAAGCAGGGTTGACGAGTCTTCCATCGATTGCGCACCTTGAAATTGTAGAGAAAAAACTAATTTTATTTCCATTCATTAAATTATTATTAAAATTTAAAGATTTCGGATGGCCCGTTTATTTTGTATAGGTATTTTATGTAAGTAAAAATGCCTGCGTCAATATTATTTCACACCTTCCTCGGCGAATGTGAATGTTTACCATTTTCAATACTATGGAATTTGTGTGGACTACATTTTATTTCATATTGACAGTCAAAGTGAAGTCACACCCATTTTATGTATAAAGGATTAAAACAAATTACTTACTGTATGTAAAATATGAAATGGTTTCATATAAAATACAATTTCTAGTATGTTAATTTTTGAAACGTAGTTTGCCGATAAGGTAAAACATTTAAGTAATTTGTTTGTCATTTCTATGCATCTGTTTAATATATGTTTTGCAATAAAGATGGAACAACGTTCCATAAATAATTTCTGTGGTGTTTTATAAAATAGAAAAAAGCAAATTATGTTCCCAAACAGCAAAAGTACATACAACTAATGAACGTAAAATGTATATAATTTTAAAGTAAATTTGGATATTATATACATACAAAGGATGTCTTTTTTTGTTCCGAAGATACAATGCGTACGTGGTGTAGACATCCACTGTACATACAACCAAAATATATTCATGGGTGCAAGGGTGATTTTTGAATATAAAACAGACATCCAGTGGATGTAATGTGCTATATGCGCTAAGAGGGAAATTATGATGTTCATAGGCTTGATATAAATGTTGATACATGCACTATTTGTTTAACTGATTAATAAAATAATACTAAAAATACGCCTTACGTAATGCAGTCTATGATTGGACACACAGACAGACACAACGTGCATCCTGTACAATCATCGTTAACCTTTGGAATATGCGTCTCTGGATCAAAATGAATAGCTTGGTAACCAGAATCATTACATGTCATATAGCACTTTCCACAATTTATACACATATCCTAAAATATAATCGAATTTATTAAATGATCAACAAATATATAATTTACTTACATCGTCAATTAAGGCAACTACTTGTTTGGTATTATCCAGTTCTTTATAAGCTCCTATCCTTGGAAGAGCTCTTCCAATAATATCTTTGACTCTTGGAATTTCGTTATACGCTTTGCCATTTTTATGAGGGTCCGTAACATTTTTAGATTCAACCGAGTTGTCATTGTGATGAGGAATGAGTTCCTTCTTCACTTTTGATTCTCTGTACAACTTGCTCAACTGTTCTTCTCTTTGTTTTTGATAAGGTCCAAAGTGCGGCAGTTTCTACAATAGACGAGAAATTTACATGATGACGGTTACTTTTAAAGAGATGTCTACCTTTCCATTTCCATCATATAATGGTATAACAGGTTTACCCTTTTGATGCTTAAATGTTGGTGGGCTTTGCCCTTCCCATCCAGATAATTTGCCATCTAGATACAATAAAGCTTTAAGTCCAGTGCAATAATCATCGATAAGCGTGAAATCTTGGTTTTGAATAGCACTGCAAACTTGAACGGCAGAAGCTCCGCATTGCAAATATTCAAGAGCTGTTTCGGCTGATTCAATTCCACCAATGCCTACAAATATATACGGCATTTTCAAAATGTCTATCAACAGAAACAGGAAAAAATGTAAAAAATAACCGAAAATTATGACGACTTAGTAATGTAAAAAGTAAAGTAAAGTAAAGTAATCTTTATTTATCAAGTAGATATAAAATATAGTATTTATATTTGAACTTACATAAGTATGGGATATAGTAATACCTAGTATGTAGTACATTAATAATAATAATAAAATAAAAACAAAATTTAATACATCAATACACCAGTTTATAGAAATACAGAAAATTTTATATATGTATAAAACCCTAAAAACTGAACGATTTCGTGTTAACTTATTTTAAGTATCCATTATGTAAATTTTGGCTGGCAAATAGTCTCATACGTGTATTAAATAAATTGACAGTGATGCATAAATATGTAATAATGATATAACAACCGCTAAATATTACCAGCAGATCATTTTCGATTTTAAGCCGAAGTTTGGTCAAAGAGCCTGCGAAATTTTCAAAGATCCGCTGTTGCCCTTTCTGTAACTCTTGAGATGTGTATTCTTAAGTATGTTTGATTTAAAATTACACTTAAAAATGTTACCTCATTGGATAAATCAATTTGCACACCACTTATCGTTGGGGCTATTAATGAATAATATTAATCTCAGATAAATGATATATTATTAATCTGAGATATTAATAATATTAAAAGCAATTTATTTGAAAACATTCTATCATGCTTGCCTCTTATTATAATGACTACGATATCAGCGTATTCTTGGATGTCTAAACCAGTCACTTAGTTTTGTAAGAAAAAAGGTGATGAACCCCTCCTTGTGTCCATCGTTTGATGGTTGTACTGTACCCATTATTTATCGGATATTAAGTATGGATTAGATCCAGATGAGGGATCAACTAGGCATCCTTTTTGATTGATTCATAGGAGGTGTTATCAAAAGCTCCGTCTATATCTATAAATGAATACAGAGCTTCTTCTTTAGCCACAAAACGTCTTTCAGCCCTATTTATATGGTTGTGGACGGCGGTTTCTGCGTATTTGCCTGCTTGATAGGCAAACCGATTTTTGTGAAATGGTGAGTTTTATAAAATTTCTGTTCTTAGGTATAAATCTAATGATTTCTTCATTGTTTTTAGCAGGAATGAGGTCAGAGATATAGGGCGATAGGATTTGAAGGTAACAGTTAAGTAAAATGATCTAGGAATTTATTTTCTACCGTTACTTTTAACTGGTTTTGATAAATTTTTTGGGTGGAAAATACATCTTTACTGGTCTAGTTCGGTAAAGTAACTTAAGGGATCCGTAAAGTCTTTACCAATCCCTTATGTCACTTTGGTTAACAACAATAGAGTAGGTATAGTATATTCACGGAGAGTAGTCTGGATCCGTTAACAAATATAGGTGACCGACCGTAGATGCTTTTACGTAAAATTTAGTATTTGTCCACGAAAACGATTTGTGATGAATATTTATGAGGAGAAATGAATTTTTCATATTTTGACATTTTAGCAAATATAGTTCCATTGTAGATAATAAAGTTACCTAACAAAGGTATGTCTTATCTTTAGAATTCGACTTTTAAATTTTGCGCAAAATAAAAACGACCTTACTCGAACTAAACCAAAACATTACTGAATTGCCTTAGCCAATCACTGCGCTTACAGCCACAAGCACATGCGCAACAAGCGCAGTCTTTGTTTATGTCTTCTGACTGGTCACCGTTAATACAGTTTAGACAACAGCATACAAAATAAAATAGAACGACAACAACGTCTTACATCTATCGGTTGAATTTTATGAATTTTGTTTACAAAATTTTCAAGTTAAAAAGTATTTTTAGAGTAGATTAGATTAGATTAGATTATAAGGGAGGAGCTGGCTGGTTGGCCTTGACCACCGCGACCCCCTGTGGGTCTATTGTGGAGCTCCTATTCATTTCCTTAGAGCTCCTTATCCAGCTTTGTCCTTCGTATCAGACTCCACAACCTTGATAAGGGGCTCTTAGTGTAGCTGCCAGCTCTTGGTTTTTGTTCCCCAAGTAGTTGGAACCTAAGTCTAGCGAGGCCTTCACAGTGGCACAGCACATGAACTGAGGATTCCTCTTCCTCTTGGCAGAATCTGCATGTTGCATCCTGTACCAGACCCATCAAACTCATATGTCTATTGAGTCGACAGTGTCCTGTTAAAAGACCCACTATTATCCTAATAGCCCTTCTATTTTGGCATAGTAGATCTTTCGTAAATTTAGCCGATCTTTCTTTAATGAACTCTTTGGCCTGTCTCTGTTGCGAGAAGCCCCTCCACAATACCAGAGACTTATTTTGCATCCATTCTTCAATGGGTGTTCTTATGCCTGGCTTGGCCATGCCACAGAATGGTTCAGGTCCTACTAAGGCTGTGTATGAGCCTTCTCTGGCCAGTTCATCCACCTTTTCGTTACCCTTATGTCCCTCGTGTCCTGGCACCCACACCATGGTATTTTGACTTCCTAAGTCACAGTCCCACACAAGCTTTGAGTCAACCTATATTGAACTGATTGCTTTTAGTGTCGCTTGGTTATCGGAGAAAATGGCTATCGACTGATTGACAGTCCCTTGCCTTAGTATTTCCTTTGCACACCACTGTATCGCGGCTACTTCAGCCTGAAATACTGTGGCGTATTTTCCTAGACTTAACGTGATTTCCGTTTTTGGCCTTATCCCGTAAATCCCAGCTCCCACTCCTTGTTCTGTCTTGGACTCGTCCGTATACCAGATTTTTTTGCGCTGTTATTGGGGGACCGTTTTTCCAGTCTTCCCTGTCTGGTATTATAATTTGAAAGTTTTTATTGAAGTTATACTTCGGGACTAAGCTATCCATAGGCATTTCTAGTATAGGATGCGCCTTTAACTCTAAGTATAACCTCTGGTGCTCTGTTCCGTGCTGCTGCCTTATGGGCGTTGAGCCTTGCATTAGCCTGTGTACCACTGAATGGGCTTCTCCTTGAATAAATATATTTTTAGAGCAGCAAAAACGGTTGCAAAAAAACACATCCGGAAAGTGTTTTTACGGCCTTTTTACGTAAATAACTGTTAGTTCTCTTCAAAGACATTAACAAACAAGTGTATTTTAGTCAATAGATTATTAACTGAAATATTAAATTTTCCAGTTTTTCGAGGTAATTTAAAAAATATTAATTCCAACGTAATAACTTAGTTTAATTGGGAAATGTCATTTCTACAAACACCAAAATACCCTATACTATAATTCAACGTAAGTTTCGCTAACCAAGCTGGGATAATCTGGAAATGATTGAAACTTGAAACTGAGATAAGTTTCAATCATCTCCAGGTGATGCCAACTTAGTTGGCGAAACGCATGTCGGGTATCGTACCTTGTTGGTATTTTTTGGAAACTACATCAGTTTAGTATCTTCATATCCAGATTCCAACTCATTTTAAGATTATGAATGTGTTATAAATGCATAGTTAAATAACGTTTTTATACATACCTAAAATTGCAAAGTCTGGCAAAACTTTTGCGATGGAAGATACAGCCTTTAAGCCCATGGGTCTTGTGGCATTCCCACTAACTCCCCCATAAGTAGTTCTTTTATCAATTCCAACTGCTGGCCAGGCTGTAGAATCGGGTTTAACGTGCACTAATCCAGATACAGTGTTTATTGCAGATCCGCCCCAAGCCCCACCTTAAAAAAGTTTGAAAGTATTATTCAATTATATTCAAAAAATCGTAGTCAAAAAGACGTAACAATCGAAGCACTGGAAATATAATATGATATCCAGATTTCTAGAAGTAAATATACAGTCTGTCTAAAAGGTGAAGCCGAAATTTAAGATCAGGTTGTACAATACGGCAGAAAAGTTCATAATTAAGGTGGAACCAGATGTCGTTACGTTAACAAAAGGAGTTAAATATTTTGTGACCTAATCCTAATTTTGCTGATATATCCATAATGGTTTGACATAATATAGACAAATGATTCAAATTATTAAAAGATTTCCATTATCATTCTTGTCATCCAGAAAAACCATTATCAGCATATTACGTGAACTATAACTTCATATTTGGAATACATATGACTTTGTGATTGAACGGTAAGGACATTTGCCTTACCCCAGAGGTTCGGATTCGATTCCCGGCCATGGAACTGGGATTTTTTTATAAACATAAATTAATTCTAGCATACTGAAATATTGGATATTTGTCCAATGAATATCATATGTACACTCGTGGTTGCCAGGAAAGATAATCAATGGACATTCAATGTGATGATCCATAATAATTTTGGAACATTTTTTAAGACAAGGATACCCTATGGATATTTATATTGCATTGTTAAACGTATATACAGTTTATTTGAAACTTATTTGCAATATAAAAACGTCGGCTTCTTTGACAGTGGTAAAGGGATCAAAGAAGCCGACATTTTTTATGTTGCAAATAAGTTTGAAATAAACTGTACATATCTTATGGATATCCAGTAAAGAAATATCAATTTCAAGGATATTAGTGGATATACATAGAGGGATATCAATTGACTTCTACATACATGGGCATTTATTTGTAACCTATTATAGTGCCATGGATATCCAGGACTTACTTTAAAAATGGATATCCATTTGGAAAGGTTACTTTAAGGACACAGGCGGTTATATTATTTGTGGTATTTGTATTACCTATTTGATCGTCATTACATCCCAAAGTCATATTTTATTTTTTTCGAAAACAATACAACTTTTTGCGCATACATTTTGGGCCCTTTTCAATTTTCGAATCAATATGTAAGTGCTCAACCTATGTAAAATTAAGTAGAATAGAATAGAATAATTTATTCATTCAATGGATCACAATACAGGATATATAGGACAAGTCATACAAAAGGCAAACTAAAAACAAAGTAATATGGAACAACATAATTTAACAAACATAATTATTAAAATTATTCGAAAGTGCGTAAGAAATAACTATATATTGCTGTAAAATATTTTTCACAGATAAAATAAATTTATTTAAACTTTCGTTTTTAATATGAAATGGTAGTTTATTATACAGAATAGCGCACATATAATAGGGATTTGCCTGATATAGCTCCAGTTTATGCAAGTCGTATTGTAAATTATTTCCATATCGCGTGTAATAATTATGGAATTCATTTTGATTATTAAATTTAATAAAATTCTTTTTTACAGATTTTAACATATCTAGAATATAAATACATGAAAGTGTTAATATTTTTTCCCTGATGAACGTTGGTCTACATTTTAAACCGAATAAACAACGTATTGCTCTCTTTTGTAATATAAATATTCTATTAGCTGCGGACGAATTTCCCCATCAAATTATTCCACATCTAACACAGATTCAAAATTTGAAATGTTAAAAAAATTTCGCTGTATCCTTGTTAGTAACTTCATGTAATCTTTTATGGGGGAAAGCAATTTTTTGCACATTTTTTGCATACATAATCTACATGATCTTTCCATGTTAATTATAAATCTATATGAATACCCAGTAATTTAAAACTTTTTAGTTGTTCTATAGATTTCCCATTTAATGTAACAAAAGGGCTACTTATATGATTGAAACGTTGAATTGTAAAGTATACGTTTTCTCTTGATTCATTATGAATTATGAGATTATTTAACTGAACGTACTTGTGAATAAGTAATTTCTATGGACAGATAGTAAAAGTTATGTCATCTGCAAATGCAGTGTAAAATGCCGATGTGTAATTATCAAGATCATTACAGTATAACAGAAGCGACAGGGGGCCCAAGACACTTCCTTGTGAAACACCTATTGTTACTTTTAGCATGTCTGAATTTTCCCCAAAATATTGAACAAATTGTTGTCTATTGCTCAAATAATCTTTAAATAAGTTATTACAATTTCCTCTTATCCCATAATTTTTAATTTTATTTAAGATAATTTCATAGTTTACACAATCGAATGCTTTAGACAAGTCAATAAGAAGAGCTAAAATTTTATTATTTTTATCTAACTCTTTATAAATATTGTCTAAAATACTTAATAAAGCAGATATTGTGGATTTTTTTTTCTCTAAAGCCATGTTGATTAGGTGATAGGATATTGTTGGATTCTAAAAAGCTTATTATCCGTTTACTCAGACCTTCTTCTATTATTTTTAAAAATATGGATGAAAGAAATTGGTCGATTATTGTTAATTAATTGTGGATTGCCTTTTTTTATAGTGTGGGATAACTTTAGATATTTTCATAACATTTGGGAAACATCCACCATTTATACATAAATTTGTAATATAACATGATGGATTCGCAAGATACCTTGCACATTTCTTTATGACTGATGTTGAGATATTATCTGCCCCCGATGAATTTGTATTTTTTAATTCTTTTATTATGCTAATTATTTCAGACTCAAGCACCTCACTAAGAAAAATTGTTTTGTCTGTGAAATTGTTTTGATTAACTTCGGTTTTGTAAGTTTGTCCACCTTGTTTATTTAAAAAATTATTTGGTAAATTTACAAAATAGTCATAAATTCATTAGCAATTTCCTTTTTATCATTAATCTCAGTATTATTTATCAATAGACTATTATTTTCAGAAGTTTTTTTTGTTTTTTATAGTACTGTTAATAATCTTCCATACTGTTTTAGATCTATTTTCAGAATTTAAAATTAAATTATCGTAATATAACTTTTTTTAATTTAGAGATATAACATAAACTTGCATTTTTTTAAATGGACATACAAATGTTTATATCTTTGAAATCAGAAAAAAATAAGCTTTCTTATAAGCTCATAGCCGACTATAGTTTCCTTTTAAAAAAATGCAAGTTTATGTTATATTTTGAAAATCGTGTCAACCATGGAATTGGCAATAGGTTTATTGAATTCTACTTAAAAATATCTATTGATAATAATTTTCACGGATTTCCTAAGTTTAACGATTTCGAAGTTATTTAACATTAAAAAAAATCGACCATTTTCAGTTTTTTCAGTATAATTCAGGGACCTGAAAACATACCACAATTCTCAATGCGGCGATCAATGGCTCTCACAATTCTGCCCAATTTTACTAATTTAACCGACTCTGTAACTCTGGAAATAAAAAAGTTGGCCATGTAAGGAGATCGATAATGGCCACCCCATATACATAATTTTTATCAATTTCACTAAGCCTAAGGGTTAGTAGATTGATGTTTATTTTCAATTCTTTATTTAAGTCTTGTAAAATTTCTAACTGACGTTTTACACTATTTAGAGTTTCATTTTCTTGGTCATTGACGGTTTTGTTTACTTACAGTATGCACCCCACTAGAGAAAAATATGTAACTCCTAGGTAAATTAAATATGGATTTTTTTCAGGTTGGTTTGTTTAATTTAAATTCTTTTAGTCAAACCTTAATTATTAAAATATCAACAGCATTTTTAGCTAGCTCACCAAACATCTTCGTAAAGAAAAAAATTCGGACCTAGGTTGATAATGAACTTGATTAACTGTTACCTTCGTATGCTGCCTTTGCGATATCCACTATTTCAGTTATATTTGGAGTTAGTTTGATAAAAAATGGTATTTTCACAGTATCCCTAACCCATTTCGAAATATCTCGTACAAGTTCTGGTTTCTGTAACAGAAAGCACGTTTACAGTTCAAACTTTTTTTAGTTTAGTTTTACAAAAGGCAATGTAAAATACCCTCTAAACAAAAAGTGTATTTACTCAAAGAGTAAATGTTGCATATACTGCAACTAGGCATAAAAACAGAACAGATCAAAATTAGCAATTTGTTCATAAATAAAATAAATAACAATTATATGAAAATTCTAAGTTCTATGAGGGAAAATATTATCGTTTAATGTTAGAGGTTTATAAGAGATGCCATTTAGGACAGCGTATCTTAATTTTGATAGGATGTCGGCTTGTACGATTTATTTGAGTGTGAAATTCGTTTAAACTTTCTATATACGTGTAATCTTTATATGTATATATAATGAATGCTTAAACTTGTAATATTACTAACGTAATAAAACAAGTTGTTGCAATGAAGTACTACATACCCAACTTTAATACAATCCTAGGAGAATTAAACTGTAAGGTGTGAATATATTGCAATGAGGTAATATTTAAAGCGAAACAATGTGTAGATTTTGAGAGGTGTTAATTATATCGGGACGAATAGTTTTGATCGAAATATCACTTAAAATGTTGTTTCTAAGAATTTTCGGTGATATATAGGGTATGTGAGTTTTTAATCCCAGGACTTTAGGATGTTGTAGAAAAAATTATTTTAGACAGAATATTTCTAGTAACCTTATACTCCGAATCGCTTCCTAAGGGAGCTACACCCCATAAAGGATTAGGATTATCAATAATTTTTTCTCTGATAGAAATTTCATCAAAACAATAGGGGATTGAGAATCTACAGACAATAATACATAAATGATGTACTCTTAGTCAGAGTCGATAAGATTCATCGTAATCGAGAAAATTTGATTTAAAGTAGATTGCGCTCACATATTAGTGTTCATTATGAAGTATTAATTATCTAAATCATTTTAAGTGTACTATGAAAAAAATAAATAAAGAGATAGATATTTAATGACAATCTAAATTGTCAAATTTTATTAAGACTAGTAAGTACAAGCTATACCTAGGTGAATTATTATATAAAATGCCCAAAGTATTTACGAATCGAGAGTACGCCGATATCCATTTTGTTTATGGATTATGTGATGGTAATTCAGGAGAGGCATCGAGAGAATATCATCGACGTTATCCTGTGAGAATGTGTCCAGACCCAAGCATTTTTGTCCAAACTCATTTACGTTTTACGGAACATGGTATTGGAAGGAATAATCACGAACAAAACAGGAATTTCAATAATAACAACAGGAGAAGAATTATGTGGATTCTTAGAGAGTTTCAACAGAATCCTACTACAACTGTTAGAAGGGCCTCACAATACATTAATATTAACCCTACTTCCATATGGAGGGCTTTACGCCAAGATCACCAACATGCATTCCATTTACAACCAGTTCAGGGATTAATGTCAGGTGATTATGGTCACCGTATAAATTTTTGTCAATGCATTTAGAAGAGATGGCAATTTTTTGTTGAAAATTTTATGGACAGATGGGGCAATGTTTACCCGCCGAGGTGTTGTAAATTTTCATAATTATCATGTATGGGCCTATCATCCTCGTGCAATAAGACCAACGCATTTCCAACACGAATTTAGCGTAAATGTATGTCTCGGAATTATTGGAGATAACATTTTCTTTCCTCACATCATACCACCCAAATTGAATGCCATATCATTTTTTGAATTCCTTGATGAAAATATTCCAGATATTTTACCTTTACACGTGAGGCATAATAGTTGGCTCCAATTGGATGGTGCTCCAGGACATTACGGAATACAAGTTAGGAACTGGTTGAATGCTAATTATCCAAGACGGTGGATTGAGCGTGGTGGGCCTGTAGCACGGCCAGCACGTTCACCTGACATTACACCGTTAGATTTTTTGCATGGAGATTTTTGAAGGAAAAAGTGTATTCTAGTTCAGTCAATACAAGAGATGAATTAATCGACCGCATAAATACTGCGTGAAATGACACGTCAAAATCAGCATCAATTGGCATTGGTCCGACGGTAATTAATTCGGAGATGTGAACTGTGTATTGAAAAGAATGGATCTCACTTTGAGCTCCTTTTGTAGATTTATTATTGTTTCCCTTTTTTTTTTGTTTCTGACCACTGTTTTTAAAGATTTCATTACCGTTTTGCTGTTTTCTATGATGTTATTATTGCTTAAATTAAAAATCATTTTTTAATGTAGTTGTTTTTATTTTATTATACTTCATAATGAACACTAATACGTGAACCCAATCTACTTTAAATCAAATTTTCTCGAAAACGACGCATCTTATTGACTCTGACTAAGAGTACATCATTTATGTATTATTGTCTGTAGATTCTCAATCCCCTATTGATTTGATGAAATTTCTATCAGAGAAAAAATTATTGATAAAAAATCGCCGAAACCCTCCAAACGAGACGCTTCTGTTAATTTTACATAAACCAAAGTACAATGTAATCAAAGGTATTTGGTGAAACAATCACATAGTTTCCCCCCCTAATCCTTTATTGGGGTGTAGCTCCCTTAGGAAGCGATTCGGAGTATAAATTTACTAGAAATATTTTGCCTAAAATAACTTTTTCTACAACCTCCTAAAGCCCTGGGATTAAGAACTGAAGCACTCTGTATAGAAAAGAGTTATTCATAATCTAACTGATCAATGATCATCATACAAACCTATATATTGTTTCACATAAAAAATATCTCATTGAAATATATTTATACCTTTACAATTAGTTTTCCTAAGAAACATTTTAGATGATAGTTCATATTGAAAATAAATCTACAGAACCTAATTCAACTTCCTAAATAGCTATACGTACATTGTTTCGCTTAAATATCCAACACATCCAAACCTTACAAATTACTGCCCTTAATATGGTATCAAAATTGTTAGTGAAATGCAAGAAGATATTAGTCTAAGCTTCTTGAATGAAATGTCTCATTACAACCAACTATTTTGTTGTGTTAATAATTTTAAAAGCTAAACATTTCATTCCTCACGGATTATATAAAAAGTATAACTGAAATTTCACAATCAATCCAGTTTATTAAGTTGCTCATAGCTGAAGTTCATGTGGTTAAAAAACATATTAACAATCATAAAACTTTATTATATTTTTATAATAGACCATTTGCTATTTTTGGAAGAGACAGCATACCTGTCCACATGCAAGTCCCATTCCAGATTCTCCCATTCCATGAGGACAGCTTAAATTTAATTCTAACATATCTGCTCCAGAATCTTCTGCCATTTTCGTTAATACTCTCCAGTCTTCCTCAATGTAGGCACACATAAGACTAGCAATAATGATCTAAGAGAAAATCAGTATAATAATCATGACCATGACCTAACATAAAATGTTGAATTAACTGTGGATTAAAAACAGAGATATCCTTGAAGAACTAAAAATGTGCGCAATTTTTCAAGAGGGCGGACGAATCTAAATAAGGGGAATTTTGAATATTATTTGTGAATTATTAATATTAAAGTACATCATATTCAAAATCAACTCCTGATTAGTTCAATCATATTTTACTATTTTACTGTATTACTAGCAAAAAAATAATATTTTTTTGCTAGTTTCGAGAGTTCTGGAAGTTACCGAGTCGCACAACGTTATATAACTATCTACCAAATGTACACGTAGACATGGTAAATAAGATGAAATGTGAATTAAAAAATACACGGCTGTGGTTATCTGTGGATGAGAACAGATTGTAAAAAAAAATCTATTTTAAATGTTATAGTACGAGTACTGGACCCTCTTAAACCGACAGTTCCACTGTTACTAGCTAGCAAAAGACTAAGTCAGTGTACTAGCGAAACAATTACCAGGGTGGTGCTGGAGACGTTAGAAAAATTTGAACTGTCAAAAAGTCAAGTGTTGATGTTTGTAACTGATGGCGCCGTGACAATGCGTTCGGTAGGCCGTTCTTTGCAAGAACAAGGTTGTACGTTTATACATGTTACGTGTAAAGTGTATGCTTTAAATCTTGTGGCAGAAACTATTCGAAAAGGTTTTCCAGAGGTGGATGCACTAATGGCAAGTACACAAAAAGTGTAACTTAAATCTCCTAAATGTCTCCGTGCATTTGATATCAAGTGTCCCGGTATTCCTGAACCACAACAGCCTATTCTTACACGTTGGGAAACATGGTTGCAGGCAGCTTTTTATTATGCTGAATATTTCCAACAAATAAAAGCTGTGATACAACAATTCAATCCAGATTGGGCTGCAGCTATTAAGGAAAGCTAGACAAAATTCGAAGATATTTAAAAAATATTGCAAAGAACTATAAACCATTACATGAAAGCATGAAAAAATTAGAAAACAGTGCGTTGTCGTTAGCGGAGTCACTGCAAATAGTGGACGAAGTAAATCTACTGCTACAGGCTATAGGTGACGCAACAAAAGAGCGCGTTAAAGAAAAGTTCGAAAGTGTGTTCAATAAAGACACCGGTTTTAACCAAATTAAGACAAATATGTGATGGTGCAGCCCCAAATCCGTTAAGTGCGTTCAAAGACTATTTTACGTATGCGTGTATTACATCAGTAGATGTCGAACGGTCGTTTTCAAAATATATTTTCATCAAAGCGAAGGAGACAACCATAGAAATATATCTGATGCTGCAAAATGGCTACACATGTTCTCCAGTTCGTGATAAGCAAGCTAGTTCATCAAACTAGTTAAGAGGGTAAGTTTTACATACATTGTTATAAATTGTAACAGTTTATTGTTTCTCGTATTAGTTAATTTCGCGTACGCCACTGTCCCATGGAACATTCTTGACAGCCCTAATAATAATGCTGCCCTGCTATGACAGAACGTTGTATTTGAAAAATGTAATTTTAGAAAAATTAACTGTTATACCATCATATCCACCACATTTCGAAATTAACAATTTTCGTTATTGGCAAATAAATTTGTATTTCATTCTTTTTAGGTAATGTAACCATATAATATAACATTGTAATCATAACTGGAGTAGTAGGGCAGAATATACACAACTATACTAGTTCCAATAAGTGTAGTCTGTGAAGGAATGCAAGTTAGGGCTCCTAATAGTGAAGCGGTACGTGCTTTTAGAATTCGTATAGTAGTGATTGCCGCGCCGGCTGTCGCACATGTGCCGCTATACTCTTGATAGCCCCAACTCGCATTACTTTACTGGCTACACTTATTCGAACTATATAGGTACGTTAATTTTATTATTTAATGAGGTGCCGCCTGAATTTTATTGTAACGGCGCGCGGCGTCCATGACAATAGGGCGAAAACACAACACAGCGGTGCGACGTCGCATCGCAAAAACGACGTCGCACGGCGATGCGATGCAATGACGCAACGTTAAAACTTCATCGCCACGGCATCGCAGAGAAGACGCTTCTAGTGATATTTGGACCGCACAATACATGTCCTACGTCTGTTGCAGGCCACAATACTGCGGTGCGACGACGCATCGCAAAAACGAAGTCGCACCGCAATGCGATACGATGAACGTTCGTTGCACGGCCACAGAAGACCTATACCAGAAGCGACACGTTTGATGTATGTATGGCGTGTTATAATTAAATATAAAAACCAAATAAGCTGCTGGCAACATAAAACATTTTTTCCAATAAAATAAATCATTTTTATACAATACTAAAGGATATAAACGAGATTTCTGTTTCGCAATCCGCAGTACAAATCTAGCCATATGCATAAATATAAAAATAAATATTTGATTAACAATAACACGCAAAATACAATAAAAGATTTATAGGTTGACAATAATACCACCAAAAGTCGCGTATAAAAGACAACCAGACTTCATTGATTTGCGCGTGCGTTGCTCGAGAGAATCATTGCCGATCTCATAAGTGAAAACACAACACTGCGGTGCGACGTCGCATCGCAGAAATCAACGACGTCGTGGAAATTTGCGATGCGTCGTCGCACCGCAATGTTGTGGTTTAGCCCAGGATTTGTATTAAGCGACGTCGCATCGCAAATTTCTACGACGTCGTTGATTTCTGCGATGCGACGTCGCACCGCTGTGTTGTGTTTTCGCCCATACACTTAATGTCATAAAGTACTTACTTAATTTTTGTTTTCAAAGGGTCGAATACAAAATACTAGATAAGAAAGCGATGGAAATAACCCGCATCCGGAGATAACCAAAAGAAATATTATCAGTAGGTACATCAATATTTACTCTTACTTAATCAATAAGAGAAACTTGAAATCTGCAGGTTTTGTTTAATACTTTTTTGACTACGATGCATTGCTTTTGAATTATCACAATAATTATCGCAAGAAATACGTCTTTAGAAACGAAAACATGGTGTTTTAAAGTAGTTTTTGTTTAAAAAAATCGTTTAAGATGATGATACATTATTTATTTATTTATTTTAAAACATGACAGTATTTCTCACGGGTCATCTGCTTTGAGAAATATTACAATATTCTCCGGCTGAAATATAAATAAAAAACACATGGTCGTTTTCCTTTTGATGTAAGAGTATATTATCAATTAAAACTTAAATTAGCCTGCCGAACACGATTAGTCGATCAATTCTGAAAAATAAGGGTAACTTAGTGGCCTATATGTTCGTGAGGTCACAGCTCTACGATTTCCATGTATACAGGGTGAACGCCCAGGTAACACTAATGCTCTTATTAAGATCTCCAAGGTCGCTTTAAAATTATACAATAAAACTTCGAATAAAACCAAATGATCTTCAAGACAAGCTTAGGATCACCATAAAGCAGCTTCTAGCCAAAAAGGGCCCATCCTAAAAGGGTCTTGAAGACTAAATTTTAAAACTATATTAAAAACCATTTAGTTTTAATTTCATATTCTTAAAGAGTTCTTCAAGGCAACCTTAAATTTATGTATTAAAACGTTTTGCATTTAAAATAAAATTGCAGCAGACTAAATTGCCTTGAGAATCATTATAATTAATCCTAAAAGGGTTTTATTTTGTTTTAAAGTCGGACAACTTTATGCGTGAAATAGTTAAAACAACGGCAAGTCTCTAATGGGGCAGTGGTAATATTTTAAACGTAACGCATATAAAGCTGATCAAAAATAATATTCAAATGCAAACTATTCTGGTAAAAATTACCAACGGATGGCACTTTTCTGACAAAATATAATAAAATACTTCTACATAACTCGAGCGCCACCAATATAATGTTTTTTTTTATTATCTAACAAATTTTTTAAAAATATCGTCAATTTTTATTTTGCATCTAAACATCCAAATGCATTTTTTTTATTAAATTGCATGTTTGGACACACCGTCCTTCAGTTATTTAAGAGGATGTAAAGCGCCTATATTTCAATAATATTTCTTTGGCTATTGAAAATATTCATCATGGCGGGTCTGTATCTTATATAAAAAATGGCGTGGTCTAGATAAAAACTGATTGCAAGTTAATAGAACATTTTAAATCTTACAAGACTTAAAATAGCGTTTTATTTACCACTTTAAGTACAGTTACTCTCCCAGACATTTATTTACTCTTCCTTTTAAAACTGAGTTGTTTTAATATGTTCAAACTCGTGGCTTTATTGATTTAAAGGGATCTGGCGCGCGTATGAAATCCTAACCTTAAAATTGTGCCGGTTTTGTGATTGCTGGATTTAGTGACTTCGTTTTAATTTAAAATACTTGTCACTAATATTTTCCATTTTAAATATGTCTTCTAGTTTTCATTCATGCATAAAATAGGTACACGGACTGCACTGGTTCACTAAATCAGCAATCAATTTTTATTGAGCAGATGGCGTGTTTTCTCCGATTATGGAGGGGGTAGAATTAGTTTTAATAAAGTCATCAAAAATCCAACAGGCATTTCTTTTAATCAAATTGACTAAATTAAAACCTTTGAACTTTAAAATATTCTTAATTTACTCTTTAAAAAGTAAAAACTATGTTTTAGGATTTAATGTGGAATTTCATTGAGCATATAGGCTTAAGATAAAATAGTTTTCTTAATGGGTTTTAATGACTACATCAAGGATACTCCATAAAACTACATTAAAACCATTTGTTCCAAAATGGATTGTTTTAAAACCAACTTGCTATTTAATTCTTTAAAAGGGCAAATTAGTTTTAAAATAGCCAATGTCAAGAGTATTATAAAACTAGTATAAGATCAATAGGGCATTAGGAGCAAACAGTTTTTTATTTTAATTTAAAGAGTGCATTAAATCCTTTGCATAAGAATCAGTGGTCTTTAAGAACTTTTAGTTTATCTTAAGGTAATTTTAAAACCACTATCAATTTATTAAACATGTTAAAGCACTTTTAAAACCTAAATAAATCAAAAGTATCTTAGAGTTGTTACTTGGGCGCCAACTTATCTGTGTAATTTTAGGAGGGGGTTCCTGTTGATATTAGTAACACGAATTGCGAAAAAAATAAATAAAAAAGAAAGATGAAAAACTGACCTACTCTACAAAAATGTATTACATTTATTTATTAACAGGAAGAAAAATCCATAAATTCACTTTAGGTCAGCTCTGTTGACGGCATTCATTATTACGTCGACTTTCATTCACGTCGAGAACAACGGTCGGCGCGTTTGAAGGGATTATGTTAAAAAAATACCATCGGATACAAGTGACAAAAAATGGTGAACTAATTACTTAAAAGAAAATAATGTCAATGTCGTAGTCACCGAACCTATGTTAATTTCTTTTTTAGTTGAGTTGAGATAGGATCTCAAAATGTTGGAATAATTTATTTTTTCTCGAAAACTAAAGCACATAGGTTTTTTATTTTTTTTTATATGAACTTACCATTAAGGGATCTACCATCCCTTAAATTTAATAAAATAAGTTAGAACTCACCCTGTATGTTTTTATGTTCCAATTAAAATTTTTCATTATATCATAGAATTTAATGTTTAAAATATTCCTAACCAATTAAATCATAATTCCTAAATATTGTTACCTTTGTTGGAAAATCTTCTTTTAACTCCCTAATTCCTTGCAACCAGTAATCGGCGCATTTTTCGGAAATTAACTCGATGTTCAAGAAAGACCCCTGTTGTGGTCCATAATGGTTACCAGCGGTATCTCCACGTACGATTCTTGGGGAAACATTGGTTATTTCATCCTAATCGATGAAAAATAATAAATTCAATAGAATAAAAAAATTATAAAATGTTGATTTATTTATCTATCTTTTACTTCAGTTTTACTATGTCTAGAAATATTTCTAAACGAAATTAATATTCTGCAAACAGCTAGTTGTAAAGAGTACAGAGATAAAGAGAAAATTATACAGCATTTTTATTTCAAGCAGATGACTTCGCACAAGAAGACATTATTGTCAAAATTCTAAATTTTACTAAAGCCAAAATGTTTAATTCCTACTGGATTTTACTAGCTTATTATAGGACCAAATAAGATTACCAATACTCTATGTTAAAACTTTTGAATTATGAAAATTCAGAATCATCAGAATGTACGTGTTCATCAATTTAGGTGACCCATTTGATTTACTCGCTTTATTTTTGAACTAGAGAGAAAATTCTAACACGAAGATTATAGTTTTTTCTTTCCAGGAAATCGGAATTGGGAAACATCCCTCTCAGAACGTTACTTCACTTGAAAGAAAATTGTTTGGTATGCCTAATTAAATTATCTCTTTTAATTTAGATAAATTGAAAATTCACTTAGAATTACTTTCAAGCCCTGGACGACTGAATTCCCAAAAAATAGGATATCCTTATCATTTACAGCTATCTAGAGATTCGCGGGACTACCAAACATAGTCTTACTGTTGTCTTATCTTCTTTTGAAAATCATGATACGATCAAGAGTTTTGTATTGTGTATGAATCAAGATTATACTTCTCGAGACCAAGACAATACCAAGACTTACTTACCAATAGTCTAGTCTTGATTTTGGACTTAGATTTGATTAATTTTACATTTGGATTGTTATACAGGGTGTCCCATATGTAAGTACCTTCCTTCAAGAGGGTGATAGAACTAGAAAAAATAAGTTGTTTTGTATATAAACATTTGCCTTAAATGAGTTTGTTTTTTTAATAGTTATTTGCAGATAAATTCGAATCTTCTTAAGTTGCAAAAATTAAATTTGGACCATTTATTAATTTTATAATGTTATGTATTATGTCAAATTTTTATCTAAATATCATGATTTGTTGGGGTAGTTACACGAGGGTGAGGGTGAATTTTAGCTATAACTTTTTTGTCTTATTTTTTTTAACATTTAAAACAGAAGAGAGCGCGAGTGTTAAAAACTGTATAAATAGGGTACTTTTACTAAATTTCGATAGGAGTCATCGTTTTGAAGTTATTTGTAGTTTAATATTGCAATACACGATAGGTATGCAATAATGGAAGGTAACTACATACCTCTACAAAAATAATTCCACAATATTTTTAACTATTTTTTTGTAGAGCAATTTAAAATATTGCTTACGCAATGAAGCATGTAATTTAAGGACAAAAAGAAATTTTTATTTACAATAATTTTCTCATTAACATTATTATAAATTTGTGTCTTAAGTTCAGAAGATGATCAAGAAAAAAAATAAATCGGTTATTTATAAACATTTGTTAAAGTACATGTTTCATTGTGTACAGCGATATTTTAAAATGAAAATATGGTGGAATCATTTTTGTAGAAATATATAGTTACCTTCGATTATTGCATACCTATCTTGAATTTTAATGCTTCAGATTTCATACTCGTCAAAATAGGAATATTGCCACCCTAGACATACAAATTAATGATATTAATATTGGAAAAAGTAACTGCACAACATTTCTTGGGATAAAGTTTGATGACACCCTGACATTTAGAAATCACTGTAGTAAACTTACTAGCACCTTACATTCTAAATGCTTTCAAATTAGAACTTTGAGGAAAGTTTTAGATATATCTGGTCTTCTTCTGTTTTATTTCGGACAGATTCAGATAATGTGTATATAATTATTTTACTAAATCATTGTACAACAATATTGGCTTGTCCTATAGCATAACTTGTACTACTCTTATTGGTTTAATAAAATAATCTATTCTATTATATTCTATTGCAATATTAAAATATAAATTTAATTTAGTAAGAGCACTTTTTTTATGCCGTTTTTAATACCAGTGTCTTTTCTGTTTTGAATGTTAAAAAAATAAGACAAAAATTATAGCGAAAATTCAAGTCAGAGTCAACTAACATTTTTTTAAATGGAATGCCTTGCATATAAGAACATTTTTTGAAACATCTTTGTGGCCTGCTTCCACTCTTAAATTATTATTGACCCTCTCCCAACCATTTGGATGTAATGATTTTTTTTTTGTTGAAATTATACAATTTACACGTGTTTATTAAAAATATCACTAAAATCACAACTATCGATTTTAAGAAAAAAATATGTTTAGTACGAGTTGTGAGACATCTGTGTGATGACACTCAGCCATTTTTATTTCCTAGAAGTATACAGGATGGACAAAAAGGATTTACAACTTTTTGAACTGAATTTGCTCTATTTTTTTAAATGGACCACTATCGATTTTTGGAAGATGATGTAGAATTGAAAACCGAACATTTTTTTTTACGTACATCCCTATGGCTATTTGTAACCATTTTCGATTTATTGAACAATAACTGCAAAATTCAGCAATAAAAATTAAAAATATATATTTTTTTTGTAAATCAAGAGAAGATATTATAAAAAGTGCTCCACATGTTGCCCATTGACACACATTTCTATGCATCTATGGAATGAGGTTTCTACTGTTCATAAAATTGCTGGAGTGATACTTTTAAAAGCATTTATTATCCTTTCCTTCAAATTTTGGATTGTTGTTGATGTGGTGTTTTTTATGGGCATCAAGTAACACGCTTATTATAATACCTTCTCTTGAATTAATTGAAAAAAAAACCTCATTTTTAAGTTTTATTGCTGAATTTTGCAGTTATTGTTCAATAAATTGAAAATGGTCACAGATAGCCATAGGAATGTATGTACAAAAAATGTTCGTTTTTCAATCCAACATCACATCGTCCAAAAATATACAGGGTGTTTTATTTGAAAAAATGAAAAAGTTCAGTTCAAAAAGTTGTAAATATAAAAATCCTTTTTGGCCACCCTGTATACTTTTAGGAAGTGAAAATAGCTGAGTGTCATCACACAGATGTTTCATAACTAGTACTAAAGATATTTTTTTGTAAAATCGATAGTTGTGATTGTAGTGATATTTTTAATAACACGTGTAAATGGTATAATTTCAGCAAAAAAAGAATCATTAAATCCAAGTGGTTGGGAGAAAGTCAATAATAATACAGGAGTGAAAGGAAGCCACAATGAGGTTTCAAAAAATTTTCTAATATATGGCATTTCATTTAAAAAAATGCTACTTGACCCTGTAGAATCGTCTTGTCTCACCCTGTATATTCGAAAACAATTTCCGGTTATAGACTTGTTTGTCTAGTTTACTTATGTTTTTAAATCAAGTTTCTAACTATCATAGAACTCGAGATAGCGAAGTCGGACGCACTATTGCCTCACCCTGTATATTATAGAGACCATGCCCCACACGAAGAATTTTTTCCTTTTAAAATATTTTCTTTCTCTATTTTGTTCACTGCATGATTAAATTAATTACTGTAAATAAAAAAAGTTTATCGTTTAGTGAAAATTTTACTACACTGAAAGGAAACTGCCACGTTCAGAAATTTCTTTATGAAGAAAGTAACATATTTCCCGAAATTAAGATAATATAAGATGCTCCGTCTAAGCATTGAAAATAAAAAATGGAGACGAAAATGAAGCTATACAATAGGCTATTTGACTCTTATTTTTAAATTGTCTTAAAATGTTCATATCGTAGTATTAGTCCTCAGGAATTTTTATTTTGCTTAAATGAAATCGCTCTGTAGGATAAAATAGCATTAAAAATTTCAAATATATAAATTGCCGCGAAAACACGAACCGCCATGTCACTATCTACTGTGACGTCATTCTTGTAGTAAACAAACAAGCGCAAGTAACACTCGCTATCATTTATTTTTTTTTATTATATAAAATAATGAGTTCCCATAGTTATACGTAGTGTTTGGCGCCAAACTGCAAAAGTACACGTGTAAAGACACCACAAAAGTTGTTTATAAAAATGCCAGATATTAAAATGAGGAAGACTTGGTTATGACTTGCAGGAGAGATCCAAAATTATTATCGAGTAAAAGTATACTGTATTTTTGTGACGATCACTTTGATGTAGGTTAGGTTTGTTGTGAGTGGGTCTCAGTAGACCCTCCACTGCGGCCATCAGCAGGCCTATTGTGGCTCACTTGATGTAAGTACTATTTTGTCTTATAAAGGGCTTTTCAATAAGAGTGATTTTTTTTTAATGAAACAACAAGGAATTGAGGCAGAGCAAAAATTTTTATTTTATTTTAAAGTACAATCGATGCAATTATGTTCTAAAGATAACATCATTCAAATGGTCGCCTCTGCTCCTCTTACAGGACCGATTCCGATGAACCCAATTTTCAAACACTTTATTCCCTAAATCAGGCCTTATGTCACGAATACATCGTTCAATATTCAATTTTAATACATGAATTGTGACTGGTTTATTAGCATAAAACAACGACTTCAAATAATCCCACAAAGAGTAGTCCAAAGGAGTTAAATCACAACTTGTTGGATGCTAATTGACATTAGCATTTTTCAAAATAATCGCCTCACCGAACATTTCACGCAATAAATTGATTGTATCATGGGCTGTATGGCACATAGCCGCCGTCTTGTTGAAACCAGATGTTGGTTAAATCAATATCATTCAATTCAGGCAATAAAAAGTTCTTTATCATCGACCTGTACTGCTCACCATTGACAGTAATGGCATCTCCGTTCTCATTTTCAAATAAGGACCGATGATGCCACCATGCCAAAAACCATACCAAACGGTTATTTTTATGGAGTGTAAAGAGCTCTCGTGCATAATTTGTGGATTTGCTTCATACCAGTAACGACAATTTTGTTTATTTACCAATTCACTAAGAAGAAAATGAGCGCCATCTGTGAAAATGATCTTAAAAACATCAGCATCATTTTCAAATGTTCCAAAGCAAAATCAACAATTTCACGGCGTTTGCGATGATCCAAAGGTTACAATTCCTGTGTGAGAACATTTTTGTAAGGAGGAAAAAATTTTGTGGATGTTGCAGATAGTCCCGGCTCTTGAGAACACCTAGGAATCGATAAATTTGGGTCTTCTACAACACTTGCCTGAATGGCAGCAATATTCTCATTACTTCGAGCAGTTCTTTGTCTTGCTGGCACGCGAACATTGTGTAAAGAAATAGTACCCTCAAAGTTTTCAACAGTTCGACGAATTGTGAGCACAATGGGCTGATTATGACGACCATAAATTGGGTAAAAGTGCACGATAAGTTGCAATAAAAGAACGATTATTTTGATAAAAAAATTGGACAATTTTCAAACATTGTTAAGGCGTGTATCTTTCTATGATTAAATTGCAAACCTTACTGAATACAACTGACAGTGACAGACGATTTTGACATTTTAAATATGGCCACAATATCAAATTGAAAACATATCACCCGTATTGAAAAACCTTTTACTTTCCGTATCTTTGAACTGTACAACTAATGTAAACAAGTGAAGTCTTTCACATATCTGTTATATTTGTAATTTTGAGGTTATCTTAAAGATTGTCTAATAAATAATGTTCTAATTACCTACATTATATACACTTTTATAAACATAAGTACCTAGTTAGGTTTAAAATTAGAAGTAAACAAATATTATATACTTACAGAGATGTTTTAATGCTCCTAAATTTGGCAGAACAGAAATCGGGATTAGTTGCAAAGAATTTAGCCACCATTACTGTGTCAATTCTTGACAAAATCGTTCTGTCCGCTTTTAAAAAACTGCCCTCCATGATTAATTATTATAAACTTGAAAAAACAACACGAAATCAGTCCAAATATTTACAAAGCAGTCATGATAAGGTAACTGTAGGTTTTGCTTAATACAAGAGTGACGTCACATTTAAAACCATCATAGCTAGTTAGCGTTTTGTGAGATTCACAGACTAAAAAATTGCAATTTTAAAATTGAAATAATAAGTCAACCTCGTGTTTTGTTGAATACAAACCGATAATTTCTGAGTGATGGCGGCAAGTGAATAGTAGTGCGCACAGGTAGCTCTGCATTATTATAAAACATATCAAATTATAATTGGAAACCGAGAATCGAAACATGAACTAAACAATACTAGTGAATAAAAGTAACAGTTTATTAAATAAAATAAAAAAACACTAAACATATTAAGTGAAGACAAATACAAATAGTTAGGAAGTAAAACAAATTAAACATAATGGTGCTAACAAAACAATTTATTTCTGATGTAGAACAAGTCATAGTGACATCATTACAAAAAGAAAGTGTTATAAAAGAGCTGAGTAAGTCAATTGCAAACAGTTTATATAAGAAATTTGAAAATGAATTCTCTGAAATACGTCAAGAAATATCATTAATTAAACAAGAATTTAAAGAATTCAAAGAACAAGCAATACAAAATGAAAAAATCTACAAGCAAAAACTGAACATGCTAGACCAACATTCACGCGATAAAAATATAGCTGTATTTGGATTTAAGGAAAGAAATGGAGAGAACCTAAAAAGAGATATAGCAGAGTTCTTTAATGAATCGAAATTAGGAACAAAAATAACTGCGGTAGATATTGATAGATGTCACAGGGTGGGAAAACATAGGAATAATAACAAACCCAGGCCAATTATCGTGAAATTTGTTAATTACCAGAATAAACTTGATATTTTTAAAGTTAAGAAGAATCTAAAAGGAACCGGTATAATAATTAAAGAGGACCTGACACAGGAAAATTTAAAACTATATAATTTAGCAGCACAGAAATATGGTCATACAAACACCTGGACTAAGTATGGATCAATCTACGTGAAAACTCCAGAAGGAATCACTTTATACAGGGAAAGACAATATACGGGAAACACGGAAAATGAAGAAAACTAAGAAAAAAAAATTGTACATTTACTGTTCAATACTAAGTGTTATATAATTAAAAATATATTAATTTTTCATATAGTTAATCATATGTTTGGTTTATAAATTTTCACTTTTAAATGTAATATTAGTAAATAATAGATACATACTCCAAAATTTCTTTTAAATCGAAACTAATTTAACTTATCGTAATAAAATGTCTTTCATACAGTTACGAATTCTATAATTATTGCAGTGTTGTTTTATGAAAAACACACTTGATATGTAAGGAATTGTTTATGAATTCATAGTTTAATAAATATAAAACGGTATCTGCTTTTACAACTTATTCCACCAAAAATGTAATTTTAAAATATTTCTACTTAATCTTTTGTTTGCAGAAAAAACTGCTTGAATTCCAAATAAAATAAATTTGTATTAACATAACTTAAAGCAGGATACCAGGCGCGTTGTTATTTTCATTTTCTTGTTGTCATTTACTTTTCTTTTTAGGGGCAAATATATTAAATTTAGTTTTAAGGTTGTTTGTTTATTTTTTCTATTATTGTATACAAAGAATACCTTTTCTTAGTTAGGCATCATGCAAATTTTCAAGAAACCATTGAAAATATGTCACATTAATATTCGCTCTTTAACTGCACATTTTCTTGACCTTGTAGATTTTTTGAACACAACAGAATTTGATATTATCGCAGTCAGTGAAACTTGGTTAAATAAAAATATTTCTTCAGATATGGTGGCTATTGATGATTTTAGTTTGGTGAGACGAGACAGAGAGAGAGGGCGAGGAGGTGGAGTAGGGATTTATATAAAAAAATGCATTCCTTTTAATTTGCTAGATAACAATGAAACTATTGAGGATCTCTGGGTGAGTATTAAGTTAAATAAGCTGAGTTTGTGTATTGGATGTATTTACAAACCCCCAAATTTTAATTCTAATCTTTTTATTAGTGAATTTGAAAATATCCTAGTTAATACAGTGCCGAAATTTGATACCTTTATATGTATGGGTGATTTCAACATAGACTTGCTAAATATAAATAATACCGTTGTTAAAAACTTTTTAAATATCATAGACAGTATTGGCCTAAAACAAGTTATTGATAGCCCAACTAGAATTTCATTAAATTGTGCATCTTTGTTGGATCATGTCGTCATGTCTGAGGAATGCAATTTTACGGAAAGTGGTACTATTTCTTTGCCTAACATCTCTGATCACGAAATGGTTTATGCTCACATAAGTTTTGCAACACAGCATAATCAACTAACACCTCGTATGTACAGAAACTTGAAAAATATTGATAGAGAATTAGTTTACGCTCATCTGCAATCTATACCTTGGCGCAATATTTATGACATAGGTGACCTTGACGGCAAAGTAACTTTTTTTAATGAAAATATTACAGTTTTGATGGATATGCATGCACCTCTGAAAACATATAATAATAAGAAGCCACATAACCCTTGGTTTACTAATAACATAGACGAACTTATTAAATTGAGAGATAAAGCACTCAATAAATTTAAGCGAACAAATTCTCCTCAACTTTGGCAGGAGTATAAAGATTTAAAAAATTATACTACTGGTGCAATTCGAAGGGAGAAAAAAGCATTTTTAAACCAACAGTTTCAGAAAAAAGATAGCAAAGAAGTCTGGGAGACTATTAACAAATTGCACATTCGTAATCAACAAGACAAAAAAGGTTTACCGCCAAATTTATGTGATGTTAATTCAATAAATCAGCACTTTATAAACTCTGTACCGCAAATCGCACCCAACGTGAACAATGTTGCAAATTACTACAATAATATTAAAGAAACGGTAAACTCGTCTCTTATATTTCGGGCCGTCACTGAAATTGAAATATCTAAACATTTATTCTCCATTAAATCTACGCAGTGACTAGGTGCACTCCAGAGTGCACGCTATTTTCAGCGTTGGGTGCACTCCAAATCACGAACATCTTGGATGTGACGTCATTGATGGAGTGCGCGGTAGTGCTAATTATTGCGTACACTCCATCTAAGCCATGCGACATCTATATTATGCGGGAAAGGACGAGTCCACTGTCCGCGACAAGGTATGGTCCAACCCGCATAATGTGAGATTAGTATTGGTTGATATATCGTGTTGTGAATTGTAGTGACTAGTGAAACTTTATATCAGCGCACTGTCAAGTATAAAATATACCTCTTCTCCTCTGGATATGAGCTTAATCATAATGTATGTTGGGCAAATATTTTCTTCCTTTGAAGACTTAAGTAATGCCCTCAAAAATTATGAAATAGTTGAGAAGCAAAAGTTTGTGGTATTGCGTAGCAAGTCGATCAAAGCTGTAAAACTACAACATCCTCTTAAGCAATCGCTAAAGTATTATTCCATTACATATGTGTGTATTCATGGTGGGAAATTACGTACACGAGGCAAATGGATTCGCAAAGTCAGGTATGCAAAAAATATAGAGGAATATTGATTACGAAAATCATAACCCCCATAATACATAATACTATGTCATTTGCCTGAATTTCGATTTTTAGTACGAAAAAAAATGGACTGTCCTTCCTATATTAAAGTGGCTGCTTCTGTGGCAGAGCAAGTCCTTAAAGTAACAGGTTTAGAAAAAACGCATAAAGGTCATCCATTTTCACAGGTAAGCCAGTGATTAAATTCTAGCATGAGTTCACCTAGATATAGTGAGGGGTCCAAAACTTTAAAAACGGAATGACCCATTCCAACAAGATAAATAATTTTTGGGAACGAATTTGGAAAGAAGGTCCTTAGGGGCATCAGAAATGACTGTTGGACTTTTGTTGACTTTTGCACAACTCAAAAGGAAAAAAAAATGGCATGATGGCATTTCATGAATACGTGTTTTAAACGTTTGCCTCTCGCTAAAAATTGTAATATTTGCGATATTGATCTGATTTTTTATATTTATTTACTAGAGTAATGAGCGCCTCTACCCGTAGTAATGAAATTTAAAAATTACTGCAGTTTTTTTTTAAATAAATCCTAAAGTCACAGCAACGAAATTTGTGTACTGAAAATTTCAACATACGGGAAACTATACTAAATGTTCAAAATTTGTACACACAAAGTGAATGAAATGTGGCCAAAAGATCTACAATTTTTTGAGAAAAAAAATCAGGTCGGTATCTTACGCAGTTTTCGAGTTACTGATTTTTTTAAAATGGACCGTAATTTTTTGAGAAGTTGTGCAACGGCCAACAACAATCCAACAAGCGATTTCTGATGCCCCTAGGGACCTTCTTTCGATATGACAACTCAAAAATTATTTACCTTGCTGGAATAGGTTACTTGCAGATTTTGACGTGTTTTAATCGTGTGGACCCTCTACTAATATAATTTCATGAAAATTTTAGAAAGTTTTTGAACATTTGGCTGAAAACAGAAAATTGGATAACAACGAATTGAATCTTGCTGAAACTTATTTAAGTGTCCGAGGAAATAAGAAGTTGATTCAGAACAAAATTCACCTCGGCACTGGCAAGAAAACAACTCTTAAAGATTTATCTAATATGGTTTACAAAATGAAAAATACTTCTAATAATTTGGAAAATGCCGTTAAAACATTAAAAGAAGCATACGGTAAGGTACATAATTTATTGGTTTCTTAATATTCCAAATAATTTTTTAGGATGTAGTGTCGACGTATTTTACGGAGAAGACCTTTGTTTTAAGGGACTTTACTTTTCTACAAAAACAATGAGAAATGCAGTTGCAGCATGGCCGAGTTTCATTTCAATAGACGGCACGTACAAATTACTTAATATTGGCTGCACGCTTTTCATTTTTTTAGTGGAAGATTCAGAAGGTCAAAGCGAAATCGTTGGAAACGCTTTAGTATGCAACGAAGATACTGAAACGTTCGATTGGCTTTTTAATCGATTCAGAACTGAAAACAAAATAAAAAATGAAGATGTTAAATGTATAATGGCGGACAAAGATCTACTGCAGCGAGATTTGATCAAAAAAAATATTTCCAGGAGTGCCAGTTTATATTTGCCTGTTTCATACATTGAAAATTATGAGGAGGGAAATATCTTGTGATAAGATGAACATTACAAAAGCTGAACGTGAAACTGCTCTTACATTAGTACAAAAACTTGTTTACAGTCTAAATGAATCTGAATACAATGATAACTACACGATTCTTAAATCGGCTGTTCCTAACAAAGTTTTTGATTATATCGAGAAAAACTGGCATATCATAAGGGCAGAATGGACCGTATACAATATGAAAAATGAAAACTTACTGAACAGAACTAACAATAGACTCGAGTCTATAAATCAAAAAATAAAACAAATTATACCCAAAAATAGCAGCTTACAAGAGTTCGTAAAACATTTCTTTATTTTCATACATGCTCATGAAAATGAGCGTAATCATAGAGCCGCAAAATTAATTTTAAAACGACCAATTACAAAGTACAGTCCAGAAAGTCCGGAATACAAGTATTTGCAATTGTTGACAACATATGCAAGTCAATATGTTGCATCAGAAATAAATGCTGCTAAGGATTTAAAAATTTTAAAATATGAAACTAGCATCAACAGTTGTACATGTGTTAAATACAGCTCCATGAAATTGCCGTGTAAACACATTTTTTACATCAGGAAACATGTGAGTGAGCCGCTATTCGATGCAACATTGTGCCACGAAAGGTGGACCAAGGCCTATTATTTAAGAAATCAGCGAATTACGGCAACTGAAGAACACTTAGATATGGACACTCCCGCCATTTCAATATCCAAGACAACATCTAATGCAATCAAAACAACAAGTCAAAAAAGACAGAAAGCACTGTTCATTACCAATTCATTAGCTAATTTAGCTAGCGAATCTTGTTACAGTTCGTTTGAATATAAAATGGATGTTTTGAATTCCATTGAAAGATTTTGGCGTCAAGGCTATGAAGTAATTGTCGATAAAATCAATCGACATGGCAGCGAAAACATTGGATGTGTAGAAGAAAATCAGACTGACAAGGAGGTGATTGTTGAAGAAAGTCAAACTGAACATGACGGCGAAAATATTGAATGTGTGGAAGAGAATCAAACTGAGAACGAGGTGACTTTCGAAGAATATGAAACTGGACATGACCGCGAAAATATTGAATGTGTGGAAAATCAGACTGAGAACGAGGTAATTTTCGACGAAAATCAAATATTAGACGATAAAAATCTGCGACATCTCGATGAAATGATTATCGAAAATCAGCCAGCGAACATACATCCTGGTAAGAAAAGTATTACTTAATTACAGTCTTATTAACTTTTTTTTCATTAGGTATATCGTTAAGGGATATCAAAATGCCTCTTAAAATAGAAAGAAAGGGACGCCCCAAAGGTGCAGATTTAACCGTTATAGGACTGAAGAAAAAAAAGAAGAGAGGATCATCATTTTAAATATACATTAGATATTATAATCCATGTTTATCAATAATATTAAATATTTTTATATTACCTTATTTTCTAACTTTCATAAATAGTCAATAAAATTCTAAAATTACTACTAAATTCGATCTATTGCCGAATCAACCCTGCTGTCACAAAGTTCAAAATGCGTAAGTAAGAAATGGAGTGTACCGCGCACTCCATGAATGACGTCATATCCAAGATGTTCGTGATTTGGGGTGCACCCAACGCTGAAAATAGCGTGCACTCTGGAGTGCACCTAGTCACTGCGTTAAATCTAAAGCTGTTGGTGCCGATGGTATGCACGTAAATTTCATTATATTATGTTGTCCTTTTATTCTCGAATATATTTGTCATATTGTTAACTTTTGCTTAAACAATTCAGTTTTTCCCAAAGCTTGGAAAGTAGCACATATAATTCCTCTGCCCAAAATTGCAAATCCGCTAGGTTTTAATGACCTGAGGCCGATAAGTATATTACCAGTCTTATCTAAAATATTAGAATATGAGGTCAAGAGTCAAACAGTGGAACATATTGAAAAAAAATCAAGTTCTGCCAGAAACGCAATCTGGTTTTAGAAGAGGACATAGTTGCGCAACTGCTCTTTTAAATGTTACTGACCATATTTTTCGATCCACTGACTCCGGTATGTGTACTATGCTTGTGCTACTTGATTATTCCAAAGCGTTCGACACAATAAATCATGATATTCTATTATTAATCTTGAAATATATAGGTTTTGACACAACTGCTGTAACTTTTATTCAGAATTATTTACAGGGTAGAAAACAGAAGGTTGTTTTAAATGGGGAATATTCAGATAGTGTAAATGTTTCATGTGGAGTGCCGCAGGGTTCCATACTAGGACCTATTTTATTTACTATATATACTTCCTTTCTGCCTTCTTTGACCGAGAAATGCAGCATACAGATGTATGCAGACGACACACAATTATTTTATTCTTTTGATCCTCATAACTTTCACAGCAGTTGCGATATTGTTAGTAGTGAACTTAAAAAAATTTACGATACATCGATAGAACATTGTTTGCATTTAAATCCAAGTAAGTGTGCTGTAATGCTTTTCGGGCGTCAAGCTGATAGAATTAACTTAACCCCAAATGTCAACATAAAAATAAATAATGTATCAATACCTATAAAAAATGAGGTGAAATATTTAGGACTTATACTCGATACGGACCTTAGATTTCAACAACATGTTTCAAATTGTATAAAAAAAAGCTATATGTAAATTAAAATTATTATATAACTCCAGACATATTCTTAATAAAAAACTTAAACTACTCTTGTGTGACTCACTAGTACTCTCCGTTTTTAACTATTGTGACACTGTATATGGGCCTTACCTGACAGCAATTTCCTCTCAACGCATACAAGAAATTCAGAATTATTGTTTGAGATTCGTATATGGAATTAGAAAACGTGAGCCGGTGAGTCACAAATTACCTGATGCCAAATGGTTAAATATGAAGAACAGACGGAAACTACATTGTGCTACATTATATCACAAAATAATACTATTCAATAGTCCCAGATACTTATACAGGAAGATTGTATTTCGAACTGACGTGCATAATTTAAACATAAGACACAAGGGTACTCTAACACCACCGATGCATAACACAGCGATATTTGAAAGATCGTTCTCCCAAAATATTGCTACTTTGTATAATTCCATTCCCTCTGCAATTAAGTCTCTCTCCGTGTCGTCTTTCTCCAAACGTTTTAATCTGATCTGCCTATCATGAAACCTGCTATACCTAACTAAGATTTTTGAATTTGTTTATAAAAAATACATATATGTACATATATATTATTATGTGTCTATATATAAATATATAATATAATCTTGGAATACATTATCATAGTTTACGATATTTTTATGTATTTTGCCTCGTCGTTGGGTTAAGTGGAAGAACAGCCTGCACGGTATGCAAAGCCGTGCAAAGCTGAACTTCGCCCATTCATAAATGATGTATGTCTTTTTTTGAATAAAGTGTGTTATTATTATTATTATTATTATTATTATTATTTGTTATTCGATAAATTATAGTATTCACATAATTTAATAATTTATTTTTCATGGTGTGTCAAACACCCTATTATTTTGACTTTTTAATATTTCAGGTTTTCAGCTTTTTTAATTAAATATTCAAGACCAAAACCAAAACTAAAACACTGGTTTCATGACCAAAACTTAGTCTTGTCTTGATAGTGTTCCTAAAGATCAAGACTTGACGACTTGTCTTGGTATCGCAAACATCTACATATATCCACAAACCGTGACACAATGTATGTTTCTACAATTTTACTAGCAACAATTAATGTTATAGAAACATCTATTCATACCTTGTCCAAACCGAAGGTTTTCGTGACGACAAATCCCCATCCTTGCTCGAAAGATCTTCTTATCATCGCGGTTGTGGTGACTGGAGGTGCTGAAGCTAAACCAAAGGGATTTTCAAATTTAATGCCACAGATTTCCACCGATAAATCCACCTCATCAATTTCGGTATAGAATAAGGGCAGTTTTGGTTTTGTATTCTTTGGCAAACCCTGCGACATATCGATATGATGATATTGTACCTAGTAAATCAGATTATATCAATTATACCTCCAAAGCACAGTGAATATACCAGGCAGCTGTTTTGCCATCATTAACTGATTCCACGGTAGTTTCCGCAACACCTGCTACATCTCCTCCACACCAGACTGAAGGATGTGATGACTGCATTGTGTTTAAGTCAATCACAGGCAAATTATGATCATTAAGATTCAGGGGTTTCAATGCTTCTATCACTAAAAATCAAAGAATGTTAATTCATATCGTCTTATAAGACTATTAATTAATAAACATGGGTCCTCGAGTACTGCTGTGCTTTATCATTGGCCTCTGCTTCTTAACACAAACTTATCGCTTTCGATGTACAAATAATACTATTTGTAGTATGTAGCGAAACCAAGATCATTCCCTAGCTAATCCTAAGGTTAGACTTTTGCGCAAAGCGGATAAAATTGAACATCAACACCCATGAGAGAACATTATCGGAAGTCTCTGCAGAGCAATACCCGAAAAAACAGTTTATCAAACAATTTTATTTTTATACGAGAATCTGGACTAATTTTGGTGATGCATTTTTTGATACAATACGAAAACGATGCATCTTAGCCATTACTACAAACGTATCTTTTTATTAATTTACGTTCAAAGTTTTCCGAAAATACCACATAATTTTGTTTCCAAACAACAAACACCCTAGGCACCTTTATGTCTACAGCCCGTTAAAAGATATTTAATAAATTATTAAATCACCTCAATTATGCAATATCGTGAAATTTCTAAAAAAAATTTTTTTTGTTATAGCAGAAAAATATTAATTTTCTGAGAGCCCTTCATCACCTTGTATCCGGTAAACAAAGTGTTATTGGATTCATTTGGATTTGGATTTGGATTTTTTTTTTTATTTTGACGTAAAGAATATGCTCCTGAATTTGTGCCGTGCTTTTTCGAAACACTCTATACTGAGCGATCAAAATGCGCTGATTGTTTTATTTTTCAAAATAAAAAATAAAGCTTTACAACTATTGTTATCTAAACACCGGAGAATTTCCCAAAGTCCCATATCGACTTCCCAACCGACCTTGTCGGTAAATGTTGATTTGTGTTGCCGAAGCCATAGATTTTAACGGACATAAAATCATTAATTTTATTATGCGCATTTTAAGTGCTTATCAGCGTACATCTCCAGTGTTAATATGTAGTAAACGAGTGTTGCAAACTAATGTGCGAATAGTTGAGGAAATAGTGGTAAATGATTTGTGTAATATTGGTGTTAAATTGAAAATCTAAAAATATTTTGTTTGCTTCTATCAAATGCAGAGGTAGGTATATACACACAATTTTTTTAAATCTTTTCATGCGAGTTTCAGTTTCAAGAAAATTAAGAATTGTTTGCAAATATTACGATTTTTCTCAAATTGTTTATAATAATAGTTCATTTAAAAGAAGTTCTAAATTATAATAGAAAAAAATCCGAAAAAAGTATATACTCTTTGTTAGCAAGTCTTCAAACAAGTTGACAGAGTTTTTAATATATCAATACTATTAAACATTTTTCATGCAAGGGATTGATAAAAATGGTACTTTTGTTTAGTTATAAATTTTTTGCGGCGAAACTATAGCATTTACAATAAAATATCAAAGGATCAGATTAGTCAGTTATTAAAAAACACTCACTTTGCACATATTTTTGTTTGCTTTACGATAAACAATTTCTAAGATATCTTAACTTTAATTCTGCTAAAATTCCGTTGAATTTTTTGGACTCGTTTCAATAAATATAAAATGTATATAACGAATTAAACAACTAAGTGTCAATACAGCTGCTTCCGCGTGCCACGGATTTTGATTGCACATCTTTGAGCGCGGTTCTCGGCTAAACCATAAATGATAAATATATACCGTCTCGGACTTTCTTTTGGAGAATTTTGTCCTCTACAACTTTGTTTCTATAAAATTATGATGAATCTGTTACAGTTCTCTCAGCGTTTCGGGTGAAGGGTCGCGGCGCACCTTTTTTAAAATATTTAATTTATTTGCATACTTGTCCGATCGGTTGAATCTGAAACTTTCGAACATTATATTCAATTTTTACCGATTTTTTCATATCTTGAAAAATGAAGGTAGTTTATTAGTGACGATTTTTATAAATTGATACACTGCATAATACCGATAAATTTTGATATATCTCTTAAGTTTTACATCAAAGAGGACTGAATCCCCAAATGCCATTTCAAAATTCGACAATTTGTTGCCTATTACACCTCTTGTTACATCTATCCTGGGACACAGTGTATGTATAAATCTGCCAGGCTTATATCCCAATGTGATCATGTAACTTGTCTGGCCCATACCTTGCAATCTTTAATAATGTCTAAACTCTTAAACACAGTAAAGGAGGTTCCATGAAATGTTAAAACACTCGAGATATGTATTTATTGTTCCGTACAAATTATTCCCATGTGCCGGCCCTGCACGCACGGAAATTGTCCGGTGACCAGTTATTACGTTGATAATAATTTAGAGATTAATCTTTACAAGTATCGTGTGCGCATCAACGCGTCTTTGGTGTGAAAAATGTTGGACGGTTTATTTCAATTATTGAATCAATATTATATAAATAATTCTCCAATGCATTTGTGCACTCATTCCGACATTATAACAACACATATTAATTCACTTACTATCTTGATCTTCTAGACCGCTTCCAAAAGCTGATATCAAGAAGTTTGTCTTCAAAGTGGTGAGTTGCTCAACGTCTTGAATCCATATGCCATCCTCATTCTGTTCTGTGCGACTAAAAGTCACCGAAACAATTTTTCCACTGTTATTAGTGTTGACAGAATAAGGAGACAGGAAACCGATCAGTTCACATCTTTCTTCAACAGCAACAGAAACCTTAAAGGAAAAATTGTGGTTTAATAGAAATATTAAATGACCACTCCGTTACAATAAAACTAACTAGATCATACATTTGGTTGCTAAGTAAATTATGTTGATTCTTTCAGTTTCAATATCAATTTTTCGAACCAAAGATTTTAATTAACATTTTATTACTCAGTTTGAAATTTGTAATTATTTAAAAATGTTATGAATGCTATGAAACAACTCAATATTTTCTAATATTAGCTAAATAACTAGTAATTGTCCATATTGAATCTACAATAATTATGTATTTTAAAATTCTAATTTAAGTCAGTCAATTTCATTAGGCAGACAGTTCGAAACGGTTCCGAATTTGATTTCGAAATGTTATTGGTCAATTTGCAAGACCTTAAACTGTATTCCATCACCTGGATCAATCAAATTCAGAACCATCTTGGATTGCCTATTGATCCCAACCTATTATTTAAATGTATATTTGTAAAGGATGTCCGGAGAAAACTTCAGAATTTTTGGGAGGTGGAATTCTCACTCAAAAATAACAATAAAAGTCCTATCGACAAGTTCAAGATCTGGTCTTAATTTTTTAGTTCAAAAACTATTTTGAACAAAACAATAAAATTTTGTACAAGAGGTACATTTTTCATGAGAAATCTAATGGTTTTATTAAGAAATATCGTAGAGGACCACGGGCGTATGATCTGGGGGGAGATCGTATCAAACATTGTTATATTTTTTTTGTTTCAAACACCTGTCGACTTGAAAATGTCTGTTGTTATTTTTGAGAGAGGAATCCACCCCCAACCTGGTTGTTTTTGATATCAGTGTGCAGGAACAATAAATAATTTCTTAATTACTAATTATGATTGCAAAGTATTTACTTTGTCGGAAGTTTGTCCTATATGTTTCTTTAAACAAATAGACAAAAAAAATAGATAATTTTTAAAGAACGTTGTAATACCCACCTCTTCTGGTACGGCCCGAATATTACTAAATCCTCTTCTAAATACCAAGAACACCTTTCTAGCTCCACACCTCAAAGCTGAAGTAGCACAATCGAAGGCTGTGTCGCCAGCTCCCAAAACTATAACATTACCATGTAATCTTGGAAGCAGAGTTGCGCTTTGCTTACAAGCACATCCACCCTCAGCGGGAAATTTACTCGCCTTTGATACATTAGGTAGAAAATGTTTCGATGTATAGAATCCCATCTCAGGCGTTAAGTCTTTAAAAAGAGGATTGATTTTCGGTTGTGGCAAACCAATACCAATGAAAAGAGCTTCTGAATCTTCCAATAAGTTGATGACTGTTAAATCCTTGACTGAAAGTGAGCGACCAGTTTCTATTTTCACGCCCAAATCCTGGACCAAGCCAATTTCGAAATTGACTATTGAAATTGGAAGACGATATTGGGGAATTTCAGTAGCACTACGAAACATTTCATTTATGTTTAATTTGAATAAAATCTGGGGTTGATTCTTAACAGTGTTGTGCAATGATAATTCGTTTTTATCTAGATATGATAACAGACGAAACCCAAAAATATCTACAGTGCGTCTCACTTAAGACTGTAACATACCTACAACTTTTTTTAGTTTTTATCCAATTTAAACCAGATTGGTCTAAAAGGATAGAGGTCATTAGGAGCTATTTATGACTAAAGAGCGCATCTCAGGTAGTCATTCCAGTTACGGGCTTACGTAACACTCTCGTGCAACTAATAGTCCAAGAGCTGGCGTCCAAAATGTGCAAGAGTTTTCTCAAAGCTAATTTTTTGAGATTAGGTTACTTTTTAGTGATGGAAAGTAACTGTAGAGTCAGCACTTCCGGTACCGGGACACCTGGCGCTGGGACGCTCGCAAAGGTGTAATATTAATTAACGTCTCTAAACTGTTTTCTCAAAGCTCAAAATTTATAGAGAACGAGCAAATATAATATAAAACAAGAATCGGACAGTCAGACAGCAAAATATAGGGACACGTGGCGTCAGCGCTACTTCATACCTGTCAAAAAAAATGACGTGTGTTAAAGTGATTTCTCAAAGCTGAAATTCTCCAAAACATTAATTAAAACTATAAAGTTTATAAAGGAGACAGTCAGACTCATTTATGATAGGACCACGTCAGTCAGCAGTCGATAGATGTGAGAACGGTAACTGCGCACATTAGTACGCCTTTTCTCAATACATATCATTTATTTTATATAAAAAAATAATTTTAATTGTTTCTTAATAATTGTAATTGTTATATATCAGTTATTATATAGATATCAGTTATTTTATACAAGAAAAAAATAATTTTAATTTTTATAACAGAAAAAAAAAGAATCATTGATTCATTGAAAAAAAAAACATCTAATCGTCAGAATCATTGCCGTCGTCGTGTTCTTCGCCACTATCTTTATTAGAATAAAACGCGATGGCACCATATTCTTCGGCGTCATCAGTGGTGGTTGATTCTGAATCTGTGTACAAATCAAAAATTCAGCGTTAAGCAATACATTACATTAATAAGTAAGGTTTTGAATCACATTTGCGAGTCGACTAGCAAAAATTACCTGCAGGGGTATCATCCGGTTGAATCAAATCGTCAGAAATGAAATTAGGTAGCTGATCGTCTTCGTACCAACTGAAATCATATCGGCCATCGATCAACTGCCAACCGTTTTACTCTGGAATCATTGCAGTGGGTACTTTTTCATCAGCATTACTCCAATCAGCATGACTCCAATTCGCTTCTTCAGCAAAGAGTAGTTTATTCTTTGTTTTTAGTTAGAGAATAAATAATAAAATTAAATACAGAAAATTCAGAACTCGGTCAAAGAAGACTGGCAGTCGGCGCTCTATATAAAAACGATAAAACGTAAACATCATAGCCACGACAACACTTGTACTCCGCCGGCCGGTATTACTTTGATTTTTTGTTATCATACAGCACGCTTACCGATAGGTGGGCAGGTGCGGACTTATTTGGAGTGCGTGCTTTTGATTAAAATTTAAATTTAATTATTCAGAAACTACAACCGACTTGCGGCAAGTCAGCGCCCTCAAGATTCAGCGCCCCAGGCGACCGCCTGGCTCTCCTGCCCATCGGGCCGGCCCTGAAAACCCACATTCCATTGAGTTATAAAATAAACAATGTGTATTGAGAAAAAGGCGTACTAATGCGCGCAGTTACCGTTCTCACATCTATCGACGGCTGACTGACGTGGTCCTATCATAAATGAGTCTGACTGTCTCCTTTATTAACTTTATAGTTTTAATTAATGTTTTGGAGAATTTCAGCTTTGAGAAATCACTTTAACACACGTCATTTTTTTGACAGGTATAAAGTAGCGCTGACGCCACGTGTCCCTATATTTTGCTGTCTGACTGTTGGATTCTTGTTTTATATTATATTTGCTCGTTCTCTATAAATTTTATGCTTTGAGAAAACAGTTTAGAGACGTTAATTAATATTACACCTTTGCGAGCGTCCCAGCGCCAGGTGTCCCGGTACCGGAAGTGCTGACTCTACAGTTACTTTCCATCACTAAAAAGTAACCTAATCTCAAAAAAATTAGCTTTGAGAAAACTCTTGCACATTTTGGACACCAGCTCTCCTACTATAATTAAATAAGAATAAATACCTATTGTGAAATGCAATGATAAACGATATTTTTAGGAATTAATTAATAGCCTCCTCTCATTATTTTATTGTATGATACTAATTATTCCTTGCAAAATATAACACATTTATATACTTGCGGAATTAATTGAAACAGTGAAAATACAAGAACTATGTTTTAAATATGGGTGCCGTCATGTTACAAATATAACTTGTATTTGTAATCTTTTAAATGTAGAAGATTTGTAGGGTCATCCGGAGCTAATACGAGACAAAAATCGAATCTTTTTTAAAATAACTATTTAATTTCTTGCTCTATTTGGTTAAAAAACAAATCTGTAATATTTGACTTCACCTTTAAGAATGTATAAAAAAAAGAATAGTAAAGATTACAGACAATGACAAAAAAAATAAAAAAGTATTAGAATAACCCAGACAATGGGAATTTGGGATTTTTTTTTTGGAAGGCAAATGGGTAAATTAACAAAAAAAAATAATATTAGTTAAGACGTATATTAAAATGAAATATTAAATCAAATAAGAAACTCTTAAAACAAAAGTAAACACCAAGTAAAATTTTAGTTCCACACTGAACATGGATATTACATAACTACATTGCTTCAATTCAAATATTTCTACAACAAATATGTGTTTGTTAACAAACACATATTTTTCTCGTTCGCCCGACATTTTATAAGGTCTGGTTTTTAAAAATGTTTTATCACTCTCTGACAATAATCCTATCACTTGCATTTTATGTGTGTGTCTCGTATTAGCCCCACATTATCATCATACAGCCCCTCAAGCTGCTCAAGTTTAACAGTTAGTATATTGTATTTTCTAATAGATAATGTTAAACTGTTATAGTTATAAATGTTCGCCAAAGTTTTCTAAAATCAACCTCGTATAAACGTTTTATCAAAAGTTTAAAATAATCAGTCCACAATGAACGCTCTAACCGGACAAATAAAGGATTTTTTTTAATAAAGAATGTCACCTTTCACTTTCATTTTTTTTTTTGTAAAAAAAATCTATTTTTGTTTTAAAAAAAGAAATTACTACCTTAAATTATAGAAGTATTCACCATCCTACCCTGATTTATTCATTACCTTCATGCTATAGTTTTAATTTATTTTCTAATTTATACAAATTTTAAGAAATGCTTGTTAATATTTTTCAATTTTTAGCAAAAGCAGAAACTAGAAAACCGGTCTGTATTTAAATATAAGTGTTCTGAATTAACTTATTTTATAACTAATTAAATAACTAACTAGAAAATACCTTAGTCCTCCCAAAATGTTCTGTCTTTCATAAATGGTTATATTGTCGTAGCCTAGACGTCCCAGGAAAGTTGCACAAGAAAGTGAGGCAGGTCCAGCTCCTAAAAGTACTATTTTGGCGTTGGGGTTTTTCGGCTTTGGTGTTTTAGGGTCTCTTATTTGCCTAACGCCCATTCTACTAAACACCTGAGATCAAAATGTAACTTTAAACTAAGTATCTAATTTGCAAAGCCAACGAAAAAAAATGTACAAGAACAAACTCAATTGATAACGATAAGTGAGAAGAAACTGTCATAGACAGTTTTTAAAGCTCTTTTAGTGTGATATTACATAATCGTGCAACTTACGTATTACTTTCATGACACACCGGTTGCCTACACATCACACTTGAACTTGGCCTCTAATGCAAATGTTTATAAAGAGACATTTTCCCGGTTTAACACAACGTAGAAGTTTATTTCATTTCTCCCTTGTAAGAAGTATTTAAGAACTTTCAATTACTATTTACCATGCACAAAGCATGTGAAGATATATGCAATTCTAACGTATTATAGGGAATGTGTTGTCAAAATTTATTATGTTTTTGTGTGTCAGAAATGTCAGAATAGGGTTTGGTGTCTGGTATAATCTATTCTGTACTGTGTTAATATTTTTGTGTTTTAAGATTGTAAATTTTGGTTTAATTTTTGTGACCTCTGCATTCACTTAGCACAGACAGAAATTTCTGATTTAGGTTATGTTGTGGACAAGATTACAAGACAGATATTGTGGGTTATGTTTCATTTCTTCAAATTAATCAGTGATAACGGATCATGTATCATACAATTTACAAAAAAGGTAGTAAATCTGATATACAAAACTACCACGCTATAACAATTATAAATAATTTTGGTAAGGTAATCGAAATTGTCGTACATAACACGCTTTATCAACATCGATTTGTCTCACAACGTTCCACAACTACGAACCTACTTTGCATAACACAGTACTTAGCGGAAATTATAGATGGTGGTGGACAGGTCGATGTCATTCATACGGATTTTTCTAAAGCATTCGACAGAATAGCTTGTGATATTTTTTTAAAATTATATTCTTTAGGCTAGAATTATTATTTTTTTTGAATCCTATCTTATTTGTAGCAGAAATCAATTTGTACAATACCACGGTCATAGATCTATGGAATTTATATCTCAATCAGGCGTTCCACAGGATTCGGTATTGGGCCCCTTATTGTTTATCATATTCATAAATGATATCGTACTTAACCTACAATGTAAATCTCTCTTATGTGCTGATGACTTCAAAATTTACCATAAAATTGATAGTGTATCCGACTGTAATAAATTACAGGCAAATTTAAAGACATTCAATAGCTGGTGCAACAAGTATAGATTGCCTTTAAATATCAGTAAATGCAATATGGATTCGTTTACCAGAAACTTAAAGAAATTACAATTCGAGTACGATATGTCACTTTCGATTTCCAACGGTATTTTAGAGAGCATACAAATAATACTGTATCATCATATTTTAAAATGCTTGGTTTTATCATGCGCAACTTTATTAAATTTTTCTTATCTGCAATTTGAGTCATTTTTTTAAATAAATACATTAACTATCTTAATTTTTTGGTTAGACCTTGTATATGTAAGTCCCATCTTAAATTGCAATCAATTATAATTCCTAAGTATTTTACGTGGTCCGTACTTTCTATTGTCCATAAGGTCTTCTTTCTGAAAGGTAAGTAAATGTCTATTTTTTTATTTTTGGGTAACCCACTTCTATAATTCGCTAACGGTAAGTATTTCGTTTTCTCTAGATTTATAGTTAATAAGTTATTGTCAAACCATTTAACGATTTTTTTGTAGGTCCATTGATATTTTATTTTCCACTGCCTCCCACGAATCATCCTCTACGAACAACACGGTATTATCTGTAAAGGACATGATTGTACTTGAGCAATTGAATGTAAGTAGTTCATTTAAATATATCATGAAGAGAATTGGTCCTAAGACAGTTCCCTGGGGAATGCCAAAAGTTATTTCTCTTTGGTTGCTAGTGATACCATTTATCTCTACCATTTGTTGTCGATTCTCTAAATAGCTTTGAAAAAGTGAGTGTGCTGGTCCTCGGAGACCTATAGAATATAACTTTGTCAATAGCTTTCGGTGACTTACAGTGTCGAAAGCTTTTGCTAAGTCTATGAACACTCCTGCACAGGCTCTACTGTTGCCTAAGGATTTATTGATCTTACTAACTAACAACGCTATAGAATCGTTTATAGATTTCTAATTTGTAAATCCAAATTGGAGTTTTAATAAAATATTGTTTTTTGTCAAAAATTCAACTAGTCTTGTTTTTAGGGCTTTCTCAAATATTTTAGTTATGTTAGATATTAAACTAATTGGTCTATAGTTTTCTACACGATTGCGATCACCGGTTTTATAGATTGGCTTTATTATCGCGATTTTGAAATGTTCAGGGCATTTGCCGTTTTCAAGTATTAAATTTATGATATGGCTCATAGGTTTTGCAATTTCATTCGATATTTCTTTTAGTAAATTTGAGGTAATATTATCAAAGCCTGGAGAAGTATAGTTTTTAAGGAAGAGATTAATTCTTTTATTTCGTCTTCAGACACAGGACGCAGAAATATAGAATTGATGTTGAAAGCCCCATGTTCATGTTCTGTAATTATATCGCCGTTATTTGTTCTTATTGCGTGAGCCATTTTTCCGCCAATTGTAGAATAGCGTTTGTTGAAAATTTCTACAATTTTGTTTATATCTGTTAGAGAATAATTATTTTCATCCAGAACTTCTTTAATGATATTCTGACTTTTTGGTTTGTTAATATTGGTATAGTTATTAATTGTTTGCCATAGTTTTTTGCTACTATTTTTATTTTGCTCTATTAAGTTTTTGTAATATTCTTGTTTTAAGTTTGTTGTCAAAGTGACTATTTTCTTTCTATATATCTGGTACTGATTTTTTATATTTTCGTCTTTATTTCCTTTACATAGTTTGTATAGCCTATCTCTTTGTTTTATAGATTCCATTAAGCCATCAGTTATCCAAGGCTTTTTTTTTATGCCAATATTAGTTCTTACAATATTGGTAGCTTTATTTCTACTAGTTTTAATGATATTTATTAAATTTTCTGTTGCATTGTCTACATTATTGTTGGTTAACACTGTATTGAAGTCTTGTTGTTTTAATATTTCTCGTACTTTAGAGTAATTTATATATTTTTTTGTATTTGTTTGAACTGGTGTATTCTCATTTTGTAATGATAAATCACACTGTAATATAATTGGATAATAGTCAGTTATTTTTTAATGTAATATATATATATATATATATATATATATATATATATATATATATATATATATATATATATATATATATATATATATATATATATATATATATATTGTCATGTTGTAAAATAAAGAACAAAATTGAGATGTCATAGATATTGGAAATTTATTAACTGAATAGAATAAATTTATTATTAGTCAATAATTTATAATAATACAGAATTATTTATTACTAATGATATGTTAAACTAGTTTAGTAAAAGTTATAATGTTTAATAATTATGTTGATATCCACTTGGATAAATGTAAGTAAAATAAGAATTTGGATAAGTTGTATTAAATTTGACCAAGTGAAAAGAAGACAGACATGTGACAAAAGAAAAGATTATAACCTGAAAATAGAAGTGTTGAAGGGTGTGATAGAAGTAAAGTTTTTAACCTAAAATTTGAAATGTGAAGTTTAAAAAAGTCAGTCAGAATTTAATGATAGATGCTGAACATTTATAAGATAGAAAATTTACCATGGGAATATTATTTGGAAAAATAAAAGAAGAGGTCGTCAAGAGGAAAATAAATAAAAGGAGAATTGAATATTGATAATTTTGAAAAGATGAAAGTTTTGTTGTAAAGGAGAAATAAAGATTAATTAAATTAAAAGAAGAATTATTTTGATAATAAAGGTATAGAAGAATATAAATGATATTTCCACATAGATAATAAATAAGTTTAGGAAATTTCAACATAAATTAAAGATATCAATACTGATCAAAAGTTACATGTTCATAAATTACAAATAAAAGGAAATTATGTAATTATTACTACGAAAGCAAATAGTAACGAAGTAAGTTACTGAAATAATAAAGTCAAAGTCAAAATCAAGAAACTGGTTAAACTCTTGAGGTGGGTAGTTTTAAAAATTTTTGGATTGTAATAAATTTGAAATTTGTTAATTAATATAAGGGTCTTAATTGAATAATCGTGTATTATTTTTTAAAAGTTCTAAATAATAATATTGAACTGACTGATCATTATCTCTGACAGATCATTAATAGTAATGTCAAATTTTCATCAGATTAATAATATAAATATAAGTAACACCCATAAGAGATACCCTGATTTTCATGACCGATACATAAACAACAATTTGCATGTTTACATATCAACCTATTCAAGATAAATCAGGGGCGGCTCCAGGTTTCAGCGTTTATTTTAATGCTTTTGTATAACTTAAAACTTAATAGGTATACAAAATTTGTTTTCTTAAGGGATGTACATTTCAATGCTATTCTTCTGTTGCTATTTTATTCTGTTGTTTTTAAGTGATTTTAAAGTTTTGTGTTATTGGGTACTGATTAATACTCGATTTTTAGTTACTTATAAAGATTTATTTAGTCAATATTGATTGAGAAACAATGACTTAATAAATGTGTACAACGGGGTTGTTTATCTTTTCACATGTAAGTAAACAAAACAAATCAGGGTCGGCATATTGTGTGAATGCGAAAGTATGAAAGCTCAAAAATGACTAAAATTAATACTAGCTTTACAAAAAATACAAAACAACATTTGATTCCATTTAATTTGAACAGTAAAAAAATCCACATTTTATTAAAAAAGATACTTGTACAAAACTATTTATTTTAACTTGAATGGAAAGTTCATTCTTAAGTTTACTCACAAACTATAGATGTTTTAAAGTCTTTGGATATTTTTTTAATTCAATTTTAAAGGTTGTTATTAAAAAATGTGTTTATTTTCATATTTCCCGAGAGTCTGGTGAGAAGAGAAAGTTGGCTGAAAGCTCTCAAAATGCCAATAAGTGGCACTACGTGTGTTCAGAACACTTAAAAAAAGTGATTATACTGTCCAGGTTATAGAGAATTATATTGAAAATTAATAATATACTGAGTAGTCACTCTTTATATCGCATTAAATAATATCAAGTAGATACCTACAAAGCATCAACTGTTTTGTTGATACGTTACTTTTATTACAGTGATGTAGGTTTGTATATTAAAGAAATCTCACTTGTTTCAGCATTGAAAATTATATTCCTTCGCCACCATTAATACCCAAGATAGTAAGGTATGTTGCTGGTTGGTCAGTGTGATGAACGCGACCATTCTCTCAACTTGCTTGTCACATTTTATAACCTAATTTTTTATATATTCAAGTTCAAGTGTTGTATTATCGATTTAAAAAGACGTTTTTGTGTTCGTTTTGAACTATGGGTACATGATTTGCTCCATAGTGTGATCATACTAATAAATGTGGATGCAAAATGTTTAACCCAGATAAAGCTAAAGTCCTTTTAAAGGAACCGTAGTAGTTGTCTTCTTATTTATTTCATAGAATAATTTTGGACTTCAAAATATAGATGGCGATAGTTATTTTACAGATTAGTTGATTGCTTTTACTGGTTGGTTAAGTTTATTGTCTAATTTGACGTGTTTGTGTGAAGTTGTGATCGAATTACCGAATCGATATAAATAAAAAATTAACATGGACAATTGGAGGTAAGTAAGATAGGTAAATAATAAATATTTTGAAAACTGTCATAAATTTATTGATTTACATACATTTTTATGTCAATGTTATGATATGATGTAATAATCATGTTTGTGTAAGGGTTACATTTCATACAAATGGCGCCGTCCTTTAAAAAAGAACTTTAGCCTTTTAGGGAACTCGGCTTAGCCTTCTTCTGCAAACTATCAGATTCGTAAAAAAAGCTCATTTTTCGCAATATTTACATAAATAATTGTTTTTAGTTATTGGCGACGCTCACTAAAACTGCATGAAATTGTCGAAGAACTTGAGAATATAGATGATGTTCTTGATCAAGCAAGTTTTATTACAATCTTCCCGCCAGAAAATGCGAATGATGCTATTACTGATGAAGATTCGGGGGATGAAGAGGACGTTGTTATTGACAATTTGCCGGGAAGTCAACTCAGGGTTCCAGCAGAGGTAAATTTTCAAGAGTACTCCAATCAAGTAAGTGGTGAAATGTCTGTAGAAAATGAGCTTTCAGACGAAGAAGATAATTTACCGTTGGCGCATTTCGCACCCCTCAAAAAAGTTAAAAAGTTTTCATTGGACCCTAGGTCAGGATATGCCCGAGACAAAAAATTTTGGAATGAACCACATATGGTGGAAAATAATTTGACTCCCTACCTATGAATTATTCAGCTTATTTTTTGATGAATCTGTCATTAGCGACTTCTGTCAATTTACGAACTTATATGCTTGTCAGAATAACCGTACAGGAGATATATCTCTCTCTGAAATACGATGCTTTTTGGGAGTCCTAATTCTAAGTGGATACAACCAATTACCGCGGAAACATATGTACTGGGAAAATTCCAGTGATACAAAAAAATGATCTAGTACGAAATGCTATATCACGAGACCGTTTCAGATATGTCATGCAGAATATTCATTGTTGCGACAACAATAATTTGAACGGGGCCAAAATAAGGCCCTTTATGAACGTACTGAACAAAAAAATTTATAGAACATGCACCAATTGAAGAAGCTCACAGTTTGGACGAGTCTATTGTACCCTACTTCGGAAGACATGGGTGCAAACAATTTATTAGAGGTAAACTCATACGGTGGGGATATAAATTTTGGACAGGCACTACCCGACTTGGTTATATCGAATGGTTTGAGCCATATCAGGGATCTTCTAGCATCATTCCCAAAAAATACAAAAATTTAGGACTAGGTTCTAGTGTCGTCTTACAGTTTTCTGACGCACTGCAAATGAACTTCCCGAATTTAAATTTCCATCTCTATTTCGATAATTTTTTTACATCGCTTACATTGCTGCATCAACTGAGTCTTAGAAATTTGAAGGGCACCGGAACTATAAGAGAAAATCGGGTTTCTGGTTCTGTATTGAGACCTTCAAATCAGCACAAAAAGAAGGATAGGGGTTCATATGAATTTATGTTAGAAACCAATTATAACATTATTATCTGCAGATGGAATGATAATAATTTGGTTACTTTAGCGTCAAATAATACTCCAGTTCAACCCACTTCATTGGTAAAAAGATTTTCTCAAAAAGAAAAGTATAAAGGTCCAGCAACCACATATTGTGAAACGATATAATGAAAATATGGAAGGTGTAGACAGGGCCGACCAAAATATTAGTTTATACCGGGTATCCATTCGAGGTAAAAATGGTACTTTCCAATTTTTTGCCATTTGGTTGATATGTCTGTACAAAATGCTTGGCAGTTACATCGAAAACGCGGCGGCAAAATGGACCAATTAACTTTTAGAAGATCAGTAGCTCAAGGTATTTTGGAAACATATAAAAAACCAAGTACTTATTAGACACGAAAGAGTGGCAAAAAATTACATGAGTCTTCACGTTACGATCGTTTAGATCATATTGTAGCCTACCATGAAAAACAAATAAAATGCAAGTTTTGTACCAAAAAAAGTTAATTTTAAATATACTAAATGTGATATCGGGCTTCATCCTAAAGACTTCTTTTATCTGTATCATGTTCGACATTAGTTCCTAGTTTTAGTTGACTTAAAGTATGTTAAAATGCGTTTTTACATTGTGGTAATAAAATATTTCTAAACATTCAATAAGTTGTTTAATTTAAAAGTAATAGTCTTTTATTGCGCTAAAGTACTTTTAAAAGGACCCACTTTTGTGGAAGAACTTTATGTTGTTGATTTTTTTAAACATTTTTCTCAAGGTCTTACTAGTCTAAATGTAAAAAAAACAACTTAACACAATTTTTAAACATTTGTTTTTCAGCCTTATCTGGGTTAATTTTCCAAAGGATAGCAAATTAAAAGACGGTTTATCTCCATTCCGTATGATTTTACTTTCTTTGCAGAAGTTAAATATGTCACTTATACAACCGGTTTTTACATTTTATTTTATAGGTATATTGATGTACTGATAAACCAGTGAAACATGTTAAATCAAAAAAGCGGTAAGGCTCAAAATTTTCCTAATACCAAGTAGGATATTATATTCCAACAATCCAAACACAGTCAGTTATTTTATAAAAATAAAAGAGGTTATAAACTATGTCAACAACTTGAGGTTAGCCACAGAACAACCATAAACTAATTGACGTGCAACTTAATTTTCACATATCGTAATTTCTATTGGTGGATACGTTTTTAATATTAATTTATTAAATCAAAAATAGAGTTTTTCTAACGTATTGTACATCATCAAACATGTTCTGTGTGGGTAAATTAGTTACTGATAGTTCTTAAATATTTCCTCCAAGGGAGAAATAAACTAAAATTCTACGCTGTGTTAAACCCTCGAAAATGTCGCCTTTATAAATATATGCAGTATGGGTAAAATTCCAGAGTGATGTATAGGCAACCGGTATGTTCTGACAAGATTTTATAATTATGTGACGTCACAATGATGGAGTCCATTGTCGCATACAGTTATTCGAAAATACCTCAGTAGCAAATTGTTGTAATCCTCCTATATTTATAGGTCCTTCTTCAGAGGCTTGTAAATTGCATCCTCCTACACATAGATCACTAGTAGGGCAGACCATACCACACGTAATACCCAATGGATTGTCAGAGAAAATGGCTTTTGCAGCTCCATAGTAATTCTACAAACGTCAATACCTATACATTTTCCTCAAAATTAAATTATAGACATAGATGATGAAATTGATTAAATCATCATATTAGATCAAAAGTAAACCAAAAGTAGACAAATAAAATAATAAGTTTAGAATTAGACTGATCGCCGAGATATGACAAGGTAATACTAAATCAATTCATTCGTTCTTTATTATTATTAAGTTTTCTTCAGAGCTCTGAACCACAATTTAATAAAAATCCAATTGCGGGAATCAAAGCTTTGAAGAAACATAAGCAAATCAAACGATTTAGAAATTATTTCTTCAATAAAAAAACAGAAAACTTCCTTTCCTATTTTTATTTTTAGAGGACTTTCAGCCAGGTACATGAACAATTTATACTAGTTTCGTCCGAGTTTTCGGACTTTTTCAAGGTAAAAGATAAAAATAATGGTTTTACATAAGTCGTAAATTAGATTAGTGACAGAATACATATCTAAAAAGTGTTTTCTTACCTAATATAAATTTCCTATTTTAATTTCATTGTATGAGCTGGTCTTATTTTGTTTTTCATCATTTTTTATTTGGTAGTTATGTGATGTACGTGTAGTTCGACGAGTTAGGCAGAGAATGATCATTGATCAGTATTTGGTTTCGCCGTTGATGTGTTTCTTTTTAAGAGCAGCTAATTATAACAGCTGATAGTATACTTATATTGATGGTCAGAGTGACAGAGTTATTGTCAACATTCTCATGATATTGGAAAGCCGTTGCCAAGATGTTTTGCAGTTAGCACATATACAGGATGTATAAAAATTGTTACTATTGAATAAGATTGCGATATATGCCACTTAGATTTTCTATATCTGTTTGATAATTTACTGTTTTGTTGTTGTTTTGTATTTCGGCCATTTCCAAAAGCATGCGTTTTTTGGTATTTCATACTGCATGTATGGATGTATCCGGAAAGAGGAATTGTGTAACTTATTTATGGCGTGTTCAGTTAATGCTGTGCTGCATGAATTAGTAGTTGCTATGGAATTTCTAATTGATAATTTATGTTGATTTATACGTTTATTTAAATATTGTTGGGTTTGTCCAATGTAACATTTATCGCAATCTGATCAATGAATTTTATAAATAACATAGATTTGATTTAATTTCTCTATTGGATCTTTTAGTTTTGAATATAATTTATTTTTTATGCTATTGTCATTTCTGTATGCTAATTGTATGTTATATTTGGATTGTTTTAATTTTTGTCCTGTTTCGTGTTGTTAAATATGGGTCCTAAGCAGTTAGGTTGTAACAAAGAAAACATAATTAAAATCAAAAACATTCTTTTAAATAACTTTACCCGCCGCCTTTTATAAATAAGTATATTCAAAAGAGAATACATATAATAAATAACAAAAACAATAAAAATCAAGTTGACATAGATTTACAACCTAACTGCTTAGGACCCATATTTAACAACACAAACCAGGACAAAAATCAAAACAATCCAAATAAAGACAAAATATACATATCGGCACCATACATACCACAAGTATCAGAAAAAGTTCAGAAAGAATTAGGTAAATATAACATACAATTGGCATAAAGAACTGATAATAGCATAAAAAATAAATTATATTCAAAACTAAAAGATCCAATAGAGAAATTAAATCAAACCCGTTATTTATAAAATTGATTGCTCAGATTGCGATAGATGTTACATTGGACAAACCCAACAATATTTAAATAAACGTATAAATCAACATAAATTATCAAGTAGAAATTCCATAGCAACTTCTAATTCATGCAGCACAGCATTAACTGAACACGCCATAAATAAGTTACACAATTTTAACTTTGCGGATACAACCATACTGCATAAAGAAAGAAATACCAAAAAACGCATGCTTTTGGAAATGGCCGAAATACAAAACAACAAAAAAAACAGTAAATTATCAAACAGATATAGAAAATCTAAGTAGCATATATCGCAATCTTATTCAATAGTAACAATTTTTATACATCCTGTATATGTGCTAACTGCAAAACCTCTTCGTAACAGCTTTCCAATATCATGAGAATGTTTACAATTACTCTGTCACTCGGACCATCAATATAAGTATACTATCAGCTGTTATAATTACCTGCTCCTAAAAAGAAACGGGTAGTAATAAACTGATTAGTATTTAATGCAATATGTACAGTATAACATTACGATTAGTTAGTAAGATGTTACAAAATTTATATAATATTTATAACATTTGATCGGTTAAAATGGTATTTTCGATCAGTAAAATAACTATTTGACCAGTATTTTTATGTTCACTGTTTTTATTATAACGGGTTGTAAAAATTAATAATGGTCAATATACAGCAGCCGATAAGAAATCTTCAAAAGTTCAGTAAAAAGTGTTATATTGAAAATTATAAGAAAATATATTTTAGGGCATGGAAAAATATGGGAAATGGAAATGAGATTTTTCAATGTAATAATTTAACAGACTGTTCCTTAATTTTACTGACCGTTCATTAATTTGATTGACCGTTCTTAATTTTACTGATTTTTCATTAATTTTACTGGTCACCCATTAATTTTACTGATTGTCCATTAATTTTATTGGTCGTTCATTAATTTTATTAATTTTGTTAACCGTTTTTTATTTTACTAACCATTGATTATTTTCACTGACCGTATATCATAATACTGACCATTTGAAATACAATACTAAAAAAGTATAATGTCTACAAAATTAAAATACCGCTCATTTAATTTGTATTTAAATAAAGGTATTTTAAGACAAGGAAAATTAAGTGAAATGAGAGTGATATTTTTCGATGTAATAATTTTATTGATCGGTCATTAATTTGACAGACCGTTCGTTAATTTGACTGACCGTTCATTAATTTGACTGACCGGTCATTAATTTGACTGACCGTTCATTAATTTGACTGACCGTTCATTAATTTGACTGACCGGTCTTTATATTACTGACTTTTGGTTAATTTTACTGACTGTTCATTAGATTTATTGATCGTTTATTAATTTTTCTAATTGATTATTAATTATATTGGCCGTTTTTTATTTTACCGACCATTTATTATTTTCATCGACCGTATATTATAATACTGACCGTTTGAAATACAATACTGGAAAAGTATGCTGTCTATACAATTAAAATACCGATCTTTTAATTTGTACCCAAAAGAAACACATCAACGGCGACACCAAATACTGATCATTCTCTGCCTAACTCGTCGAACTACACGTACATCACATACCTACCAAATAAAAAATGATGAAAAACAAAATAAAACCAGCCCATACAATGAAATTAAAATAGGAAATTTATATTAGGTAAGAAAACACTTTTTTAGATATGCATTCTGTCACTAATCTAATTTACGACTTATGTAAAACCATTATTTTTAGCTTTTACCCTGAAAAAGTCGGAAAACTCGGACGAAACGTAGGATAAATTGTTCATGTACCTGGCTGAAAGCCCTCTGAAAATAAAAAATAGGAAAGGAAGTTTTTTCTGTTTTTATTGAAGAAATAATTTCTACTTTAACAGCCAACAACTTGTAAAATATCATCTAGAACCGATTTAGTGTGTCCTTTTAACCATAGATAACTATAAATAGATAGTTACTCCTTATGTAAATATTTACCGCTCGAAAATTTGGACGCAAAAATTTTGATATCCTTGTGAGCAGTGCCTATATAGGAGTCTATTGGATTCGAAACTGTAAATACGTTGATATAGACCATTTACTATTTCAAATTAACAATATCCTAAACAGACGTTGCTCGTGTTAAAATGAAAATTTTTGCGTCCAGATTTTAGAGCGGTAAATATTTACATAAGAAGTAATTATCTATGTATATTTAATCTATATCTTAACATATCTCTGCGAGGCTCAACTAGTTAAGAAGGATACAAAGATACTTACCATTTAGAATTAGACAATTTTTCACAAATTCTTTTAAAAATAAATACCTTGTTAGCAATGCTTGTTATGAAAGACTTTATATCCAATTGGGTAGGACAGGATTTTTGGCAAGGGGCATCTGCACATTTAAGACATCTTGCTGCTTCTTTTAGAGCACCCCGTTCACTTAAGGTGGTTGGCTTAATGTCATCAAAATTGTTTTCTAAAGGAGAACATCCCTAGATAAAACATAATATTGTTATTAAATAGGGTTGCAACAGCGATAAAAAAACTGTAAAACATTATTTGATGGTAAATTCTAAAACGACTTCTTAACCACCTCCCTAGACACCCGATATGGTATATCCTCTATATCGCACTGACAAAGAAAACTAAATAAACAACCAGATGCCCAGATGCGTTTTTTAGTTTTTTTGTTATAATAATGCAAATCAACAAGTAATTTAAATTTATTTCCCGAGTTTTCCGTTTTTTATATCTTGTGTCGGATCTTTCATTTGATGAATGTAATAATAATTGAAGAGTACAGGGGAAAACAAGAAAAGTCCATTTATCTCGATTTTGTGAATTATGTGCCATCTTTTAGATCATAATAGAAGTTCCATTATGATCCTATCTTACCATATAAATCATGCGAAAAGTTAAAAAGTTAATTTAGAATTTACGTTTAAAGAATGCCCATACAAGGGAGACGCCAATAATTTTTTGACCTAATGAAGGGAAAGGGGTCCGATGGGATATTTTTTTTCGTCATTAGAGATTGTGCTTAAATTTTTGCTGCGCCTCTTACCAAAATATTTAATTTATCATGAAAGTTCTGCCAATTTCCAAAAACAGGGGGAAGGTTCCCGCATTTGTTCGATTTACAAAAAGGTCAGAGGAGTAACATCGAAAACTACCGGTTCATTACAATAATCTACAACTTTACTAAAGCTTTCGAGTTTGCCTTGCATGAGACACTATATGCTCACATTGAGGGACAGATTACGATATATTAGCATTGTAAATCGACGATAACCAATCTGTTTCATGTAACGAAATTCATAGCGAAAAACTTAGATGTCTACAAGTCGACATGATTTACACCGATTTATCAAAAGCTTCTCTCTCCTTTATTATCATTTTTCAATAGTTACTTAAGTAATAGAACGCAATACGTAGAATATTGTGGTTTCAAATATGACGAAGTTCATGCTATCTCGGGGTGCCTCAGGGCTCCATCCTGGGCCCCCTTCTGTTCGTTTTATGCATTAACGATATAGTGAGTGACTTGGATGTTGGCATCTTACTGTATGCTAATGATGCAAAGATTTTTACCTCCATAAAAACAGTAGCTGATTGTGAAAAGTTACAAAATAACCTTTTTACAATTAAAAACTGGTGTGGTGAAAATAACCTCCCACTTAATATAGAAAAATGTAATGTTATATCGTATAACAGAAGAAAGTCCAATCCTCTATGAATATAAATTGGATAATATTGCGCTGACCCGTCCTGAGTTTATGAAATATCACGGTGTCACATTCGATGACAAATTAACATTTATAAACCATATTGAGCAAATCGTACAGTCTTCGTATAGAAAAGGTTACAGATATTTCCGTATTTCTACTACTTTTTAACACCTTCCAGAGGTCAAAATTGGAACATGCACCTCTAATCTGAAAACCCGGTTATGTAGACACACTAGAAAATATTTTAAGGCGTTTTATAAAATTTATATCGTATGTAATAGATGGAGTTTACCTTGAAGTAGGGATCCCACGACAAATACTTCTCTCGAGATTTGCTGTAGAAAGCCTCGAAACGCGTAGAAATAAACAAGCATTGTTATTTTTATTTAAATTAATACATAATGTGGTAATTTATCCACTTCTACTAGAAAAACTGACTTTTTCTCTACCACGTATTCAGTCTAGACATGCCAATACCTTCTATCTTGCCGCACCTAGGACAAATCTCTTACAATTTTCTCCCGTTCATTTTATTTGTAATACCTATACCTATTTGCAGGACAGATTTGATATATGTTATACAGATATAAAAACAACAAAAAATTTAAAATTGTAAATGTGTGTTTAGTTTATTTCAAACTTATTTGCAACATAAAAAATTTCGGCTTCTTTCACGGCGGTAAAAGGATCAAAGAGGCCGACGTTCGTTTTTTATATTGCAAATATGTTTGAAATAAACTATAACCAAACATTGTCATTTTTTGCACTTGATTTTATTTATACACAATTTTTACTATTTGGCACCACATTATTCTTTCTAACTTTATTTTTATTGACTTCTTTTTTGTATTACTCAATATTCCGTATCCATGTATTATTTTTAAATTTAATTTTCATGTCTCTTTTTTTTGTGCATTGTATTATCTACTTTTTTCCCCATCTTGTAATTGGTACTTGTACTGTTGAATGGTGTATTTCTAAATAAATAAAGAAATAAATAAATTATTTATGTTTAAATGTATTAATTTTTTATTTGTATTATTATTACAAAATGTGTTTCACCATTTACAGATTGTATGGTAGTCTGCAAATTTAAATTGCATTATGAATTAAATTTGCACAAAAATTTATATCATAACACGATTCTTTGGCGTACTGGTAATCGATCAGTTAAATACAATTTTTTTACAATGTTTATTATAAATTGTATGAAGTTAAGTTTTAAATTGCTCTAATGTAGAATTTATAAAATGAGACTATTTTGGTTTTTCTACTGTGGCCTTCAAGTATAATAAATTTATATACATTTTTTTACAATTATTAATAACACATTTCTGATTTCAAGGTCCACGCATGATTGTCTTACTTGGAAATCTCATTGCATTGAGATTATCCGATAAGATAAACTTTTATTTTAGGATACTTTGAGGGCAACTCAGCCTATTCTTTTTTATAATTTAAGAGCCAGTGGCCGGCAGACTGTAAGAATTTTACCAAAGATGAAATTTTCCTCAGTGACTCTCCTATACCTACCATACATGAGATGGGGAGTCACTAAGCCCAGTGAGGGTAGCTATGACGTCACTCAGGTAAGACAGGTATAAAAATCAGACCAAGTTCAAAAGTATATTACCAAAACTGCCGTTTGGATATATTAAAGAATATAACTATTGCTATTGAGAAATGCAATGGCAGACGATTTGGCCGGTTGTAACCTCATGGCAGACGTTTTTGAAAATTTGAAAAAAAAAATTCAAAAGTATTTTAACAAATCTGATTTTTATATATGTTATTTGTAATAGTATTAAAAGCTTATTTTTAAGACGGCAGACGTTTTCGCCGGTTGTAACATCCCGGCAGACGGCAAAATTTTACCTATAGTACATTGCGTCGCTTAAGATGCAATAGCTCGTAACTCACTTAGCAGTTTTTTTACAGGAGAGAAAAAAAACTAACTATATTTGAAACGATAATGTATTTTATCTAATAAATCATAGATATGAGTCTAAAAATTAATAATGTATATTTCTAAAATTAAAAAAAATTGATTTAATTCCCATTTTGGTTTTCCAGGTGGGTTAAGAGCTATTAATTCAGTTAAAATAGTAAAACAAAGTGTGGGTTAACATACTAAACTTTTATTTCTTGCATTTATGTTTGTGGGATACGAGGTTTCTTATTTCTAATATACTAGATTTATAATAAAATTGTGACTTGCCAGATTTTGCATACGCATAAATTGACATCCCATAACTCAAATGACGCCAGAACATTGTTATCGCAAAAATTGTGGGTTACGAGCTATTGCATCTTAAGCGACGCATTGTTTTTAAATGTGCTGCATTGACGCGAAGAAGTAGTCGATAGATTTCATTCGCTTTTGAGAAATTGTATTATTTACAAGAAAATAAACGTGCAGAATATTAAAAACACTCTTTCTAAGTACTATGCGTATTATTATATAGATAATTTAACTAATGTAATTAGTGTAATTACTAATTGCCTCTTATATTCTAATAGGTGTATTATTACTTTACTTACTTGACATTTTTTATCAATATTCCTCTTCCAATGACCTTTATTGCTTTTCGTTACGCTTGATGGTACTAAACTGGAATGTGTACGAACTCGAGGGTTCAATGAGAGAATATTCTAAAAAATAAATTATATTAGCGTAAGTTCTATATGATACTCTGGTGGTGATTTCATGTGCTGAAATGGCATGCTGTCAGCCCGGACACGGTAAAATCGTATGTGTACGGCATACTGTGAATTCGCGCCAATGTAATGATGACTATATGAGGTGTATTTTTTCGAACTGATTTAAACCGAATAAACTGAAAATAGTGACTGTAATGAGACTTATTGCAAAATTCAATAAAGCTTAATAATGTCAGTTAATTCATTTCAATTAGGTCGAAAAAATACACCTACAGTCTAGGATGACAGACAGAAACCGAATATTACTGAATTTCCAGAGAGGGCAACGTTATACAGGGTATCCCATAATTAAGTAATTTCCTTCAAGGGGGTGATAGAACTAGAAAAAATAAGTTGAGTTTTGTATATAAATATTTGCTTTAAATCAGTTCATAAGGGAACTACGGGAACTACAACCCCTTAAAGGGGTAAGTACAACATAGTTATTTGCCAATAAATTCGAAATATCTTAAGTTGCAAAAATAAAATTTGGACCATTTATCAATTACATAATATTACGTATTTTGTTAAATTTTTATCTAAATATCATGATTTGTTGGGGTAGTTACAGGGAGAGTAATGGTGAATTTTCGCTGTAATTCTATTGTCTTATTTTCTTTTTAACGGAAAAAGGCACCAGTGTTAAAAACTGCGTAAAAAAAGATGCTCTTACTAAATTTCGATAGGAGCCATTGTTTTGGAATTATTTGTATTTTAAAATTGCAATACAGGATAAGTAGGTGTGCAATAATGGAAGGTAACTACATATCTTTACAAAAATAATTCCACAATATTTTCAACCATTGTTTTGTAGAGCAATTTAAAATATCGCTTTACGAAATGAAGCATGTAATTTAAGGACAAAAAAATATTTACCTACAATAATTAATATATTTTAAGTTTGTGTCTTAAGTTCAGAAAATTCAATATCAAGAAAAAAATGGTTATTTATAAACGTGTTACATGCTTAATTGCGTAAAGCAGGATATTACATTTCTTAAGATATGCTATTATTAAAAAATCTGAAATTTTATTTGCTTCGTATTTATGCATTTTACAAAAAAAAAAAAAAAAATAAAATAATTATTGGGTATTATATAAGAATCCTTTCAAACTTACCATGATAAGAATAATAAATACATATATTTTTTATATTTTATACTGTCATTCTTATCTGAATGCGCTAGTATAAAAGTTTTAGGTTGTAATTGAATCAAACACTCCTAAGTAACAATTTAAATGTCTTTTAGATTTATTTAGATTTTATCAGTGCTTTATAGTGGCCAGCTTATAAACTAGTGATTTATGCCAGATTCATTATATGCCAAGTGCACTTAAAGATAATTTTAAAAAAGTCTCCAAGAAGATATATCAAAACTAAGTTATCTTTTAGTCTTTATTGGCTTATGACTGACTTATCAAGGCATTTGTTAAGCCATCAATAAAACTTTATAGTTGTTAAGTCCAAGTTAGGAGTATTAAGTTTTATAGAGAATTTAACAAGTGTTGTGGTTTTACAATTATTATTGTTTTATGAAATTATCTTGGGGTAGTTGTTAATGACCGGATATAAATCTAAAATACTTTGAAATCACCAAGGCTCATTCAGTGTAATTTAGTTTTTGGTTTAAAAGCACATAGGTATTTTAAAAGTTAATCAACTCCTAAGTATCCCACAAAAGTTTCCGGCTTATATTGCAATTAACAACTGAGCCAGAGCAATTGAAAATTTGAAACCGCCCGCGCAACAGCGTGACGTCACACCAGTCGAAGTGCCTCCAGCGATACATGCCGCATGTTTCGGACATTAGTAATCGCCTCCATCGCGGCAGTTTATTTCATTAGCTGATCTGGAAAGAGCACGTGTCACGTATTTTTCAATTATTTTGTTTATTAAAATAATTTTAAAGTTTAGGGCCATTATGTGTTCAGTAGAAGACAGCTTTATTAAAGCTGATTCCGGTAATTTACCTGAAGTCGATATTTTCATGGTAATGGAATATTTTAATAACAGTAGGGACTACATAAGCGCTGAAATGAGAGGTGTAAAAATGAAAAGTTAAGTTAATAGTAATGAGTAATACCCTAAGTTGGTTTACTTAAAACCTATACCACTTTAAAATCCTTTATAATTTGCTGACCACTCACTCACTCACTGATTAATCACGATCCTGCTCAAAATGCATTTTTTTCTTTCAAAAATGAATATTTTTTTACATCTCTGTATTTAAATAAATACTTGGACAAACAATAGACTGTTATAATCTATCACTGGTTACGAGGGGTGTAAAAAATTACTTATTTTCAGAGAAAAAAATTGCATTTTTAAGTCTTTTTCCATAATTTTTTGGGTACCACTGATCTTAAATATGTTATGATGATGATATTTGTTTTTTTTTTAATTTTTACATTTATAATTATCTAATTTAAAAAACACCCTCAGACTCCTTTCGTTAACACAGTTTTTTTTTTGTATTTTTAATTCTCTTATGATTTGGAATTCGTATTTATAAAGTATCTAAAAGTACGCCAATGAAGCTAAAAATTAACTAACCTTTAACTTTGACCTGGATACTATTTATTGCAAGTTTGGTCAACAACCTTTAAACAGCTTGTGATTTATTTATTTTTAGTTTATAATAGATGTAGCTTTATCGTGCAGTACAAGAAATATCTAAAAACGTTTTACAAAAAAAACGAAGAAACTACTGGGCTGGGGCGTTTTTCATTATATGGGATGTTGCCTACTGGGGTAGATTTTTTTTCTATTTCTCTTCGGTGTAATCAGAAATATAAATTACTTTTTCATTATTTTTGCTGTAACCCGAACTTTAATACTATTACAAAATTCACCTAAATTGATATGATTGAAATATTAAATGTGTGGCATGAAAATTATCTATTGATACTTTTTAGATCGGCAAGACAAAAATATGGTCCTTTTTATCATTATTTATATTCAGGCCGATTCTTAGATGTCACACAATGCAATAAACAACACACAACTGGTTTGCAACGGCTGCAGCACACCACAGAACAGAAAAAGACAGCACACGTATTGTGCTTATCCGCCAGCAGCCGGTTGGCGCGTAGGTCAAGAGTCGACTGGTGCGACGTCACGCTTGGCCACGCCTCGTTTCAGTGCGCGCGACATTCAACTATTAATTTGAGGCAGAAGTTGAAGAGAGAAAAATCTAATTTTTTTGCAATTTTACTATTTGAAACATAAACTTTCAAATAATGCAATAAATTTTTTTTTTTAAATGAGCCTAATAGTGTTTATACGAACTGTCGTCATTATTTTTAGCGGCAAGAGATGTACAACGGTCAGCCATATTGGGACTGTTTCGGTGAACAAAAAAAATGTAATTTGTATCTAATAAAAATGTTTCCTAAAAACAATTTACTAACACTAAATCATATTATGGGCGGATTTTACAGATTTATTTATTTTTAAAATTACCCTTATATTTCTTAAAATTTGTGTTTAGGAGGCGCCCGAATTTTTAAAACCATCTAACCCATGCTTTACAGTAAACTTAGCGTCGCGGTCGTTGAAAATTTTAGCCCACCATGTGGAGTATAAATACTTCAATATAAGTAGTTGATCTATAAAAATGAATCGTTCTCAGTTGTCGCCATATGTTCATTTTATAACTATGCGCAAGGCCTGTATACAATATCGTGCGTGGATAAAGTCCTATATTCATTTGCATATATGTTTACATCATTAAATACAACACGTACGCTCAAAAATTACTTTTTCAAAAAAAAAATATTAGTGACATTCCACCAATGCGACTTTTTTGAAACGTAAAAAATTACTTTTATTACAAACTCCATCACACATCGAGTTTTTTTGAAACGTCAAAATACGATTTTTTTGAAACGTCAAAAATGTGACTTTTGAAACGTCAAAAATTACTTTTATTATAAACTCCACCACACGTCGAGTTTTACTACGGTGAGGAAGTTCTGATCCCCAAATAATTGGCAGCGGTTTTTTTAATTAATTTCAATATGTTTATTAGGCAATGAATTACAGCAATTTTACACCATTCATTTATCATCTATGACCACCATGATTAATATTATACAATTATACTTATACACGTCAAAGATGTGTGTTGTACTGTACTACGTCTTTTGTAAAAATATATATTGTCTAAATCTTCTTTTAATATAATTTAATTATTTTAATTTTTTAGCGAGTTAGCGCTGTGGTTCCCCCTAAATATGATGACATCTGATGACGATATGCATTCAAATAGACGATATACGCGTGGGCATTCATATTTCATATGTACAGAGTTGATTAAATATGTACATATTTAATCAACTTCGCAACGAGCGTAGACATTTAAGTTTGGATAAATAAACAAATGCACTTATTGTCATAAATAAATTCTTAAAATATTAAGTCAGTCGTGGATATGTAAGTCAATAATAACAATGTTATAACCGATTGTCCTAATTAAATTATTACAACGGAAATATTTCCAATACTAAATAATTGTAAATTATAAATGCTCGTATTTTACGGATATTAGGATAATAGCAAAATTCGCATCACTAATAAATTACCAGAGGTATTTTTATGGTTTCCATTTTTAGTGCAATAAAGTAAGTATAGAAACTTGTTTGGATATTCCATGAATTAATAAAGTGAACAAAGGAAACGTGTATGTGTAGTTAGATACAACATTAATTTAACCAGTTAATATGTAGTCTGAATAATATTAGCTATGATATAAATAAAATCATTCTGTACGTAAAGAAATATTTATATCTCACCTCAATATCAGGTAAATCGACACTAGTTTTGGCCATAGTAAAACTCACTGGCTTTCACCAAGGCCTGAGAAAACGTACTAATAGATAAATATATAATATATACTTCTGTTATCTGAAGCTAGGCTAAGCGTTTATATATTTATATAAGTACTGATTAACTTTGGTTAATTGTTGATGTTGAATTATGCCACTTTTATATTAGCGGTTTTGGATCGACAGCGTTAAATACGCATTTAGTGAAATCTATTTGGAATTCCCTGCTGATGATAATGTAAATAAAAATTATATTTGCTTGCAAGTTTTTTCACTGGGTACTATTTTATTCGCAGCAACACATAATATTGCCCCGTGCGTCGTTAAAATCGGTATAATGATGTTAATTTATTACCTAGTTAACAGAGGCGTGCGGTGAGTTTTGGTACAGGGGAAGCAATTTGTGATATAGGGTGATGGGTAGTGCGAAGCCCCGAGCGAAGCGGGGCAAAAAATCTTTTTAAGAAAAAGGGGCGTGGCTTCCGTATACTCATTTTAAAGCAAATGTCGAAAGCCGCAAAGTTATGATACCTAGAAAAAAAGTACACTTGTAGGACCGCCACTCCCCAATAAACATAAAATATAAAAAACACCACAAAAATTAGACAACCCCCGATTCCAAAGTCGGAGCTGCGCGGGCGAGGGTTACACTTATGAAAAAAACGCAGACACACAACCATACCCACCGACATTGGCAGTGCCGGTGGCGGGGATCGAACCCGCAGCGAAATAGAGAGTTTATTCAGTCACACTTGCCATCGTGCACTCTCTAACCAACTATAAATCGAGCCGGCTAGTTAAGTAGTTAACATGCACATACCTACCTATTTATAATGTAGTTTAATCCGCCTCTCCTTTTTTGCGAAGTCGGAAATAACTTTGTCGTAAAAGTTTGAATTTTGGGACATCTCCTTCACAAAGTCACTTTCTATTGTCAACAAGGACAATTTTGAAAGCCGCTCTTCACTGGTTGAATATCTTAAAAAAAGTTTTCATTCTTTTAAGGGCGAAAAACTCCGTTCAACCGAAGCACTAGTTGCAGGTATCGTCAACACTAACTCACACAATTTCTACACTTCAGAGTAGGCCTGATCCAAACTATTTTCTTTTATAAAGATAATCAGTTCGTTGGCGTTATGTTTCTGACTAATATCTTCTGTTGCATAAATAACTGAAAGTTCCGATCGTAACCTAACTATATCAAAAAAAATTCCAGTTACCACTCAATGACTGAAGTACGTTTTGTGGTAACTGTTTATTTTTAAATTTATTAAAATTACACAATTCTAAAAATTGTATATCACTAAAATTTTTAAATCTATTATTTAGTTGCCCAGTGATATTGTCCAAAATTTCGATAAAAAGTCTTCAATGTGAAGTTCTACGATCCACTATAAATTCAGTTCGTATTGTCATTGCTAGTTTTCTCCCAGAACTTTTCAAATTAATTTCTTTTGTTACAAATCAAATTTTTGAATTCTTCAATTTTCTTTACACAAAATCCAACGTCGCTTGATTTAGTTTGCAAAATATTGAATAAATTGTCAGGAAATGGGAATATTTCGGAGAAGATATTTAACAAAAAATTAAAATCAAAGTCTCTTTTCAATGAATTTAAGTAACCTCTGGATCCATTCAAAGTTTCAGTGTCCCAATCATCTTTGCTTTGTAAAATATTTTCAAATAAATCATTTAGAGGCTGACGATATTCAGATACAGTTTGTACTAGCCTCCCATTGTAATTCCATCGTGTTGGAGCAACTCTGGATAGTCTTCTGTACTTCCAAACTTAAAGCTCGTGTCCGTTTTGATGATTTTGAAAAAAAGGCAGCCATTCCACTAATACTTGAAAAAAATACTTTGCACTCTTTAAGATACGCTGCAGATTGAGCAAGAACTAAATTTAATCGATGCGCAAAACAATGTACAAATATTGCGTTCTGAAAAGTCTCTTTTACTTTGGCCTGCAGGCCCCCGAATTCACCAGCTATTACAGCGGCCCCATCACGACCTTAGGCGGTAAGTTTAGCACCACACTGTAGATCATTGACTATCTGACAAACTATAGCATATAAAGCTGCGGCCGTTCTCTGCGTTGTTACGTCTAAAAATCTCAAAAAGCGCTCTTGGACTTTCCCATTTGGATTTATGTAGCGTACTACGATTGACAACTGACTAATATTCGTAATATCGGTTGTATCATCTAACATAATTGCAACAAAAGGAGCTTTTTTTATTTCTTGCTTGATCTTTTCTAAAACAATATTGCTTATCGACTGAATCAAATCATTTTGGAATATGATTTGATGTACCGCGAAATACCGTGGAGTGTTCCAGATGGTTACTAAATTGTATCGTATTTTGCTAATAAGTCAACTAAATTGATGAAATTGCCCCTATTAGCAACGATCCGAGATTCAGTATGACCTCTAAAACTAAGTTAATTTTCGCCGAGAAAACAAACAATGTCAATAATAAGTCTTTTTAACACCTCGATTTTTTTTACAAGTTAATTATGCTTACGGTCACTTTCTTTCAACTGCTGATCTAATGAATGCTCAATTCGTGATTTTCCAAATGTTTTTTCTTTTAGCACCGCTCGCAAATGAGTTTCGCACTTACCATGCCTCTTTGTTACTTTGTGAATCTGAAAAGCAATTTTTATTCCAAACACCTTTTTCATTTGTGAAAAGTACACATGGCCAACAAAACCATTTACACAATTTTCACAACCCGTTAACCACTGATTAGCACTGTACATTTCAATATTAAAGTACCTATAGCATGACTTAACTTTCGTTAAGTTTTAAATCAAGTGTTGGTCTCCTGTTTCAAATAATATCCAGTTTATCTTGAAACGAATATGTTGAAAATCCCTTTTTCAACAAATTGCACATCACACAAACGCAAATAATATTTTCCACACTGCTAGGACCAGCTTCCATATTGAATAAGCAATTCTAAAACTGCTTATACGCGCACTAATGTTCAACGTTTTAAAAATCACTTGTCGCCGCACCACAGGTTTAGAAACACCAAAAAAGTTTTTACAAATATAGCATAAAAGCTGAGAATAAAACTAGGAAGATTAATATTAAGTATAATATTAAAATCGATATCAGAAACGAGATTAAAATCTATAAAACAAGACGCATTACCATGCTATACGGCTCAGATATCAAGATTATAAAGTCGGGATGGGATGCACTTCAAGAAGTTGCTTATATTGAAGTCGTGCGAGTTCGTGTTGGCTCGATTAATCGAGTGCGTCATCGTTACGGTTTTGGCGTGCAACATTATGTCAGCTGTTGAAATGCAGGGCCGTGCCTATTGAAACTAGGTAAAAGTAAATTTTAATGATTAATATATGTGATAAATAATAATTAGGTTCTAATTATGTGTTTTTTTAATAATCCCAAGGGAAGCACTGCTTCCCTTGCTTCCATGGACCGACCGCCCCTGCTAGTTAACCAAATCATACCTATCTATTAATGAAAATGTATGGAACAAATTCAATAAAACTTCGCAGGAAAGTTTTTACAAAAAGTTCTCGGATTGGTCACTCTTATTTTTCAAAAGGCGTACATCTTTTCTGCTAAATTCTTTGATCTCTAACGTCAACGGCATTTTTTTTTAAATGGCAACCTATATTTTACTTCCTCACCCCTCAAAGTGAGGATGTTATTTATTCGTGAGAAAATTTTGAAAATTTTTATTGCTTTTCTGGGCGAATCTCGACGAATTATGACGTTACGCAAAATTTCAGACAGAAAAAAAATTTCTGTATGCGTGTCTATGTGTTTGTGTTCGCGATAGCGGCTAGAGTTTTTGAGATCAAGCTTTCAAATTTGGTACACACATTCTTCAGGTCAAGGAAGAGATTGAGTTCGTTGATGAGCAAAATTGGTCTAAAAAAATATTAGTGACATTCCACCAATGTAACTTTTTTTGAAACGGCAAAATGTGACTTTTTTGAAACGTCAAAAAAATGTGATCGACTTTTTTGAAACGTCGAAAATTACTTTTACTACGGTGAGGAAGTTCTGATCCCCAAGTAATTGGCAGCGGTTTTTATGGATTCGAATAGAGGACTCTTCTCTGCATACGCTGGTATAAAAAAAATAGCATGTTGAAGCAGAAAGTTTTCGAGATATTTGACTTCAAAGTTTCAATCGTGATCAAAATTTTAAGTTTTAAGTCTATTTTAAATTCATCCTCAATGTAATAATTATTACCTAATTAATTCAATATTTCAATAGATTATTTAGTAATTTTTACTTTCATCATAATTTTATTTTAGATTGTATTAAAAATTTTGTTTTTTGAATCGAAATTTTTCATTTAATTTTTTTTTTAAATTGTGAAGTCGCCGTCATTTTGATAACTGTCAGCTGTTATTTTTTCGATGGATTTGATTATAGGTTTAAATTCTAGATACGGCGATATACACATCGTTGTCCAAGCTTATTTTTCCAATTTTTAAAATGATTAAAACTTTGAACTCAAATATCTCGAAAACTTTCCTCTTCAACATGCCACTTTTTTATATCTCCGTATACAGAAAAAGTCCTCTATATGAATCCATAAAAAAATATGGGTTGCCTTTAAAAAAATGCCAATGACATCATAGCTCGAAAACAAAACACAATCAAAGAATGTCATTTATCAGAAAAGATATATTTTTGAAAAACAAAGTTGACCTGTCTGAAAATTTTTTTGCGAAAACTTTCCTGGAAATTTTTATTGAATTTGTTCCATATTATCACCAATATATATGTAATCACTATAATGCGCTAGTTGACAAGGTTTTTCAGAGATAGATGCATTAATAGCAAGTACAAAAAAAAGTGTTTCTTAAATCTCCCAAACGTCTTCGCACATTCCATAGCAAGTGTCCCGGTATTCCCGAACAACAACAGCCGATTCTTATGCTTTGGGGAACATGGTTGAAGATGTTTCTGTTGAAACAGCTTTAAAAACTATTCACAAGAACTATAAAGGATTATATGACGCCATATGAAACTTACAAAAAGTGCGTTGTCGTTAGCGGAGTTACTGCAAATAGTGGACGAAGTAAATAGACTGTTACATTTTATAGGTGACGAAAAAAAATGAGCGCGTAGAGAAGAGGTCGCACGTGTGTTAAAGCAAATTTAAGACAAACTTGTGATGGTACTGGTGGTGCATCTCCAGATCTGTTAAGTGAGTTCAAAGGCTATTTTAAGTATGCTTGTATTACATCAATAGATGTCGAACGGTCGTTCTCAAAATATAAGCATATTTTTTCACCGCATCGAACATTACTCTCGAAAACAACCATGGAAACATACATGATGCTGTAAAGTTTTTACAGATCTTTTCCAGTTTGTGATAACCAAGTTAGTTAAGAGGATAAGTTGTGCATACATTGTTATAATTGTAACAGTTTATTGCTTTTATTACTAGTTAATTTTTTTATTACACTCTTTATGATGCGCACGCTTATGTCCTGCGGCGCATTTTTACCAACTCTACTTATTATTCGCTTTTGAATGATTCCGGTCCGTTTCATCACTACATGCAGGATAATCTTTATAAAAGCCTGCTCACACGGCCTCGAATCGGTCTTTTTTGCCGTATTGAATTTTTTACCTTCTTCTGCAATGGCAGATATATTTTAAAGTGCATGTACACACATCGAATGGGAAAAATTACTGATACGGTCAGAAAAGCGTATCGCGTGAAAGAGCTCTAAAGGGTTAGAATTGCTTTTAAATACAAGTAAATCGGAAACGGCTTGTTCTATTAAAGTTTTACAAAAAAACTCTTTTGTCTTTAGAATGCCATGGGCAATTTAGCAGTTTACAATTTTTTTCAAAAGTATGCAGTACCTATTTCAATAAAAGTGGTATGTAACCCCAGTATCTACGTCAATGGCTTTCTGTTACTATTTTTGACTTAAAATGTAAATTCAGCTTTACATAGAAAGGCGGTGTGCCAAATTTAAAAACGATTGATTTTGTCTTCCCTTACATATTAAATTATAAACTTCAATACCCTGTATCCAAATTATGATGCATTTTTCTAATTATGTCCATAGAAGATACTCCTATTATTTTACATACTCTACACATCCCTGAAGTTTGTGCCTCGGAAACTGGAACACCATGTATATGATATCGGCAAACGATATGATATAATAGATAACGTTCATAGTAAGACATATGTATCGAGAGCAAGCTAACACATTATCTCTCTCTCTTAGACCAACGGGATTATGAATGGCCGGGCGTCTCGCCTCGCTTTGTCCCTCTCCTATATTGTTTGCTCCGACTATACCTACACTACAAAAAGTTGTAAATATACACATTGTGCTAGTTAATTTCATTTTAAATTTAAACCTTATCAACAGGATCGTGTAATACAAAAAGTTTGTTTGGGGACTCACCTTTAAAGTTTTACTACTAGTTGCGTAAATATAGTAACGGACTATACATTCCATAGACACACAAGCTATTTTTGAGGTCTTAATACATTCTAATCGAGGTAGCAGTGCAACCAAGTATTTCATCACCGTGTATAAAGTGTTGCCTATGTACTAGGTAACTTACATGGATGTCCATTTAATAAATAGAATAGATTATATTTATAATTTATACCACTTCCTGATCTTTTAATAAATCATAAACTACTAGATAGGTATAGGACTCGTATCCTTTTAAAATATTTCATATTGTAGTACAGTATTTACATTCAACATCTTATTTACCTTATAGCATTATTGTGTTTTTTGACCTTCCTTACCTGACAGTAATAATATGATATTTTTAAACCACTAATTTTATTACAAATCTAAATATAAGATAATTAATTATGTCTCCTAGTATCTCGCAACTGAAAATAAAAAACCCATTATAATTATTGTGATAATTGTTTAAATTTAGTGACGCTACATGACGTCAATTTATCTAGGAAAATATAGATTTCTTACTAAACTGTTGGCAACGCCACTTTATGTCAGTTTATTTGTCACCTTTTAACTTTCCGTGTGGTCGCGAGTGGCTAATCGTTAAAACGCCAAGGAAAAACAAATATAGAGGGAAAAATAAAAGAAAGGAAAATCATACAAGACAAATGTGATGTGCAGAAATCGCAGGAAGTGTTATTGAATGAATTCAAAGTGGTTCAGTGTTGTAGTGATTAGGTGGCCTTGCATTTGACACATACACACACCCAATCCGAGGTGTTTAATTAATTTAACTGCTTGATATCCCTTCGTTATCAATAAGATAACGAAATGCAAGCCATAAAGTGTGTAGTTGTAGGTGACGGGTATGTATCTTTAACCAGTTACCAATAATTATGAATTATTGGGTACCTTGGCGCTACCTCTTATTTTTAATTTAATTCCGCTCTTACGTTCTTGTTTGATTGTATTTGTCTGAAGAGGATGTTGTCCATACGGATGTCGTTGATTAATGATGAATAACTCTTGTATATCACTTGTAGCTCGTAGATAGGGATCCACATTTTAATAAATTATTCACTATTAGTAAAATGATTCAGTGTTAATAATGATACTAATGATATGTTAATTTGTTTTGTAAGCTTCTGTTGATAAGAAATTGTGAATCTTTAGGATATGAATCATATTTTTACTGTTGGTTTAAGTACCTACCAATGAAATAAAATTAACCAATGAAAAAAATAATTTGTTACAAAACAGCAAATTACAGTGAAATCTACATAATGAGCAAGAAAACTGCTTTGGCCATGTCCATGCTTTATTAATATTATATTCTATGCTCAATTTTATGTAATTGTAAAAATAATTTTAAATGTAGGTATTTGTAGGTGTTATGTTTGGTATGCATAAATATTTTTTTTAATAGTTCTGCACTGTATTTTATGGCCGAAGTATTTGTAATTTTTCATCATGTTCACCTTTTAGTTATTTATCATTTTCATTGAAATACTTACCTAATTATATCTCATTAACATTCTGTGTACTTTTGTTAGGAATGTCTGTCTAATTTGCCATGTGAAGCAAATTTAATCAGAAAATAATTATATAGTTAGCAGAATATGTTGAGGCTAGATAAACCAACTACTTAAAAATTAATGAGGTAGCATATAAAAATTTATATTATACCTTGCTGTACTTAATAATACCCAATGAATAATGAGTATTAATTAATATCCGAACGTTTGAAAATTGCTAGTTCTTTAGTTCTTAACAGCAGATTTCATTAGACACGTGACATGTCAGTACTGGAATATAAAGTCACTCCGTCCAGGAAATATATTTAACACTTCGATCATAGAAGAAAATCTAACCATTTTTTTACAGGTTTTCATTACACCTGTTTTTTTTTGTATAGACTTATTTATCTATTAACTGTTACAAGTGCTAGACTTATTTGTTTTCATATTTAAAATCGCGTAGAGGTGAAAACTTTGTAACTCAAAAAACACTGTTTTTACAATCACATAAACATGGAAATACAAGGTTTGCAATCTTGAGATTGAAATTGTTTGAATTTTAAGGTGGGTATGTGTAACATTGACAATATCGTGATAAAAGTTATTACAATCGGTGCGGGTTAAAATAATTTATTTCGCAACACTCGCAATTCAAAATCTACAAGACTTGAGTTAAATGGCTTTGATTTCTAGGCGACGATATACTCTTTATATCTAATTTGAATTGCGTGTCCCATTTGTTCAGTATGCTTTTGATTACAGTTCGTTTTTTAAATCCTCAGTTATTTGTTTATTCGGTTTTGCTTTTTGGATTACTTAAAACGTTATTGTAATTGATTGATTGAGAAGATTGAAATATTCGTAGCCATAGGTGTGACAGTTATGTGTCCATAGTGCAATAAATTACAACCATTTTATGGCAATCCAGAGGATAATATGAATAGTCAGGAATTTACATATTGGTGTAGGATCATGATTAAAGAATGTTTGACAAACTAGATAATCAGTTTAAAGACATCACTTATTGCCAGTTGGTAATAGTAACAAGTCGAATTGTATAATAAGTAATTATGACATTCAGAAATTTTTTTTTAATAATATCCTTTTTAAAATTTAGCTTCACAGTTGACAGTTTTAAATTAATTGTGAGAAATTGATTTGATTTGATTTGATTAGCACCAGTCTCGGCAGCACTTTAATATCAAGAATCTGTTCATGTTTATTCAGTTTTACAAAGCTAACTAAATAAAGTTATTTATTTTACATTTTATGTATAATTTTTTTGATTTAAATAGTTGTTCTGACCCTTGGGTTTTTCCTTTTTTCCAGAGCTGTCGGTAAGACATGCCTTTTGATCAGTTACACAACAAACGCCTTCCCTGGCGAATACATACCCACAGTATTTGACAATTACTCAGCAAATGTAATGGTAGATGGTAAGCCCATCAACTTAGGACTTTGGGATACAGCAGGACAAGAAGATTATGACAGATTACGACCTCTGTCGTATCCTCAGACTGATGTGTTTCTCATTTGTTTTTCGCTGGTAAATCCTGCATCATTTGAAAACGTTAGAGCAAAGGTAAGGAGTTGTTTGAAATTTATAATGCTAACTATTCTCAATTTTGAATGATAATTGATACTGATAACTCTCATAGTCCAGTGATATTGACACATCAAAGACATGTCAATAAATCTAGTCAGTTATTATTATTTATTTATTTTATTGATTTGATTATCTAACTTCTAACTTGTTTAATGCTTAGTTTTGTGATGTGAATGACCTGAGTCAAAATGACAAATATTTGGTGATTATGTTGATAATTTTGTTCAAATAAACCTGCAGATATGAGTAAAAATTATAAAAATAATATTTTGAAATATGATAATAATAATAATTTATTATTATTATATTATTGTATCATTACTTTAAGAAACTCACAGGAAAAGCCACATAAAACAAAACAACAAAACAAGTCAAGTGAGTAAGTCCTCAAAATAGTTCAAAACAACATAGTTTTAACAAATTATAGGTTAGGTTTACCTCTGTTGTTAGTTTTGACATTAAATTGGTAGACAATTTATTTTACTGTATTTAAATTAAATAGAGGTGGCCTGTAATTTAATAAAAAAATGTTTCTGTATATATTAAATGCTTGTGCGTGTATGTCAAATAAAGGAAAATTTTATTAAAAAATCGGCACAATAGAAGTTGCAATAACTCCAGTGTTATAATGAAACGTTAGTCACCTTAATGAAGGTCAGTTGTAAATATAGCAGATGTAAGGGTTTAACTGAAAGTAAATCGCTGAGAAAATTTAGTGTACACCATTAAGTAAGTTTTAATAGAGTAGTGGATGGGTGATACTAAAAATCTTTAGGAAATATTAAGGTAATTTGGAATGTATCAGGGTAACTTTCGGGTAATCGAAGAAACTACTGGGAAGTACCAGGCAGAGCTGTCAATACTTAAAATGTAAAATACATGAAATTACAGCCAGCAGACGATTTATCCTCTTACATTTTTTAATTCGGTTAGTTGATATTATAGTTCAACACATAGATTTACCATAACTATCTTTGCTATTAAAAACCACAAAGAAATATCACCACCCTTTCGGCAAAGAATACTTTGTGCTTTCGGCGTTGTTTTAACTGTTTATGATAAAGTGCCAAGAATATTAAGCCAGTTTCCGAAGTAACTATAATTATTATACATTATTTTTTACCTATTTTTGTAAATTAATAGTAGAAAATAAGAAAGAAAAGAAATTAAGCAAAACATAATATATCATCATTACGTAATTATTACGATAAGGTTACATGTTGCATCCTTTTTCCTCCTAAACAGTTAAAATGATCTCCATCTTAAAGGTTCAGAATAAGATTTTTTGATGTAGACTTTGCTAATTTAAAACTGATTTCAGATATACCGGGTCCATTGCAAGGGGACAAAACAAAGTAACATTTTTAAAACGCGACACCGACATATAATAAATTTATTTTTATATTCACTAATTTTCACCATGTGATTTACATGTATAAGCTTATCATATACCTAAATATGTCAAATTATATTTTATACAACTCTAATCTGAATCTGAAACCATTAAACCATTTATCTATTCTAAAAATACAAATTGTTAAATCGAAAGTTACTGATTTTTACTTATTTTTTTTATGAATTTTTTGTAATACTTCAAGTAATTTTATGTACTTTAAGTATTATATATACTTAAATTACGAAGCATACTTCAAGTATTGTTGTTTTACTTCAAGTAAATTACTTGGCGATAAACCAAGTAATTTTCAAGAGGATTTGATACTTGAAGTATATTTTAAGAAAAACTATACTTGATACTTTAAGTAATTTTTTGATATTTGATTACTTGATACTTATACTTCAAGTACTTTCTAATAGTACTTTTGACAGCTCTGGTACCAGGTAATATGTTTTACCCAAAAAATATATGGTCAGCGGTTTAACCTCTTGGGTGTAACCAAAGAGGTTTAAAAAGACTCTATGGGTGTAACATAGTAACTTTGTGGTAAAACGGTAATGAGTAGAGCCCGGATCCGAGGAGTACATGGGTATCAATCGGAAAATCTATGAATGTTGGGAAAACTCGGGGAATTTAAATACCATGAAGAATTTCACAAAATCAAACATATTCATAAATTCTGTGGAATTTTCGCCAAATCATATACATTATCAACGTTATTATGGCTGTCAACAGTAGTGATGGTTTATATAATTTACTAGCTGAAATTACCCGGCATTGCTTAGGTTTAAGGATTTGGAAGACTCATTTAAACTTTAACCCTCCATTTTACACCCGTAGAATTGAATTTTACACCCGTAGAATTGAATTTTACACCTACCAAATTTCAACGTTGTAGTTGAAAGGGTTTAGGAAAAACAATATACACTTTTAGTATGACGTCACATAATTATGCATCCTACGTACTACTATCATGACATACCACTAGAATTGACCCTTAATGCATATGTGTATAAAGGCGACATTTTTCACGGGTTGAATACAGCTAATTTTTTTTAAATTTCTCCCTTGTAAGAAATATTTCAGAACTTTCAGTTACCAGATGTACCATGCACAAAGCATATGAAAATATATATAATTATAATGCATTACAGAAACTTTCATTAGATAATTAATTAATATTTAAATACAGTTGAAATATCATCCAATGAGAGTAAAGTCAAAAGTTGATCTTGCTGCTAACTTCACCGTCCTTTCAACTTACTGGAAATATTTCAGATATCATGCTTTATAACCTAACTTTCGTATGTTCAAGTGTTGGTTGTATTATTAATTTAAAAAATACGTTTTTGTGATTATTTTAAACTACGAATAAAATCGAATAAAAAATAGTGTGACACACGAACAAAAATGTTTTTCGTACTCATTCCGTAATCGTATAAAAAACTGCATTTTTCGTTCTTTGTATCATAAATAACTATTTTCTTATGTGTTGAACATTGTACAGGATTATCCAGCAAAAAGGCCCACCCCTATATTTTGTTTATTTTTCATTAGAAAAAAAAATATTTTAAAAAAAAGTTGTAGTGAATTAATTGAGCTCTTTCAGAATCCCTACAAAGAATATACAGGTGGTCCCATAAAAGCGGGACAAACCAAACTTACATTTTTTTAAATATTTTTTTACATTTTGGAAATCTGTTTTTTTTTGCGATTTCAAATATATATATGTTGTGTCTTATATTTTACTGTTTTTTATTTATTTATTGCAAATCTTATACTACCAGCATCTGCATGATCAGGTTCACCATGGATGAAAAACAATTAATTTGACATGTGTGCCTCACAAAATAATTTAATAAATTCAAAAGCAAACTATGTGGTTTTGTGTGTCATATTATTTGTGAAAATGTTTACTTTATTAGAGCGATACTATATGTTCATTATTTATAAAAAATAACAAGAACTCTTCAATGGGTAATGTTTTTTTAGTATAATAGTAGTTATAATAATAATTATTATGCATTTTGTTTTTTAAATTTATTAAAGTATTCTGTAAGGTATAAATGTCAAATTATAAGTGTTTTTCATCCATTGCTAACCTAATAACCTGGCAAATGCTGGTAGTATAAAATTTGCAATAAATAAAAAACAGTAAAAGATAAGATACAACGTATCTATATATCTGAATTCACAAAAAAAACAGATTTCAAAAAGTAAAAAATATAGTGCGTTCCATTTAAAAAAATTAAATTTTGGGTTGTCCCGCTTTTATGGGACCACCTGTATATTCTTTGTAGGGATTTTAAAAGAGTTCATTTGATTCCTTACAACTTTTATTTGGAAAATTTGTTTCTAACTCGAAAAATAAACTATAGGGGTGGGCCTTTTCGTTAGATAACCATGTACATAATCAAATATGTTCTGTGCATGGTACAAGGTAACTGAAAATTCTTAGATAGTTCTTACAAGGGAGAAATAAAATAAAATTCTATGCTGTGTGCAACTTGCCAAAAATATCGCCTTCATAGACATATGTATTAAGGGTCATGTTCCAGTGTAATGTATAGGCAACCGGTGTGTCATGACAGTAGTATGTAGATTGAATAATTATGTAATGTCACAACTAATAGAGCCTATTAACCACCTAATTTACCCCCTAGAATGAGGTTTCGAAAAGATCCCTTTTTAGTGGGTGGTTTTGGCACCTATGATACATCCATTTCAAATTTCAAAATTCTAGCTCTTACAGTTTGGGCTCTGCGCTGATGAGTCAGTGAGGATACTTAACTTCATATATTTAGATAAACAAATTGATTGTTTGTGGATGTTAATTACGTAGTTGCTTTTCTTATTATAAATAAAATTAGAAATGCAAATTTATCATTAGTCATCGTTTTAATTGGAAATTCTTGGAATTAAACATTCTAATACAATTTATTCTTGTTGTTTTAGTAGTAGTAGGTTCTAATCATTTTTAAATTGTTTCTTGCAAAATAATAGAAAAATATCTCTAACTTATCAAGCTTGGTTTCGGTCTTGCTATATAACAATAGAATTATGTTGTAAATTGCATGTTTTGTAAATAAACTAGCTAGAGATGTTATCAGAAGTATCAGCCTACATTGATCTAAAGTTAATATGATGATAATATAACAATTTGTCTTCTTTTCCCGTCTGAGAAAACAGATATGATGGATAAACAAAATCTGATAAACTCATTTGTAAATATTTCTTATGTAATACGATGCCCTTTCTGATCTAATCATATTTTTGTTGTTGTTACAGTGGTATCCCGAGGTAAGACACCACTGCCCAAATACCCCCATTATATTAGTGGGAACCAAGTTGGATCTGCGAGATGACAGGTCAACTATTGAGAAACTTAAAGATAAGAAACTGTCTCCTATTACATATCCACAGGTAAGTATTTTTTATTTACAATGAAAAAGACTTTATTTACAACGAAAAAACTGGAATAGTTGACTACAGCTTGCGATGACAAGTATATCAGATGTACTTAATGTAAAATAAGAAGTACATTTTTAATTTTGCTAAAACTTATTAGTGGATACGAGATGGCACAAAAGTTAAAATGTTATGTATAGAAATTTAGGAATATGCGAGTGCAAAAAAATTACAAACGCTGTGTCTGTTTAGACATTCAGTAATCATTCCCTGTTTATTTATTTTCATCGTTGTGGTGTTTTTTTTTTATTAAATATGATTATTTTATAGTTAAATATTTTTTATATGTCTATTTTTATAAACATTGATCCTGTTAAAAAACCAAGGCAGACCTTTATTGCATATGCCAAGAGGATGGTACAGTTATAAAGTTTAGTAAATGTCCACTTCCCCGAGAAATGAGAAACTGCAATAAGCAGTTATAAACAAGAACCTGGAGATGGCAGATGTGTTGCCGAAACATTGTTCAAGCAACTACGACCGCCTCTAAGGACCCATCAGCTATGAAGGGCTATAACACAAAAATCCAACATATATATGTTGGTAAATACACCATCACAGGCCAACATTTAGTTTGAAAAAAAAATACCAGACACTACCTAGGTACCCAGGGGTTTTTGGGGGTCGCTGATTCCGATGCCGGGGTCGGTTAAGCTCTATCACGTCAGGTTCAAGGTCAATTGAAGGTCAAACGGAAAAGGTGGTTGAAAAAATGTGAAAAAATTCATACATAGGTTTTTGGGGTCGCTGAGTCCGAATCCGGTGTTTGCTTACCCTTAGAAGGCATCCAGAGGTCATTTCAAGGTCATTCTGAGCTCATTTCAAGGTTAATTTGAGAAAAACAGAAGCTGATTTTTCCGGAAGTTATGCTTTTTCATCATAATTCGTCGAGATTCGTCCAAAAATGCAATAAAAGTTTTAGATTTTTTTCCCCTGAAATTGAACCGTTTTTTCTTCTTTCATTCATTATGTCTTTTCTGGTGGTACCGCATTCACCAAAGGACATGGTACCCGAACAAGAGGGTGGGTGGATTTCAGTAGATTTTTCTGAAATTTTTTGTACAATATATTATGACCTAGGATCACTTGTATACGCGGGAAATTTTTGTGAGCCTACAGGGTGTACCAGAAAACAGGTCCGAGGATTCCTTCTTTTGCAATATTATGTTTTTTCTTTGAATATGAATGTCCTTTAAAAAAATCGATTAGTGTAAGGATTTTGAAGTATATATTTATTTAACGAAGTGTCCTATAATCAAAATATATGAGGTGCTATGATTGTTAATGATAAATACTAACTTTTAAAGTTCTAAAAATGTATTTTAGATGCAAACTATTGATAAAAATATTGAAAGAATAAAAATAATGATGATAACAATAATAATACAATTGTTAATAATACAAAAAATAATAAAAATAAATTGATAATGATAATAATAATGATAATGATTACGTCCCCGGAACAAGCCTGACATAGTCCTCCTCGACCATCAACTCAAGGTGATGTATGTCATCGAGTTCTCGGCAGCTGCAGAGAAAAACATCACCTTGAAGGAGGAGGAGAAACGGACCAAATATTGCGATCTCCGGTACGAGCTCCAAATGCTGTACCCAGGCTACTCGGTAAAAATGGTCGTCCTTATAATCGGTGTACTCGGAGGGATAAAGCCTACGCTGCTCTCGGAACTGAAGATCATACCGGCCTGCCAAAAATCAGCCGAGTGGCTGGCAGGCCAAATGCAGAAGGCGGTCATTCTGGGTTCTCTTCATCTGCTTAGGGCACACGATTCTGGTATCTACAGTAACTAACCCTGCGGGATGTGGGGAGTGGTTGTAGTTGATGCGCCGGAGCGACTCCCGTGAGGCGTCGGAGGCCACGGGAGGACTGAGGGGCATCGGATATTCCGAAAAAAAAGATAATAATGATAATAAAATGTTTTTATTGAAATATTTTTAAGGAGACTGCAATAAAAAAATTCAAGAGTAAAGGTAAGCATAGAACTGTTCTAACAGGTAATCATTAAAATTCATTATTATCATCCGATAATTAAACATTTATTTCTAAATTAACAAATAGTGCCAAACATACTAAAAATAAAATAATTAAACACAAATCAGTTGTAATACAACCCGATTTAAAAAATATATATATCATTTTAGGACTTAGCAATTACACATTTGATACTTAACATAAAAACAAAAAAAAATAAATACCTGTTTTGTTATGTTAATGATTTTCCATTCTGAAAATGCTAAGATAGAGTATTTAAAAAATCATAATACTATTCAAAGATACTAAAATAATTAAATACAAATCAGTTAATTACAACATGATTTTGTTCTCCATTGACCGCATTTAAAACAGCTCCCAAAAGTATATTTCATGGATATTTCAAATTTTCTTCATGTCTAGCATATCCCAAGTACCACAACAAACTAGCTACATGAGCACATACTTCTAATGTCCTTGCTCCCATTTTGCATGTGCAATATTGTTCTTGATATAGGATCCACATTTTGATCAGGATTTTCAAGTTAAGAAATAAAAATGAAATGTCTCACCGACTGAGTAAAACGAGAAAATAGTTTTGCTCTTATAAGTCCTGGTGCAAATAACTGAGTTAGAAGAATAAATTCGTTGTTTGGGTTGCAATTGGTGTCTTGAACATATCTTGGAGATAATCGAACTTGGTAGTTTTCTAAAGTTTTCAGCCTTAGGTAATCATAATTTAGTCTAGGAAATCCTTCCAAGTCATATTCGTGAATGTTAATCCAGGGGCCATGACCTCTTACATGAAGCATTTGATGTTACTGAACTCTTGTTTGAAGCAAATTAATGTTATCTCCATTTCTAATTTCTAACATACATTGTGCAAGCTCCTCATTTGCATCTTGCATGTGAATAGGCTCGTGAAATCTGTTTAATATAGCGCACGCAATTTCCAAAAAATCTGACGTCTGCAGTGTTGAATTGGTATTATATCCCTAAAAAGTTTAAAAACTGATTTTAAATGTCTATTTCTTGATTCCACTATCCAACGTGTTTTTGTAATAACTCTCAAACGATTCGCTTCCTCTGTAGTAAACTGCCTTTGATTACACAACAGGTGAGGTGGAATTTCGTAGTTTAAATTCAGTTCCTCAAGAAACCGAACAGCATCCCTATAGCCACGATCTACAAGAAATATATCACCTTCTTGAACCCATTCTCTTAATCTGTGTTGATCGTGGGCCATGTCATGTAAAAGAATTGCTGCGTCATTATTGTGAACACTTGAGAAGTATGGACCATGTACATTTAAAATATATCCATCCGGAGCGACTACTAGGCCTGCTTTTAACAAATTATACTTTTTATGGTAAGAGTAAGACTGTTGTTGAATTCGAAAATGGGAGCTTTTTGGAACTTTTAAATATGTACAGTCAGGGTATAAAACTGCTTTTGGATATTCTGGTTCAGGATTGTAGAGAATATTTGAAAATCTGGTGACATGGCTTTTTATGAATTGTTCTTTATTTTGAACTTCAGGACAATCAAATCCTAAGTTTGCAGGTACAAATGTAAACCATAAGGCTCTGTCTTACAATGGCAATAGCTATACTTACATTTTGTCGGCACGAGTAATTCAATAGCGTTTTTAAACAGGTAGGTATCTGATAATCCCTGTCTCATTTTCATCAAAAAAAGTTATTAAATGTTTCTTTGTGATATTCCTTAAATGACCGCCATATTGTACAGGATTGCAAAATTGAAATAATTCACGAAATTGGTTTTTATTTAAAGATGTAAGTAATGGACTTAAAGTCATCGTCATCAAAATTGGCCTCATCTTCGTGTTTTGAAGATGATACTTTCTGAGCATATTGCCTAATTTTTTAAACCATTCACCGGTTTCTGGTCCCGTCATGCTTATTCGTAGTGGTACAGATATGAGATTGTCCATAAACTCAAGTTATATTAATCCATTTTCGGTTAAATGTTGATTGCAGCATCTTGTTTCCAAGGGAAATAATTTCCAATTTTTAAGAAAAAGTCTATTATTGCATCAATGCTACTTGAAATCGACCAATTTTCTGACAAACAAAACAATTCATTGTTACTGTACTAAAACGTCCAACGGGATTGCCAACAGATCATCTTCCATTTCAATTACTCAGTTTATTCTTCTTTTACAGTTTAAACAAATTCTGGACTGTTCGTTCAACATAATTTCATTAAAGCAAAACCGATTTCTATGTAATTTTGCGACATTTTTCTTCCGTTCTTCATTAATATAATTTTCGTCATATATTTTGCAATTTGAGTTTTCCTGACCACAAGTATAACATTGTACCATTTTAAAAAAAATATAATTTTACAGTTTTCATATGAAATAATTGTTGACAGTTAATGAATTATTTAAGTGACAACTATAATAACAAAATAACGTCAAGGCATACTTCGCAAAACTAAAAAGTTTTAAAAAAGTTGATTGAGGAGACTGTACTATGTTAGTTCGATGTCACAAGGAAACGAGTAAAACACTACTATTTTCCAATGTAGTAACAATAACAATATTACGTATACATTAATTATAGAAACTGAAATAGCTTCAAAAAACGTACAAAATAAGTAGTTACTTTATTCTTTCAATATTTTTAAATAGTTTGCATCTAAAATACATTTTTTAGAACTTTAAAAGTTAGTAGTTATCATTAACAATTATAGCACCTCGTATATTTTGATTATTGGACACTTCGTTAAATAAATATATACTTCAAAATCCTTATACTAATCGATTTTTTTAAAGGATATTCATATCCAAAGAGAAAAAATAATATTTTTAAACTTTGCAAAAGAAGGAATCTTCGGACCTGTTTTCTGGTACACCCTGTAGGCCCACAAAAATGTCCCGCGTATACAAGTGTCATCCTGGGTCATAATATATTGTACAAAAAATGTCAGAAAAATCTACTGAAACCCAGGATCCCTCTTGTTCAGGTGCCATGTTCTTTAATGTGTCACCTAAAATTTTATCAATTATTTATCAAATTTGGGAATTCTCCCATAGTATTTTTTGTGTTATCACAGATACACACACACACACACGAACCGACATCCTTCGGAAAATAAAATGGAATCAGGGAGTTTAAAATATATACAGGGTGGTCCGAAGTTTACCTGACAAACTTCGACACGTGATAGAGGGACTTAAAATAAGCCGAAAAGTTCCTATCAACTTACATCCTTAGGGGATTGCTAACAAAGATACAGGATGTTAAAGTTTTGTGAAAAACGAACAATTTTTTTAATCTCTAAAATTACGAAAGCTATCGACTTGAAGTTTTAGGGGCGGTGATGATTTTTAAGTCTCTATTGTTTCATAAAATCTTATCTTTGTACTGCCTCCAGTGGCGCCGCCAGAGGGTGGGGGAGATGAATTTTTCGCCGAAACTATGTTACGCCACTGTTTTGTGCAGTTGATTTTGAGATTGTTCGATTCAGTGTTCAATTTGGAAGAAAAGAAGGTATCTTTTAGTTTATTCGTACAACGCTTACTTTTCGAGTAAAATAGTAAAAAGCATTTTCATGACTAAACTTTATTGAAAGTATATCATTTATTTCATAAATTACAAAATTTATGTAAAAACTAAGAACATAAATAAAACTCATTACCAAACAGTGAAACACAGGAAATTAAAGAAGTTGCTCAAATTGCAGCCCATTCACTTCAATACATTTGTGACACCTCTGAATTGTGGAATTGACAGCGGCGGATACTTGATGATGATTTTCCCTCATCTCGTTGCAAGCTTGTTGGATACGCTCAAGTAGCTGATCTCGCGTTGTCACCGGTGTAGCATATAAACTTTTTCTTTTAAATAATCCCACATATAAAAGTCTAAAGGCGTGAGGTCAGGTGATCTTGGTGGCCAGGCCACCGGACCTCTTACAATATTCTCCTGGGCGTTTTAATTGTTTCCCACACGACCTATCCATCTCTCAGGATAATTAGCGTCCAACCATTCGCACACCACCCGTCCAAAATGCGCCGGTGCTCCATCCAACTCTATCCAACTTTCATTTCGTACATCAAGGGGAACATCTCCCATTATTTCGAGAAGGTCATGAGTGAGGAAATCCCGAAACAATTCTGCATTTAGCCTAGGCGGCAAGAAGTGTGGGCCACAAATGTTGTTGCCAATAATACCCAACCAAACATTTACACTAAATTCATTTTGAAATGATCGAAGGCGGGTTTGGTGAGGATTTGCGTGTGCCCAAACATGCATATTATGGTGATTCACTACTCCAGATCTGGTAAACGTCGCCTCATCGGTCCATAATATTTTTCTTAAGAATTCGGGATTCCCCCTTACAGAGTTAATTAGCCAACGACAAAAATTTAAACGCTTCTCTGTATCACCGGGATGTAAATTTTGTACGGGATATAAATGATAAGCTTTTCTGTGGTCTCGATGTAATACTCGTAGCACTTTAGACTTGGATGTTCCTAATTGTTGTGCTGCCCTGCGAGAACTTAAACTTGGATTTTCGCCAAAAGCTCTAAGAATTCTTCCGTTTCCATTTCTTCCAATATTTCTTCGATCTCCATTTCTATTTTGTCGGTTATCTCGCAATCCCCTTTCGCAAAAATTGCGATGGGTGTCTGTAAAAACTTGAACATTTGGTCGTCTCCTATTTGGATACCTCCTTCGGTATTCTCGAACTGCCTGTTGAGCATTGCCATCACAAAACCCATAAATAAAATGAATATCAGCATACTCTTCATTGCTGAACAATCTTAGCATCTTGTGGCTTGGTACACAACACTAACACTAGTTTTGACAGGTCAAACATTGACTGACAACACTGTTTCGTTGTTTACCAAAGGCAACTAGGATTATTAATTTTATCATTAATGTAGGAAAGGTTTTACTGTTTTAGTAGAGAAAGCAGAAATAACCGTTTTACTCGAAAAGTAAGCGTTGTACGAAAAAACTAAAAGATACCTTCTTTCTTCCAAATTGAACACTGAATCGAACAATCTCAAAATCAACTGCACAAAACAGTGGTGTAACATAGTTTCGGCGAAAAATTCATCTCCCCCACCCTCTGGCGGCGCCACTGGAGGCAGTACAAAGATAAGATTTTATGAAACAATAGAGACTTAAAAATCATCACCGCCCCTAAAACTTCAAGTCGATAGCTTTCGTAATATTAGAGTTATTAAAAAAATTGTTTGTTTTTCACAAAACTTTAACATCCTGTATCTTTGTTAGCAATCCCCTAAGGATGTAAGTTGATAGGAACTTTTCGGCTTATTTTCAGTCCCTCTATCACGTGTCGAAGTTTGTCAAGTAAACTTCGGACCACCCGTATATCAATCAAAATCTAGGGGTCGAAAAAAAATTATGATTTTCCTTATATTAATATAAGAAAGTAAAATATCTGAGGTGGCCAGCACATAACTTTGTTACATCAGTGTATATCATCCTGATCTAAAGAAATCATTCTAATTTAATTCAAGATCAATTAAATTTTAAATGCGTATCTTAAAACATTCCGTTAAAAATAATTATCAACGTCCCTCGATACTGTCAGTAATAAATTCATGTCATATTTTCTAATAATTTCTTGACATTTGACATTTTTGTAACTAAATTAGACATTTCAAACGTCAAACTGCCAAATTTATCATAACCCCATTTTATGAGGTCAAATGTGCACAAAATTTCAGTTTACATCAGCTTTATTTAAGTACTTAGAAAATGTATTTTATTGGCTTGATATAATAGACCTGATTTATAGTCTTTCATACAGATTTTTTTGTGTCAAATGCAAATGCAAAAAAGTTAGGGTCCAGTGGACCTCCTTTCAGTAGGCCAATTTTGCTCATCACTGAATTTATCATTGTCTTTGACCTTTAGAACGTGTACCAGATTTGAAAGCTTTATCGCAAAACCTGTGGCTGCAGTTTCAATACTACATACACGCAGATAGATTGTTTCCCTAAAGATCTGTTTTTCATTATAATTCGTCGAGATTCATCTAGAAATGCAATAAAAAATTTTAATTTTTTTTCCCGAAATTGTACCTTTTTTTCTTCTTTCATTCATTGTGCCTCTTCTAGTGGTAGCACATTCACCAAATTTAATGTGTCACGTAAAATGTTGTTGACAATCTTAACTGCCAATTTTGGGAATTCTCCCATTAGTATTTTTTGAGTTATCGCGATACACGCACGCACGCACACACACACACACACACACACACAGAACCGACAGACATCATTCGGAAAATAGTCACAATGGATTCAGGAGGGTTCAAAACATATGTATCAAACAAAATTTCAAGGTCGAAAAAAATCATGATTACTATACTTCCTTATATTACTTAGGTATAATAAAAATGTGCCTTTTTCGACTGATTGAGAAAGTCTAAACATATCACGTCATATCAAGAATAAAAAAGTTGGTTACAAATTGATAATTTAAAAAAAGAAATTTTAAATTATCAATCATCAATGTAAAACTTGAAGGAAATTAAAAAAAGAAATTTTCATTTCCTTTAAGTTTTACTATCTAGATCATGTACCTGAAGTTTGAGGTTATGGGTTTGTATTATAAAAACATCGAAGTCGAAATCTACGAGCTACAGAATGGAGTTTGCTCCAAATTCTTGCAATTCCTGCCATATTGTAGAAATTTTGTCATTAAAAATATTATTTTAAATAATTTTGCATTTTTTACGATTTCTTAAAGAGCCCGTAATTCAGCCACCGGTACTAAATAAATTTTACATGAGTACAACCAAGAATAGAACCATGAACCAAAGTACGGAATGACCCAAAAACAAATTCATAAAAAATGTAGTGAATCATTGAGTTTAAAAATAGAACATGATATAACTGAATGTCAATATATCAAAGTGATATAACGAGGCTGTATATTTTATGTGCCTGAAATAAATCAAGTAATAACATTTCTTAACAATGAATTTGTTTCTTTAAAAAATTCCCAAAATTAAATGAATATTTTTGTAAACACATTGGTAGTAAATCTACCAGATAAAATTATTAGATAAACAAATTCAAATTAAACCAAACATTTCTATGTAAAGTGCTTAAATTTATTTTTAGGCGTCAATATGTATACAAGATGTTTATCTGAATTTATTGGCAAAAGTGAAATCCTCTTTTATGTGTATCATAAAATTTTAACGTGTTGCTTTCTTACATTTTTGTCTCCCGACAATTGATTTGTTCAATGACATTTCTAAATTTACAGATCGCTGTACTGAGGTTTGATTTTATTAAAATGTGATATTAAATCAATTAACACCTTAATTAATAGATAGGTATTATTCTTTATAATTGTAAAAATAACGTATATCAATATTTAATCTTGATCTTGATCTAACAATTATAATTTTTGTTGGGTGTGGTGGCACATATTGAAGACATTAAATATTAAATTTACGGAGCTGAGGATTATAATTAATTATTTATATCGACAAACAAGAAAGAATTATTCAAGTATTTTCCTTTTATAACTTTATTGTCTAATAATTTTATTATAGTGAAACATAAACCTATTTTTCCTGAACTCTCTAATTATTTAGTAAAAATAGTTTATACGTATTAAAATGGTAGATTGTTATTAAAATCATAGAACCAAAAACAAGAATAAGATTAAGATTCATTTGATATTTAACAGCCCCAAACTTATCTGAACTTAGTAACAAAATCTTTACCATGTAACATTTTTAAAATAGTATAAAAAAAATCTTCAAAAATTAATAAAATTTTTACGTATTTAAATTTTTTATATAGAAAAACAGTTTTCAAAATATAATAAAACATGTTATATTTTGAAGAAATATACAGTGTGAACGTTGGCTGTGGAAGGCCTTTAGATTTTTTTTCTCCATAAATGGAAATAATCCCATAGTATCTTTAATATTACAGAGCCTTCATGAATGAATAAAAACCGTGTGAATTGATACATTTTAATTAGTGATTTTGTGTCTTCATATTATGGCAATTTTTGGACATAACTTACATACGTGTCGAGGGATTTGTTTTCAACTATCTTTTGCTGACGACTGTAGTTTTCGAACATTTATGAAGACCCGTTATTTATGTATGTAATAATTAATACACTTCGTAACATTATACATAAATTAGCAATGCAAAAACGCATTTTTATATTTATGAAGTAATCAAGTATAGAAGACCTTACATCAATCCAATTCATCAAGCATTGGATTAGCTTCTTTACTAGTTAAATATAAGTAAATTTTTTTTGGTTTGAAATTCAAAACTTGAGATAAGTTTTGAAACTTTGGCTGTAGAAAAGTGTAATCTTTAGAAGCGTGAAAGTCAGCATAAAATCTTGTGGTCTATTACAAAGGCAACTTATTCTACTGGATGTATAAAGTGGTAGCGCTTTGACTTAATTCAGTACTGTAAGCCGTAAGCTGTCCAAATTAAACACCGATTCAACTGGAATGTATCCAAGATTATGTTTAGAGAGAATAGCCTTGTATCAATATGATGTTTACGTTTAATGGGGATAGGCCAAGTTTAATAGAGAAACCAATTTATATATAGTCGACGTTTCGATTTTTAATTAAATCAGCAGTAAGTTCTCCGTGTTATACAGGGTGGGCCATAAGTTCGTCGGACCTCGATATCTCGAGTCCTACGATAGCTAGAAATTATTTAAAAAATTGCAAATAAACTAGATAAAAAAGTCTATAACTGGAAATTATTTTCGAACATACAGGGCGAGCCAAGACGAAATTACAGGACCAAGTGCCTTTTTTTTAAATGAAATGCAATGTATATCAGTACATTTTTTGAAGCCTCTTTCTAGGCTCTATTCATTCCTATATTATTATTGGTTATCTCCCAACCACTTTGATGTAATGAATTTTTTTTGTTGAAATAATGCCATCTGCAGATGGATATTAAAAAAATCACCACAGTCACAATTATGGGTTTTAAGAAAAACTTATGTGAATACCAGTTACGAGACATCTAATTAATATTTTTGAATCATTTTCATTTCCTAAAAATGTACAGGGTGGCCAAAAATTAGTATTCAATTAAGAACTTTTTAAATTGAATTTTCTCAATTTTTTTCAAATGGAACACCCTGTATATTTTTCAACGATGTGATGTAGAAATGAAAAACGAACATTTTCTGTAAGTACTTCCCTATGGCTAATTGCAACCATTTTCGTTTTATAAATAAATAAGTGTCAAATTCAAGAATAAACTTAAAAAAAAGAGGTTCCCTCAAATAATTCATTAGAAAAATTTATAATAGGTGTTCGACGTGTTGCCCATTTTGATTGACACACGTCTTAATGCAATTTTGAAATGAGGCCATTTAGTGGGACCATTTCTATTGAAATGAGTAAATAGTATTTAACCAGTCCTTTACTGAAATGTTTTTTTTGTACATTTTTTTGCTGTTTTCGTTATTCGACAAGCAATAAAACCTCAGTTTGGTATAAATTGTCGTGTACAAAGGAGCATTTATCACACTTATCGGTCGTTAGTTACAATTTGTATTGAATTTAAAATATTTGGAATTTTACAATATGAATTTTAATAAAGCGGAACTTGTAGACATGACTTTTGTTTTGGGCGAGTCAGACAGAAATTGTTTACTTGCCAATATAATTTATCACCAAAGTTATCCTGAAAAAAGGCTTCCTGATGTTAGCAGCTTCCAAAACCTTCTCGATAGATTTCTGAAAACTGGAAATGTCGAATATAAAAAAAGTGAAAGAATAAAACGTATTGTGAACGAAGAAAATGTGTTTTCTGTGGTGCTGGCGACGGTTGAGAATCCTCATGTTAGTCAAGGAGAAGTGACCTCATTAGTAGGAATAAGTAGACGGTCTGTGGGTCGAATCTTAAAAACAAATAAGTTGCATGCATATCATATTCAAATGCACCAGGAATTATCTGATGACGATTTTCAAAAGCGCCTACAATTTTGTAATTGGGCCAGAGGTGAAATGTAAGTTGATGTCAACTTCTTCAATAATGTTTTATTCACTGATGAGGCAACTTTTCATAAAAATGGATTTGTTAATAGGCACAATTTCCATTATTATGCTTCGGAAAATCCTCACTATTTTATGCAAGTTGATAACCAACACAGATGGTCTATAATCGTTTGGGGAGGAATTATTGGAGAACATGTAATAGGGCCACATTTCTTTAATGGTACATTGACTGGAGCTATTTATCTTCATTTTTTCGAAAACTATCTGCCATAATTATTGGTAAATCTCCCTGGAAGAATTCGAAATAGGATGTGGTTTCAGCAAGATGGTGCTCCACCACATTATTTAAATGCAGTTAGAGACCACTTAAATAATACCTACCCTCATCAATGGATTGGAAGAAATGGACCCACTAAATGGCCTGCTAGATCCCCAGATCTTACAAAAATGGATTTCTTTTTATGGGGATACGTGAAGGAAATTGTTTATAGAGACACACCAACAACAGTACAAAATATGAAGGAAAGAATAGTAACTGCTTTTAGATCTATCACACCGGCAGTTTTAGGAACAGTGGGAACCTCATTTCAAAAGCGCATAGAGATGTGTGTCAATCAAAATGGCCAACATGTGGAACATTTATTATAATTTTTTCTACTGAGTTATTTGAAGAAACCTCTTTTTTTAAGTTTATTTTTGAATGTTGTAATTATTGCTCAATAAAACGAAAATGGTTGCAATTACCCATAGGGAAGTACTTACAAAAAATGTTCGTTTTTCATTTTTACATCACATCGTTGAAAAATATACCATTTGAAAAAACTGAGAAAATTCAATTTAAAAAGTTCTTAAGTAATTGAATACTAATTTTTGGCCACCCTGTACATTTTTAGGAAATGAAAATGATTCAAAAATATTAATTAGATATCTCGTAACTGGTATTCACATAAGTTTATCTTAAAACCCATAATTGTGACTGTGGTGATTTTTTTTAATATCCATCTGCAGATGGCATTATTTCAACAAAAAAAATTCATTACATCAAAGTGGTTGGGAGATAGCCAATAATAATATAGGAATGAATAGAGCCTAGAAAGAGGCTTCAAAAAAATGTACTGATATACATTCCATTTAAAAAAAAGGCACTTGGTCCTGTAATTTCATCTTGGCTCGCCCTGTATGTTCGAAAATAATTTCTAGCTATCGTAGAACTCGAGATATCGAGGTCCAACGCACTATTGCCCCACCCTGTATAACTAACAGTTTTAACAATCATTAGATAAAAAAAGGTTGAAAAAAATTCACAGTCACAAAACAATTTTTAATTATTTGTTCAGAAAATTAGCAGACAACAATAAATTTATTAAGAACAAATAAAAACAATAAATTTGTTAAAAAATTTATCGGTGTCTTAATTGTGAGACAAATAAGACAAAGGCTAATTCTCTGGATAAATAATTAAAAATTATATTTTGTGACTGTGGATTTTTTCACCTTTTTGTACCTAATGATTGTTAAAACTGTTAGTTATATAACAACACGGAGAACCTACTTTAAATAGCCTGAGAATGATTTAATAAAAAATCGAAACGTTGACTATATATAAATTGGTTTCTCTATAAAACTTGACCTATCCCCATTAAACATAAACATCGTATTCAAGATCGTGAGTATATTAAGCCGCTGCAATTTGCGTCACTTTGAGGCGGATAAATATTGTATCTAAATTGTCAGTTAAAGGGATTTATGAACGCTGGTTAAATACAGCAAGCAGTCATTCGCGTCACATTGAGATGGATAAATATTGTATCTACAAAACGTTTATTAATGGTAAGAAGTATTTTGTAGAATAAATAAGTATAAATATTATTTTACTAGATACAGTGGCCGTACTCGCTGCATATTTTATGAAAGGCTTCATACTTTTTGCATGAGCATGTTTATTCATATTTTTATAAAAATTGATAAAATCTTGGTATGAAATTCATAGAGATGTGGATTTCGTGAAAAAGTGAAATCGAGATACATTTCCACGACCATGTCGAGACTAATCCGGACTAGTCGGAAAAGTTAAATCTAACCTCAAAATTAAAAATATATTGGACCCATTACAAAAAATGGTACATAGTGAAGTATTGCCAAATTGACATAAGTGGCTAACATCTTTCTGGATTTTATTTTTATTATTAATGTTAATGGCTTGTTTTATTAATATTAAAGAACACATACCTTTCATTTAATTTATTAATTATAATTGTTGTTGTTACTACAGTTATCATATGATTTATCCAATAATTTTTTTTAGTTTTATGATAAAGGAAGTTATACATTTACATTTCCTTGAATGTGGCTATAAATTGCACATTTTGGTAACCTTGCCTAAACTTTAGAAACGCTATTTGCAAGATTTACTGCATATGCGCATGCTACATTGAAGTCCCTCGAACTAGTCCCTCCCTTTCAGACATATCTGATGGATTTTTCCATAGACTTGTCTCACCCTCTCTCTCTAAGATTCATATTTTTGTCTATTCAGAAAAACATCTTTTGAATACATACCAGAGCCAGTAGAAGAAAATAAGAATTAAAAAAATATATCAAATAAGTTGAGCTTGATTCATCCCTGATTTTGAATTTTACGTTCGGATTCAATAATCACGTTGTGTTGTGTCCTTAAAGTAAAATCAGATGTTGTTACCTGCAATTTATTTAATTTTTTTTTTTTTAATTTACTTTTGCGTCTAGGCGGCCATGACCACTGTAAAATGTTTCTTTTCGGGGTCATTAGGGATTGGGAATTTGTTTTCAAGTAGAACTATTATTGTATTTATATACAGAATTTTTTTACCTATAGTTTACTTACCATTTGTTCACAAATGTCAAACAAAAAAAAAGCCTTTTCTTCACTGATGATTTAATAAACAAACGAAAACCTATCCAAAAGTTATAATAATCACTTTTAAAATAATTATCCCTTTCAAAACTGATTTCAAACAACGCCTAAAAGTGCCACTTTTATACTTTAATACTTTAATCCATTTTTAAGGATATTTGGTATGAAACTTTAACCAGAAAAAATATTTCTTACAATACTTGCCACAATATTTAGTAATTGTTCTAAAAATCACGTAGTTTTGATTAAGTTCATTTCTTGTAATAATAATTAAAATTGAAATCAAGTAACTGCACTGGCAAGAAAAAAGTAGAAAAGCAATCAGAGTTTTTTCCTGGGAAAGATTACATTTTTATATTTTTTCTTTCAGGGCTTGGCAATGGCCAAAGAAATAAGTGCAGTAAAGTACTTGGAATGCTCTGCTTTAACACAAAAAGGACTAAAAACAGTGTTCGACGAGGCCATTCGAGCAGTACTATGCCCCGTAATGCAGGTCAAACCTAAACGTAGATGTGTCCTCTTGTAATCTAGATTATCAACAAATTAATTGTTACTCCAGTTTTAAACCAAATGTCTCCATTTTCGAATACTAGATAACACTCTTTTCGGTTCTTTTTTGTACTTACTGCTTAAAAAACCAGCGACGTTTGGTTTAAAATTGTTGTTTTAGGTCAGATTCATAGAAAAGACTATATTTTTAGATTTTAATAGGACAAACTTGATTCTATAAACCCAAAAGAATCTTTATTTTTTCACTTATTTGTGTAATAGGAATTTAATTTAATTCACTTTGAGGTTATTTCTCGACTAGCCAAATATGTAACCTCAAAATCTGTCAAGTTTTCGAGTTAAAATCTGAAAGAGTATGTTGTGAATCTGTCCTCGAGAGCACAAAATAACACTAGATGATGTGCGTAAATGTGATTTATTATGTTTTGGATGATTTTAAATAAGTATAAAGTTATTGCAATTAGGCGACGAGTTGTTTACATTTTTTCTGCATTTATATATCTAATATAGTAGATGGATTATGATTAACGGCAATATGAAAATGTTTACTTGCCAGGCTAGGTTATAAAATAATATGTGTTCACTAAGGAAATTTTAAAGCTGACCAGCTTTTGAAATTAATTGTGTCTGTTTCAGCAGATTATGTTTGACTACCAGTTTAAGTATCTTATTGTTGATTATCTGGCTTTGTTATAAAATTTTTGCATGTTTCGATTTATTTCATTGATTCAATTGTTGGTAGTCAAACTTTTAGTGATCCAGATGGAATACCAGAGAATAGTCACAGAATGAAAAAATTATTAATTAGAACCTCTCGATCATTTGTAACAGTAAAATTATTCAGAGGAGTATTTTTTTATACTGTAAGGTATTATGTTAAATTTTAAATTGATATATTAAATGTACTGATTAAATTTTGTTTTTTATTTCAGTTCTCACTGTTTTAACTTATTATCCCAAATGAAATTGCCAAAGTAGTAAAAAGTAAATAAATAATAACAGCTGCCTTGTATATTCATAAAAAATAATTATTATATACAGGATGATAGAAAATCAATTGTATCTATATCTGAATTTTATTTGTTATAGGGTAGTGTTAAATATAATACTTTTGACATATTGATATGTTAATAGGGTGCTGATAAAACTTATAATTGTCTAATTGTTTTTATTACTAAAAATACAAAACTGGGACAAACGACTCATATTTTCTTGATTGTTTACTTATTTTGGATCATCAGTCTCATTTTGAAGCATTCAGCAGATTCTTAATGAGTAATCTCCATAAATAATTATCAAAAAATTAACACTTGATGCTTTTAAATTCATGAAATTGCATGACTGAGACGCTGCTGTCTGGTCGAGGAAAGAAGACCCGCAGAAAGAATATTATTTCTGCATTCCATTCACAATTAAGTGTTAAATGAAATAAAGGGCATGCTTGCATCCCCACCTACTCATCTGGAAATATATTCCTAGCATATGGTTTCGCAGAAAGCTGGCCACCTTTCGGCAATACTCTCCCTTGCAGCGCGGGCCTTGTTTCGCCGGCTGGACACTACTTTTAATTTACCCTTGCGTTTAGGCACCTAGATTAGGTGAATTATGCTGTGCTGATATTACTTTGGGTTTTCTTACTTTAATTTCCAAAGACTGAATGGAAAAAGTTCTTTCTATTTCTCTTAGTTTTAAAAATTTTATCTTCCAATTTTTTTCCGACAATCTCCTTTTTTGACAGTAATTTTAACATTTCATTGCTGCCCAAAAATAAGACAAAAAATCTATCTATAGAATGAGAAAGTATTAGTGCTGTAAAAAAAAGATTGTAATGAAAATGAAATTTGAGGCACTAAAATAGCAAATAATGTGTTGTAGCATGTGGTGTATACGTTTTTCTCAAACATAGATCAACATGGAAATCTGAAATTTTACAGATAACGTCTGGAATGTGCAAGAAAAATCTTATTGAATATCGGTAAAATTGGAGTATCAGAGCTCGTGTCAGACCCAAAAAAAAAATATTGTGTCAAATCAAAAAATGTTTCACATAAAAATTCATTATCAAAATGAAAATTGTTTATATCCTCCATTACAATTTGAATATGATAAGAAATGAAGTGAACCGAACCGAGACAGATTTTTTTTCGTATATTGCAAACATGAATTGTAGATCTTTCAAGAATGTGAAAAGCTGAATTAACTTTTTAACATTTTCGAAAAAATCTGTATATACAAAAAAAGTATAGAGATCTTTTTTTGTCAAATCCATCAATACAATGGTAAATTATTAATTTTAAAAAATAAGCAGATTTTTGAAAATTTGGAAAATGTTATGTCTGAAAACAAAACAAATTTTAGTTGCAATTGAAATTTTGCTCGAAAATTGAGTTTTTCTTTTGTTCTCCAATATGCGAAACTCCCCCAGTCCCCACCAATTTAGGATACTCTATGTGGGGATTAAGAACTTGTGTGGATACTTCAAAATTGGCGTCATATCAAAGTTTCTAACCCTATACAGGGGTAAAATTTTATCATTATCGTTAGTAGTTTTTTGAAAAATTAAATACCAATATTTTGTAGAGATTCTGCAATCTTTAAATGATTAAAGCATAATCTGAACATTGAACGGTTTGTTCATCTTTGGGCTTGGTGCATATTTCTTTTCACATGATGATGGCAGCTTTAGTGAGAACAATTGAAGCAACACCTTGGACTATTCATAATTTGCTATCTCTCTAATTAAAATCACACAATACTACAAAAAACACTAAATTCAAATAAGTATATTCGATTATTCAATTTTTAAAAATTTGTTATAGCTTTTTTATTTTTTATAACAAAATGTCAAAGGGTAACACGGCACTGAAGAATAATTCCAAATATTTAATGTAAAAAGACAAACAATGATTGAGAAAATAGAAATTACTGAATTTGAGTAATCATATCAACGTCATTTTTGCTTTGTTAGACTATAAACAGTCTCAATTCACATTAACTATTAGTGCTTATTATTTGCATTCCATCTGGGGATCTTATCTTTAAAAAATCACTACTGATGGACATTTAGATAAGCTCGAGTTTAAAACAATTGTTACCGCCATATTGCTTTGCTAACACTGACGAAATTAAAAATGGCCAAAAAAGGGAAGGTTTGTACTTTTGCACACTGAGAACTGACTTTATCAGGTGGTGTGCTTTATGTAAATATACTTGTATGCTTTTTAGTATAACCATTTGTTAACTGTTTTAGGATTTTAAATTTTATTAAAGTTCTAGTTGTACGTATAATTATTCAGATATATGTTCTATATTTTTATATTTCCTTGCTTTTCTAGTAGTCTAAGCATAAATGTAAGTTTTTAAAGCAGGTCGCTGCTCACGGGTTTGGGCTAAATAGGTATTTACTGGAGCAATTGGTGTGATTACTAATAAATGTCCAATAAATTGACTTGTTAAAAAACAAGTGAAATTGTTTTAGTCAGATTTGTTAAACCATTGTTACTACTTATGTAAATTTTAACGATCAAAAATCTGGACGCAAAAATGTTCATATCATTGTGAGGAGTGCCTATATAGGATTCTGTTGGATTCGAAACTCTAAATACATTAAAATGGATCATTTGTACATATTTACTATTTCAAAATTAACAATATTCTAAACAGGTGTTGCTTGTGTTGATACGAAATTTTTTGCATCCATAAGAAATAATTATCTACGTATATTTAATCTGTGGTTAAACCAATGGTGAAAATTTTCATTTCTCGTAAATGATTATCTGATGCTGATAAGAAACAGTATTACTTGTCTTTCTGTCGTCAGTGTACGAGTTACGATAAAGATAAGAACCCATAAATATTGCCAATAGACACATTAGTTGTGACATCACATAATTATGCAACCTACGTACTACTATCATGACACACCAGTTGCCTATACATCACACTGGAACATGACCCTTAATGGATATGTCTATAATGGCGACATTTTCGAGGCTTAAACGTAGCATAGAATTTTATTTTTCCCTTGTAAGAAATATTTAAGAATATTCAGTTACCATTTACCATGCATTAGAAAAATACTACTATGGATGTAATAAATTAATATTAAAAACTGATTTAGTATCCACCAATAGGAATTACGATGTGTGAAAATCAAATTGTACATATTAATTAGTGGTGGCTAACCTCAAGTTGTTGACATAGTTTATAACCTATTTTCTTTTGATAAAATAACTGATTGACTAACATTAGAGGAAAACAACAAAACATAATTACCTAATAAGGTGCTCCAATTTTTCTTTTAATTTTGCATCTTTTAGAAAATTAAACATTTTACATCCACTTTTATTAGTATGATCACACCCTGGAGTAAATCATAAACCCATAGCTCAAAATAAACGTCTTTTTAAATTGATAGCACAGAGTAACTAGCTAGAAGGTACTCTGTGTTGATAGTACAACACTTGAATATACGACAAGTAGGTTGTAAAACTTGGCGTCTGAAATATTCCAAGCAAGTTGAAAGGATGATGAAGTTAGCAACAATATTAACTGTTGACTTTATTCCTATTGGAGGATATTTCATCCGTTTTTAATATCAATAAATTATATTAATAATAAAAGTTTCTGTTATGCGTTATAATTATATATGTTTTCACATACTTTGTCTCTGGTTAATGGCAACTGAGAGTTCTTAAATATTTCTTACAAGGGAGAAATAAAATAAAATTCTAAGCTGTATTCAACCCGCGAAAAATATCGCCTTTATAGACATATGCAATAAGAGTCAAGTTCCAGTGTGATGTATAGGCTACCAGTGTCACGACAGTAGCATGAAGATGTGAGGTCACACTGAAAAAGTATTCTTCTTTAAAAGTAAAAAATCCATTTGTTAGATTTAGGGAAAAATCTGCTAAAATTTGAAGTGATTTCCTATTAGTAAGCTAAGGCCTAGAAAATAAAGAAATTTTTTTCATTCCACCATGTTGACAAGTTAATTTTAGCCCAAATCCAATTCAACCATCGTCCCCCACAAGATGGTAAATTATTACTACTAAATAAATGGATAATTGTGAGACCCTGTTATAACAGGACTGTGTGTATTTTGTAAATATTAAATATAGCTAAATTTAAGATTTATAGAATAAGGTATACAAAATTCGTGATCTTGTTTAATATTATAAATCCTATAGTTGTAAATGGCATTTTTGATTGGTTAATTAATGGGTCTAATAAGTAAAAGATTGGTCAAGTCAAAAATTGTATTGTCGGTGAATAAATGATAACAGCAGTTACCAAACAAAGTGCTATGTCGTTGACATATAATATGAATAAAAGCGGTCCCAGAATACTTCCCTGTTGTACTCCAACATCTATATTTTTGTACCTGACACATCATCATTAGATATTAGGGAAAACTTATGACATGACATAAATAAATGGGATCGCACATATATATATATATATATATATATATATATATATATATATATATATATATATATATATATAATATATTATATATATATATATATATATATATATATATATATATATATATATATATATATATATATATATATATATATATATATATATATATATATATATATATATATATATATATATATATATATATATATATATATATATATATATATATATATATATATATATATATATATATATATATATATATATATATATATATATATATATATATATATATATATATATATATATATATATATATATATATATATATATATATATATATATATATATAATATATATATATATATATATATATATATATATATATATATGTGCGATCCCATTTATTTATGTCATGTCATAAGTTTTCCCTAATATCAATGATGATGTGTCAGGTACAAAAATATAGATGTTGGAGTACAACAGGGAAGTATTCTGGGACCGCTTTTATTCATATTATATGTCAACGACATAGCACTTTGTTTGGTAACTGCTGTTATCATTTATTCACCGACAATACAATTTTTTGACTTGACCAATCTTTTACTTATTAGACCCATTAATTAACCAATCAAAAATGCCATTTACAACTATAGGATTTATAATATTAAACAAGATCACGAATTTTGTATACCTTTATTCTATAAATCTTAAATTTAGCTATATTTAATATTTACAAAATACACACGTCCTGTTATAACAGGGTCTCACAATTATCCATTTATTTAGTAGTAATAATTTACCATCTTGTGGGGGATGATGGTTGAATTGGATTTGGGCTAAAATTAACTTGTCAACATGGTGGAATGAAAAAAATTTCTTTATTTTCTAGGCCTTAGCTACTAATAGGAAATCACTTCAAATTTTAGCAGATTTTTCCTAAAATCTAACAAATGGATTTTTTACTTTTAAAGAAGAATACTTTTTCAGTGTGACCTCACATCTTCATGCTACTGTCGTGACACTGGTAGCCTATACATCACACTGGAACTTGACTCTTATTGCATATGTCTATAAAGGCGATATTTTTCGCGGGTTGAAATACAGCTTAGAATTTTATTTTATTTCTCCCTTGTAAGAAATATTTAAGAACTCTCAGTTGCCATTAACCAGAGACAAAGTATGTGAAAACATATATAATTATAACGCATAACAGAAACTTTTATTATTAATATAATTTATTGATATTAAAAACGGATGAAATATCCTCCAATAGGAATAAAGTCAACAGTTAATATTGTTGCTAACTTCATCATCCTTTCAACTTGCTTGGAATATTTCAGACGTCAAGTTTTACAACCTACTTGTCGATATTCAAGTGTTGTACTATCAACACAGAGTACCTTCTAGCTAGTTACTCTGTGCTATCAATTTAAAAAGACGTTTATTTTTGAGCTATGGGTTTATGATTTACTCCAGGGTGTGATCATACTAATAAAAGTGGATGTAAAATGTTTAATTTTCGAAAAGATGCAAAATTAAAAGAAAAATTGGAGCACCTTATTAGGTAATTATGTTTTGTTGTTTTCCTCTAATGTTAGTCAATCAGTTATTTTATCAAAAGAAAATAGGTTATAAACTATGTCAACAACTTGAGGTTAGCCACCACTAATTAATATGTACAATTTGATTTTCACACATCGTAATTCCTATTGGTTTTTCATTCCACCATGTTGACAAGTTAATTTTAGCCCAAATCCAATTCAACCATTCGTCCCCCACAAGATGGTAAATTATTACTACTAAATAAATGGATAATTGTGAGACCCTGTTATAACAGGACTGTGTGTATTTTGTAAATATTAAATATAGCTAAATTTAAGATTTATAGAATAAAGGTATACAAAATTCGTGATCTTGTTTAATATTATAAATCCTATAGTTGTAAATGGCATTTTTGATTGGTTAATTAATGGGTCTAATAAGTAAAAGATTGGTCAAGTCAAAAAATTGTATTGTCGGTGAATAAATGATAACAGCAGTTACCAAACAAAGTGCTATGTCGTTGACATATAATATGAATAAAAAGCGGTCCCAGAATACTTCCCTGTTGTACTCCAACATCTATATTTTTGTACCTGACACATCATCATTAGATATTAGGGAAAACTTATGACATAGACATAAATAAATGGGATCGCACATATATATATATATATATATATATATATATATATATATATATATATATATATATATATATATATATATATATATATATATTATATATATATATATAATATATTATATATATATATATATATATATATATATATATATATATATATATATATATATATATATAATATATTATATATATATATATATATATATATATATATATATATATATATATAATATTTATATATATATATATATATATATATATATATATATATATATATATATATATATATATATATATATATATATATATATATATATATATATATATATATATATATATATATATATATATATATATATATATAATATATTATATATATATATATATATATATATAATATATATATATATATATATATATATATATATATATATATATATATATATATATATATATATATATATATATATATATATATATATATATATATATATATATTTCCAAAGGGTAGTCATGACCGACTAGTTAAAAATAGAATTTTAATTAGTAGGGCTTCGGACCAAAGCACACACACACAAACTCATATACACATACAGATACTATAGTACATGAAAAGGAGAGTTTAAAAAAATAGAGTAATAAGAGAATATTGGTTTACACAATATTTAATATAGTACTAGTGTTTTTTTCTCAATCACATATCCAGTAATTTATTTTTAATTTATTATGTTGATTTTGTTAATATTTGTTTGTTACATACCCTTTTACTATTTTCCTAAATATTCTAATGTGTAGTAAAGTTTTTATATTTTGATTTCATTGTATAATTTTGGACCGAGAAATGAAACAAAACTTTGACAACATGTTTTGGTGTCATTATATTTTCATTTACCGCATTTCGATTTTTATATATATGTTGGTATTTATTATTTATTTCATTATCATGTATATACTGAATTGACAACATTGTATATATGAAATTTAGATTCATTATGTTATCATCTTTATATAAGTTTTCTGTAGGATGTTTTTTCCATATTAAATAGTATTTTTTATAATGTAATTTTGGCATGTTTTTAGTGGATTTAGGTTTGTTTTATATGTTTCACCCCATGACAATATAGAATATCTTAGAAGTGACTCTACTAGTGCAAAGTAAATTGTTCTTAAATTTTTGTTGCTAAATATATTTCTTATTTCATAAAATTTGTAAATTAATTTCCTAATTCTTTTGGTTGGAGATATTATATGTTCATTCCATTCTAAATGTTGGTCTATTTGCACTCCTAGATATTTGATGTTATTTGTTGCTTTGATCATATTTTTACATTGACAATTAAGTTGCTCACAGTTAATTTGGTGTAATATTACGGGTTTATCAAGACCAATTGATCCAATTTCTGTTATTGAAAATGACATATGCATGGTTTTATTATGATTTAATGTCAATTGGTGTTGATCTAACCATTGCTTAATACTTTTCATTGCTTTTTCTGCTTTGCTAAATACCTCAGTCCAAGAGTCGTGTTCAATTAAATATGGCAGTATCATTAGCATAAGAAATAATTTTAAGTTTTTCATCTAAGTAATTTATGTTGTTTATATAAATAAAGGAGCCAGTACTGTTCCTTTTGTGGGCTACCCATTATATTTTTAGAGACTCGCTAAATGTGCCTTTTTGAAACCTTTCTTGTAAATACCTTCTGAATAATTTAGTTACTTTGCCCCTAATACTATAATTTTCTAATGTTTGTAGTAATTTTTCGTGATTAATTGTATCAAAAGCTTTTGATAAGTCTAGAAGAATTCCCATACCTAGTGCTTTTATTATAATTGGTGTTCTCTATTATTGTTTTTGTAAATTCATCCACGGCCATTTCTCCGTTTTTGTTTTTTCTGAAGCTAAACTGATTTGGCGAAAATAAATTTTTATTTTCTATAAACTCTAGCGTGTTCCTTTAAAGAATTTTCAAAAATTTTTACTATATTATTGTAGTAATTGGTCGGTAATTATTTTTATCTAAGGGATTTCCACTTATATATTGGCATTACATTTGATTTTTTTAAAGTATTTTGATATATGACCTGTGTCATAAATTAGGTTTATAATATGTTTTATTGGCTCAATGAATATGTTTAATTGTTTCAGTTTTTATTTCGTCTGGTCCTGGAGAACTATTATTTTTTAATGAGTGTATGTTTAATTATGTCATTATTAGTTACAGATTTGAGATACAATGAGTTGATGGTGGTATTTTCTTTGAAAGCAATAAAATGTATTGACATAAATCATTTACTTGCACTCTTTTTACTACAAATGGCCATTTGCTATAAACTATAGTCATTAATTACATTTTTTTTTTACAGACTGTAATACCACAGATTGAAGTTATAGTTATTAAAATCACTATAGACATTAAGATTGTGAGATATTTTTAACAAATTTATATCTAATCGGCTTTTTGAGGCATTTTTTAGTACTCTGTGCGAATTACTAGATAAATGTAAACTCTCGTCCTAATAAAATCTTAATTACAACTAAGCTTTGACTACAATACGTTCTTCTCAACTGACATAAAAAGGATATTATAGTTAAATGTGAATGTATATGAATAATAACACTTTCAATGTGTCTACTTTCAGAAATTACTCTCAATATCATATGTTGTAATAGCTCTTTCAAAATCATCTATGTGTTACATTACTTTCCACTGAGCACATAACCAATGGATTACTTACCTCTATCAGAGACAACCCTCTGTCTGTCTGTCTTCTCTCTGGTCTATATACATCTTTTTATTTAATAATGTTAAATCATATTGAATTTAATACAAATATATTTCCCTCCAACTTTTACTGATCTTTTTCAATCATTTTTCTTTGTAGTACAGAACAAGAAGCATCAAAAAAAGCACAATTTAGTCTATGGGTTCTGAGTTATCATCATTTGCAACTATGCAATTTCTGCATTTATGTTCACTAGAATTGCAATCGTTTTCTTCATGGTTTTGGTCATTTTATTTCAATTATATGACTAATGGCTGATATCCTAAGTTCAAACTGAATTATAATGGGTGAAGTAACATAACCACTATGTAATGTTTCATAACTATTATTCCTCATCAGCACAGCATAGCTTAAGGTGGGGGCATGCTGATCCATTCAATACTTAAGTTAACAAATACACTATTAATATTAAATAAAACTCATGACAGATATGTGTGTTAATTTATTTGGTCAAATTGGAACATTCAGATTATTTCAGTAGGTACATTTATTACATTAGAGTGGAATTAATATTGGTTTTTTTCTATATTTATAACTGCTATTTATTTAAAAAGTATCATTAATGACTATCATCTTTCCATTGTCCATTCACATTTTTTGAGTTTGAGCTCAAACTAGGTGAACTTATACAATGATTCTTTCAAGTTTGAATTGAAGAAGTGGAACAGAAACATGGAACTTGAAACATACATACAACCACAGACCACATAGACTTGTTGCAAGGAACCAAGGCATGAAGCCACCTTGGAGCCTGGCTGGTGCCTAGCAGTCGCATGGCGATCAGTATGATTTATGCAATCGAGCTGTAAACATCTGTTGTTTATGAGATATTTGTATGTAATAAAGGGTAAATGTGTTGTTGAAGTGTGTCCTAACTGAAGTGACACCGGTACCAGTGTAAATGAAAATTTTTCCTTTTTTTCAGTAAGTAGTAATTACGGAGTTATTTGTTATTTAATTTAAATTTTAAGCAATCTGCCTACGCCATGTTGTACCTGCGCTCCAGCATGTTTGCAGGACTGGAGTAGTAAATTGTGTCAAATTATTTAGTTTACAACTCCGTGGTTTACAAACATAAAACTAAGTCGACATTTGTATAAAATGGTATTTTAATGCCATTGTTTTTTAAAAGAGCTATACCTATACGAATTTTATATTTATTTTTATGCATGTTTTTATAATACATTTGATTTAAAAAAATACCTCGAATATTTTCATACGGATTTTATTATATTTATTTTACTACATAATAAAAATTAAAATACTTAGTTAATATTTTATTAGGAAGAATATTTAATCTTATGTGCAAAGTAACTTATTTTAAATAGTCTCTCTTTTTTTCTGTAATATCAGACAGCATGGGGGATGGAATAATAATCCAACTAGCCGCCAATTTAAATCTGCATATAAAAAATTGTTGATTCATATGCAAATTAAAGAAACATTCTCTGGAAATTGCATTCCTTTGGAAAATATTTCTATTTTAAATTGTAGTTCTGCAATAGACAAAATAAATTTAACTTACAATAAATTTAGAGCCCATGATATATTAGAAAATGACATGCCTGAAACTGAATATAACTTTAATTTTTCTTTGGAGTTGTCGGAGTACAACGAATATATTATAGTGTATATAAGTGGCTTTGTGGTAAAATCAATTTTAAAATCGTTAAAATGTGAAGAATGTATAAACGCTTTATTTTCAATAAACAGGGAAAATTTCCATGAACTAATATTTGTAAAAGACCGCGGTGGTCTTATTTATCCGTCATCTGATGTCATACAAATATGTAAGGAAACAGAAAAACATTTAAGACATTTCAAAACTGGAAAAAATATTCAAATAGATTTGAAGCTAAAAATTAAAATTATGTGGTGTTTTAAAAAAGTTTCAAAATTCAAATATTTTTAATGATTTAGAAATTCACCAATTGGATAATTTCCCTAATAATACCAATCATATTATTGAAATTATAAGGGCAATTTCAGAAACTTACATTAAAATTAGAGGTCATCATTTTACAAAAATGTTTCATAATGTAAAAACCACAAAAAGGCAAGTTTTAAAAATTTAATTATTGTTAATTGTTTTGTTATTTTTTTTAATAAAAATATTTTGATTTGTATTTCTTAGGAATCAGTCAGTACATGAAATGCTGCAAATTAAAAGACATAACAACACAATAAACAACCGCACTGATAGAAAATTTAAACGAAACATACTTCAATTTGTTACATTAATTATAAGGGGATAATTTTAATTTCTTTGCATCTTTCCATAATTTCACATAACACTTAACAAATTTGTAAAATCTTTACCTACATAAATTAAGACATCTCAAATAACATAAACAAACCAAAAAACACCAGATAGACTGTAACATACTTCATAACTTTAGTTGCGTCAAAACACTCGAAGCAAATAGAACGATGTAAATTTAGTTATTAATTAAAAAATAAACTTTAATAAATGCAAGTAAAATAAAATATTTTTTTTGTAAAAACTTGTAGTCTCTGATGATGGTTAATAAAACTGAAATGTAAGAAGGAAAAAAATTATTTTTTAATCAAACTGACCGAATCCCAAGAAATACAAATCAAGTTATTTGAAATCGACGATCAAGAACAAAATAGAAAATATCAATAAAAATATTGTTAACTTATATTGTGTTTTATTTTAAAAATTATATAAAATGCAATAAACATTTGCTTAATGTATTTATACTATTTAAATAAAATAATTGTATTATGTTTTCTTCATAAATATACTTTAAAAGAATTCAATTTAATAGCTATATATGAAAAGGTTAAATGCGGGCCTGCAGAAAGAGCGCCCGCCCACCTAATTTACCACACGTCGCTTCCCCGATTTATGGCACGCTCGGTACCGTACTAAATACTCAATACGCCAAGTCTATGTGGTCTGTGCATACAACAGAAACAATAAATACTGAATACAAATATAAAAGTCTACTTTTCAAATTAAGTCTCAAATAAAAATAATCCAAAGCCATTTTTTTGCAAGTGAAACACAATTTAAATAGGTGGTTCTCGATGGGAGAGGGGAAAGAAGCTTTGTGCACATTTTTTAAGCAATATGAACTCTCACTTCTGGTATTTGCATCTTCAGACTTAATTGTTTACCCAAACGTAACTGGAAAACAGCATATACAGATTATGTACTGCATGAATCATCAGACATGGGTCTCTTAAATGGCAACAAGACAATGTAAACCAGAGGGAGCTAAGCCGTCGCTTGTCAATCTAGGCATTAGGATAGCAGAGAATTCATTTTCCATCTAGCTGTCCTACAGTCGACATTGCATAATGCCACGATACGATGTCTTCCTTTAATGTACTATGTTTAATGATTCAGTACACAACCTGTTTATTACAATATTATTGTATAGACAATATTTTTTGTATCATTAACGGTAACATAAGTAATTTACTTAACACTAATAATTATTTATTGAATTTACAAATTTCAAAATATCACGTTACGCGAAGCAGTAATTTCATATTTGGCAGAACTTTTTGATAGTGTATTTAAACTTATTTTTTTGCACTTCAAAAAGACGAGTGCACAACATGGAATTTCTCATCGCGAATTGACCTGTGCAGTAGCTACTGAGTCTAATGTGTTTACCTGGTAATTAGGCGCCCACATTATTAAAAGTTTTGCAAATTTTAAAGCATAGAGTTTGTATATATGGATATTGTATGTCTAAATATATGTTAGCGGACTCCCCTTTTGGGTCCTCATAATGGCCAGGGCCATGATGTGTTCGCTATAGGACAGCCGAGTCAGGTGGTTCCCAAGTAGAGCATGCGCGAGAGCATAGCGACAGTCAGTAGTAGTATGTCGATTGTCAATGGCCTAGAACCTGACGATAGCTAAACGTGTACTTCAGATCAATAAACCAAGGGTGGTTTAGTTTTGACTTTTATTTAGGGCTAAACGCCCCCTTGACTTAGGTTGATTTAACATATATAACATCCAAATGATTATAAATAAATGAGAAATATGATATAAACAAACATACCATGCACTTTATCCAGAAAACAAATATGGTGAATATGGCCAAATTTATCTATTTCGGCTCTGAAATACCTTGTTAATCTGCATCCAACCACACCTCACCATAAGTGCTCTGTGGGATTCTTATATATAAAATAATTATGACACTACTGTTTTACATAAGCATTTCTCTACTGTGGTATGTTATTAACTCAATGGGTATAACTGATGAGAAAAATATTACAAACAAGGGCCCATGTTAATAATAATCATAATTTATTTACCCATAAAACTATATACAGATGATAAAAGTCCATTTATATTTATACCGAATCCAAAAAGTGTAGTCAGTAGAGCAAAAAATGAGCTGCACTTTTATTAAAGGAAATAGCAGGTATATTAAAGTTAAGTAGCACCGTTATTATGTCTTACCATAGACTTATTTTTAAGATAATACAGTTTTGCCGCCTATACGACAGGACTAGTTGACTGAGCCATCGCTTGATCTACTAACTACACTTTTTGGATTTAGTATAATGTAATATATGTAATCTCTGATTTCAAGAGTAAATAATAAAATAATTATTAGGTATTACATATGCATCCTTTCAAACCTAATATGATAACAATAATAAATACCTTAGTTCCTTATGTCCTGTACTGTCATTCTTATCTGAATGTGCTAGTATTAAAGTTTTAGGTAGATAATAAATCAAATACGACACTTCAAATACATTTTATAGCAGAAACTAGAAATGCATAAATAACGAGCTAAAAAATATCAGATTTTTTTAAAATATACATCATATGATAAAATCAAGATTTCACATTTTTAATTTTTCTGAAAAAATCGCATCGTTACTTTCTATTTTCATTTACGACATCATCAAAGCTAAATTTATTTACAGTACTATGGTTCCTTCATAAATTCTATTGGAAAATTTCTGAACAATTTAATCAAATTCTGTTTATTTACAAAGCAATGTTTTATGTTCATTTATTTATGGAATTATGGTGTTTCCTAATATTACAAAAAATAAAAGAATGGACAATGGAAAGGTAATTTTTGAAAATTCTAATCAGTCAATGAACAAGAATTAATTTTTTTAATAATAATTGAGCACCAATATTTATCACATAGGTTAGGCAAATAACCTTCTGGCATGGTAAATAAAATGTTTCATTTGATGGCACGTGTTTTGAATATGATCCTTACAGGGGGAATAATTTGTGAGGTCAAATCACATCAAAACAAAAACACACTATATTTCTAAGACACAGTTATACAACTAGCAACTATCGTCAATATTTCACATTTTCACAGTACCAAAAACAAAATTTGGTGGTTATCTTGATAAGTCGTCAGCTAAATATAGTTCACTGCCAAATCATGTGTTTTACAGGATTCTGCAACTTCTATTTGGTTGTCATGGCGAGTCCTAGAATAGGCATCTCTTATTTATTATTATTATTAGGTTAGGTTAGGTTAGGTTTGTTGTGAGTGGGTCTCAGTAGACCCTCCACTGCGGCCATCAGCAGGCCTATTGTGGCTCATTATTATTATTAACTCGGAGTAACTTATAACAGAATTTTGTGACCCGTAAACATCAATAAGTTGTCAACTGACAGAAGACCTTAGGTTGTTTCCCAAATTCACGGCAGCTATGTATGTTGTCAGCCTGACAGACAATAATTGTGACAAAGAATTAAAATAAAATTAAATTAAAAAAAAAACCAAATGACGGAATTGCCGAAAAAGCTGTACAGTGTTGCCAATGTAGGAAAACGCTGAACTATGACGATTCGACACACTTATATTATCCAGCTAACTAGATTTAGGTAGAGGAGAGCTACATTGTAAACTACACATTGTTACTGGGATAATTTCTCCACAGGCATATCGAGAAAATAAATATAAATTATTAGATTTCAATTTTTTTTTGTTCTTTTTTTAGAAAAATTTTTTTTTCTTTTATGGTCTACAATTTATTTATAATTTTGTTGAATCTTGTTTATATGGGATATAAATCATATTTCCTGTGAAAACTGAAAACTCAGAATATGACTAAAAACATATACCAATTAAAAAAAGAAACGAAATATCTAACGTTCTTGAAATATCATACCCACAAAATTTAGATCGAATACATACACATTTATATATAGCACACATCAATCTGAAAATACTCGACGTTTATGGGGATCCCAAAACGTGAGGATACATTTGTCAAAAACTCTGATTTATGGGGTGAACACATTTACCTAGCTAAAAATAAAGTTAATGAAATAAATTATCTCACCAACACAGGACTAGTGATAAAATAGATTCTACAAACTTGGGATATATTGTAAAATAAATGAGGTGATTAAGGGGCCTAGTCGTAAAAAAGGTTCGGATAGCTGTGTCACTCTCTAGAAAGTTTTTATACATGCGCCGCTGAATAATTTTGCTCTTGACTGTACCTTCACTGGACGTTTTATTCACCGTCTTCATTGAGGTGCGATTCCCGATAGAGGTAACAATTCCTTGCTCCATTTGTAGTGATAAAGATACTTATTTAGAAAATTCATTTTAACCAAATAGTGCGGAATAAAAGTCTGAAACTTGCTGAGCATAATTATGAAGATTCATTCTAGAAGACATGTATGAATTTTACCGATTGATATCATAATTCACGAGCTAATCCCGTTCAAATTTCACTTATATTTACAGTATAAATTTTCCCTAGATAAAGTGAAAATTAATTAAAATAGATATACATGTACACTCTAATACACTTTCAACTACTGATCCTCCAAATTTGGTCTAATTTGACCAAACCGTATGGAAAATAAATTTTGAAAAATTACCTTACAAACACTGATTCGATTAGCCCCCTTAAGGTCAGAAGATAAGTGCATTCTGGGAATTTTGCGAAACCTCCACTGTACCATGAATTAGGGAGGTTCTCATACCATAGATGAATGGACCTCTCAATTTTGTATACTTTTCGAAAAATACACTAAACCTCTTCAACTTACACAGACTCGGCCTAGATTCGACTCAACTGTCTGTGAGCAAAGATATGACAGCCTCATCAAGTGATGATTTACTGAAATAAAAATGTCGTATACCATTCTTACTGTTATGAAATTATTAACTTGAATCAGTATCTTGAAAAGACTATAAAATAATTTCAGTCAGTATTTCAGTAAAGTCATATGATCAATTGTTTTGACAAAATTGTAAGGTTTTCAACTGTGTTTTTGCAGATAGAATCATGGTATAAGTAGTTTAATTATGTAGGTTTTTCTTTTTCATTTATTTAACGTCGGTCTATTTCCGTTACCAGGGCCAATCACTAACGCCAGGAGAAGCTTTCCCCCACTTGGAAACTTTGTCAAACTTTTCTATCAAAGAGTAAGAATTTTTTAATTGCCTAACATCTAATAAACAAGCTGCTTTATATCCCCTCCAAAGGATGGATGATATCAACTACACAACCCTCGCCTGAGATTGCATAATAATAATAATAATTATTGGTGTCAATATATAACTGGCCTCTGCATATACTGATATACAGCTGCTAGATGACAGGATGAGATCACCAAGTTTCACTAGGGTTACCCATCCAAATTATTGACTGTGACTACCGTTGCTCAACTTTCGTATCGAATTAAGAGTGTGTTGAGTCAGATCTATGCTCATCCCTATTAGGTACGTAAAGTGTATTCACGGAAACCAGTCAGGAGATATAAACAGATAGCGCATATTGCACATGTGCATGAGGCTGTATGCGCAATGATTGATTAATTGAGTACTGTCTTGGTTTAGTTCGAGTGAAGTCGTTTTGTGGAAAATTAAAATGTCGAGTTCTAAACATTACTTATAATTTTGGTTAAAGTTACCCTAAAACCAAGAAGTCATGAGAGTTCAATCAATGCCTCCACATGTCGAGGCTTCAGTTCGGTGTATCATAACTAATTGTAAGCGAAAAATTAAGGACCGTGTACGATATGATGTTCTGTTTAAAAAATGTAAAATAAAATTTTTGCTGGTAGGGCGTTGTTTCCGAGTTATTATACTTCAGTTTCTGCATGTGATAAATTTTTAACTTTAATATATATTTCAAGTCTTGAAATAAATGATATAAAAAGCAAATCATAAGTGAGGTGACAGAACAAAATTGTTTCAGAGTTTATTGGACTTCAAAGTTGCTTTGTTGGTTTAGTTGTTCTGTTAAACATGCAGTTTTCTAACGAGGAATACGCAGATATTATTTTTGTGTATGGCTTTTTGGGACGGCAATGCATTAAAAGCTTGCAGGGAGTACAATAGGAGATTCCTTAATAGCCGACAACCATCTCATCGGGTATTTTCAGACGCTTTTCCAAGGCATTCGTAAGTTTGGAATTGGTAATTCTCCTATTGGTGCTAGTGGTCCTTCCCGAATTCACGTTGTTGAAATAGAAGTGATAGATCGTGTGCTTAAAAATCCGGGAACTACTACTAGGTGGATTGCTGCCCGTCATAATGTATCCCATAGTTTTGTTTGGAGTACCTTAAACAGAGAAGTTTTACATCCATCGCTTGGTTAAACGAAACTTATAATGGGAGATGGATTGATCGGTGTGGTCAGGTGCTATCACCTGACTTGATCCTCTGAATGATTTTGTATGGGGACATTTAAAACAATTGTTTATGTAGTGGAAATTGATAACCATGAGCAATTAATGCAAAGAATAATGAATGCAGCGAAATACTTTCAAAATAGACAAAACTTCCGATCAGTATACAATTCGCTTATTTTGAGCTGCCAAGCTTGTATCCGCGCTAATGGTGGTATTTTTGAGCATTTGTTATAATTATTTTATTATTTGTATTGTTTTTTGTAGTTAATAATAATAATATAATAATACTTTATTGTCGTATGATCTATAAGATATTGGCGTCATTTTGAAAAGTAAATTACGGTACAATAATTAAAATACATAAGAAAAATAAAATCACACTGACCAAACGAGAATACTATTAAAATGATTATTTAAAACAGAGAGTTTTATATCCTAATAAAAAATAACATGTAATTATTTACTATTAAAATACGTGAAGATTACTTGTAATATTCTTGAAGAGAGTAAAAACAGTTGTCTAGAAGGTAGCATTTTATGTCTTTTTTAAATTTGGCTATAGAATTAATATCCTTAAAGGAGGTAGGTAAGTGATTGTAAATACCACTACAAAAACAATAGGGACTTTTCCTATATAATGACATATTAAAATTTGAAATATAAATATTAGTATTGGATCTAGTGTTATGAGCGTGCACTGAGTTATTTTGTGGAAATTTTCCTTGATTCAATTTAACAAAAATAAGTGCTTGGTAAATAATTATATAGGGAAGTGGTAGAATACGATGCATTTTAAAAAAGAGGTCTACGATTCTAGTGGACTAGCAGAAAAAATTTTGCGTATTATTCTTTTTTGGATAACAAAAATACGATTCATTTCAGTTGTTTGGCCCCAGTAAATTACCATATAGTTTAACTGAGAACATGTCAAGGCGTTATAGACATTCAGAAGATTTTTAGTATCTAAGATATTTTTTAGATCGACTATTGCGAAATATGCAGAATTTAACTTTTTGGTCACAAAACCAATATGTGTGTCCCAAGTTAATTGATGATCAACGTAGAGACCTAAAAACTTACAGTTATCTAATCTTTTTAGCACAGAGTCACTTAGTTTTAGATTGAATTCAGAAACTTTAGGTCTTTTTGAGAAAATAATGTGGTGCGTTTTAGATGGATTAAGAACAAGCTTGTTTTTACTACACCAAGTATAGGAATCAGAGAGCACCATCAGTGCATTGCAACATTTGTTATAATTATTTTATTATTTGTATTGTTTTTTGTAGTTAATAATACATTCATTTTTGTAAATCAATTATTATTACCATAATAACTTATTGTATCATTTTTATGCTCCTTCATTTATCTCACTAAGTTATGAAACAATTGTATTTCTAACAAAAAAAAATATGTACTTGAAAATTCTTATTAATGTTTTGTTTCGCAACGACATACTTTTTATATCATTTATTGCAGGGCATGGTATTGTTTATTAAAGTTACAAATTGATCACATACAGGAAATTTAAAGTCAAATAACTCGGAAACAAAGCCCTACCGGCAAACATTTTATTTTGCATTTTTTAAACAGAATATCACACCATACAAGTTCCTTAACTTTTTCACCCCGAGTTATGAAACACCCCTATATATATAATTTCTAACTTTATTACAATTCTAATTTAATAATTTTTTGGGTTTTCATTCATGCTCACGATTTCCGCCTACATCCACCGACATAATGCAACATTACGTGTGCCATATTACCACCTAAGGCACTCCTATTGGATAGACTACACACCACTGCTGCCTTATATCCCCAGAGATATTGAGCCCTTTGTCGAGAAGGTTTACTCAGGCTACTTGATCAAAATGGTCATCCTAATAATCGGTGTATTCGGGATGATGAACATTTCGGACACAAAAGCAGGCCACATTTGGAAAGTGGTCATTTAAGGACCTCTTTGTCTGCTTAAGGCACATGATTCTGGAATTTTCACTCACTAATCCCGTAAATAGTTAGCAGTTGTAATTAATTGGCCTTTACTTCCATGAGCTACGGGAGGACTGTTTGGCATCAGGAGGACTATCCAGCAAGGTGTCAGCTAGTAATCCCAATAAAAAAATAACGTGTGGCATTCATAAGAAATAATTACAAAGCAAAGATTATGGTATTAATTATGGTAATTATAAACCACACAGTTAAAAAAGTTTCATTTCGAAATGTTTTACGTTTCAGTGTTAATAAACCAGTCTAAATGTTTTGGCTTCTCAGGCCTTTTTCGAGAATATGTTTGTATGATATATAAAGTTAAAACCGCACTGATTTGTTTGTCAAATGCTTTTAAACAAATTATAATAAAATATAAATAAATATATAAAATTTTTAATTTTAACTATAATACTGATTCATAGAGAGCTGTTTATAAATACTAAAGTTTACCTTATTATTTTAAATTGAGTATTGTCATTTTTCTAAATTAAAAATTAAAGAGAAAAATAGGGTGAACCATATCTCAGTAACACTCAGCATATACTCTAGTTATAAACTGAGTGTTAAAGAAAGATTCATACTTTCATACAGTTGAACAATTGCACCTTTTTATTTATTTGCTAAAGATAAAAACTATTAGAGGTTTTCAATTTTGTCAAATTTCTTATAGATATTTTCGAATAAAATCCTATTGATATGACATGTCCATTTTACTAGACATTTAACATAAAATATAAAATGATTCTAATTTAATTAAATTACTATTCTTAGTGCAACTTGAAATGACCTCACATACAAAAGGGTTTCCTCTACAAATACAATTTGTAAAATATTACAAAAGAACTTTCTTTTATCAATTATTGTTTAGGAAAAATATCTTTTTAGTTTTGTTGATGTTATTTCATTTACCATGCCTTTAGGTTTTACCATATATTAAAAGTTCCTGTCGTTTCGTTAACAGTCCCTATGGCACTCTTCGGATCTGGAGCAAACGAGCTCCAGTCAGTTTTTACACAAGCACTAAGTTTTGTACCACAAAAGTCATCATAATCACCGTCTATCGCACAAACCTTTTCTATAGTGTAAAACTGTGGAAACAGCACATCGATCCAGTCTAAATGTGACTGACCTACTATCCTAGAATTCGATTGGCTCATTTGTTCCAAAATTACTCTCTGTGAATTATTTGGCAGAAATTTTTCATACAGGCCATTAAATTCTTTTGAGCTAGTTGAGCCACCATTTAAAAATAATGCTTGAATAGTTTTAATCGGGTTGCCAGAAAAAAACTTCTAGTGGAATTATCAAAAATTTAACTTCCGCTAATACTGTAGTTTTGTAAATTAACTTGACTATCCAAACACCTGCAAAATATAATATAAAATAAGCTGAAGAAAAATTGATCACAAGACTGCAGCTAGAACTACATTTTGAGGAATTTCTGACCTTTCGATAAACCAATTGTTAAAAAATGAACAGTATCTTAGACTTGTATCATATACATAAATGATTAGAAAAAAAGGAGTTTAGAAATTAAAAAAAAAAAACCAAAAAAATCGAAAATACCGCTTGTTATTTGTGGTTATGTATGTATTTTTTTTCATTTTCCACTTACCTGGTAAAAGAGGCTGTTTTAAGACAGGCTTAACGTGGCCAATCAAAGTGGATTCATCCAATGTAAAATCCGTTACGTCGTGTAAATTGCCATTAGGACTGATCCACAGACAAGTCAAATTATATACTTTCGAGCTGTGTTGAGAAGAAAAACGATAAATTAATACTGGTTCTGAAAATGGCGACAAAATTTGAAGAAAATTTCTTGAGATCTGTTCCTTTTGATCATAATCACTACTAACTAACAATACCTCAAGATGCTGCATTAACGGAGACACCTTTGTTAAAGTTATATTACTAATCGGTTTAACTGCAACTTCTATGTTACTCTCTGAAGTCTTCAGATAAAATAAAGTAAATTTATATGAGTCTTTATAATGAAATGAGTGCACTTGTAAAAGAGAACCGATTTCTACATCACATGATGTCGAATTAGATTTGCGCAATATTTTTGAAATATGGCGTTTAACACTACTTCCTAAAGTTAATAAACCATCATCGGGTGTTACGCCTAGGTCATGATGATGGTAAATGCTTTGCCAATAGCTGTGTAAGTTACGAACATTTATTGAAGGTTCTTCCAAACCATACAGCCAAAGCTCTAATTGCAATATCACAGCCTGATTTATGATTGGTTCAAATTTTCTTGCGAAGTACAACTGTCTAGAGAGCGTATTTTGTATTCTGGACCAATCATCTGGCCTAAAATCATTTGGACTACACCCACACCAATCCACAACATGTTTATATTGACATTTGCAGCCAAGTTTCCGTTTCCAATTTGTAACATGCAAATTATTGTCAATGTAAGTATCGCAGAACTTTGAATTCCTCAGGACTGTATGGAAAAATGATTCTGCAGGTAGCAGAGTGTGTTTGAAAATTTTTAACAACCCTGAAACTAAGTCATCAGGTATAGGATTTGCTACATATTGTACAAATTTTCTGGACAGTGCGACCCAATCACTTCCCCCATCAACTTGCACGCCATAAGGTAAACGGCGATCACCAACACGCCACATCCTAGTTTCACATTCAACAAATGTTTTATCTAAGCCTTGCTTTTGGATGAAACGTTGCACTTCACGACCGTGGGATTTGACAAAATTACGATTTTGGTTTGCCCCAAGAAATTGTGTCAGTTGTGCAACAGTTTTTACAGGAAAATCTGACTCACTAAGATTTAGAACAAAGTCCCATTTCCATTCTGCAAAACTGAGCAGTTCCCACATGCAGGATCTGAGCATTTCCAAAAGTGAGGCACCTCCCCATATGGTGGCAAATCGTTGACGTGTAAGACGAACATTGGGTAATATTTTTTCTAAAGCTAATAGTTCCCTGTATAAATAGTCTTGCCTCTGAAATTTTTTGAAATATTGAAAACCACAGGAAACAGGTAATTGATATCTATGGTTACTTTAAACACAAAAAATTAGAATAGATCATACTTACAACATCAACGTGAATGTAATAATAGTGGTCCTTATGATATAAAATTTTTAGAAGTCTTTTGACTTGTCTCACAGCTCTTCCATTTAAAGTTAGTAGAAAAACTATTTTCACTGAACTATTACCATTACTAACTTCTGTATTGGCGGTCTGTGGAATAAACTCTACAAAATATTAACACAATCAAAATTCATGTAAAACCTTATAAAAATTTATGAAGGTTATAAAAATGCGAAACTGATACTCTGCAATATACTAGTAATAATACAAGTCATTCACTCTATTTTTACAAAATAGTACACTAAAATTTTTACCATGTTCGATTATTGCACTAGTGCAACATTTATTGCACTAAATGTATCTCTACCTCTTATTAATAAAGTGAGAGGAATAAAGAGCGAGATGCACAGTAAAAAATATTAAATCATTTTAACACGCGCCAGTATATAGTCCACACTGCTGTTTTTGTAATATTAGTATATTAGGAAAGGTAATTTTACACAGTAAATTTTACATATTAACATGTAATCGAATTTATGTGAATTATAAGAAACTGTAGAAAAACAATGTAGAAAAAAAATAACATGTAATGTTGATTTAGGGTCACCCCAAGAGACCCTACCTGTTTCTCCACTTATATTAGTGTACATTTTGACCACCACAATTTGTAAATTGACGCGTATAATATTTCTTCAAATAATTTAGTTAATGTACACTTATATTGTGTGAAAGATATTTGCAGATATTTAAGATTAGCATTTAGTAATTTTACGATATTTTTTTTTCTGTGTACATTCAGCACACACTAATGTGGTAAATCGAAAACGGTATGTGTTTTATAACCTTTAACCCAAATTCCTGACCATCCATATAACATTTTGAGATAATTTTTTGTTTATATGCCCAATTAGTCATGTAATGGTCGTGAAAATAATTTTAATGACTGCAGGTCATCTAAGAGTTGTTATAAGGTTACACCCACGACTATCGAAACTCCTTGTCGTATGAAGGTTATATGCTACACATAAGATGACTAATTGGACGCTAAAAGTGGATGGTCTTGAGACAGTAGTTATGAGGTTGTAGAGGTTGTTGTCATCTACAATACAACCCTTAACATGACTTAAGGAATATAGTTGTATAAGGATAGTTAAAAAAATAATATGATTTTATTATGACCCTGTAGAAAGATAGTTGTACAAAGATCATTAAAAAACGTGATGAGACCTCAATAGGACTGTGAGACAAAATATTACCTAAAATTGTAGGGAGTTGTAAAAGAGGTCATATTGATTTTGAATACGACCCATAAATGATAATATGGTGGCCAAAAATTGACAGCAGTAACAGAGGATATATTAATATTGAAAATGACCTAGACATGACCCATGAATATGGTGCTCCAAAAAGTGGTAGCTATAACAGAGGTTCAATACAACCTCGGCATGATTCATGAATCATTAATAAAAATTGACCAATTTGTTGCTGTCAATGTTCATCTATGAATAAAAGTACGAGAATGAACATCTCTTACAAAGTTTAAAGATGTTCATCCTCCTAGCCCAACCAACCAGTTTTTAGATAAGTGTAAGTAGTTAAAATTATAGCCGACGATTTTTTTCTTTTTGGGAAGCTCGGAAACCCAGTTTTTAGATAAATGCCTGCGTGTGGCCAAAATTTAAGAATTTCGCTTCATTGCGTTTACTCCCTCACTTAATTTTCTCCTGTATAGGGGCTTCAGAGCCTTTCCGGTTGCATAAGACCCTAGAAACGGCTCTGATCGCGCATAACCTCAACACACATAATAAAATTTTACACTTTCAGAATCCAAAATTATTTAACAAATTTGCACCAAATTATTATAATCAAGTAGCATGACTATTAATGACTATTAAATGTCATATGTGCTTATCTGCTTTTTTTTCTTTCACCAAAATATGCGCGAGTCATCCATGCAACGCCACGAAACCGTCGCAGATGTAAAAATAAGAATCAAAGGTAGTTTAAAGCATACAAAATGACAATGTAGTCATATGAAATAACAGTTGTCACGTGAACCATGTGAACATGACATTGGGCAGTCGGTCATATTACTTCTGTATGAATAAGACTCTATGATCGTTTCAAAAATATAAAACGACTAGAGTAATTTAAAAAACAGTCTACAATAATGAAGTTGCTTAGTGAGTTAGTAGTTAGTTTTCTTATTAGTTCTCTATAATTGTTTAAATAAATATTATATTAAACATAAAGGCCTAAATTAATTTACATTTATACATTCAATATGGCTACGATTTTATATGACTGCTTGGTAGTTTCACATATAAATTTATAACTATTAGGTCCTAAGTAATTTCGGCCATATTTTTAGTTGGAAATTTGGCATCCATGTTTAACAAACAGAAATATTAAAACTTTAAATTTAATTTGTCGGTTTATTACATAGAAATTTGATTAGAAAATATATTTCTTCAATATTACCAATTATGCTCTACAAATATGTATATATTTTAACTCTTTTAAACCAATATTTAAAATACGCTTATTATTTATGATTTCTTAAATTTTCTTTGATTTTCATTATTTGGAAGGCGAGTTGTATTTTTTTAGGCTATCTTTGCCACTTTTACAGTAGAAAAAATTTCCAACAGTTTTGGTATCATAACATAGCTAGAAATCGATATAAACATCTAACATTTTCTTATAATAACACCACGTAGGTACTTAGTTTCATACTTAATACAGTTTGATTATTGACGTTTTATTTATCCCTACTATAAACAGATGAATACAAGATGTACATATAGATACAATACATACTGATTCGATTACGTTCTATTGTCGTATTTGAACAAATATCAGATCATAGATCTATCGAAGTCATATCAAAGATTGTTGCGACTTCATAATGACTCTATATGACAATATCACAATCAATTCTTAGGACACAACCTAATAGTTCTATAAAGATCATGACAACCATTTCCCAACCATCCAAATTTGGTCGTAAGTGTTGTAATAAGGTTGTCATGTCTAAATACAAGTTGTATTTTACGTCGTGATGACGTCGTTACGTTTCTTATAAGCCTAAAGATGTTACTTGTGTTTAATCAAGTGCAACCAGAAACTATCATCAGCACATAAAATCATCAAACTAGGGTAGAATTATCTGCTCGGTCATCAGCAATGGATGGCCAAATGAATTCATATATTTCAACACAAACATGTACTACAAAGAAACAAAAGAGCAATGCATGGAGGTATTAGTTCCTTTAAAAAGATAACATGACTTTTTAGCAGAGTTTTCAGTAATTAATCAACTTATTATACATTAACAAATTATACTGTGTATCTCTTAAATGAAAATAGAAAACTGTTGTTTTGTAAATCTGAAGATTAGAGGAAGATGGCAGATGACATCTTATTCAAGATGCTTAGCTCAACACATAGGTCTAGGGCGACTCATTTACAAACATCCAGCTCATAGCCGTGCTCCTAGCTGACGTTTCCTGAAAGTCTGGTATTGGTCGAAAACTTTAGGCAACATGTTCCTTGACTAATGTTAATTTTAACCAGCTGTAAAAATCCACACCACTATTGCCACTTCATCATATTGCTATCATTCCTGAGTACAAGTTTACTTTGTATATACTTTTACCTCTTAGTCCAAGAGCTAGTAACACGTGTTTCATGAAGTGTTTGATGCACCTTAAAATTTTTCAAATGTAGTATCTATGAGATAAAAAGCCAGAATACCTGTGTTGGCTTAGCCCAACCCGGGACACCAGGTACTGCGCATAATAGAAAGGTGTAATAAAATTGAACCCGAAAGAAGTGTTTAATTCAGAGGCCAACAAACTTTAATCGAAATTTTAAATAATTTTAAAAATAAAATTTAATAAGGCAGACATTTTTGAGAGGGTTTACATATAATTAATCCTCCCCAAAGTTTTTTTTTTTTTTAAATACAATTTGAAGTGTTTGATTCACTCTGAAATTTTAATAGCCTCTTAATTAAATATTAAAAAAATTAATAACAAAAAGCCAAGACACTTTTTCCGGGGTTTAATTACCGGCAAACATGAAAATAACTCTTATTTAAAATAGAAAGAGATAGGTAGTGCGTGGTTGGCGGCGTGAGTGAGAGCACCGATCACCGCAGTAGCTCACTCCCTTTCTACGCTCTCATTGGTTATTGGTCACGTGTCCTTTACCAGCTGTACCGGCAGAACATTGTTTATTTTCAGTTAACCCTCGTTGTTGTGAGCACATGTTTTAAGTTTCTCTTTTAATACCTGTGTAAATCAGGAAAATTATTTGTTAAAAAATATATAATTTGTTATTAACAATTTATAGTACGATTTTAAATAAAATGTCGAGTGAAAAAATGAAAAGTGTATCGTGTGTGATGTGTAAAAAGAAAGATGCTGGCAAAGTTAATCTATTTACTGAGACAACTTTAAATAAATGTCGAATCACATTAAAAATCCGTCAAGAATATAATTTAAAGTACAGTACACAATCTCCTTTTTTTTCTTCTATAACATTTCAATTTAAATTTTTCATTATGACTTAATTGCACAATTGTTGTATTTTCAGAAATTTAAAGTTAAAAAAAAAAATTGTGTAAATAATGAAAAATTTTTTAGTTCTATTCATAAGTATGAATTTTAAACTTACAGCTGGTAAAGGACACGTAACCAACAACCAATGAAAGCGTAGAAAGGAAGTGAGCTATTGCGGTGATCGGTGCTCTCAGTCACGCCGCCAACCACGCGCTACCTATCTCTTTCTATTTTAAATAAGAGTTTTTTTCATGTTTACCGGTAATTAAACCCCGGAAAAAGTGTCTGGCTTTTTGTTATTAATTTTTTTAATATTTAATTAAGAGGCTATTAAAATTTCAGAGAGAATCAAACACTTCAAATTGTATTTAAAAAAAAAAACTTTGGGGAGGATTAATTATATTTAAACCCCCTCAAAAATGTCTGCCTTATTAAATTTTATTTTTAAAATTATTTAAAATTTCGATTAAAGTTTGTTGGCCTCTGAATTAAACACTTCTTTCGGGTTCAATTTTATTACACCTTTCTATTATGCGCAGTACCTGGTGTCCCGGGTTGGGCTTAGACGACACAGGTATTCTGGCTTTTTTTCTCATAGATACTGGATTTGAAAAATTTTAAGGTGCATCAAACACTTCATGAAACACGCGTTACTAGCTCTCCGACTATCTCAGATTAAATTTGTTGAGAGCTCATCAATAACATCCAGAAAAGATTTTTAAGCCTTTCTACTGCTTATTCCATTCATTCTACTATCATAACTTTGTTTAACAATCAGTCTTCACATTTATTCATCTACCTTCATCCATTATAAATATTCTAATAAATAAATTCTTTCACTTGCTCTACATAACATCCTGAAGTGGGTTGGAATCTCTGCTGTGATGATAACACTGACGTAGTTTTCCACAATACACCAAAACACTATATACTGCACTCGACGCGCGCTTCGTCAACTAAGTTGGCATCATCTGGAGATTAAAACTAACCTTATGCTAACAAGTTGTCACTATTCATACTATTTTTTACACTGTGATTTCCAAGCTTGAATCCAGCTATCTAGTTTTTTTTTGGTAAATTCCTAACTAATTTTTAATTGTTAATATCTATTTTATGGTCTGTGGTTGATACAGAAGTCACTGATATAGACAATAAACAGTCGTTTCGCATCAGTTAAATTCACATATGAAATTGAAAACTCTGGACAACTACCATTTTTAGATTATTAGTAATTAGAAATAGTGAAAATAAATTAGAATCTGACATATACAGAAAAGATATCAATACTCTAAGATATATCCTTAAGGACTCTCACCATTGTGCTCAACACAAAATGGCGAGTTTTAATTTTCTAGTTCATCATCTATTAAGTTCCCCCTCAATAAGGAGAAGTTTGAAAAAGAAAAGGCATTAATCAAGGATATAGTTGCGAGTAATGGATATTTTCTAAGTTTAATTGATAAAATTATTAAGAAACAAAGAAACGTAACACTTCGAAATTCCTCGCTCTTTCAGAATGAAAGAAAATATCGGAAATTTGTACAGATTCCCATTGATCCTCGATTGGTAACATTTTTAAAGATATAGGTATGACAGTGGTTCATTCATCGGGAAATAAACTACAACTTTTAGAAAATCCAAAAGTGAAACAAAGGAAACGTCGGGGAATTACGAAACTAGCTGTAAGGCCTGTAATCAAAAGTATGTGGGACAAACTAGATGATCAATTCAAACTAGATTCGAGAAGCATATGCCTAGTGTTGTGAGGGCCGAATATTTCCGAGCGATTATTCCGGAATATTGCGTAAGTTACGGTATTATTCACACCCCCGAGAAGGAACAAAGAAATATTTCAGAAACTTTCAAAGCATTTTCGGGAATGTTCTCGGGTATATTCTAGGGAACGTTTTCGAGAATGTTTCTCAGAACTTTGTTCAAAGGTTATATAATTATATGAAGATTTTAAAGGAATATTTTCTGTGGAATTCACAAAATATTTAGCCAAAATCATTTGTGGAGCACGAATTTCATTTGGCAACTCTTACGAGGTCAGATAATATAAATTGGTGTAAAGGTGTATATTAAGACAAAATTAAAATATTTAGCAGCAGCTAGGTATTCTAAGTTTACATGCTTCAATAGCGGTTACTGAGAGGTTATTTAGTACTTACTCCTTCGAGCACTGTAAGAAAAAAAATCGATTGACTACAGGAAGGTAAATTATTATACAGTGTACACGATACAAAATTGTTCAAAGGGCCAAGAACTTCTATTAATCTTTTTCCTGAGACTAAAATGTGCCCGCGTTTCAAACTCAGCAAAGAACTTGGCTCTTATAAGGAAGTACTTGAGTAACCAAAAGAAGGGGCACTACATAGATAGTCTATTATCATGTAAATATTCATCGCTCCAAATCTTGGACGTCGAAATTTTTATATCGACACGAACAACGCATGTTTACGACATTTTCAATTTTGACAAGAATTGCACAATCTTGAGATCATGAGTTCCCCTTCTGAGAACGAGAATAAACCATAGGCCCAGATGTCGGTTCTCTGAGAACCATTCAAGACATATTGATTTCAGTTAACGAAGAAAATTAAACAGATTTTAATATGACTCGAGATAGAAACAATAAATTTTTTTATGCTAAACTGTTATAATTCACTTTGTTTTCCTGTAAAAATAAATTACTGTTATTATACTAAAATGATGTAATAGACAGGCTGAAGGACTCCGGTTGATGACTTTTTGGTTATATTTGTATTAGTTTATTGTATGACCAATAAAAAATCTTTTATTATTTTTTATATAATATGAAAGAGAATGATAAATAAAGTTTTATGGTCTTATTAACAGAATTCTACTTAATTCTTCTTTTTCTTTCTTGGGGCTTATTACCACATAGATACTTCTTGGTCATCTAAAAGTATGATATTGGAAAAATATCCAAGAATTATTTATGTGGTAGTAAGCCCCAGGAAAGAAACATTTAGAGAATACCACAAATAACATTCAGACAATATTTAGTTTTCTAGTAATTCCCCTACATTAATTTAACTAAAATAAAACGTTATTTTGATACCACTGAAGCTATAATTAAATTAATCAATGTACTTAATGTATTATATAATTAAGTTTATACATAGTATATTCTCCATAAAATATCTATAATTTCCTAAATAAATTAAATATTTTCGAATATTCTAAAAAATTCTCGAATATTCCCGAATATTCTCAACAATCAATAAATTACCGAAATTTTACAACACTACATATGCCTCATCTCAAATATGGTAATACAGATAAATCTAGTGTTATCCAACATACATTTGAGAACAATCATAAAATAGATATAGATTTTAAGATTAATTAGGAATATAACAAATACTAGACAGATGGACAGAGGGCCAATCCGAAACAACCCGCTCTATTGCTATGTGTGTCACAGTTCGCCGAACCGTGACAATAGTTTAGGTATAAATAGGGTAAATTGTTAGCATAAGGTTAGTTTTAATTTTCAGATGATGCCAACTTGGTTGGCGAAACGTGCGTCGAGTGCCGTATATAGTATTTTAGTGTTTTGTGAAAAACTACATCAATGTTATCTATATAACATTACAAAGAGAAAATATAAGTCAGATTACTTTTAATTCCAGTCTGGTAGATGTTAATAGTGTAGTATCCTCCACAAGTGGCATGTTGATCTCCAGGGCATTTCAAATTACAAGAAGAATCAGGAACTTTAGATGTTAATGGTGGTTCATCAATACCACAAAAACATTCATTTCTACAAATTAAAAATAAATATTAGTATAATTTTTATTACACACATACCTACATGACATACTTTCTAATAATCTGTAATCACTATTTTATTTCTGACTCACTAAATTGATTTCTTTTCAAGAATAAAGCAATAAACAGGCACATAATGAATCTACCTGTGATGATGGTGGAAGCAAAAAAAAATAAAACCATTGCTTAGAGTATTCTATATGTAAATTTTTAGCAGCAGAGGTAGAGGCAACTGCCTTGACACATTAGGGCTCCACTTGCTTTTATGGTTTAGTCCTTTGCTAGTGTTATTTGATAAAAAAGAGAAGGCCAATAAGAATGTGAGATTTTTCAATGAATATAATTACTGATAAATTTATATTTTAAGATGCAACACGGAATGAATTGAACAATGATTAGAATCAAATAAAATTTGAAATAAAGTTATCTTTGAAAATGAAAACTGAACATTACTAAAAAAATAATGCATGGAACTTATTTGTTTTTAGTAGAATTGAAACCGGATCTATATTTCAAGGATTTAATATCACATAGAATATGATTATTTATTTCTTATCCCATTATGGCAAGCAAAAAAATACTTACGAATACTGAACTCCAGCATAAGGAAATCCAGATTGTAAACACAATTTCATGCAATATTTAGGCGAATTATCCTTTTTATTTACTCCCAAGTATCCATTCAGCAACCTGTAGTTTTTTTTCGTCTTTAAAGCAACCTAGTTCTCTACCGGCAACAAACCCTGGTGCAGGGCAGGAACCTTTTAACTCAGTGGGATATAATTTATCAGCAAATGAAAGGCACGTAATGTTTGATATAAGTTGTTTACATTTTTGAGTTTTAGCGCGATTTATTGCTGAAACTGCCTCCTTTGTTGTAATCTCACATGGAAGCACAAACTCTAACTCATCGTATTTTAAAAAATGTGTTTGATTATTTGATACTTTGTGTTTCTTGGTTTTTGGTGATATTGCATTAGCATCTTCATCATCAAGACTTTCAAGTTTACCCTTTCTAGCAGAATTAGCTTCTCCTTCTTGATCTAATTCATTGTCAATATTTAGCGGCCTCCACTGGTTCTCTTCTGGTTCCACATTTTTGTTTAGGGCTAAAAATCTAGCAGCGAGGAATATTTGTAAACACAGAATCACAAAACCGATGGCAAAGAGTGTCCTGTATCTTCGCATCCATTTATTGTTCTTGGGGCTGTTTTTTACCATTTCACTTTTTTAAAATAAACCATATCTGGTTTAAACATAACCTAAATCAATTTTCAACACATTAATATCATATGCAGTTGTGAAAATGCATTTACCATATAATTTATTGCACAATGTAGATACATTTTTTTAAAAATATATTAGTAATCAAAGAAAATTATTTAAACAAATACAGATGACACCCAGCACTGACAACTAAAAAAGTGTCACCAACTACACGATACACAATAGAGTAAATTCCCTAAGAATTATTAAATAATATTTTCTTTTCTATGCTATATTTTTATACATCCTTTAAACAAGTAAACGGAAAATTATGTTATTAATTATATTTCCAAATAAATCGATTTGTTAATTATCAATGTTGCCAAAAGCAGTATTTGAATTCCATGGAAGTTTAGATTTTGCTTGTTGGTAGTATTGTAAATATATGCAAATATTTCTAGAAAAATGTCAAAATTGTTAAGATCGTCCCATTTTTTGTTGGGGTTAGGTAATTTTCATAAATTTTCAGCAATGTTATGAAACATTTCGTATGATATGTCACGTCGTCCATCCCCTTTAGATAACGAACAATGTAGACAATGCTCTAGCTTCGAGGATTATGTCAAATCAACAAAAAAACAAGTTAAAGAAGAAGGGTGCAGTGATCCCTTAAGCAACGTGAGTAGAAGAACCTCTTGATTGTAAATAATACGAATTATTTTTCAATTGTAAATTGTAGGATGATGTGGAATTAAAACCAAGAAGAGATGATTGTCCACTAGATAAGGATGAATTAGGAAATAAAACATGGGGATTACTCCACACCATGGCTGCGAAATATCCTGAAAAGCCATCGAAAGAGGATAAATGTGATATGCAAACATTCTTTACAGTTTTTTCTAAATTTTACCCATGTGAGCATTGTGCAGAAGATTTAAGAGAGGAGTAAGTATTTGTTTACAGCAGTTGCATACAAAGCCTGGGGGCCCAGGCCCCCCAACTTCTTGAGCTACATTTATGAATTAAATAAATTAATTGTGTTATGCACAAGAATTGGCTAGCAGCTATGACATTTAGACGTGACGAGTTTATGCACAGTGTGCGGCAAATGTATGAGTCAGCCCTTGTGAAATCCAGTGCAAAAAAAATTCGAGGGCATGATTTAGGTACATTTGTGCATATTATGACTTTGAAATTTTGATCACTTGTTTCAAAAGACATGGGGTTCAACCGGTTATTATTATTATTAAATGACAATAGGGGTAATTTTCAGTTCTTTCATCCAGTGTACGGTTCCATAATAATAATTTCGAGGAAATAATTGCAACTTTGAGCCAAAAAGTTGAATTCAAATGAAAATTTCAGCTCATTGTGAACTTAAACTCTGCCCACAGAACAATATAAAAAGAAAATAAATAAAAATAATTATTGAACATCTTTATTGAACAAATTTTTAAAAGTTCATTTTTATTCTTGGACCCCTCCATTTTTGAGGTCTAGAATCGCCCCTGGTTGAATATAATGGCATATTGTTACATTCCTCTTTTCCAATATTTAAATAATATGTAAAGTGCCCTACATGGTTCAGTAAATATCCTGTGCCCAGCGAGAACATATTGGTTAAGATTGTTTGACCATTTAATCAAAGCGACGTTATATAAATGCGTTCTCATTAGGTGGTTTTTAAGACGGTCAAAATGCATCATGCGGCTTAGTTCGCAAATGAATGAACCATAAATATGGTAAAACACTTTAATTTCAAATTTATTTTAGGTTAAAAATCGAGCCTCCAAAAATAGATTCCCAAGAAGCACTAAGCCAGTGGTTATGTAGGTTGCATAATAAAATTAATGTTAAAGTAGGCAAAAATATTTTTGATTGCTCTAAAGTTAATGAAAGGTGGAGAGATGGATGGTTAGACGGATCATGTGATTAATAAACATTTAAGTACAAAATAAAAGCAAATAAAAAATGTAAAAGTAATGAAAACAATTTTTTATGCAAAATAGAAACAGTTTAATAAAGTTCTGTGAAATTAGTTTTTATTAGAAAATTTCTTGAAAAATTTGTTTTGTTTTTAGTTCTGATTTTTTTAATTATATTAATTATTAATTATTGACAAGTACTTCTTTATTATTTAAACTTGTTAAAATTAAATTTAATAAATTTCTTATTTATTTTTGTTGGGTGTAATATTACACTCAAGAATTGACAAAGTATAAATAAAAACTGTTTTATGATGAATATGTTGGCAGATTATTATTCAACAGGGTTAAATAAAGTTATGCACTAATTAAATATGCTGTATTTTTATTCTACCTCATTCTTCCTTAAATTTATGAAAAAGTGGTCTAACTTCAATTTTACATAAATTGGATTTTGTTAAATCTATCTTCTAATATTGAGGTAAAGAGGGCTGGATGGTTTCATTTTTCAGTTGGAGATTTGAATAGACACATTTATACGAAAACATCAAAAGTTTTCACAAATTGAGTAGTCTGATCTTTTCAGATTTACATGTTGATTTTGGCAACCATTTTCCTCGCTTGCAAATTTTAAAGGGATTTTCCCTAATTAGTAAAACTATTTTTGTTTTAGAGTATGTTACTTATTTCTTAATTATTAAAATACCTTTTTGTCATTTTATAGTTTTGCAATATATCCAAGTACCGAGCTTAAGTTTTTCCAGTTAAAATGGGATGTTCAAAAGTTATGTTAATTTTAATATGAAATATTGAGATGGTAGTCTAGTTATTATTATTTGTGGCCTCCTATAATGTTTCTTCTCACCTTTGGATATTAAGCCACTGTTGTATAAATTATTAAAAACAAAAATATAAATTTGTATTCTTGTGCAAATTCAACAGAAAATTATCAAGCTATTTACATGAACTTGTCATTGTAATTCCAGTCATGCACATCTGTATTTGGGGAATCTAAAGTTTTCTTTTAACTAATGAGGAATTACTCAACCAATTTACTTGGAGAATGCAGTGAATTTTTATAAGCAAAAATATTTCTGGATGGATCTGCAGTTATGACATTGAAATTTGCACAAGAAAATTTAAATTTCTAAAAATGGCATTGTCATTACGTACTTTGCAAAAAAAATCCAAATTTTTGAAAACAAAAAAAAAACAGGTCAAGAATTTTCCTCCTGATTATGAAAATAGAATATTTTGCAAATATAATAATATAGATTTGTTGGGGTCAAAATAAAATAAAGAAGGTTTAGTGCCATATCCCCAAAAAAAACAATTATGCAGCTACGGACACGTGTTTCGGAGTTATTGCCCCTCATCAGCGTAGCGTAGCTAAAGAATTGGATCTAGGATGGGATAGATCAGGAACAAGAACTAAAATAAAGCTGGAAAGTACAGTACACAGTACTCAATTAGTGCCTTCATGTTCCCATATGCCACAATTGGGGCCTCGAAGAGCACAGTCAACACACAGAGCTCTATGTGTACTGCCCGTTTCCACCTGGCAAATACAAACAAAATAATATAGATTTGTTGGGGTCAAAATAAAATAAAGAAGGTTTAGTGCCATATCCCCAAAAAAACAATTATGCAGCTACGGACACGTGTTTCGGAGTTATTGCCCCTCATCAGCGTAGCGTAGCTAAAGAATTGGATCTAGGATGGGATAGATCAGGAACAAGAACTAAAATAAAGCTGGAATTCTTTAGCTACGCTACGCTGATGGGGGGCAATAACTCCGAAACACGTGTCCGTAGCTGCATAATTGTTTTTTTGGGGATATGGCACTAAACCTTCTTTATTTTGCAAATATTTCACTAATGGTTTAGAAAAAATTTGGAAAGCTGAATGAGGAAGCGCATTTTTGCACCTTTTTCCTTTTTTATTTTTCTGTAAAACTTCTTTATTTAGTTCTTATGTCAACATATTGCTTGTGTTAGGACACCACAAATATTTCTTAGATTACAGTCCTTACAGGAGAATGCAGTGAAATTTTATAAGCAAAAATATTTCTGGATGGATCTGCAGTTATGACATTTTGAAATTTGCATAAAAAAACTTAAATTTCTAAAAATGTCATTATCATTATCTACTTTACAAAAAATTAAAATTTTTTAAAACAAAAAAAAAAACAGGTTGAGAATCGTTTCCCTGATTATGAAAATAGAATATTTTGCAAATATTTCACTAATGGTTAACAAAAAATTTGGAAGCTGAATGAGGCGGCGCATTTTTGCACCTTTTTTTATCTCTTTTTTATTTTTCTGCAAAACTTCTTCATTCTTAACATTTTGCTTGTGTTCCATACTCCAATACTGATATGTTTTAACCTAAATCTCACGGGCTGCCACTGAAAATTACTGTGATTAAGACACCACAAATTTTTCTTATATAAAATAAAAATCAATTGGTAGTAAAAAAAAAGTTTACTACATTTAATGTTGGCACAATCTTATCCAATTCAAAGTAAATATAAAAATAGTGATATGTCTTTAACAATACAATAAAAACTACGGTTTATTTTACTGATATCTTTCATTTTTTGATAACTTCGATGAAGTATTTAAAGGTGTAAATACTTCATAATCAGCTACTGTAAAATTATAATCTCCCATTAATATTGATGGAGAAGCACCTTCGCCATCATAAGTGTGAGGCAAATTTGAGTAACTGTCCATATTACTGTTGCAGTTGCTTGATATCAAAAAAATCAGCACCAGCTCCAAAAATTGGTCCAGAACTATAACAGAAAAACGATAAAAATTGCAAAATTTATAAAATTGAAATAAATTTACAGTTTACCATCCCCAAATGTCTCTTTCTACATATGGGCAAAGATTAAGTATATTATTATTTAATCTTTGATGTAGGGCTTTTTTCCCTTTATAATTTTTTAAACGAATAGATGCATTGATAGGAAATGACCGATAGATTGGCCTGAGAGATCTCAATTCTTTTTTTGTGGATACTTAAAAAAAATAAGGTCTACAAGCATAGGGCTAACAATGTAAAGGCCTTAAAAGGATGAATTAGGCAAGTAACCAATTTTATTCTGCTAAATATTATAAACATGAGTTTATTTTCCATCTTAGACAATATCATGCAGTCAATGGGGCTCATACTGAGCATTTAATTTGATTAAATATGCTGTGCTGTTGTTAATCTAATTAAAGAAAGTCCTATTAATTTTGATTTTAATTATCTCAAAATTTTTCTTACAGACCACCTAAAAAATGTTGTGTAGTGTTATGCATAAAAAAGCATGATCTATCAAATGAAGCGTTCAAAAACATAGGTTGCCATTTAAAAAATAAGAGTGAAGTGACAACTTTGACAAATACGGCCCTAAAAAAATCGAGACATCTTAAATTGCGGTATTTAAAAAATCATTTGACATCTTCGCACATTTTTACATGAAAAATATTCTATGAATTTTATCAAATTTCCAAATTATTTTAAGGACACACTGTAAGTTAAAAAGTAGAATACTTACTCTGGATGATAACAAATGGCAAAAGGCTTTTTCACCAGATGAAACTGTGTAGGTGGCAAGCCTTGATGATTGTATAACGTAAAAAGAAAAGCCCTCTCTGAAAGAACATAATGATTTTTTCCCGGAGGTCTACCCCAGGCTGCATCGCTAAATCCGCCACATATTTCTCCTCTTGCACCCTACAGAAAATGATAATTTTTAATTTTAAGTGATAATTTAAATTTGACGAGTTTAAAATTTATTTAGTCAACTTCTATGCATACATTTTCTTAACAACATAGTAAATTCTTTCGGCAACATTTTTGTTATTTACAAGAAAACTTGGTTTTCATGACAAAATAACGAGAGCAAACTGTTCTATAAAAACACGAGATCATAGGTCAGGTATTTTTCGGAGAATGACGTTTAAGTGAAAATAAAAATTTATCCTGCTCGAAATAGAAACTTCGAATGGTATTTGGCATGACAATTCCTTGAGCAAGTAATAATAAATGAACAGGTAATAAGAAATCTATTTGCTAATAGTATAATAATTATTAAAAATACAATTTTGACACATTATAAAGAACAATAGTGTTATTATGGTTCCCATAGTGAAAGTAAATATATAAATTTGCCATGAAAAAAAAACAAGTTTTTCAGTTTTTCCAGGTTTGGTGGGAACCTTGAATGTGTTTACCATCAGAAAACAAAATGTGCATTTAGTTAACATTACCTCTGATAAAAATTTTAATATACAACGAGTTTGATTATTATCCTTACCAGAACTATAACATATGTCGGTGAGATTCCATCACAATGTCGATGAAAAGACGATGCAGAATATCCATGGCTACTAGCACGATATACCAATCTCCAAGTTTGTTTAGCATGTCCAAACCATGCATTTAGTATTCTCTGGTAGTGGCTTTTATCTTGTCCCAGAATTAACGAGCCAGGAAACATGTGAGGTGAGATTCTTGGTCTTAGTCTCTGGTCCTCAGCAGCCTCTGGATACTTGCTAGGTAATGCGGCATGACGGTATCGTTCTAGACTTAATTCCATCGGCACAGCTCCTGTTGGTTCTACTTCTTCAGCAAATACTTGACTATCTAGTATATCAGTATAATTTGAGCTTTTTAAATATATCTTTAATTTCTTACAAAATATACATAAAATATTTCTTTAATTTTTCACAAAACTTAAAATCCATTTGAATGAGAAAAATTTGCTTGCAACTAAGTAAATGGCCTTTCTGCCAAAAAATGCATGGATAATTAGATTCCACAAACTTAGAAAAATTTAGCCTTAGCAGTCGTAAGTCAGCCTTTGCATATTCTTTCTTTTGTTTGAGGAAGTGAAGCCACATCCTACATTTTAATAGTTTATGTAAATCTCTAAGTTAAATGACTTTCAAATCTATATAAGGCATCAACTGATATCACTATTGTAGAGAGAAATCTAATATACTACGTATTTATTTATTGACTCTGATGTTTAATCCAATCATTTTAAGAGAAGCTCTTGAAATAATAGTTTACCTATTAAAAGAAGTCGAACATGATTGATGACATATGATAAATGTTGACACACTCTAGCTCGTTCTTCTTCTGTCCAATGGGCTGTGGGCTGAGTAACACCGGCCTGATATTTTGCCCAATTTAAAACTGCTCTCCATACATCTTCCTCTTCCAGACACAGCTGAAATAAGACACCCAACAGTACAACTAATAATAATTACAAAAGTTTAATGGAGGAGAGCAATTCTGAAAAATCATTATTCTTTTGTCCATGAGCTATAAGCAGCCCCCCAGTATTTCAATTTGCATGTTGATATTATACTTATTACGTGTAAATTGATTAAATGTTTTTTTATTGCTCTATTTACTTCTAATATACAGCTAGATGTGGCCCAGATATTACAGATTGTATCTTTTATTATTAGAGATTTAAAATGGAAACAGGTAGGTGAATTTAATTATAAATTATAAGAAGTGGCCTCCCTACAGTCGTCTTCATATTTTGTGTATGGGCATAGTCGGTTTTGTCTACAGTTCTTCAGGAGAATTTGCATCTATATCAGATTATAAAGTTACAACAGCATCGACAGACTATCATATATTTTTTTCTCTCACGCATAAATATCTATTTTAAAGTTATGAAACGACTTGTAAGACTGATATTTAACATAAAGGGCAGGGACTCATGCAGGCCTCGCTTTATTGAAAACAAAATTTTAACTATTAATCTATATATCCTAAGTGCAGTAAAATTTGTAAAACACAACATTTGTTAATTCCAGCCAACATTCACATAATACTAGATATGGCTAGGTACCTATTGAGGACCAACCATCATCATAAAACATTTTGCGAGAACTCACCAAGTTTTGTTACTACCAAATTTTATAATAATTTACCTGACAATATAACAAATTATAGATGTCTTTCATTTAACTAGTGTATATGTGGGGATTGTTTTTAACAAATAATAAGTTTTTGTATATATAAACACAAGAAGTGGTGAGAACTTCTATTTCGATAAAGATATTTCGACAACTCGTCTATATAATTAATTTTAAATAATAAACGTAGTATTCGTTTTTGGATAAAGAGTACTCTTTTAAAATACTTACCCCAAGCTAGTATATAAAATGAGTTCCTGTGCTGTGACTTTTAGATTGTGACTATTTTCCATTATGTCTGTCTATACATGTGTATATAATTGATTATTAATGTATTTCTCGTCTTATGTGTGCACGTTCATGTGAGTATGTGGTTGCATATATGGATACATTTTTTTTTACTTACATTCTAGAAAAATTTTTTAAACATAATCTTAACTTTTATATTTTTAATAATTATTATATGTATTCATAAATTTACTTACTAAAAATAGTGTAACCAAACTGATGTTCACATTTGTATTCTGTATAGCTAAAGACATAAATAGAATTCAATTCTATTCTATACATATTTCTGTGCAAAAGAAAAGAATAGATGAGTCTGCAAGTCGTAGCTGCTATGACTTATAATCCAATACGGACATAAATGTGCCCTTGGCATCTATTTTAATTTTGTGGGTTGATGCACTTTAAGAGTTTACCAATTTGTACGGTGATAATATATATATATACTTACGTAGTCAGACGAAATTACTTTCATAACTGCTTCTTTAGGCAAAGATAAGAATGAATTAGTTCGAACACATTCAGCAGCATTTTCTCCGATATAACTAACACATCTTTCGACAAAACTTGATGCTGCCTTTCCACCTATTAATAGGAATATTTTTTAGTTTTACAATATATTGGGTAAGCTGAATTTAGATTTGATTTTTTCTATTATACTTAATGTAGAAAAATGTACAAGGTCTAAAGTAGAATTAAATACAGGGTGGACTAGATTTTATTCGGAAACTTACAGAATCCATAGAATACACCAAAATAATATGGATATCGTATAAACTTTTAGCTAAAAATGCTTAGCTTTCGAGATGGAAGACGCATTTCTCCAGAAATAATTGAGACATGTTTATGAAATTCAGAGGGTACAAGTTACATACACCTCGAACCAGTTTTCGTCTCCATTCAAAATTGCATTAATGTTAAAATGTAAAATTGTAATTTTTTTAAATGATTCTCAATTAACAGCTAATTGATAAGTAGGGATGAATGAATTTGAAATGAGTTTAACTCAAAGACATTGCATCCTATCAAAAAATTATAAGAAAACTTTTTTGTGTATATATAATGATACTAAATGTCAAAAAAAGAAATAATAAATAGTTTAGGTCAGTGGGGACCCATTGTGAAGAATATCTTCGACACTACCCACCGTCACCTCTGGTTGGAATTGAGGGAAGAAAACTATTGTAAAAAGTGGGAAAAACTGAAAATAGATTAAAACTTCAACCTCTATCTTAAAAATTAAGCACCGAGTTAAGCACTATGAGTTTATTGTAACATCCATATTATTTTGGCATGATTTATCGATTCTTTAAGTTTCCCGATTAAAATCTATCGGACCCTGTATATAATGCATAAAACAAATTACTTAAGAAATATTTATTGATTTACACTTTATCCATACAAAAATTCAATACAAATACTGTCAAATGTTTTTCAGATATATCAGTTGTTCACAAACTGTTTTAATTAATCTTAACATAAAGGTTAAAAGTTTCTTTAATTTAGGTTAAGTTCACTAATTCAAGTAATGCTACTCTGGCTTCACATTTTGTATCACTGTTATATTGTCTCCTTTCAACATTATCCTGCCAAGGGTTCTCCTATTTTTAGTTTTAACGTAATATTCCTCGGCATCATCTAGTACCAGATTCATGTATTCATCAAATCCAACAATGTGGCCCTCAATTCTTAAATGAATATTTTCATAAAGCCAAACCTGGACTCTGGAGCGGTTTTGTAGGTATCTGAATATTAAATTGATGGGCTGCACCATCACTTTTTGTACTTTCTGTGGTTTATAAGCCATCTTTAACAGATTTAATAGCCGCTTCTTTACTTTTACTCTTGCCGGTAAACAAAACGTTTGCAAACGACACTTTCGACAATTCGACACCAAAATTCCAAAATACTCTATCTGCGCCTGCGCTTGCCTAAAAGCATCGCGCCACTATGACTTGAAGCTTACTTCAGAAAGCAGTATTGCCAAGTTGCCAATAAAATATATCTGATAGGTTTTTTTTGTTGGACTTTGGGTCAGGTATAATAAATTTTAATATTTTTTCTAATATTTCGGTCTATTACACCATCATCAGAGGAACTATTAATTATTAGATATTTGTTTTAAATTTTGTAACATGTTATTGGATTGTCTGTTTTAATGCGACTGAGTTGCGCATCTCAGTAACACGGTGTAATGCTTTCCAGTCTCTTGAGCCAGAGACAACCACGTCTCTGCTTGAGCCTAACGTCCTGCTTCATTCGGTGGCGCTGATGATGACTTGACCTTTCAAATACGTGCCGACATTGACGAATATTTTTTATAATTGCAAATACACATTACAGCAAAATTCTGAATATAAGTAACAATAAATCGGTACTTTTGATTTCTTATGTGAGAGCGCCGCCAGGCCAGGTATAAAAAATTATGCACCGATAAAAGGCCGGACAATGTAGATTTACTGCCGAAGCGCTGACCAATTATCGTATAAACGCTACCAATGAGAAGCATTGAATTCACAAGTGCAATAATTATCTTGTTAACCCCTTTCTGTCGCAAATACTGAATTTTTCGATTCAGATTAATATGGCGTTCCGTTAGAATAAGTAGTGATAGTGTAATCATTTTATTTAAAGCTCTTATTTAATTTAATAACTAATTTTTGTTACAATATTTAAATATATAATTTTAATTTAAATAAATTTAAATTAAAATATTTCAATTAAGTCATAAAAAAAAACTTCTCTAAATTTTCCGTTACTTCTTATTTTGTGTACCAATGGGCTTGAAACTGCCCGCATGGGATTCCGCTTATTCCGGATTTCCCGTGTGCCTGTGTAAACCGTGCCCTGTTCAAAACGTAAACTGCATTCTCATATGGGATAAAGTATAATATATAATACATTCATACGATACAAAACACAAATCACAGTTATATTAGAGAACCGAAATAATAAAAATGGCGTATAATTATAAAAAAAAACTATGCGATGGCCGGGAATCGAACCCGGATCAACTGCTTGGAAGGCAACTATGCTGACCATTACACCACCATCGCACATAAAATAAATTTTCTAATAATGTGTGGCAATCAGACGTACGTTAAGGGAAGAATCACAATCAAATTTTTGTACTCTCTCGTTGCCCACATTACATACATTGGTATGTACATTGTCCGTCAGTTTTTTTGGTTATTAATGTTTGCACGCGCCACATTACAATGACGTCTCAGAGCGAGCTATGTAGTATATTTAATGGCGTGAATAACACGAATTTCTTTTTGATTATAGTATAAGAAATTCGTGTCTAATAATTAAAAATTTTCTACAAACACAGATGTGCTCTGCATACAGTCCAATAAATTCTTCTAAAAACATTTTAGACAATCCGCTTAAGTAGGCTAATTATATTTCTTTAATTATTACAAAATTGCATAGGTATTATAATATCGAATTACGAGGTGTTTAGAAGTTATGAATGTGATGTACCTATATAAAAAGAATTTAGACATAGTCAAAAAACTAATTATAAGATTTATGTCTTAATTTTTCGTTAAATCTAAATTTTAATATAAATGCCCACCAGACAACAAATTAAAAATAATTTGTTAATCGCACACCTAAATTTACAATCACTCTTTAAGTTTTATGAATTTCAAAAGCTTATAACCGAAAATAACTATAGACGTTGCTGTAAGAGAGACATGGCTGACTCTGACTATGACAAGTGAAAACATACCATCTGATCTTGTATGTAAATGTAAATGGTTACAAATTTATTCGCAATAGAAATGGCAGTGGACGTGGTGGTGTTGCTTTTTATGTCATTACATTACATTTAATTTAAGGTAGTATCTTTAAATATACTAAATAGTAATTAAATTGAAAATCTTTGGATTGAAATTAAAATAGGTAGGCCGTTTTAAACATCCGTGCTAAGTGTAATTTATCGTGTTCCTAATTTTAGTATTGATCAAAGTATTATTATTCTTGATGAAATATTATCACACATATAGTTCCTTGTAATGGCGATGTCAATATTAATGTTTAACTTATGTGTGGGGCAATAGTGCGTCCGGCTTCGATATATCTATATCGAGTTCTATGATACCTAGAAACGAGGTATTTTTTAGCGAGCCTACAGTTTGAAATGTTTTAAACCATTCATATTTTGAGTCGAAAGAGTGCGTCACAAACGTTATCGTTGTGTTTTGAACCGTTCTCTAGAGAGCGGTTTGAAAACGGTTTTGAGGGTGAGAAGAAATGTCGGTATTTTGACGTATGTTTGGCGTTAATATGATATGATAAACACAATATTTACTTGCTCTATTTTTCTTTCTTAATATTTATTTACCATTTATTTAAGACTTGACAGTAATAGTGTTTAGACGAACCGGTTTTTAAAAATTAATCATTTTAGCAATACGGTAAAACACTGACGTCACCATTGGAAACGGTTTGAAATAGTCGATAAACACGGTTCATCGTTAACAAATTGCATTGATTTAAAAACATAAATAAACTAGACAAAAAAGTGTATAACCGGAAATTATTTTCGAATATACAGAGTGAGCCAAGACGATTGTACAGGGTCAACTAACATTTTTTTAAATGGAATACCATGTATATCAGAAAATTTTTTGTGGCTTTCTTCCGTTTCTGTATTATTATTGACTCTCTCCCAACCACTTTGATGTGATAATTTTTTTTTTTGTTGAAATTATGCCATTTACGTGTAACCATATTTAAAAAATCACTATACAGTCACAATTATCGATTTTAAGAAAATATATGTTAGTATCAGTTATGAAACATCTGTGTGATGACACTCAGCCATTTTCACTTCCTAAAAGTATACAGGGCGGCCAAAAATAGTTTTGAAATTTACAACTATTTGAACTGAATTTTTTCAATTTTACTTCTTCACCCCTCAAAGTGAGGAAGTTATGTATTCGTGAAAAAAATTTTGAAAATTTTTATTGCAGAGGTTGAGTTCGTTGATGAGCAAAATTGGTCCCAATATCTAAAAAATATATTAGTGACACACCAATGTGACTTTTTTGAGACGTCAAAAATTACTTTTATTATAAACTCCACCACACGTCGAGTTTTACTACGGTTAGGAAGTTCTGATCGCCAAGAATAATTGGCAGCGGTTTTTTCAAATGAATCACCCTGTATATTTTTGAACGATCTCATGTAGAATTGTAAAACGAAAATTATTTTATACGTACATTCCTATGACTATTTGTAACCATTTTCGATTTATTGAACAATAACTGCAAAGTTCAGCAATAAAAATTTAAAAAAAATTCTTGTAATTCAAGAGAAGATATTATAAAAAATGCTCCACATGTTGCCTATTTTGATTGACACACATTTCTATGCATCTATGGAATGAGGTTTCTACTGTTCATTAAATTGTCGAAGTGATACTTCTAAAAACATTTATTATGCTTTTCTTCAAATTTTGGATTGTTGTTGGTGTGATGTTTTTATGGGCATCGTGTAACACGCTTTTTATATATAATACCTCCTCTTGAATTATTTAAAAAAAAAAACTCATTTTTAATTTTTATTGATGAATTTTGCAGTTATTGTTCAATAAATTGAAAATGGTCAGAAATAAAAAAAAACACATAAATTAGACAACCCTCAAATCAAAGCCGAAACTGCTCGAACAGGGGTTGCACAGTTGAAAAAAAGACACACAGAACCAAGTACTTCGACTTTGCCAGAATCGAAATTGGGATTTGAACCGATAGCTGCGTTTGTCACTTAACAGATCATAAATGAGGCCACCAGAATCACAAATCACTCAGTTACATTATTAGATCTAATTTTTGTTAGTGATAAGTGATAATAATATTATAAATAGCTCTGGTACTGTCTGCTGATTTAATATCAGACCCATCATTTAGTGTATTGTAAAATTAAAGTCCCTTCATACAATTTTAAACAAAAAAATTGTTGTTTTTAGAAATTTTAACTTATTTAACGAGCAGCAGTTTTTAATCGATTTAAATAATAAACAGTAGAATGAAATTTTTTATATATTTACGAAATTGAACAAAAAAAATGATTTATTTCCTAGTCACCGTAACTTGTAGTAGTTATATAACTAGATGAGATTTAAGAAAAAACTTTGTTTTATAACAAACTGTTGTCCTACTTTCGTATTTATGCCCACTATTTTTAACATGTTCATTATGTGATAATGTTTCTTCTTTGTTTCGTAAGAGTCACATAAATGAAACAGTATTTACGTAATATTGATAAAATAATATTTTAGAAATCATATGAGACATAAATTTATAATATTTATGATAATTTATGTTATCAGTGATAAGTAACGGATTCAATATTCGACGGGGTTCTGTTAATATTACGTAAAATGTAATGTTTGTTTTAGCAATAACAATGAAAAATAAAAAAATAATAAATATATACCTACCAGGAGATCTGTCCTGTATATCCATTGCGGCGGACAAAAAAGTACAAGCAGATGGAACAGATAATGTAGATGTAACGTGGTCTTCACAAGCATTTCGCAGTTCATCCACACCCAGCTCTTGAGCAAGAGCCATCATTTCGAAAACTCCACTGTCCTGAAGCAATATCTTGAAAAAAAAAATCAAATAATAATAAAATGTATATCCTCATATTTACATGTTCATCCAGTTTTGTGGCCGAGGAGGTTGGATCGGTAGAGAACATTATGTTCCGGTAAGCTGGTCACCACGTTTTCCTTAGATAGCGCCGTGTGATTATTTTTTTTTTTAAAGGCGTTTTAATAAATATTGCGTATTCTACTCTGGTAATTTTAACGTTTTATGCCGAATTAATCTATGTATACATATAAACAGTGGTCATAATTAAAGCAAGCCTGTTGTAATGAGGTCTATCGAGAGAACGAACGTACGACATGCGGCGACAACTACGCATTTCAACAGATGTCCAACGATCAGTAGTAGTATATTGGCTTGTTGCTGGGCTCAGTAATCGGTGGCCTCTAAGCGCGGCTATCCTGTACGTTTTGTTATTAAGTGTAAAAAAAAGTGCCAAAAAAACATCTATTGACAGAACAGATAAACATCCCATATTTGATAAAATAGTCTAACTTTGTACTTCAAAAATGTGTCTATTCTGTATTAAGGCATTTTAATTTTCATGTTCTATTTTGTTTTTCATGATTAAATTTACCCACCTTTCCAGTGTAGACGTACATCAGAAATTGCTTAAATGTATCCGGCGGGGCTTGTGGCAATCTAACAGGAGTTGGAGTCCCCGGAGCCGCAGGAGACACTGAGCAACCAGGGATCCTACAAACTTCTCCTCGTTTAGCAGTTTGGAAACTTTTGCACCTGAAACCAAAAACATAAATACCTAAGAAAATGTTTCAAGAATACAATTTATTTCTATACTGTACAAATGGCTTCGCACTATTAAACATATTGTTAGTAAATAAAAATAAGGCGCTCCTAATTTAAAAGAAATACCTAACTGTACAAATCATCACTACCGAGAACGCATTCCATATGCGCCACTAATTTAAAATGAAAAACTATACAAATTATACTACTGAGATGGCGTTCTTTATGTGCCACTAATTGAAAATTAAAAAGTTTAAATACATACAAAAATGATTTACTTCATTAGGAGCATTCAGTGAATGGATCAAGGATTTCCAACTAAAACTAAAACTGAAAAACTAAAAAAAAAAAAATACGTAATGAGTTTTATACCGGTTCTTCTCAGGAATGCAATAAGTGATATAAATGTATCAATTATAGGCCTAAAATCAGCAATAGAGTTAGTAATAAACTGAATAAACTGGGATGTAGAACAATTTCAGTAAATAAAAATAATATTGGTAAAATATTAATTAATAATAAAGACAAAACTGAAAAGTTAAAAAAAACAGGAATATATGAGTAAAAATGTAGTGATGGTAATGCTATATACATTGGACAAACTGGACGAAATGTAAAAAAGCGATTCGAGGAACACAAGACATCTATTGTAAATAATGTATCAGGGCGCTCTGGCGTTTGGCCCCTTATAAGTTACTTTTTCTTAATAAAAGATGGTTTTAATTTGCAATAAAAACGTATATTTAAAAAAGAAACTAGTATTAAAACTTTACATTTGGTACAAAACAGTATAAATTAAAATAAAATAGAGCTGCAGTACCTATAGATACCTAGTTGTTGTATTTTAAAATATTTACTTAGTTTTAAACATACAAGGTGCAATTTTACCGCTATTACGATTTAGATTTTTTTCTCACATACCTAAAACCTATATAGAAAACAAAAGGTAGATACATAGAACCACAGTAATACCTACATCGTTTGTTTGAGTCATAATCAGAAGAATATCTTTTTCTCACTTTTAATTCTGCAAATTTTTTTATTACCTCTTTTAAGTTTATTTGATCAGCAATTTCATGTTCAATTGCTAAAATGGCCAAGCCGTTTAGTCGATCGTAGTAGTTGAGCGTAAAAAGGTTTTGATTAATTTTAATTTGGAAAACTTCTTTCTCCACTTGCTACTGATATTGGAATAGTCAGTAGTATTCTTAACGCAATACTAAGATCTGGAGCAAAATTTTGCATTATTATTATTTTAAGAACATCACTTGCCTAGTGCGTTTAATGTTTGATCAATAGTATAGATGCAAAATTCTATTTTGTATTTTTCTTTGTGATCTTCCATTGGTTCGTCCCTTGACTCATATGAAGAGTTGGCTTTTTTTCTTCTTACACGGTGTCGCGGCATTGTTGATTCAAAATTGGCTTCATTATTAATTTCATCAGTCAATTCTCTTGCGTCAACAATAATTTCATTGAAAAACATCTGATCGAAGATTTTTTAAAGAAATTTTTGCAGTTCTCTAGAAGATCAAGTGCTTTTTTCAAATCAAAATCGTTTGTTTGCATAAGCTTGCTTATGGGATTAATACAGATTAAAATTTTATGCCATATGACTATTGAACATAAAAATTTAAATTATTTAATGCAACTTAGCTAACCCGAAGCCTCGCCTCTTTTTGAGATATCGATGTTTTGGTTTTCATAAATGCTTAGCAAAGCGTCGTATGTTTCACCAAGTTGAAATCTTAAGGGCGTTAAAGCTTCAATCCTGCTTTCCCATTGAGTGTCACTTAAAAGGTTTTAATGTTAATCCTTGGACATGTTTTAAAAATATGGCCCATCGAAAAGTAAAAGAAAAAAAGAAATATATTTTTTGGACCATATTAAAAAAATTGGCTTCTTCCAAGGATGCTCTTGCCATATCATTTACCACTAAATTGAGCGAGTGGCTACTACACGGAACGTAGAATGCTCGTGGATTTAAATTCCTAATTCTAGATTGCACTCCTGCATTGTTGTCCCTCATGTAAGCCCCGTTATCATATCTCTGCCCTCTTATATCTTGCACATCAATCCCATTTCATGAAGCTCTTCAATTATAATTTCATATAGTTGTCTTCCTGTAAATCTTTCCACGGGTAAGAAACCTAAAAAGCTTTCGTAGATTTTTATTTCAACATCGTTTGAATCAAATCAGACTTATTGATGGAAACATATCTAATTATCAGGGTCATTTGCTCCACCTTACTAACGTCAGGAGTGCAATCTAATATTATGGAATAGTATTTAGCTTTTTTTATTTCAGCAATAACATACGATTTTACACTTTCGTGAAGCAAGTCTATTATCTCGTTTTGATTGTTTTTTCCAAGATAGTGAGCTTTGGTTTTCTCTTTTTTAAGCACTCTACGCACGTGTTTCTCCATGACGGGGTCAAATTCAGATAACAATTCAACTATTTTTAAAAAGTTGCCGTTATTATTTATGCTCAAACAGCTTGTCGCTTGTACCTTGAAAAGCTAAACAACTTTTACCGAGCATTTTAGTAATTGCTACAATCCTTAGAAGCACCTCGTACCAGTGATTTGTTTCAGCATTAATAACTATTTGGGCTGCTACATCAATAGTTGTACAACACTTTAACCTCTGACCGAGTTCTAGCCAGGATTTTTGAGCCTGAATATGATTTTTAGAAATTTCGTGATCCTTTAAAGTTCCAACGATGTGCTTCCAGCTTTTAAAACCTTCTTTTGAAAGGGAACTTGACACACGGCCGTACATTTTGCAGCAAAAGCAATATATGGAGTTTTTTGAAGTGGAGTACACTAGCTAGTGTCTTATATCTTGCTCTCCATTTGTTAAAATTCGAGAATAGTAATTTGCGCTAAATTTTCGACCAGTGCCATCATAAGGAAATTTGTAATTAAACAATGGTTTAGGTGGATCTTGTCGTACTAAAAACCTTCTTTCGGCATCTAATAAAATTCTGAACCACAATGCTGGATGTGTACCTAAAGTTTGTACAGTGCATTCCGTGGGTGGAAGGGTGGTGGGGTCAGTTTGTAGAGGTCGAGTGCTACTAGTGCTAACTAGGGTGCCTTCTGTAAGTTCCAAGGCGGTGACAGTTGGTAGGCTGCTTTCATTTGGTGACAAAGTTGGTTTAGAAATATCGTGGACTGATTGGTCTTGGCCACTCTCTGATGATTCTGTGTTTTCCTTTTTATCTGAATTTTTGGAGATATTTGTTTTGGTACGAATGGTACTACCGACCTACCCTGTAAATAATTCTGCAGAGCACCAGCTTGTTTTTGCTTTTGAGTTTCCTTCTCTAGCCTTCGCTATTTGTACTGATGGCCGCACAATTTTCTTTGCGCGTCAGACATTCTAAAACAACAAATTAAACAATGCAAAATACGCAAGTTAAAATAAGCCACAGCATTGCTAAAACTAAAAATTGGAAAAATCTTCAAATCCAATTAGTCAGTGACTAAGTCTTTAAACTATTTTTAAATATAAATACGAATTTCTTAAAGTTTCGGGCTAATTTTCAACCCCTCTTTTGGAGAAAATAATTAATACTTTTAGTAATTAAAACTAGGCATTTCATTTTTTTAAACTGTGGGACAGACTAAGCCACCGTCACCGATTTGAAAAAAACTAAATTGTTTATTTATTCATAAACACATTTCACAAACATTTCGGTGGCTGTTTTCAACCTTTTTCAATGTGAGGACTAAAATATAAAGCAATTTAAAATTTTCTACAATTTTTGATTATTATTTAAGTATTTATGTAACCTTAAACGAAAAAATAATCTGATGTGGCACTTTATAGTTTACCAATAATGCTACTTAATAAATTTGTGCGTATAGCGAGCACATCACTTTTTACTGTTTTACACTAACCGATGATGTTTTTGTGTTTACAGCCAAGTTTGAATTAAAATCTTGAACTGGGGCGGCTTATAATTTGTAAAATTCCCAATGCCTGTAACATGTGTTTTTTACCTAGATTTTAAATGTTTTAAGCATCTGTTGGCTTAGCTTGTTGTGGCAGTGGTGTATTTCTAATTTTCTTGTAAGATCAGCTACTATTTTGTTTGATTTATTTTGAGTAAGTTATTGTAGATTTTTAAATTTTGTGTCTGTTTTGTCATTTATTGTTTTTGGTTTTTTTTTATTTCAATCATTTCTAAGATTTCTCTTTTTTTGGTGTAGTTTTCTGTAGCTAATATTTTTGTTTTGTCGAAGTCTAATTTGTGTTTTGTTATCTGTGCATGTTTCGTGAGTGCTGTTTTATCATATTTATGGGATTAAATTCTTTTTTCTAGATGTTGGGAAGTCTGGATTATGTATACAATGAATACAAATTTTACTGTTCAGTATTCCCTGTACTCTTGACAAAGGCCTAAAAAGCCCGAAACACGTGCAGAGTTTCTAATAAAATATTTTTGAAATATTGAAAAGCAAATTTCCTTCACATATTTAAAAAATTAAATATAAATTGTAATCATATGTGATATTTAAATTTCTATAACAATTTTATTCTTTCCATTTTTAAATTGTTATGAAAGCTGGGGCCCTAATTTATTCTAGCACTTCAGGCCAAGTTTTACTAACCCAGCTCTGCATATTCAATATGTATGACATGACAGTAAATACTGCTTTATTCGATTAAAAATAATACAGTTTGGTGAATTACTAACATTGACAAATCATATAAATGCTGTATAATATACGAGTATTATGCAGATTGATTTATTTAAGTATTATGTATTAAAATAAGTAAACAATTTATTTAGTATTTTCAATCAAAAATGTCTCAATGAAACCACATTTTCCGAAATATCTTCGCAACCACTGAATCGAATTTTGAGTGTGGTAGTACTAACAAGGCAAAAAGATCGAATGGCACTAATTGGATTGTCATATTTTTTTACGGGCGGGCAAATTTGGAAACATTTCTGATATTCAAAACCGACGAATCATGGCCATGTGACTGTAAAGAAAGAGTATCGGTTCAGAAAAGGCATCCTCGATTTTGTGGTCTCATAATTCCAGTGGCGTTACTGTAGTATTATCATTAAAGCTGGCCGAGGTCACCTGGCCGACAGAGCCGTCATATGACTCATATGTTCACATCATATTATAATACTTGAATAAGTACAATAAATGGAAATAAATTTTAACAATAATGTTACATTTTATAAAAATTTGTATAAAACTCACCCTTTTAAGCAGATTTATGAAGTAGTTTGGTTGTCGTCATCACAAAGTGGGGAAGATCTATAGTATAATAGCATCAGGTATGTTTCTACAGCTGTCTCCGTCGGCGATGTTCGCTTTGGTGAAAAAATATGTTTGTATTTTGAAAATGACCGTTCGACATCTACGGATGTAATACAGGCATAAGTAAAACAATCTGTGAACTCACTTAACGAAGTTGTAGATGCACCATCACAAATTTGTCTTAATTTGCTAAAATCAGGATCTTTCTGTAATACACTCTCGAATTTTTCACTAACGCGATTATTTTTTGCGTCATTTATAGCCTATAGCTGTGTATTTACGTCGTCCACTATTTGCAGCGATTCCACTTACGACAACGAACTATTTTGCAATTATTCTATTGCGTCGTGTAGTCCTCTATAATTGTTATTAATAGTTTTTAAATCTGTTTCAAGGGAAACATCTTGAAAGCTTGTCTGGCTTTCCCTAATAGCTGCAGCCTCGTTAGGGTTGAACTGTAGTATCACAGCTTTTATTTGTTGAAAATATTCAGCATAATAAAAAGCCGCTTTCAACCATGTTCCCCAACGTGTAAGAATCGGCTCTGGTGGTTCAGGCATATCAGGACACTGTCTGTGAAATGCTCAAAGCCGTTTAGGAGATTTGAGAAATACTTTTTTTGTATTTGCTATTAATGCACCTACCTCTGGAAAACATTTTCGAATCGTTTCTGCCACAAGATGCAATGCATGCACTTTACACATAACATGTAAAAACCTACAATTGTCTCTTTGAAGAGAATGGCCTACCACGCGCATTGTCGCGGCACCATCAGTCACAAACATCAATTTAATTTAAACATCACATTTAATCCTATTTACAATGTCTTCACGAACAGCTGGAATATATCTACGTAACGATGTACGACTTGGTAAGTTCACCTGGGGATTGTATTTATTCCAAGACTCCCGAAATGGTTGTTTATCCAGTATGTGTAGCGGAATATTACAGGCTATTAACATTAACAATAAATCAAACATAAACTGAGTTGTCAAAGGCGTGCCATTTTTTTATTTTAATGTTGCACGGTATTGATATGACGACGACAATCTGTTTTCTGCCAGCACATTAAGTCTTGATTGCAAACTTTACAAATTATTTTGCATCCGTCATAGAATAAATCCGGAAATTCACCGATAAATTTATTCACTGTGTCCGCGTACGGTCGTTTTTTACCTTTTGGCGCGTTTGACATTATGTACAATTTATAGGTAAAACCTCACGCATTAACCTTTCAAATAAGACTGCAGCGTAAATCACTTCTAAATCGGCACGTGTGACGCCAGCGCAAGACGGTGGCCGTATTCCAACCACCTTGGCCAGCTTTAATTATCACGCTCTAAATTTGAAACTACTTGATTCAGTAGTCCTGGAAAATATCTGCTTCCATCGCGACATCTTTGATCGAAAACGATTTGAATTCGGCAAAAGTATATTCTTTACTTGATACCCTGTATAGTTAATTCTTCAGGTTGGAAATTATAAATCCTCTTTATGTGTTTAATTTTCAATATCATCAATACTAGCATTAATTTTTAGCAACATTCTTAATTGACCTACAAATAATTTATGTTTGACATGTTTTTGCGACACAAAAAATATTTAAAATCAAAATCTAGGCTGCGAGTAAAACCACACAAGAAGTAGTAGCACAATGCTTACTGACATGTTAACTTTTATCTTTAGAAACTAAGATAGGCTTTGTGAAGGATACTTGTAAAGAAAATTACATGTATTTTTTCGACTTTTGATGTGTATTACAAACTTGAAACAATATGAGTGTACCCTTTATACAAGAAACACTTATAAAAAGCGGGAAACGATTCCATTAGCCACATTCATTGCTTTTCTTTTGTAAAAGCCGGCGCTATTTAACAAACACTCCAGTGGCGTCACGTTTAACTAATGTAAATTTTTTCTCTCATTTTATTCATCAAATCTCTATTAACACAAAAATATGCAAAAAGTAATGATTATTTTCATTCTTTATATAATAGTGTCACGACACCTAAAATAACACCTAAAGAAAAATCTACAATTTTATTATTAATTTTTTTAATTGTGACATCAGCATTACTAGAGCTGGGCCTAACGTTGCTCATACAGCGGCGTCACATACGCAATAACGGCACCAACGCATTTATGAACGGAGTGTATCCAAGAAATTCAGACAGTCTGTTTTTACAGATCGGTGTGTGTGTATATGTCACATGTGTAGTAACAATGTCGAATGTACAATATTGCTCTGGGCCACTTACATTTAAAAAAAATGCCGTGCGATATAAAATTTTACGAATATCGGTATAATGCTGTATCTGTGACATCGTATAGTTAATAAACACGTTTACAATTAATAAGCGTAATAAAAATTATGAGTTTCCCTTTACAATACGTACATGGATCTGCGCTGAGTACGAGACAAAAAACCGTTCCATCTATTTTGAAAATCTCGTTTTAATTAGACATAAACAAGAGCAAATAATGAATAAATATAGTTAACAGTTTATGAAATGACGAATGCAAAAGGAAATAACGTTGTAGTGCGGGTTTTACCACCGGATGGACCGTCGTCACTTTCTTAGTAAAACTGTAAATGCGGAACTATACAACTAGTGACAAAAACGATTGATGCAACGTGCTAGTTGAGTCAGGCATTAATGTTACAAATGCGGCACGGTATATAGTTAAAGCTGATCAGTTACTGAAAGCTATCTACGTAGTACATGTAGACACTATAAACGTATTAAAATTTTCTGTTTGCCTTATTCTGGCATTCCACTAGTATTTTCAAGACAAAAAATTGCATTCAACAGTTGAATCCCGGCGACTCACAAGCCGTTTGACACTTGAGAGACCTAGCAGCAGTTAAACAAGTAAAAGCAGATATACACGTGATACATGACTATAACATACGAACAGTATACGTAAAAGCCGTTACAAAATAGCTGGCCTTTAGCTGACTTAAGACGTATAACGTATGACATAGACTTTACACGTAAAAAATCATATTCCACAATACTTTCTTACGTTTTAATGCAAGCTAATTAGAAACCAGATTTGTGATATTATAATGTCTATTTCACCTCAAGTCTATAAATTATTCGTCCCTTTCTTCTTCCACATATAAGAATTGTGACTCGTCAACAATATTTAGAGCATATTCATAATCCATTTTCAAATAAAATTTAATTTTCGACTTATCAACTTGAAACAAATATCTTAGCATATAATTAACAGTAACCTTTAAGCATCGTAAGCAGCAAGACATTTGGTTTGTTAGATTAAGCTTTTGGTCATCTGTCAATGTACCAAGAGCAATTCTGATTAGTCGAACATTTTACGGCGAACATTAGAATTCACATTCAAGCTCTTACGTTTTATGCACAGGTTCTATTATGGAAAATTTAAAAGCACATGCTGGTTTTCGTTTATGTTATACGTCATACGGCCTAAATCTAACGGCAACCATTCTGTAACTGTCTCAAATTAGAAAATGTGTCATTATCATTAATTAAACATTTTGATAATGCATGAAATGAGTAAGTTTATACGCATACCTCGTTTCAACATTGTCAAGGATATTGGTAACGGGTTACAAGGCAACATATTAATTAAATGCTTAAAATGTTGTCCATTGACAATTTAACTTTATCCTAAATGATGAATATAATATATTATTATTGCAAAATATGAACAAATTCTGGCGTATTTCGTACCGAATTCGCTGGCCTCATTATGCAGATATTTAAAAGAAGAGTATTTCCGATTACTGGGAGACAAGAAATTGTTGAGTTGCCACTGGTATCACCAGATCTGACACCCCTGAATTTTTGTGGGGTTACAGGAAGAGTAAAGTTTATCAGAACAAATCACGAGATACCAATCTGAAGCGAATGTACGGGGTGTCCCTCCGAGATTTCCCACCCCTGGTATCTCCCTTATTATTGCAGATGCAAAAAAAATATATATCGGTTGTGTGATTTTGTCTAAACTTTTCGAATGTGTAATCATAAAATCAACTGAGCATTAAATTAATGAGATAATACAACTTTTTTAATGGAACACTCTGGGGGCGTCCCTAAAACGCGTGACGTTGTTAAAAGAGTTAGGGGGAGGGGGCCCATCAAAACACAAAATGTCACATTGGGGGGAGAGGTCGATCTCATACGTCACGTGACTTTAATTTTTGTTAATTTGAGAATGTTGCGATTATTTTTAAGCTTTTAAAGGTAATTAAAATATCATTAAATTAATAAAAATGAATGAGGAACATTGCTGTTTCTACTTTTGGGGCGCCAGCTGGCCCATCACGTGATGTCCAAGGGGGGGCGGTCACAAAACGATATGACCTGGTACAGACGGAGAAGGGTGTTCAAAATAGCCGAGAACAGCGTCACGCATTTTATGGCTGGTCCCCCCGAATATTTTGCAATAATTAGATTGTGAATTTTACTGATTAAGGTAAATGTAATAGTATATAGAGGTATTTTAAAACCTTATGTTATGAGCTTCGACCTTCATATGCGCGGTCGGCTTTTAGTTACACCACGCCCTAAAACATTAGATTTCGTCCCCGGCTATATAACAAGGCATAAGCTGAGTCAATGTATTCCGTATATACTTTACCGCAGAATAAGCTCTATCTGTTGCGCATTCACAGCTCATAAGGTTCTGAAACACCTCTACTTGATTTTAGTGGTTTTTGAGACATCCATTCTAGTAGTCATATAGTTTGTAAATTTATTTGTTTTATTTTATTACTTATTTGTCTTTTTATCGTTTTAATTGTCAATTTTAATAAAAGCTCATGTATTTTGTCAACGGTCATTTAGCGTTACTATAAAATATTGTTGACAAACAAACAATTATTAAAGTCAAAGCATACTTGACTACTCACATGGATATATCAAACCCTAAGTCAGGTATATATGAGTATATACCGTGTGTAAAACGACTAATGTGGCCAACTGTTAACAAAGACCGAGATTTACGTAGTGTGTGTATTGTATAGGTGGCTAGTGGAGCACAGACTAAGCCTGTCCTTGCGTTCGTTGGGTATGTCTTATTCTATCTTATTTCATCCTAGTTCGCTGGTATTCTCTTTCTAACTGACCACACTTGGCGCTATACGGTAGAGTATGAAAAATATATACTTATGAAAAAATGAAGTTGTAATCATATCTCATTAATTTGATGCCAACTTGATTTTATAATTACATATTCGAAAACTTCAGAAAAAATCACAAAACTTGATACTGATACCTACCAAAAACTTTTTTTTAACCTCAAAAATAAGGGAGATAGTAGGGGTGGGGCATTTCAGAGGGACACCCTGTACAAAATATTAAAAAATATTTGTTTCTGTTCCAGTTATTTCAATAAAATAGAACAATATTCTCTATTTTGGTGGCTTGTAGCTTGGGTAAAAAGCGCTTAAAGAGTTATGTTTATTGGGTACTTTATTATTGTTTTGGATCATAGGATCTTCCCTTAAAATCTTTGTACTGACTCACCACTCTGCATAGATGCCGTAAAGGTTTTAAGGCATAAAAAAAGAATAATTAAAATATTTACTTTTTTTTTAATTTTGAGGTTACCGTGTGTTTTATAGTACGCCACTGTCCAAGCCATTCATAATCATGTGTAACGTGCACATACGAGTACCTGCATGAATAACATGTATGATACATATACCATGCACTGAAACTAAAGATCAAAGTATAGTTTTAGGAAGATATCCAATTAGACATCAGAAACAAGAGTCATTGAGCAGTGGAGGGGCCTTATTATTAGCGTCGTTATGAGAGAAACACTGAAGAAGCAATGAACCTGACGGGTAGCTAAGAACAAAGCTGTATCTAGAACTTTGATGTTCTAATCAAAGGTGCGTGGAGTTCGGTTACATTCTTTATTTGTTTATTCGCTTGTTCGACAGGATTGTCGATTAATAAGAAGAGGTTCTTTATACGCATACTTTATAATTACCGAAGTAATTACTTAATTGGCTTCAGGAGTAAATAGTTCCATGATAAATTGGCATATTTACCATCATGTGAAAATTCTGTTTAGTTTACTTGATATACAGACAATATACAATATACGGACATCATGCACTGTTACAATAATTGGTAATCACTAGAGTTGGCAAAAATGCGCCGCAGGACATAGGCGTACGCATCATAATAAGTATAATAAAAGAAATTAACTAGTAATAAAAGCAATAAACTGTTACAATTTATAACAATGTATGCACAACTTACCCTCTTAACTAGCTTTGTTATAACAAACTGGAAAAGGTCTGTAAAAACCTTGCAGCATCTCATGTATGTTTCTATGGTTGTCTCCGAGAGTAATGTTCGATGTGGTGAAAAACTCTGCTTATATTTTGAGAACGACCGTTCGGCATCTATTGATGTAATACAAGTATACTTAAAATTGTCTTTGAACTCACTTAACGGATCTGCAGATGCACCATCAGTACCATCACAAATTTGTCTTAATCTGGCTTTAACACACGTGCAAACTTTTGCTTGTTAAACCATGTTCCCCAACGTGTAAGATTCGCCTGTGGTGGTTCGGGGAATTTCGGGACACTTGCTATGAAATGCACGACGACGTTTAGGAGATTTAAGAAACACTTTTTTTATACTTGCTATTAATGCATCTACCTCTGGAAAACCTTGTCAAATAGTTTCTGCCACAAGATGTAAAGTATGCACTTTACACGTAACATGTACCAACCTACAACCGTGTTCTTGAAGAGAATGGCCTATCAAACGCATTGTCGAGGCAGCATCGGTAACAAATATCAACACTTGTTTTTTTGACAGGTCAAATTTGTCTAACGTCTCTAGTACGACCCACGTAATTGTTTGGCCAGTACACTTAGTTAGTCTTTTGCTAGCTAGTAACAGTGGAAATGCTGTTTTTTTTACAATCTGTAGTCTCGTCAACACATAACCACAGCCGTATATTTTTTTAGTCTTCGCTTACAGTTGGTACATAGTTACGCAATGTTGTGCGACTTGGTAACATCACCTTGGGATTGTATTTATTCCAGAACTCCTGAGTATGTGCAACGGAACATCACAGGCAATCAGCATTAAAAGTAAATCAAACAAAAACTGTGTTGTTAAAGGCACGCCATTTTTTTCAGTTTTATGTTGCACAGAATTTAAGTGACGTTTACAATCACGTTTGTCTCAGTACATCAGGTCTTTCTCGCAAACCTTACAGATTATTATAGCACCACTGTAGAATAAATTCGGGAATTCACTGATAAATTTATTCACTTTGTCAGCGTATGGCAGTTTTTTACCCTTGAGCAGGTCTGACATAATTTATTATTAAATTAATATCAAGAAGAAAGTACAATAAATAAAATTATCAATACAACGGAGAGAAATAAATTACGTTGTACACACCACGAGGCATAACAATAGACTAATATCAAATGTTAGTCTTTGCTAAAATGATAAACAAGTCTCGCTTACGTATTTGAGTATTTCTCTACCTGGCACCGCCCGTGACTTGCGGATCGATTTACCAACTCTAGTAATCACTTTCTGAGCTAGGCGCACGTTGACAGTAATTTTTCATCCTCTTATTTAATTTGACATGAAAGAAATAAATTATTTCAATTAAAAACATAATTTTCACTTATTTTATTTATTTATATATACCTAATAACTAAAATGAACAAAATAAACAAAATAAGTAAAACAAATAGACAAACGAGAAAAACAAGACAAACGTTAAGAACGGGACAAACGGAACAAAGGAATTAATTAAATTAATTTATTTCTCACTCATTTCAAATTGGATATGATAAGAAAGTACTATTGAGAAGGATTTAACTTTTTTTAGTTAAATGAAATTAGTTTTAACGGTTTATCTCAGTAAGCGTTAATCTGACGAGAAATTTTCGAGTTATTTTCAGCACATTTCCTCATTCTAAACAATTTTTATTTGAACCATTTTTTGACTGGACGTATTTTTCTTGTGCTCCCTGGTGAGGTGCCCTCTGGTGCCCCAATTCACTAATATTCAATAAGATTCTTTATTTGGCCTGCAAAGTTTCAGATTTCCAAGTTGAGATGTGTCGAGAAAATCATAGCATAACAATGACCAGCGACACACAGACGGCATGCCGATTCCGATAAATTTTCTATTTTCAGGTCTCAAAACGCCCGTCTTTATTATAATCTGGAATTATATTTTTTGCACCACGGTAATACTTTCTCTATTCATAAAAATAAGATGAAAATATAACAATATGTTAGATGTTAATACCCGAAAAAAATGCTTAGAATTAGTAATGGGCAAATAAAATGTTCAATATGCACAAAACTAGTTTTGAGCACTTTGTATGTTTCATTACATATTGCCGAGCCCGTTACACATACATTTTGTGATGTAACTAATTTTCCTTGCCGTAAAATGTCCTTTTTCTGTAATTTTGAATGTTATAAAGGTAGTTCAAGGTCAGTGATCTAAAATGACACGATAGGCAAGCGAAATGGATCAGAATGATAACATTTTAAAGGTCATTTTAGGGCAAGGAAAATTAAGAAAAATGTGTACTTGGTTGAGTGGGGGAATATCTTTGCTAAACTCCGCCAAGTAAAATAAAGGCCTTTTTTATCGGAATAACCGATGCCGGACAGTCCTCCCGTGGCATCCGACGCCTCACGGGAGTCGTGCCGGCGCATTAATTACAGATGGGTGACCTTATGCTTCCTGTCGCTTGGTGGTCCACATTGATATCCGCGGGTTTGGCCCAACAGACAACGGCAGCAATGAGATGCAGATGAGGAGAGGACTCGAGAGTCACCCTGAAAAACTCCTCTCTTAAATGTCACCTGTTCTGTCGTGACCCGCTGTGCACCTGATGTTATGGTGAAGCGAGACTTCCAGAGTGGCAGCAGCTGTTCTATGCATCTCACTAGTGGTGCTGGTACCACAAGACATTCGAGCAAATGCAACAATAGCTCGTGCGATGTTGTATCAAATGCCTTGCGGTAATCAATCCAGGCCAACGATAGATTCCGCTTGTATTGCACAGAATCCTGTGTAATAGAGCGGTCTATCAGCAGGCTGTCCATGCAACCGGCAATGCCTTACTTGGCACCACGCTGTATCTGCTGGAAGATCGGATCAGCAGACGTCAGTGTCCTGGCATACAAGATACGTGTAAATATCTTGTGGTAGCAGTTATGGCAAGTGATATGTCTATAATTCTTCAAGTCGGAAAGATCCCTTATTTTAGAGATAAGCAAAGTACATCCCTCGATGAACCAGTTCGGAATCTACTGACCCTCGTTCAACCATGAGGTTTTTTTTTTTCGGTTGCCCGACGCTGGACAGTCCTCCCGTGGCCTCCGACGCCTCATGGAAGTCGCGCAAAGTACATCCCTCGATGAACCAGTTCGGAATCTACTGACCCTCGTTCAACCATGAGGTTTATTATTATTATTATTATTATTAACTTTACACCATGAATTGCCACTGAAAACAGATGTAGAATGTATAGATAGGCAGTATTGGCACAAACTTAAGCATAATTTATTTCATTTTATTGAAATAAAGTGAACACTTAGCATTACAACAATTTGTAACATTTTAACAAGAAACTTGTATTTATTACTCGCCATGATCAATATTATCTCTATTTAAATAGAAGTTCAGCATGGCTGAAACAGATTGCGCTAGAAAATACATTTGACAACTAAAAATCTAATCAAGCCGGTCGCAAATCGAAATAGCATTAACCACCGTTCCGGCGCAATTTTCAATATTGGATGGCAATTCGATGGGTACGTGTGAAGCGTATCCAAAGTGTCAATAGCTGGAAGCTATGTACAGCTTCAAAAGATTAATTTCCCGTGTGATATTGGGGTTTGAGGTTTTTCAGGAAAACAGCCTTCTAACTTCCAAGTAATATCCATGAAACGAGTCGACGCCTATTGGATTCTTCGTAATTAATTTATTTTAACTCTAGATTAAAAATTTGTTAAAAACGAAATAATACAAACCAAAATTCAGCTTGTGTGAATTTATATTACAATAATGGTGAACTATAGAAACACTTTTATACCAAATTACAACAAAATCAATTAACAAAAAAAATGCTAAAACTACAGCGGATATTGAAACATCTATTAGTTGAATATAAAAACGTAAAGTTTATTTCAAACTTATTTGCAACATAAAAACGTCGGCACCTTTAACAGCGGTAGAGGAATCAAAGCTATATTTTAACGTACTTAAGTATTATATAACAGGAATAAGGAATAAAAAAAAATAAAAACGTAAGTCTAATTAATATCACAAATGAAATGGTTATAGGAACCATAAGGTTCTCGCCACATTAATCTTTATCAATTGCCGCAAGGGATCTCGTATAGTTCTTTTTTAAACAGGGTTAAATTTTTATTCATATTTATTAATAAAATTCAGTTCCCGGTTTTAAAATTTTAAAAACGCACACCGAAACTCGTACACCACCAACATCAAGGGACGGTATGGCCGGCGCGTACCGGCAGCACTACATCACTGACTTATCTTTTATTCGAAATGTTAGTTAAGATAACATTTATTATTATAATAATAATTTTATAAATATTAATAATTCACTTACTTTTTCACTTACTTTTATTGCAGAAGTTAATAAAATTTTGAATAGTAAGATAACGATAATATTCCATGGCCGCCTTCAGTGAATCGTGATGAAAACCCAGCTTATTTTGTCCTGTCTCACAGACAAAGTTCATACAGAGTTAAAATAATGTGGTGGCATTTTTTAATTTCGATATTATTCGATTTAGATGTCTTAAACGTCATGCTACTCTAAGATAAACTTACCTGGCCATTAAAATAACTCTGTGTGCAAAGACTCGTTCCTCGTCCCTCCCCAAGATGAAAACGATATCGGCGGAATCGGAGTCTTCTGATAGTCTCTGGAGATCATCTAGGAGTCGTGGTACTCCAGCGAGGGCTTTATCTGCGGGCAGACCGGCAGTGCCCAGTCCGCCCACTCGTGACCCCATTTTAGTTTTTTTCCGTATGGGGTTCCTACAAAAAAATATTTAAAACAAATTTTTACAACTTTTTTGAATGATTAAATAAAGTGATAAAGAAGGCATATTTAACTTCAACTGTATTTCACCTCGTACTTCACTAATATTTTTTTATAACTTCATAGCAGTCAAATGACTAGTATTTATGAATAAAATAAATGGATGTTAAAAGAATTTAACCATTGACATCTTAGACCAATGCAAACAAATATGTATATACTTTTTTTGTTTGCATTGGTCTAAAAATGAAAAACACTTCTTCCCTTCGATTTTTCCTTGAAATGTATGTATGTATTAAAGGCATGTGTTTCCTTATACATATACTTTCTGCTAAGTTCAAAGAACCTTCTTTATAATGCCATATGTTCACAAATAAGTTGATAGTGCATGGTGCTTCGCTCACTTTTCTTCAAGGAAATAAAAAAGTTCTGCTGTTGATAAGCACAATCGGATTTAATATATGCACTCATTTCCTTCTTCAAAATGTTTCTCTACCACTTTGGTCTCAATTATTATAATTCTATGTACGAATATTTCAACACGAATATTTTAGTTTTTAAATGGCATATCACATAGAACATATTTCTTTATAGTAAGGCTGGGAATCGAATACGAATAATTCGAGTATTCGAATATTCGAGTATTCGAATACGAATTTTTCTAATGGGAAATTATCGAATATTCGAATATTCGAATATTCGAATATATTCGAGTATTCGAATATTCGATTATATTTGAGTAAATTTTAATATTAAAATATATTATTAAATTATGTACGAATAGGTATACAATATGCATCCAACCAAAGTAGGTAGATAGTAGGTATAGGTAGGTACCTATTCTAAAATCCAAATATATAAATAGACCATATTAGTGGTAAGTTTTACTCACAGTCAAACTATTTCATCTCTTTCTCGCCTCGACCTTATTCTTACTGTACTAAGGCAGGGGTTAAAATTAAATTTTAAATTTTAGAAAACCTGTAAATATTTAACTATTGACTTTTCATGTATTTGTTTTACCTCCACAATCTGCGTCTTTTTTAAAAACATTCTAATTTTAGAGCACTTTTATTTTTTTGCTCGAAAAGGAAAAATAGTTATGACACAGAAGTATAATAAACTAGCTCTGTTTTCGTTTTATTTAAGCTTCAATAGTTAAATGTGAACAATAGCGCCTCAATCCTAAAATAAAATACTAACTAAATAATTCTGACCCTTAAAGCACATGTACAGGAGACATACGCTAGTGTGGGTATGGAAAGCAAATCAAATTGCCTGCGTAGTGGATTACGTCATGACTATTATTGTGGTCTATCCAACCAAATACTCAAATAGAGTATTCACTATTAACTAGTATTCAGTGCTATACCTATTACTAATGAATATTCGAGGATCCGGATTATTCGGATACCTATTCGAATAATTCGGATTATTCGAGTATTTGAATATTCGAATATCCGAATATTCGAATATCCGAATAATTCGATTACCTATTCGAATAATTCGAATAATCCGAATATTCGAATATCCGAATAGTTCGATTATTCGAATATTTTTTCTAACGAATATTCGAATACTAAAATCTGGAAAATTACCAGCCTTACTTTATAGAATTATTTGGAAAATTTCAAATGGATAGGATTTTTAAAATATCCCAATACATTAATTGTTTCGAAAGAATCGCGATATTTTCTATATAATTTTAGAGAGATATGTCCCGTGTCATATGGACTTCAGCGGTTTTCACCTATGACCATTTAAGACTAAACTCGTGACTAAATCAATTCAGCCATTGTTAAAAACGTAACTAACAACAACGGGGAGGAGGGGGCAAAAAGGAACTCAGGATGTTTTATCGACTGTCCCCAGGGGTGTCCGATATAATTTGTACACAACATTTTCATTCATAACTGTTCTAATGAAATTACATTTTAATAAGTTGCAAGGGGAAGGGGGTAATTTCTCACATTTTTCGAGAGTTTTTTATTAATCTTTGCATTTGTTTTGAGTGATTAAAAATGGAGAGCTGTTGTGGTTACTGTAAAAAATGATTTAAAAAAATTTCAATCGTTCTTTCTATAAGTAAACATCCAGACAACGAAAACAAAATATGGTTTTTTTTTTTGCTTTTACGCTTAAATTTAATAATGTTTCACAAGGAGCCAACCGCAGAATCAGTACAATGTATAAAAAATTGTTATTAGATGCTCTTATTAAATAAATTCAAACTCTTCTTTTGCTTTCCTTTCGTGTTGAAGATATCTTAAATCATCTTATTTATAAGTATGTCTCCAAAAACATTTTCTAATTAATTTTATTTATGACACCCCCCCTTTAGAATGTACGTCAGTGATGCCGTGAGAACTTCTCCATTCTTCTTAAATGGTCTCAATAGCATAAGCACGGCTGAGTTTAGAGTGGGCTGTGGCATAACGGAAGTAGGAGAGTGTGGGAGTACTTATGAGCCCCCTAAAATTTAAAGTAGTTCCCCGAAAAACAAAAATCTGTTCATAAAAATTGCATATTTTTGTAGCTAAAAAAAATTAAAACTCTTGGTAATGACACCTATCCCAATTTTTACACTTTTCCAAATTGCCATGACTATAGCAGTGTCATCAGCCACATGGAGATGTCATTTTTACTAATGAGAAGGATTAAGATACGGCTAAGGAGTAGGATAAGTATGGCCAAATTGAAAAAAAAAGAATGTTTCAGTAGACAGTTTTCCATGTTCATAAAAAATGCATTTGATATATTGAAATTAAACAGAAGACATTTTATGCATCAGGCGCATGTTATGATGGAATATTATTCAACAGGCATGGCTATTATTCACGAGGGTGAAGTTTACGAAACGAGCCGTATGCGAGTATCGTAAATCACCCTAGTGAATAATAGTCATTATATGCGAGTAGAATACAATACTTTATCCACGACTATTAAATAATAACAATTTTAGGTAAAATATCACCATAAAAATTCTGGCAAACTTTGACGTTTTAAATCAAATAGCAATTCCGCGCCTTGACTGACATGTCATGGCATATTCGATAAAATAAAAAAAAAATAGAACCAGTGAATAAAGAAATTATTATTCACTGCAGTGAATATTGCAAAGCATTATTCTTGAGGAAATACCTACATACATAATGAATACAATATTTAATAGTCGTGTGGATAAAATATTATATTATCAAGCCACTGCGCCTGTGACTTTATATCAAAGAAACAGTCAGACGGTGTTTACTGACAACTAGTAGGTATACACCAACAAAATAATAATAAAATGTTTCTCTAACATTTCAGTAACGAAATCTATTCCTTTCTCAAAGTTTTGTAGCTTTTATAAAATACCATTCTTCCAGTTAGTAGGTAAATGTATTTTTTTATTGTAGAAGAATCTATTTTGTTTAGTTCTTGATTTTTCAAACAAAAAAAGTCTCACAATCAGTGCATTCAGTGAAACTCGAAAATATTTGTATCTGCTTATTGACATATCAATTTCTCCTAAGCATAATAATAAAGTACCTATATTTTTCAAAATGCTAAAAAATGTTGTTGATAAAAATTGTTTAGAATTTGTTTGTTTTCTTTTCAGTTTTTTTTTATTATTAAAATTGTGAATTTAAAAAAAATCGATCTGACATGATACGTCAGATACAATGGAAATATAAAAAAATATCATTTTGGCACCCTCCTCCCCATAAATAAAGCTTCATAGCTTAACCAGCACAATCTTTAAATTAATTAAGCTTTTTTACGAAAAAATATTTCATTACATAACAATTCTTCATATGTTACGCCCCTGGTAATGGGACTTGGGTAACTTCCATTGTATACTAATTTTATAGTTTTATTTATCCATATTACTAATTATAATTATGTAATCGAACACCGAGTGGTATATAATGGCAAAGCTAAAATCCCCTACAAAAAGTTAAGTTTAACACGCGCAAATATCTGCGCAACACATTATTTCATAAAAAACCCCACTCTAATTAAACAGATCCGTGATTCATACACATACCAATCAAAATACCTGCTTCCACTAATTTTATTTCCTGCTATTAACACTGCACTAAGGAGAATCACACACAATAATTAGAATTTTAACACACTATACTCGTAAGAGCAACTAGAAAATTTGATAGTGGACAGTTCAGTTCTAAAATAGTAAACAAAGAATTGGACTGGGGGAATGGTAAATTTTAACTGCAGTGAGTTCGAACAGGTATATCTTCAGATTATGTAGGTAGGTATGCCTCTCTTTAATCGTAACCGGCAAACTCCATCAAGTTTACTGCCCTCACACACGGTGTTGCCAAATGTTGACCTCTTCAGTCTTCAGCGGTTTGGCAAGATATATTTATGTGTATCTACCAGTGGTGGATGTTAAGGAGGCATTATTTTTTTATATTGGGTAGAAGGTCTATAAAGGGGCAGAATTAATAAATTAGAGAGCATAACGCACCATTTTGAATGAAATTACTACTCAACTATCCTGGCGTGGCACTTAAGCTTGGATGCGCAATGGTCTACACCCCGCGCTTTCAATGTAAAACGGTTTGGCTCGTCTCTGTCCCACACTAGCGAAATTGTTTTTCTCTTTGGGGGCCATGTGCCAAGCTAGGATCATTGAGTAGTGCCGTAGCAGGCGTTGCAACCCATCTAGGGCACCATAGTCCTGTATTAAAATTCAAAATTAAAATGTTTTCTTCTTTTCTTTTGTGTATTTTTGTTTGATTTATTTTGGCCTTTGAATTCGTTATAAATTTCTTCCCGATTCTAACCAAAATTTAAAATTCACTAGAAATTAAAACACTTAAAACTTAACGATAACCCATCTAGGCACTAGTCCTGTATTTTTTATATTATAATTTAAAAATTTTTCCTATATAGAAAATGAGTTGACATTTAATGATAAGCTAGTTTTATGTCCCCCCGGTCTCACCTCACCAAACCCCTCTACTGCTACACGGCTCATTGCCGCGTGGATGTTTAGCTGGCCCTGAGCTTGAGTGTCTGGGTGGATGTGTTGTTATTTGTTAATGTTAAATAACGTTTTATTTAATTTGACTTGAGCAGTATTAAATCTCCAGTCACTGGGAACAAGCAATTTTCCAATATGGTTCGTTTTTACGAATTCAACCAATAATTGATCTTAACCGAAAATATAAATATGGAGGATATACAGGTCTGTAAACTTGGCACCACAACCATTGGTGCTAATTACGAAACCAAACCATAATTTAGCACCCATTTAGCACCCTCTGTATATGTAAAAAAACAGAGGTGCTAATTGTTATAATAAAGTTATTAACAATTTATATTTTGGTGCAAACTTCACATCAGCACCACAGCCATTGATGCTAATTGCGAAACTTATGCCATCATTTAGCACCCTCTGAATGTGCAAGAAAAACAGTGGTGCTAAGTGCTTTAACAAAGTTGTTAATAATTCTTTAATTTTAGTGCCCACCTCACACCAGCACAACAACCATCGGTGTTAATTGCGAAACTTATACCGCCATTTAGCACTCTTTAAATATCCAAAAAAACAGAGGTGCTAATTGTTTTAACAAAGTTATTAACAATTTCATAATTTTGGTGTTAACAAGTGCTTATTTTAATGTGCAAAATCATGTCGTACGTAACTTATTTTTATACTTTTGTTCATAAATTCTTATTTTAATTTTATTACCAGTTACACATATTAATGGTTAATAAATTGTGCACAGGTGCATAGGTATAAGAAATTAAATATATTCTTATCAAATTAAAAATCATGGGAATACAAACCAGCACTAAATACCATCTAGTAGTGGTAAAAGTTTTCCGTTTATTTAGCCCTAGGCTATACAAAACAATACATTACATATATTACATTATTTACAATACATTGTATGTATTAGAATAGAATAGAATAATACATTACAATTTTTATAACACAATACAACTTTATAATACAATGCAATAATTGTTGTAACAAATTTTTATTAAAATTAAAGTCATTTTTAATTAACCAATCTCCATTTTTTATTCAATGGTTATCCCTCATCATATTGTCTTTTAGTAGTCTCCTAAAAGTGATTAGATATGTACTCGTAACTCAACATTCAAACGGTTATATTCAACTACTCTTTTATAGAATACAGAAAATTGCGTGTTGCTTTATTAGCTCGTTTAACTATATAATTTTCTTTCCCGCGGGTGTTACATTCGTGTACTGTACGTAGTTTTGTCAGTGTTATTTAAGTAATCAGGGACAGTTTCTTTGTTGATTTTATGTATGAATAATAGGACATTATATCTGATATACTCCCTTATATCCAGCCAATTTAACACATTTAACATATCCTCGTTTCTAGTGTATATACTGCATTTCAAGATAACTCTCATAGCTCTGTTTTGTAATTTCTGTAACCGTTCCAAATCCGTCTGGTTAGCCATATTGTGCTACAATAATTAAAATATGGTAAAATGATAAACTGTTTTTCTTGTATTTACGGATAGATACCAACTAACTCGCTTAAGTACCCCGATCTTTTTTGATATTTTTTTACATATATAGTCTACGTGGCATTTAAAGTTTAAATTACAATCAACGACAATTCCTAGATAATTAATTGATTTCCGATACCAATGTTAAATTTACTGATTCAAGCTTAAACGACAGATTATTATTTTTAAAATAGTTGACTTTCTGTTGATTGCCTACAATCATACTTTTAGTTTTTGTTATGTTCAGCTTCAATTTATTTTTTTCAAGCCATTTAGACACCTGTTCTAAATCATGATTTAATTTTCTTACTAGTTCTATTGGCTTGTCGTCGTCAATATAAATTATGGTATCGTCAGCGAAAAAATGATATTTAGAGTACTTAAATATTTTTTTCAATATCATTAATATATATTATAAATAGCAGAGGCTCTAGTATACTTCCTTGAGGAACTCCTACTCCTATATTTCGTTCTTTCGACACTGCATTTTCACATTTTTCTTGTTGCCTTCTGTTATTTAAGTACCACTCAAACCATTTTCATACCACTCCACTGATGCCGTATTTACGGAGTTTATCTAATAACATGCTTATATCTATCGTCTCAAATGCTCTTTTCAAATCTAAAATCCGAATTTAAAGTCAGCTTGGACCGTACACCCTCAAATATCGAGTAAATTGAAAAACCGTAAAAAATAGCGAAAATTGGGTGTTTCGGTAATAAAAAAAATTTTGTGGATCTAAACCAAACCTAATTTTTATGTATTTCGACCCGCTGAATACGAATCTAAAGTATATTTAGACCATAAGCCGTTTTAAATCTAAGTAAATTGTAAAAAACCCTCGAAAATTGCTAAAAATGGCAAAAAAATTGTGATTATGTTGATGAAAAAAATTTTGTAGACCCGGTTCGAAGAGAATTTTTATGTAATTTGATCTGCTAATTACGAATCTGAAATATATTTGGCCCATTAATCCCTCAAAATCTCAAAAAAACCGCAAAAAACCGATAAAATAGCAAAAAATTTCAGTTGAAAAAATTGAAAAAAATCTATGAAACACGATTAAATACGTTTCTTGTATTTCTTTATGCATAAAATACAAGTTTAGAATCTGAAAATGTGAAAAATTGTAAAATCTATAAAAAATGTCGTATAAACAGAATGAAAATTTTTTTCATCAACATAATCACAATTTTTTGCCATTTTTAGCAATTTTCGAGGGTTTTTTTACAATTTACTTAGATTTAAAACGGCTTGGTCTAAATATACTTTAGATTCGTATTCAGCGGATCGAAATACATAAAAATTAGGCTTGGTTTAGATCCACAAAAATTTTTTTATTACCGAAACACCCAATTTTCGCTATTTTTTACGGTTTTTCAATTTAATCGATATTTGAGGGTGTACGGTCCAAACTGACTTCAAATTCGGATTCAGCGGGTCGAAATACATCTCGGGAGGTAGGTGGCGTCAAATGTACAAGCAAATTTTTTTTTTGTGTGCCGGTGTTATGTTTAACATTGAGTCTGATAGAGTGTCAAAATGATCCCTGTAGAAAGACATATAGATTTCATCTGGACTAGCCTTATTGGTTACCTCAAAAATAATATTTCTTAATTCCATTTTTGTTAATATTTTAAAGTTATGCAATTGTATACCGTCTAATTTGGTAAATTCAAAGCTTTGATCGTTATCTGATATACTGTCTACTATATCCGTTATGTTGGATACGTAGTATTCATTAAATTTTTCCGACACTACACTCGGGATTTTATATATTTGATTTTCAATTAGAATTTCTGTAAATGGATCATCGTATTTACTTGAAATTATAGATTTTAGCGACTTTGACATTCTTTTTGTATCATACCTACAACTATCTATTTTATCTTCATAATAACTACACTTTTCTTGTTTAACTATGTTAACAACATTGTTTCGGCTTGATTTATAGCATGACCAGTTACTTTCATTATCGTTTGTTTTAAACTCTTTATATTTATAAAAAATTTAAAAAAAGGATAAAGGATTTAAACAAGGATTAATCAAAAAGGATACCCTGTTTGCACTAAAAGTAAAAAAAAATAATAACGGTTAAAACAATTAGCCCCTCTGTTTTTTATATTCAGAAGATGCTAAATGGGTTCTAAATAATGGTATGTTTCATAATTAGCATCGATGGTGGTAGCGTTGGTGTGAAATTGGCACCAAAATCATAAAATCAATAATAACTTGGATAAAACAATTAGCATCTCTGTGTTTTGCATATTCAGAGATTGCTAAATGATGATATAAGTTTCGCAATTAGCACCGATGGTTGTAGTGCTGGTATGAAGTTGACATTAAAATTAAAGAATTATGAATAACTTTGTTAAAACAATTAGCACCTCTGTTTTTTTACATATTCACAGGGTGTTAAATGATGGTATAAGTTTCGCAATTAGCACCGATGGTTGTGGTGCTGGTATGAAGTTGGCACCAAAAATATAAAATTATTAATAACTTTATTAAGACAATTAGCACCTCTGTTTTGTTTACATAATCAGAGGGTGCTAAATGATAATATAGGTTTCACAATTAGCACCGATGATTGTGGTGCTAAGTTCACAGATGTAGGATATACATACATTTTTAAGTAAGTAAATATACTGAACTACGGTTTACCCTGAGAAAAGAGCTTTATAGTATAGGCCGGAGTAGTTCGCTAGAGCACGCGCGGCAAGTGTGACTAGATAATATCTCCATCATCCTGCGGGTTCGAATTCCGCCACCCCCACTTGCAATGTCGGTGGGAATGGTTGTGTGTCCGCGTTCTTTCATAAGCTTAACCCTCGCCCGTGCAGCTTCGGTTTTGGATTCGGGGGTTGTCTAAGTTCTGTGGTGTGGTGTTTATAGTATAGCATATCACTTTGAGCTTACAAAATGTGTTCAACATATATTTACTTTTACAGAATGAGTGATTTTTAACAATTATGAAGGTTTTTTTTATAGTTAGGAACTAAATCTTGTGTATTAAATTTGAACAATGCTTAAATTCAATGTCACAAATTGACAATCGTGGTCATCAGACTTCAGACGTCTTATGACTTTTGACGTGATCTTTTTTACTCAACACGTCTAAAATATGACCAAAGAGACGTTAATATGATGTGACCTTGTTCTCTTCGGCAAATTTCTCAAATGAATAGAAAGACCATCAATAAAAGAGTGTGACCAATGACAATTGTGGACAATATATTTCTTAGGATATTGGGTGACCACTTATATCCACTGATAAAAAATCTGTTTTCAAAATCAGCCACTTCTAGATCCTTATGCTATTGAATATGATACGGGTGAAACAAGTATTTAAAACAATTTTTTATGCCTCTAAACCTCCACTTTTACTAATGCTTTCGAATCTCGACCTCTTTTCAAAACCCCAAAGAATTTTCATGAGGATATTTTGCCTCGGAAAATCATCGTAATGCTAAAGAAACAATTTCCATTACTTTCCTGTATTGCGCACACAGGCCCGCGCCGTACATAAGAGGGTGCCAAAAAGGCTCAAAAGTAAATAAAGATAATATAGCTAGCAAATAAAATGACAGAAAAAAAACAAAAAGGATTTGCAATCTATTATATGTATTTCATTCAGTTACTTTTTTTTTACCTGTACCTTTACTCATGTATCAGCGTTATGAAAATTGGGGAGGGGGATATATTAAAATATACAAGGGCGACAAAAGAGCTAGGCGCGTGCCTATGTGTACACCATATTAGTTATCATTCTTTTGATCGTTTTAAATATGACAAACTACGAAATGTAAATGACAAGCAATAAAGATTATATTTTGTTATTACAAAGACTATATTATAATTTGTTCAATAAATAATAATAATACTGGGTCCTGGGTCATTAAAAGTTGATGGTGACGTAGTTAAATGTCACACCCAGAGGGCCAGAGGCGACCTTTGAGAGGTGCACTCGCCCTAGAGCGCCAAAGGTTATGGGCGCCGAGGCTTAGGGCGCCAAATTGAAAATTGTAACTCGTATTAAAAATAAAATTATATTAGCGACGGTCGTATATACGGGTCTGCTTACAAGATTGACCTATCTTCAGGGGTAGCAGTTTTCGCTAAAAAAAAACAAAGAAAGTGAAATAAATTTGGGGTATTTGCCCGCTGAGTAGTTGTTTCGTTCAACGTTCAAATCATATTTAATAACAGTAGTTTAGTTCACCTGGGCTAGAGATCGCCGCTCTCGGTACTTGCTTCGCAAGTCGCTATCCGCCGCAGAGACATCTATGATGTCGGTCGGATAGTAGCATTTCGACCATATGAGAAGTTTCACATACCTCTCACCACTACTCAATTTACCTTAGTCAGTATATGACTAGCAGGTTGGCCACTCTCATTTGTCTGTTCCATAACCTATGGCATACTGAGGAGAACTAATAAATCCGAAACCGGTCTATGTCTGGTTAGGAATTGACAAATGTTATTGGCTACCAATATATCATGATTTGAAGGTATAATCCAATGCAGGTCGGGGTATTTGCCCGCTGAGTAGTTGTTTCGTTCAAATCATATTTAATAACAGTAGTTTAGTCCACCTGGGCTAGAGGTCACCGCTCTCGGTACTTGCTTCGCAAGTCGCTATCCGCCACGGAGACATCGATGATGTCGTTCGGATAGTAGCATTTGGACCATATGAGAAGTTTCACATACGTCTCACCACTACTCAAGTGAAATAAAGTAAATTTTTTGATTCAGTTTTTAATTTTGATCGTAGACGCTCAACTTTTACAAGAAGATTTTTTATAAACATGTTAAGTAGTAAGAAAATATTGAAAAGTAATAATATTCTAAGAGATTAGAACTTTATTTAGGATTGAATTTTATTCTATAAATAATTAATATTTACTTAGAGAAAACTTATATTACATGATTATGATAAGTACTGTTCATAAATTGTTTATAAGGACATTATTTTCTTATCTAGTTTGTTTATATAAAAATTTATAAATGAACACTGTTATAGGTCCTGTTTAATTCCAGTTTTATTTTATTTAGGGCCGGTATATCCACCTCCTGGTAAAGTTACCGAACAGATAAATTTGAAAATAAAATTGTTAAACCAATAAAATTATAGTTACTATTTATCTATTTTTGTAGAACGTTATTCCATATGAGAATATACTTCGCTGTGATGAGTTTATTGCAAAAGTAAAGATGTAATAATTAAATAAATCTGTTTGGTAACTAACAGCCACTCTATCAGAAGATATACTGGGCCTTATAAGTGTTAACTTTTTATTCTCTCTCCTAAATAAATTTTTATTTATATTAGTAACAAACTGAGTTATGTTGTAATCCTGTTTATAAGATGATATGCGTTTCTTTTTTTTATATATCTTTGCTTTATACAGAATAATTATTTATATCCTTCATTTATTATTACCTGTCCAAAGTTTTGCCAACATTGAAACCTAATTAATGCATTTTTTGCGGAACAGATTTCGGATATTTCATATGATGATTGACTTATTTTCGAAAAGTCGAAAATAAAACAGTTTTTCCTTGTGTTGCATCCATCCGCGGAGACACTATATATTAGAATATACTTTGCTTTATTCATAGAATCCTTTGGTTTGATTTATTTTCTATCTGGTCAAAGATGTGCATTATTTTAACACAGACAATATTTTTTTCTGTATTTAAATATCAATGCATAAATTAAATTTTTAAATTAGGATTGCATAAAAAATAATATATAAAAATTGTTTCATTTTCAGCTTCTCTGAAAACTTCCTAGCATATATTAAATATTAGTACGGAAAAATACTTTTTGATGTCTGACCTAAAATATATTCCCAATTCTTAAAAAAAAAGTCCTCACCGTGACAATGTTTTCACATTGCCGTGACCAGGATTCGAACCTGGGTTACTACGGCCACAACGTAGGGTCCTAACCACTAGACGATCACGGCTATCGGGGGACTTGTTAAAATATTTTCTCACACAAGTCTTAAATAATTCCATGTTATGGAACCTCATTTATTATAAAATTTAAATATAAATATATAAATGCAACATAGTTAACTGAGTCATCTAAAAACATTGTTCAATTTAAGATTAATATCGTTATTTTTAGTTCTATAATTAAAATTATCTGCTTTGCTACGATCGTGTGGAAAATATCTGTGAATTGGGTTGCATAGTTCCTGGCGCAGTTTTTATCAGAAATCGATTGTAAAACTGAATGCTAAATACATACAAAATAAATGTTTAAAAATTTATAGTTTACATTATAGTGTACATAATGATAATAATTTAAGTAAAGACGAAAAATTAATGTTGTTCACCTACTTTAAAAGCTTGAACGATTATTATCATGAGACCTTTGAGAGTAACCCTTATTTATTATCAGATGTAAATAATGTCTGTTTAACTTGTCAGTTTACATAGCAATTTAATTATCTTGTAACTCTAATCAATTATTGTTAGGTGAAACAAAACATGCATTAACCATTAACATTAAAGAAAAAAATGAAACAAATTATGCCTATTCAAAAAAGAAGGTTAACAAAACATTAAAAATACAATAAAAAGAATCATGTCATAGTACACAATGATGGCGGTTCGTGGGTCAAGAGATAGGGAGGTCAATTAGAAAAGTTTACTGTATTACCTACCTTTTAAAGTGATTTAAATTCCAAGTCGATCCTCCGGTCTTTTTGAGATGCAAAGTTGGCAATTACTTTTTCATTAAAGTCTTTTATCTTCTTTATTAATGCCCTTTCTATGGTAAGCATAGCTAAAGTAGATAACCTTTCCTGACCCATGGTATCTCTTAAAAATGTCTTTATTCTTTTTAAGGTGGAAAAACAACGATCACTTTCGACGGTAGTCATAGGGAGAGTACACAAGATTTTTAACAGTTTGACACTTTCAGAAAAAGTATTGCATAAATTATTGTTAATAAAAAGCTGTAACAAAGCAACTGCACCTTCACTATTGAAAAAATCTTCTCGGCTACATAATACTTCTAATTCAGTTTTAAGTTTCAAATGATTTATGACTGGATACTCCGTTTTAACTAATTTAAACATATCTTGAGGAGAGCTTTTTTTATAATCTTAAAAATCGATCTGCGTGAAATAACTAAGACACTGCTAAATGATTACTGAAGCTAAACCTGTTTTTGATCTCAGATGTAATTATATCACAAACTTCTAATGAAATTCTCCTCTTTGATTCTTCCGTTTTACATCTCTGGGCAGACTGGATGTCTTGGATGTCTCCTCCAAATAGTTATTCAAAATTTTATTTCTGATGTCTTCAATTTTACTATTAAAACGCCAATACACTTATTTACTCTTATGACATCGATATTACATTTTTGTAATTGATTGAACAATATATCACAATGAGGCATAACTAAATGAAAAAAATTTAACCAGTAAAGGAAATGTTCATTTTGTAAGTAGTTTTTTAAACAAATAGCTTGGTTTAGAGTGTTGTTTTCTGATCATTATCAATGATTTTTTTCTAAACAATCTAATAATTCTGTTCGATAGGTATAAACATAGTCTCTATGCACTTATTAAAGTTCCATCGTGTTGTAGCGTTTTGTAGCGAACTAACACTGCGAGTGTGGATACCATTTGAGTGATAAGCAGAATATTCGGGTATATTGAAATTTCCAAGAATAGGTATAATAAAACTGTAAATGGGATACAAAGATTCGTCAAACATAGTATCATTCGCACCGGAATCTGCATTTGGATGGATATAAATATTAAAAATATATAAAAAGTCAATATCAATCTTTAATTTAACTGCAACAATATCAATAAAGCCAATGTTTAAAAAAGTGTCACATATAGAATCGATCTTGAAAAAAGAATGAATCATACTTTTTATTTATAGCCAATAATACACCGCCACCTCCTTTTTTATTAGATGCATTGAAGTTACGATCACGACGGTAAACATTGTAAGTATCTGCAATGAAAATTTCCTTATCACGTATACCATTATGTAAGCAAGTCTCAGTTAGAGCAATGATATCAAAACAAGTAACATTAACAGTAATATATCTCAGTTTGTCATATCGCAAAGACGGCAAGCCTGCAATGTTAGACAAAAAGAGATATACTCGTAAACTATTTCGTAAAGCTACTAATTTCCTTAAATTAAAATTTAATAATTCATAAGTCCAATCCTGTAGAAATTTGCACTAGTAAAAAGAGCTCAGTTTTTGTTTAGATGATAAACTTTTTGTGAACTGAATATAAACATATTGTATTAAATTGGTATTAAATGTTTGAAGATGAGTGATTTGATTAGGTAAGTTAAATGCTATATTCTCGCCAACAAATCACTTTTTAAATAATGTCACTACACACATTATACAAGACAATCTAAAACTCAAGTTTTAATTAGCACTTTTACTTGTAGAAAATACACTTTAAAACGGAGCAATATACACAACATCTTAACACAATAACATGTTTCTATTATGTTTAGGGATGACTGATCCAAACATTTTCATGGATCAGCTCCAACCTGATCCTGTCCAGACAAATACATACTTAGTCCAAGGATCAGTTCCAATTCCTAGTTCGGTCAGGCCTGTTCGCGCTTTGAGTAGGTCCGCTTTTTTATCGGCTAGTGAAAAAATGGAGGCTCGTTCAGCATCTTGGTTTTGTTTAATTCGACAGTTCGACCAGTCCAAGGTCCCTTATGGACCTTGCGACCGGTTCACGTCCAAGAATATAGAAAAGTCCACAATTCTGACGTCCGCATCATAGAGCTGTATCGGACGCCGCCGGCCGAACTTGGACTGAAACTCGTACCTGATTTAATAATTATTCCTACCGGTGTAACTCCAAAACGGTATGGAACTGTCAAAAAGCTCTAAATCATTTGAGCAAGAACAACAAAGTGACTCTGGTCTGGATACCCGGCCACTCTGGTATGGAAGGTAACGAAATAGCGGACTCCTTAGCCAGAGAAGGAGCGGGATCACGATTCATCGGACCAGAACCAATACTTGGCATATCCTCAAGTACTGCCAAGATGGCTATCTCAACCTGGGCTGAAAGGCAAACTCTCCAGTATTGGCAAGAGTTACCAGGATTAGTTCATTCGAAGGCGTTTATAAAATACCCTTTGAAATCAAGAGCTAAGAAACTTTTAGAGTTAAACAGGGTAAACCTGAAAACTTTAACAGGCCTATATACCGGGCACTGCCGACTAAACTATCATCTGCATAAACTCGGCCTAGCGGAAAACGCCGAGTGCCGTCTATGCCTGGAGGATGATGAGAAGGCAGACCACATCTTATGCACCTGTCCCGCTGTGGAGAGGATCCGATTCTCAATATTTTGCAAAGGGCAACTGCTGCCAGAGGATCTGGACACATTCTCACCCAATAAAGTTATCAGTTTCATTAAGAGACTGAACTTATTGGGTGAAATATAATTAGGCGTGAGCCACAATAGGCCTGCTGATGGCTGCAGTGGAGGGTCTACTGAGACCCACTCACAACAAACCTAACCTAACCTAACCTAACCTAATAATTATTGGTTGGGACTAGTTCCATTAGTCCAACCTACCTGTTCCAAAGTATCAGTTCCAGTATTGGTTGCCCATTCCTATTTTTTTAGGGGACTGCACTAGCTTGACCGAATGCTTCCCGATAATGTTTTGAGATGAAAGCGCGGTATATCTTTGGTAGTACAAAAACTAACGTCTCTCGTGTACAAGGAAAACAAAACACCCTAATAACAACATTTCTTCAACTCAGCTTGAAGCAGTAATTAAAAATATTTCATTATTTAATTGGTCTAACTTATTCTGCTTTTTTATAAAGACGTTCATTGTAAACACATTTTTAAGTCAGTTCAATGTATTTTGGAGAATTTATAATCAAATCAATATCCCTAAACAATTGCTGGATGTATATACTTTTTTTACTTACCACCTACGTGTTTTGATACACTTGTATTTTCATTTCGGAAAAGCGGCTATATCAATAATGCATCTAGTTAATAAATAACCTGCCTCCAGCAGAACTGACTATAATGTAAAAATACAAGAAACACCCTGTAAAATTATTTTCAGTTCCAATGACCACACTTTAGATTACTTTTTACCAGTACAGGTTAGGGAAACATGATATTGACAGCTCCTATAGAGAAACTGACGCTAAATGTATCAACGGGAAATGACGAAGTGTAAATAAGTGTCCATCGTGTCATATTTCTCATATCTTGCGTAGAATGGGCGAGGGTTTTGTTCGCTTCGATTAAACTGTCACAGTCTGAGTTGCGACACTTATCTTGATTTTCCCTGAATGAATGTATGAAAGAAAAGTGTTTCCTTCGCACTTCTCTCACACTCACCGACGAAATTGATGTTAAAAGGAAATAAGTTTGCAATTTCTTCTGCTACTGCAAACACTTAGGAGCACGTCTTTCAAATCACATTTTCTATATAATGTCCCTGCTCGTGTCTGGTAGTAACAATGAGGTGAAAAAAGTAATAAGTAACTTTTTGTTTGTCCAGCAACAGTTTGTTCCTGTGGAAATGGACTTTTCTGTTATGTAGAAAATATAAACTGAGGAATACCAGCATTCAGTATTGAGGCGTTAATTTATAAAATAATTAGAATGGCAACAGACAATGTAGTATTTATTATCTTTGCAATATACTATGAAATGCTTTTGATTTTATTTTTGATTTTCTTAGTTACAATTTATTTTACTAGTTTATTATTTCATAGTGCCTTAATCTCTACATATTATAATAAATCATTTATTCGATTATTTTATATATGAGATTCGCTAATTTCATTGAATTCGCACTAATTTAATTACACGTTTTATATAATATGCTAGGATTTTTTCTAAACCAGAAGTTAATCCTAGCATACTCTGACACTGGGTGTGTCCATTGTCTCTAAATGTGTAGCCCTCTTCCGCACAAGGTACCTTGAAGTACCTGTAGGGATACAGGGGGTCGTATTACTTATGGTTAGGGCTGTCAAAAATGTTCCGTGGAACAATGGCGTACGGGAAATTAACTAATACGAGAAACAATAAACTGTTACAATTTATAACAGTGTACGTGAAACTTACCCTCTTAACTAGCTTGCTTATCACAAACTGGAGAAGATGTGTAGCCATTTTACAGCATCAGGTATGTTTCTATGGTTGTCTCCATGAGTGATGTTCGCTTTGGTGAAAATATATTCTTATATTTTGAAAACGGCCGGTCGACATCTACTGATGTAATACACGCATACGTAAAATAGTCTTTGAACACACTTGACGGATCTGGGGCTGCACCATCAGATATTTGTCTTAATTTGATAAAACCGGTGTCTTTATTTAACACACTTGCGAACTTTTCTTTAACGCGCTCATTTGTTGCGTCACCTATAGCGTGTAGCAGTAGATTTACTTCGTCTGCTATTTTAGTGACTCCGCTAACGACAACGCACCATTTTCTAATTTTTTTATGCTTTCATGTAATGGTTTATAGTCTTCACAATATTTTTTAAAGCTGTTTCAAAGGAAATATCTTCGAATTTTGTCTGGCTTTCCTTAATAGCTGCAGCCTCATCTGGATTGAATTGTAGTATCACAGCTTTTATTTGTTGGAAATATTCAGCATAATAAAAAGCTACCCGCAACCATGTTCCCCAACGTGTAAGAATCGGCTGTGGTGGTTTAGAAATACCGGGACACTTGCTGTGAAATGCACGGAGACGTTTAGGAGATTTAAGAAACACTTTTTTTGTACTTGCTATTAATGCATCCACCTCTGGAAAACCTTTTCGAATAGTTTCTGCCACAAGATGTAAAGCATGCACTTTACACGTAACATGTATAAACGTACAACCTTGTTCTTGCAAAGAACGGCCTACCGAACGCATTGTCACGGCGCCATCAGTCACAAACATTAACACTTGACTTTTTGACAGTTCAAATTTTTCTAACGTCTCCAGCACCACCCTGGTAATTGTTTCGCTAGTACACTGACTTAGTCTTCTTCTAGCTAGTAACAGTCGAACTGTCGGTTTAAGAGGGTCCAGTACTCGTACTATAACATTTAAAATAGATCTTTTTTTCTGTTGTCTCAACAAAAGATAACCACAGCCGTGTATTTTTTAATTCTCATTTCATCTTATTTACCATGTCTACGTGTACAGTTAGTAGATAGTTACATAACGTTGTGCAACTTGGTATTTTCACCTGGGCATTGTATTTATTCCAGAACTCCCGAAATGGTTGTTTATCGAGTATGTGCAGCGGAACATCACAGGCAATCAGCATTTAATGGTAAATCAAACATAAACTGTGTTGTCGAAGGCACGCCATTTTTTTATTTTTATGGTATACACTATTTACGTGAAGTCCACAATCACGCTTATCCCAGCACATCAAATCTTTCTCGCGCACTTTACAAATTATTTTAGCACCATCATAGAATAAATCCAGAAATTCACCTATGAATTTATTCACTTTGTCAGCAAATGACCGTTTTCTACCCCTGCGTACGTCTGCCATGCTTTATTATTAAATTAATATCAACAATACAGTACAACAAATAAAATAAAAACACAAAAACAATATGCAATACGCCCAAGTGACTGGAAAGCTAATAATAGACTGGAGTGGAAAGAGTTTCGCGGTCAAGGTGAATGCCGGCGACAGTAAATACATCTGTACTCTACGACCATGATACACAGAAACGATTTGCAGCTTTACTTATGGTCTTTAAATATACATGAAATTTAGATTTTTTTTTAAAATATTGTATTTCAAGATCTTGTATCATTCTGCTATACCATTGATTAATTACAGGAAATGTTCTTCTTAATAAGACAAAATTATGTTAATTATCATAAAAAGAAATATTTTCAGCACATTTTTTTCAGGCAAGGACGTTTATTCAATGAATGAAAAATAGTTTTTTGTTACGACGTGTACACTCTGATTACTAGTAAGCAAAGATGTATCTGTGGTGTTGTTTAATATCAGAATATAGAAAATGTTATGATTTTCATAGATACTACATAGTTTCAAATGAAGTGATTGCGAAACATCAAACTGAATAGTTTTTAAATTTCAACAAAATGCTTACCTGTGAATGTGATTGCCTAAGCGTGGTTGACGGCGTAAGCACATATTCTGTAAGTACGTGAATGCGAATGTAGTAGCAATTTTATTTATGATCATCGTGGTGACGATACAGAGGTACATTTGTATCATTATCACCGTTTTATATAATCATCTTCTGTGAAAGTTAAATGTTAAAATGGACGGCCAAAATTATTTCTCGGAAAAGGCGTCTGTTAATACAGGTGTTCCTCAAGGGAACGTACTAGGCCCCTTACTATTCATAATATTTATTAATAATTTATTAGGAGCATTTAGTCAGTCATTCGTAACACTATTTGCTGATGAAACCTCTGCAATTTTATCTGCCAACAACCAAGGACATTTAAAATATAATTCCAGCAAATGTGTTCTCGAAATGTCAACTTTTTGCAATAATAACAGGTTAGTATTAAACACTGCAGAGACAAATTCAGTGTTATTTTCTCCTACTGGTACTAAGGTAGATTATAGCTTACTCGTTAAGGCAAATAATAATGAGAACATCAAAAATAGAAATGGCCTTTGATTTGTAGGGGTTTGGCTTAATTCCAACTTATTAATATCATGGAATAGCCATATTAATCACATATCCATAACAGTAGCTGCTAAAAATGATTCAGTTACGAGATTCAGTAGGAATCGATATTTCGATTAATTATGATTACGGATCTATCTAGATTTTATCATATTGCCATTATGTTGGGAAAATAGTACAGGGATTTGTAAAATATTTATTCTGCAAAAGAGAATATTGCACAATATGTTCAGATTGTCATTTAATGCCTGTCGACAATGTTTCAAAAAAAACTGGAATTATGACCATTTACAATATATATCTGTTTCAATGTGCCTTGCATGTGAGAAAAAATCTAAATAACTTACAGCTGTGTGGGGACATTAATCTTTACGAAACTCGTTCGGCTCATAATATTTATGTACCTTCACATAATCTCATTCAGGTGAGTAAGGATCTTTTGATAACATCTATTAAAATTTATAATCATCTTCCCAGCCATTTTAAGACAGTTGACACCTTCAATCAATTTAAAATTCATGTAAAAAAATTTCATTTTTTACTACAAACTGTCTTCATTTACTCCTGATTTTTTTTAATTCTATTATTAGCTGTTACAATTTTTTTTGTGTAATTTTTTTTTGTATGTAAAAAATTGTGTGTGTATAAGTGTATGTAGGTGTATATGTATGTGTATATATGTGTGTATATATGGATTTCGGCAAATAAATTTTTCACCTGTTTACTAAAAACATGTCTTTATGATAATAATTTAAGGTCTAACCTGCCCACTGAAATAATTTTAAATGGCCGTAGTTTAATAGAGTAAATTTTACATGTTGTGTTTGACAATTCCAGTACTTGTACAAATCTATGGAAATAAATATATTATTATTATTATTATAAATTATGGATTTGCTTCATCTGAATCAAATTATTATGTTAAGAGCCAGTTTTTCCATCTCCTATTAAATTTATGTGGCAGTCCATGAATACAATTATTGATACAATCATGTTCAAGGAAGTTATTCACTAAATTAATTTAATGGGAGATGGAAGAACTGGCCCTAAATATACAATAATATGGCGGAAGTCTTAAAACTGAGTATCCCATACTTTCTGTAAAATTGTCGCAAAAGTATTCTTTTTTTTTAATATAAAACATTTTGGTACATCAAGTAACTTTTTTTTGTAATCTTCATGAAAATAAATACCACGAGCATGTACTCTTGTAGTGTCACTTTTGTATATTTTAAGTAAAGAACTATTTAATTGTCTACTATGATAACTTGCATTATTCATAACAATCACGCAATTTGGAGGACTAACTTATTTGGAGAACTAACTTATTTTTGAACTAATTTCAAATAAGTCTACTGTTGTGTTTTGACGATAATCAACACCGGATTCTTTTCGCTTATAACGGCACTACATTTGACACCCTTTTCTTCGGTTTGATAGTGCATTCGTTTTACATCGGTCAGTAGAATCAACCCAACCTTTTGATGAGGAATCATGCGTATCAAACCATTTTCTGTTCTATATTGTTTGATATTGTCAAATATTCCTTTCGCCATTCTTGAAGTCGTTTAGATTCCATAATAACTTGCTTCTGATTTAACATTTTTAAATTTAATACCGATGCGTTAAAGGCACTTCCACAAAATTATTCAATCACACTTAATTTTAGTTTCATCTGTTACAAATCTTTTGAGTAAATTATCCAAAGTTGGTACAGTTTGTTCCACATGCATTTTATAAACTTTACGTTGAATTATATGTTTGTCACTTTGATCTAATTTTTACCGAAATACCAGTATTACCTCTTTTTTCTTTCTAAAATAAGATTTTCACAATTTTCCGTATAGCTGATACGGGAGTTTTTGTTAAAATAGCTGATTCTGTTATCGCCCTTTGCTTGCCAATGTTCGCACACTATAGAAGGGTTGAATAAACATTGTTTATAATTTCTTTAGCATCTGTAGATAAATTGTCTTCCATGATTGCTTTGATTTCTGCACTGTGGCAACACACTTGGTTCACTACATGGACACCACATTTTTTCGATAACCAAAAAATCTTTCTATGATCGCAGACGAAATTGATATGACTAATTTGTAACGGTTCGTTTTTTGAGATGGACAATTTGGACTACATTCTGCATAAATTATATAAATATCATTTGAATTATAAGCTATGCCAAATTCGAATAAAATAACTCCAATAAATCTTATTGTACTATATGTAGTGCGACGCTACTGTGCGGTCGGACAGACTTGGTTACTGCTAGGCTCCGTCGCACGCACGAAAGCTAAATTCATACAGAAGGCACAAAAAACTGAATAAATTAAAAGTATAAGCATTTTGAAATTTGTTCACTACACATTTGAGTTATGATAGACATGATTTAAATATAATTTTTAAAAACATTTATAAATTTTTTATGTAGTTGGAATCTTTGAAACATAATAGCGGCAGTTTGTATATTACTTTTTGTAGCAGTGATTTTGTTTTAAATCACTATCTGGTAATCTATTTTGTTAATTAAACAATTTAGAATATTTACTTCGCATTTACTCTACAAATTACAAATGTAGAAGAATGCATTTCAATTAACACCAAATTGGACTCAGGAACTCAATTTAAACAACTATTTATTAAGGGAAATAAACTCTATTATGGCCACATATTCATTCTCATTAAGAAGTTGGAACGTCAGTCTAAGCGGTGTTTTGTTGTCTTTTCAGCTCCACTCTCTCACATTGCTCTCAGTCAGCTTACAGGCGTTTGGACAATCCCTAAGCAGCAGAGCGCCGTTATAATAATAATAATAATAATAATAATAATCTTTATTTATGGTAAGTCGCTAGCTAAAAAATATAAAAAAAGATGCGATGCCACAGATTTTCTGTGGTGACTCGGTTAAGTGGAAGAATAATTATTTCTTCAATAAAAAACAGAAAAACTTATTTCCTATTTTTATTACTAGAGGACTTCCAGCCAAGTATATGAACAATTTGTCCTACGTTTCGTCCGAGTTTTCGGACTTTTTCAAGGTTAAAAGCTAAAAATAATTAAAAATAATGGTTTTACATAAGTCGTAAATTAGATTAGTGACAGAATGCATATCTAAAAAAGTGTTTTATTACCTAATATAAATTTCCTATTTTAATTTCACTGTATGGGTGGGTTTTATTTTGTTTTTCATCATTTTTTTTTATTTGATGGGTATGTGATGTATGTGTAGTTCGACGAGTTAGGCAGAGAATGGTCAGTATTTGGTGTGGTCGTTGATGTGTTTCTTTTTAAGAGTAGGTAATTATAACAGCTGAAGTATATTTATGGTCCGAGTGACAGAGTTATTGTAAACATTCACATGATATTGGATAGGAGTTGAGAAGAGGTTTTACAGTTAGCACATATACAGGATGTTTAAACAATTGTTACTATTGAATAAGATTGCGATATATGCTACTAAGATTTTCTATCTCTGTTTGATAATTTACTGTTTTTTTGTTGTTTTGTATTTCGGCCATTTCCAAAAACATGCGTTTTTTGGTATTTCTTTCTTTATGCAGTATGGTTGTATCCGGAAAGTTAAAACTGTGTGACTTATTTATGGCGTGTTCTGTTAATGCTGTGCTACATGAATAATTAGGAGTTGTTATGGAATTTCTAATTGACAATTTATGTTGATTTATACGTTTATTTAAATATTGTTGGGTTTGTCCAATGTAACACCTATCGCAATCTGAGCAATCAATTTTATAAATAACATGGGTTTGATTTAATTTCTCTATTGGATCTTTTAGTTTTGAATATAATTTATTTTTTATGCTATTATCATTTCTGTATGCTAATTGTATGTTATATTTACCTAATTCTTTCTGAACTTTTTCTGATACTTGTGGTATGTATGGTGCCGATATGTATATTTTGTCTTTATTTGGATTGTTTTGATTTCTGTCCTGGTTGGTGTTGTTAAATATGGGTCCAAAGCAGTTAGGTTGTAAATCTATGTCAACTTGATTTTTATTGCTTTTGTTATTTATTATATGTATTCTCTTTTGGATATACTTATTCATAAAAGGTGGCGGGTAAAAGTTATTTAAAAGAATGTTTTTGATTTTAATTATGTTTTCTTTGTGAAACAATTTATCTGATAGTAAAATGGCCCTGTCCACGAGGCTGTTTATAACGCTAATTTTGTATTTATTACTGGTTTTTGATTGGAAGTTGGTATATCGTCCCGAACTGATACTTTTTTTGATACCAATTGGTTTTAATTCTACTGGTAGATCTAATTAAAGTCAGGTCTAAGAAGTTTATTTTATTTTCATTTTCTGTTTCTAATGTGTATTTTATTTTCCTGTGTTGTTCATTGAATTTCTGTAATATGTACTGTATTTCATTTTTATTAACGCATAGTAGACAATCGTCTACGTATCGTTTATAAAATGCAATTTTATTTGAAAGTGTCGGTATTAGTTGGTTTTCTAGATATTCCAGAGTTAAATTTGCACATACACCTGAAAGTGGTTGGCCCATAGCTAGTCCTTCTGTTTGTTTATAAAAGGTTTTATTGAATGAGAAGTATGTTGAATTTAATATAAATTTTATGGTAGAGATAAATTCTTTTTCCTCTATGCTTGTAAATTGTTTGATATCATTCCATTTATTTTGTATGGCTTCTATTGTTAAGTCTATTGGTATATTTGTATATAGTGATGTAATATCAAGAGAGATTAATATATAGTTTTTCCGGAATGTTGATTTCATCAACAAATTTTTTTAACTCCCAGGAGTCTTTCAAGCTATAAATAGTTTTCCCTACTACATTTGTTAAGCTATTTGATAGAAATTTTGAAAGTTCGTAGTTCGGTGCTTGTACGCAGCTACATATTGGTCTCATTGGTATATTAGGCTTGTGTACTTTTGGTAAACCATATAATTTTGGTGAGATTCCATTATGTGATATTAATCTGTTATATATTTTTTTATCAATAAAGCCTTTTTTACAGAGATCCTTAACTATTGTATTATTTTCTTGTTGGGTAATTCGCGTTTTATCCTTACATTTTTCATACGTGCTGTTATCACTTAATAAATCATTCATCTTATTTAGATATTGAGTTTATGTCATGATGATTGTTTTATTAGTTTTATCGGCAGCTGTTATGATTAATTCTGGATTGTTTTTTAAAAAATCTCCTAGTTTTATTTAAATTACTGTTTAAACTGCTATGTTTCTGATTAAGGTGTAATTTGTTTTTATAATTAGTTAAAATATTACAGATACTGGCTCTGATGTTATTTCTTTCAGATGTATGTACATTTTCCAATGCATTCTCTATACTAGATACCATTTTAGTTATTTGTAATTTCTTGTTATTTTTATTTGTGGTATCTATATTAAATTTCGGGTCGATACTAAGAAATTGCATGACATTGTCGGGGATATTAATATTGGAAATATTTTCAATCCAGTTTTTGTTATATGTGTTAATTTGATTATTACCACATATACCATTGTTGCCTATTTTTGTAGGATTACTATTTGTACATTGGTAATTGTTGTTAGTTTGTGTGTGAGATGATAGGTTTCTAATTTTTTTTTTAACGTGCGTTACCAAAAAACGCATATTTTTGGAAATGGCCGAAATACAAAACAACAAAAAAACAGTAAATTATCAAACAGATATAGAAAATCTAAGTAGCATATATCGTAATCTTATTCAATAGTAACAATTGTTTAAACATCCTGTATATGTGCTAACTGTAAAACCTCTTCTCAAGTCCTATCCAATATCATGTGAATGTTTACAATAACTCTGTCACTCGGACCATAAATATACTTCAGCTGTTATAATTACCTACTCTTAAAAAGAAACACATCAACGACCACACCAAATACTGACCATTCTCTGCCTAACTCGTCGAACTACACGTACATCACATACCCATCAAATAAAAAAAAATGATGAAAAACAAAATAAAACCCACCCATACAGTGAAATTAAAATAGGAAATTTATATTAGGTAAGAAAAACACTTTTTTAGATATGCATTCTGTCACTAATCTAATTTACGACTTATGTAAAACCATTATTTTTAATTATTTTTAGCTTTTAACCTTGAAAAAGTCCGAAAACTCGGACGAAACGTAGGACAAATTGTTCATATACTTGGCTGGAAGTCCTCTAGTAATAAAAATAGGAAATAAGTTTTTCTGTTTTTTATTGAAGAAATAATTTCTACCTTAACAGCCAACAACTTGTGTAAAATATCATCTGGAAGAATAATCCATATATTTAATATATATGCCGTTTTAAATCGTACTATTCTCGTAGTATTATTTTTTTCAAATAAAATCGTTTTATCATTATTATTATTATCACACACGTTTTATATATAAGGTAACTATTAGTTGAAGTAGTTTGTATTAGAAGGTCATCAATTTTTATGAAAATATAGTGCTAGTTAACCGTCAACTTATGGTTAATTTTGTTGTTGTGGTAATTTAATTTCTGCAAACTTCACCGAGAAATATTTTAGAATTTCGAAATCCTGTGACCTACCAAATTAGAAAATAATTTAAAAGTTGTATTCATCCCATATCGTCCACGGTATCACCATTGTCTTAACAAGATTTTTAAAGACAAAGGTATGCATTTTATTGATTCTTCTGGAAATAAATTACCAACTTTTAGTCGGTCCAAATTTTGTTATTTACAATAGTTTGGTAAAAAATGCATATATAGCGGCATCACAAACGACATAAAAAATTGCTTTCTAAGATTATTGTCGGTATTTTAAAAAATTTTACTGCTGTCATCCTGAGTTATACTGAATAAATTCTGCAGTTAACATGTCATAAAATATATGTGTGTAATTTTTAAAATTTTATTTTGTGATCAAATATTGGCATACAAGTACGGATTTTATTTGTTTTAAATTATGTTATTCTAATGTCTTCTATCTCGTTGGCAGTACTCTTCCAACAGGATCTTCATATGCTACACTGCGTGCTGGCATATTTCAACAGGATTATTATTGAATTCTACATATAGCCGCTCCTTAAACTGTTGAATATTAACTGGAGAGCCGATGTAAACTTTACTCTTTAAATACCCCATAAGAAAAAATCCAAGAGGGGTAAGGTCAAGTGACCTCGGAGGCCAGGATAAGTTACCAAACCCGGAAATGACTTTATCCAGAAACAGCTCTCTGATGGTGGTCATAAGACTCTCTTGCCGTGTGGGTTTGGCTCCATTTTGCTGAAACTATATTTCAGCATTGTAACCAGGAAATTATTGAAGTTTTGGTCGAAGAAGTTATGAAGAATAGCACAGCATCAAGAACTGCTCATGGTTTTTGCGCTTCCCTGACTGTTTTAAAAATATATGGGCTAGTTAAATTAATTAAATTAAATTAAACACCACAGGTAATACAACCCCCTGTGTCGATAGCTCAAGGTACCTTGTGTGAGAAACAGCTATACATTTAGAGAAAATGGACACACATCCAATGCACGAGTATGCTGGTTTAGAAAAAATCCTAGCACCTAGACGGGGGATCGTACCCGGGACTCCAGGGTGAAAGGTAATCACTCGACCATGAGGACAATTTATGTCGGCACTTGATTAAACTGTAACTTTAGGGTTCTGCAATTGCCAATGATGCTTGATTTTAGACTTATTTAAGGCCCAATATCGAAAATTCTGTTTGTTGACGTATCCTTCAAGATGAAAGTGGATCTCATCCACAACAATCCACGGCACAAAGCGGATAGGCTCTGCTTTTGGTACGTATTGTCCTAAAGATATCCAAGTTTGAAAAGCGAATTCTATTCTGAGACACCCTATATAAAACTTTCGTCTAAAGGATGTAACTTATCATCATGTTGTTTTATAAAAATGTGTATTTTCGAGGACCCTGTATAAAATTCATATATTTTACAAGAACGTTATTGCAAATCTGCAGCAAAATTGTAAATACTGTCGTACGAAACCCTCTAGCCCCAGGGAAGGCCTGTCAAGTCTTATTATCTAGCTGCACGTGCCCTCCTTAAGATGGCTAAATAAACGGCGCACTATGAGTAATACTTCTTTATTGCAGATTTGGGGTGATCATTGGAGAAAAGTAATAATACTGTTACTCAAATGCAATTTCAATGTACTGAATGTGTAAAATTCATGAGTAACAAAATAATGTTTTAAATAATTGACAGTTTCTTTTTGAATGTACTGTAGTTTTCCAGTTTTTGCATTAATATTTATAAAAAACGCAGCAACAATACATAAATACATACATTCATTATCAGTTTCATTAAGAGACTGAACTTATTGGGTGAAATATAATTAATTAGGAGTGAGCCACAGTAGGCCTGCCGATGATGGCCGCAGCGGAGGGCCCACAAGGACCCACTCACAAATAACCTAACCTAAACTAATATACATATTGGAGAAGCAGAATGAACGTTTGAAAAAAGAATTACTGAACATGAAAGAAAGAAGTTATATCAATAAAAAACATATGCCAATTATTTTATAGAAAACCATTTGATTGATGAGTATTTTCAAATTTTACATGTAAAATAAAGGGTTGAAATTAAGATTGTTCTAATCTTCAGAGGTTTATAAATTAGAAAAAATTGAAAACATTTTAAATGGTCAGATCGAATAACTTATTCATACCTGTTAAATCTCTTCCACGTTATTACATTTAGTTATATCGCAAGAATAGTGTACACAGCAGGGACACTCATCAATTTGTGGAAAATAATTTCAGAGACCTTGAGCGAGTAGTACTACCAGTTACTATATACCAAACAATATTAACATTAACGTTTATAATTATTATAAACTAATTTGTATCAATTCCTCGAATGATTTTTAAATATGTAGGTAAGACAGTGGTTCCTCATCGGGAAACAAACTACAATAATTTTTAGGCAATCCAAAAGACAAAATTGAAACAAACGAAAAGTCGAGGATATACGAAATCAGCTGTAAAGACTGTAATCAAAAATATGTTGGACAGACTAGACGATCAATTCAAACTAGATTCAAAGAGCATATGGCCCATCTCAAATATGGTAGAACAGATAAGTCTAGTGTAGCCCCATATGCGTTTGAGAACAACTATATAATAGCAATTTAAAATTAATCAGGAATGTAACAAATACTAGACAGCTGGATGCATTTGAAAGCTTGGAAATCATAAAGTGTAAAAATAGTTTGAATAGTGACAGAGGGCCTATCCTAAATAGCCAGCTTTTTTGGTTGGTGGGTCACGAATCACCAAACCGTGACAATAATTTAGGTTAAGTAGGGTAGATTGTTAGCATAAGTTTAGTTTTAACCATCTCCAGATGATGCCAATTTGGTTGGCGAAACGCGAGTCGAATGCAGTAAATAGTATTTTGGTGTTTCGTGGAAAACTACGTCAGTGATATCTTCACATCAAAGGTTCCAACCCACTCCAGGTATACTGAACTTACTTTACATCTACAAAACTAATTCCAATTCCGCAATATTTTCAACTATTGTTTTATAGAGCGTGCGTGCGTGCGTGCGTGGGTGTGTCCGCGATAACTCAAAAAATACTAATAGACCTCCCAAATTTGACAGTTAAGATTGTCAACAACATTTTAGGTGACACATTAAATTTGGTGAATGTGGTACTACCAGAAGAGACACAATGAATGAAAGAAGAAAAAAAGGTACAATTTCGGGAAAAAAATTTAAAAATTTTTATTGCATTTCTGAACGAATCTCAATGAATTATAATGAAAAAACATAACTTTATGGAAAAAATCTGTCTGCATATCTGTAATATCGCGATAGCAGCCACAGTTTTTGTGATAAAGTTTTCAAATTTGGTACACATGTTCTAAAGGCCAAAGACAATGATAAATAGAAATATATTCTTTTTGAAATATTATAAATCATGTCTGCTATACCAAGCCAATAAAATATATTTTCCAATTACTTTAATAAAGCAGCTGTCAACCTAACTTTTTTATACATTTACCCTCATAAAATGGGGTTAGGATAAATTTAACAGGTTGACATTTGATATGTCATTGACAGTATCGAATGACGCTGAAAATTAATTATTTAAAAATTTTAATGAAACATTTCAAGGTACGCTATTAAAATTTAATTGAGATAAGTGAAGAATTAAATAGAATGATATTTTTACATCAGGATGATATATATTGGTATAAGCAAGTTATGTGCTAGCCACATCAGTTATTTTATAGATGTGTACCTTCCATTATCGCATAACTATCTATCTTCTATTGCAATATTGAAATAAAAATAACTCCAAAATGATGACTCCTATCGAAATTTAGTAAGAGCACCTCTTTTTATGCAGTATTTAACACTGGTGTCTTTCTCCATTTTAAATGTTTAAAAAAATTAAGACTAAAAAATTATATTGAAAATTCACACTCTCCCGCCTTCCCCGTACAACAAATCATGATATTTAGTTAAAAATTTGACTAAATATGTAACATTATGAAATTGATACATGGTCGAAATTTAAATTTTGCAAATTAAGAAGTTTCGAAATTATTGGCAAATAACTGTATTGTAATAACCACCTCTAAGGGGTTTATCTCCCTTCTGAACTAATTTATGGCAAATATTCATATGCAAAACGTATTTTTTCACCCCCTAGAAGGAAGGTACTTAATAGGACATCCTGTATATTGGATTTTCGTAAACATATATATTTTAAACATTTATATAACAAAAAAAAAACAACTGAGAAAACTCCACCATGTGACGAGTGTAAGAAAATAAAATAAACTCACATATAATAATAGTAATAATAATAAACTAAGTTTATTGGTAGAAAATTACAAGAGTATATAATAAATATCTTAACTCAGACGAATCTACTCTACTTAACCTGTAGATAGGTATAACAATTAAAATCAAAAGAAATAACATAGCGAATGATTAAATACGTCATATATATATATATATATATATATATGTGATAAACTGCGATACAAAAATGAATCGTCACTAAAATCATGTGAAATACGTATTAAATTGTTGGTCAGGTTCTTGTCGATAAAAGTAGAAAAGCTCTTGATTCCATTTGCGTGAGTATTCGATGTCGTTATAGTGAACTCAACATGTGTTCCTCTCGGCCGAATTCGATACGAACTGTTAATGGACCAATATGTTTCATCCCACATGTATTTATTTACATTATAAACAAATTATGATTCACACCAACTGTTGGTATTCACAATTTGATAACACTAAAAATGCATTGTCATGTTTCATCTCAATTCTCAATTGATTCGTAATCTTTGTATGTCTAGCGATTTTTTAAAGTAACATACACGTTACACATTTTGCGAAAGTTAAAAAAAAACGAGTACAATGAATGCATCGTACGTGTAACCGTTTTAAAAACAGAAAATTGAGTAATTGATAGATTTTTGAAAAATAAGTGTTTTTTCCGTTGAACTTTTTTTTCATAAACGCTTAGTTTTTGAGATAGAGGACGTTGAAATAAATGCCTTTGTCGCACAACTTTTGCATATTTTAATATATTTATTCCATATTTGGCGGTCATTTATGTTAGGCGAAATCTGAAAAAATGACGAAAAATATGTGTTAGAAATATGACGACTGGCGCAGATAGAGGGGCACAAAGTCCTAGTCTTTATTCTTTAAAATTTCTACGCCTATGGATGTTAAAAAAAAATTAAATTATTTTTTAATAATTCCAAATTTGTTTTGAAAAAAATGTCTCTTGAAAGTTTTTGATATTTTCGATAGTCTTCCGGTAAACTGAGTTGAGGTACTTCGTTGCATAATTCCTTCCTACATTTTTTAAAAGGTGGTTTTGAATAGACTTGTATATAATGTAATATAAGTTGTTAGAACTATTAAATCAATAACAATATCATTTATAACGTGATTTGCGTCGTTTAAGTTTAAGTTCTCTGAAAATTAAATATATATATATAGTTTATTTCAAACTTATTTTCAACATAAAAAACTGTACGTGTAATACGTTTGTATTTCGATTCTAACATACTCGTAGCTAGCTGCCATGTTCATCAAGCCCAGGAAGATGATTCATTCTTGTTTCCGCAACTGTTGGAGCTTGGAAGTCTTTATTTCCTTGTTAGAAAAAGAGAACAAAGAATAGACATACCTGTAGCAAAATCTGCATCGATCTCGACTATAAATGGAAATAAAACAAATCGATACTCATCCGACGAAATTATGAGTGCCCGTAAATTTGTTTCCTAGATACAAATGCGTTAATCTCCCGGTAAATCAACATCCCTCAACCGTATTGCCCGTCTGTGTCACCTCGGTGTTCGATATCGAGCATGAAGTTGTACAGTTCACACAAATGATGTATCAATAGAATCTAGTCGGAACGCAAATTTCATAAACCGATTAAAATAATTGGTTGTATATGCCGTAAGTGTAAAAAATTGTTATTTTTTTTCTAAATATGTTATTATTACTAATTTTCTGTAATTTGGTGTATTAAAAATTTGTTCAATAAAAATCAAGAAATATATCAATTTATATAGTAATTTATACATTTTCTTAGTAACAGATACTTTAGACTCAACTAAAATTACTATTTCAAGTGGTTTGTTTCAATAAGATTTGTAGGGTCAAATAATAACCATATAACAAAATGGATTAACTCCCCCTCTCCCCAAAAGAGAATAACATTACATTATAACGATATAATGAAATAACGATATAATAAAAAATGTATACCGTTATATTCAGAATTCATCATAGATTCTAAAAATGTCAAAATATACAGGTGTTCTATTTAAATAAGAAAGTTGGATTAACTTCCGGCGAAACCGGAAGTGTATACAAATTGAAAATACTGTCTTCTAATGCAATTTTATGTGTATAAGAACATACTAAAATTTCATCAAATTTCCATTCTTGATTTACCCATGATATTGGTAAGATATTTAAAGATATAGTGTGACACAACTTTAAGGCAATCCAAAAGACAAAATTGATACAAACGAGTCGGTAATCAAAAGTATGTGGGACAAACTAGACGATCAATTCAAATTAGATTCAAAGAGCATATGACTCATCTCAAATATGGTAGAACCGATAAGTCTAGTGTTGCCCAACATGCGTTTGAATATAACCATAAAATAGATATTAGCAATTAAGATTATTTAGGAATGTAATAAATACTAGACAGCTGGATGCATTTGAAAGCTTGGAAATCACAAATTGTAAAAATACTATTAGTCACAGGACTAATTTTAAATAGCCCGCTTTACTGGTTATGGGTCACCGTTCACCGAACCGTGACAATAGTTTAGGTATAAATAGGGTAGATTGTTAGCATAAGATTAGTTTTAATCATCTCCGGATGATGCCAACTTGGTTGGCGAAGAGCGCGTCGGGTGCAGTATATGGTGTTTTGATGTTCCGTGGTAAACTACGTCAGTCTTGTCCTATGACACATTTTTTTTATTAAATTCTGTTTGCAATTTGTAATTTATAACTTGCTGCAAGGATCAGTAGAACAATCTTTGCTTGACATGCCACAAATGTTATTTTAATGTAACGTGATCAATAAAAATCTGTAATAATATAATGATATATCATTATATCGTATAACAATTTTATATAACATAATTTTATAAATATCTAACGATTTCAGATAAGTGTATTTTTTATGCAGAAATGCATAACCAGGAAGTGAATCAATATATCAGATTTCAGCTCTAAAAAATTTTCGGAAAAGAATTCAGCATCTTTCTGGAACGAAAGGTGTCTATGATGGTAAAATAAATATATTTATTTTTGTACTATGTGGAATAATGAGAGTAATTGTAGTAATGAGTTTCGAATATTTTACTTGATAATGTCAAACAGTTTTTAGGATAATTTTAAAAACTGTTATTAATCCTTCTGAGACCCATGTTTGTATTTTACTATTTATAGTAGAGTCCCTCAATCTAGAGTCTGGCTATACGGCATGCGGCGGCCTTGATTATCTTCTTGTGCAATGCAAGTCCAAGAAAATGAAATAAGAAGTTGATAGTAATTAGGTAGTGATTGAAAATATTTGGTAGTTGTCCAGAATTAAAAATTGAGTACATTGATCCAAAGTTTCAGATTCAACCGATAGGATAAGTACGCAAAAATATTTTAAAATATCTGATGTGACCAGCACATAAATTTCTTATACCAGTATATATTATCCTGATCTAAAAAAATCATTCTATTTAATTCTTCACTTACCTCAATTAAATTTTAATAGCTAGTACCTTGAAACGTTTCATTAAAATTTTTTAATAATTAATTTTCAGCGACCTTCGATACTTTGAATAATAATTCATGTCATATATTTTAATAATTTCTTCTTATTGACATTGACATCTTTGTAACTATAGATATTTCAAATATCAAACTGCCAAATTTATCCTAACCCCATTTTATGAAGTCAAATGCGTACAAAATTTCAGTTTACATCAGCTTTATTTAAGTACTTGGAAAATATATTTTATTTGCTTGATATAATAGATATGATATATAATTTTTCATCAAGAATATATTTTTTTGTAAAGTCAAACACAAAAAAGTTTTAGGTCCCGTGGATCAAATTTGCTCATCACCGAGTTTTACATTGTCTTTGGCCTTTACAACAAGTGTACCAAATTTGAAAGCTTTATCTCAGAAACTGTGGTTGCTATCGCGCTACTGCAGACATGCGGATAGATTTTTTTTTCCATAAGGTTAGGTTTTTACTTTCTTATATCTAATATAATGAAGTATAGTAATCGAGATTTTTTAGAACCTCGAGATTTTGATTGATTTATACGTTTCAATCAAAATCTCGAGGTCGCAAAAAATCACGATTACTTTACTTCCTTGGTATAAGAAAGTAAGAAGGTGCGCTGCGACCCTTCACCCAAAACGCGAAGAGAACCGTAACAGATTCGTCATAATTCTATAGAAACGAAGTTGTAGAGGACAAAATTCTCCAAGAAAAAAGTCCACGACGGTATATATTTATCTTCTATAGTTTAGCTGTGCGCCACGCTCTTAGTTGTTAATGTAATTCATTATGTACATTTTGTAACTATTGAAACGAGTTCAAAAATTTCATGAATGTTCTGCGCATTTTGGAGATGTTTTCCGCAGTGGAAAATAATTTTTCGAAAAAGAAATTCTTAATTTCATCGGGATTTCAGCAGTATTAATGTAAGATATCTTGGAAATTTTTTATCATAAACCAAAAAAAATTTCGTGCAAAATGAGGGTATCTTAATAACTGATAAATCTGATCCCTTGATATTTAAATGTAAAATTTATAGTTTCGTCGTAAAAAATTCAAACAAAAGTACCATTTTTATCAATCCCTTGTATGAAAAATGTTTAAAAATGTTGATTTATCAAAAACTCCGTCAACTTATTTGAAAATTTTGTAACAAAGAGTAATAATATAATATACCTTTCCGGATTTTTTCCATTATTATTTACAATTTCTTTTTGAATAAACAATTGTTATGAACAATTTGAGAAAAATAGGAATATTTACAAAAAATCCTTTTATTTTTAATCTTTTTATTTGAGTCACTTTTTACTTTCTTACACCTAATATAAGGAAGTATAGTAATCGTGATTTTTTCGACCTCGAGACTGATTGATATATACATTTTGAAGCCTCATGACAGATATCATTCGGAAAATAGTCAGAATGGATCTATTTTCCGAATGATATCTGTCGGTGCGTGTGTGTGGATGTGTGTGTGTATGTGTGTATCTGCGATAACTCAAAAAATACTAATGGAAGACTTCCCAAATTTGGCAGTTAAGATTTTCAACATTTTAGGTGACACATTAAATTTGGTGAATGTGGTACCACCAGAAGAGACATAAATGAATGAAAGAAGAAAAAAGGTACAATTTTGAGAAAAAAATTAAAATTCTTTGTTGCATTTCTGGACGAATCCCGACGAATTGTAATGAAAAGACATAACTTTATGGAAAAAAAATCTGTCGGCATGTCTACAGTAACGCGATAGCAGCCACAGTTTTTGAGATAAAGCTCTCAAATTTGGTACACATGTTCTAAAGGCCAAAGACAATGATAAATTCGGTAATGAACAAAATGGGCCAGCTGAAAGTAGGTCCACGGGACCCAAACTTTTTTGTATTTGACTTTACAAAAAAAATATATTCTTGATGAAAGATTATAAATCATGTGTACTATATCAAGCAAATAAAATATATTTTCCAAGTACTTAAATAAAGCTGATGTAAACTGAAATATTTTACACATTTGGCCTTATAAAATGGGTTAGGATAAATTTAACAGTTTGACATTTGAAAGGTCTAATTTAGTTACAAAAGTGTCAATGTCAATAAGAAGAATTATTAAAATATAAGACATGAATTGTTATTGAAAGTATCGAATAACGCTGATTATTAATTATTTAAAAATTGTAATGAAAATTTCAAGGTACGCTATTAAAATTTCATTGAGGTAAGTAAAGAATTAAATAGAATGATTTTTTTTAGATCAGGATGATATATACTGGTATAAGAAAGTTATGTGCTGGCCACATCAGATATTTTAACTAAATGTAAGTATAATTTTTCCGCGTAGATTTATTTTAAAATAAACTTATTTGGAACCACATGGTTTTATATTTTTTGTAGCGCAAACAAAAAAGATTTATAAAGTTTATCTAATTGGGAGCCTAAGCCTAGCCTCAGCTTTTGAGAATTCATTCAAAGATAAAACGTATAATAATTTTGCATATTCTAAATTAAGAAATAATTAAGTGTACGTTAAAAAAACAATATTTAAATGTGCAGTTACTAACTTTACATAAATATGAAGTATTTGTAGGATTCCAATTTTCCCTTCGTACGTTGACGGCCTATTCCCTTCTTCTCTGAGGATCCTATGGGAAAACTTTAATTTTAAAACCTTTTTTTGTCATTCTCGGTACAATACACAGCACAACAGATATTTTTACCACATACTAACTAATATCATACAACTAAATCTATGCGATTCTACTGTTATCTATTAAAATCTACACTTTTAAACACAAATTGTTAATGTTAACAATATCCCAACTTTCAAACTGCTTATTCAAAATAAGCAACAACCCTCCAGTACAAGTTAAAATACATAGAAACTGAATGTAAATAAACCGTGAATTCGATAAATATAGACATCGCGTACCATGTGACCGTCCAAGATAATGAAAAAGATGACATACCTATGGCTGGCCTCTTTACTTGAGGGACTCTAATTTATAGGAGTGAAATTACATGTAGTTAAATTATTTTCAATAATCCTTATTGTTAAAAATATCTAGTCTTTCAAGATTAAAGTTGCTTGTTTAATAAATCATATATTTCTTCATATTGTTTTTTCAGGAAAATCCCTCAACTCTGTCTTTTCACGGAGGTAATTTTTAATGAATTCTCGCACGTTCCCTATTTCAATAAAGGGATAAAAGCGCAATTTACAATTTAAATCAATGGGAATACAGTTTACGAGATATTTGCATTAAGTTGGGAGTACTAAGCAGGAAGTAGAGACTTTTAGCTTTTCGCTGCCAACTGACCGTTTGATCCCTTTTCTCTAATTAACATTTTGGTGGGCAACTGTTTTTTTTTATACTCCTCTAACTTTTGATGCAGTGTTAACTTCGTAATTAAATGAAGCGTTAGATTTAGCGGATCGATCCGAGCTATAACGGATGTGGTGAACCTGACGACCTTAAATTTGCCATTACACCCCATTTCTCCTGCAAAGATTAATACGGTCCCACTTAATTAAAATCAGAGAGATCTAGCAGAATTTTTATATATTTAATATAACAAATAATAGAAAAATAAACATTTATTCAGCATAAAATATAAATAACACTGTGAAACAGAAACAAAAAATATACAAAAAACTTTATATAAAATAAAAAAAAGTTTGAACTTCACAGAAAGAACCATGAAATTTCTATTTTAATCTTTATTAAAAATACATCTGAAGAACAACTGAATTTACTAATAGTTCCTTAAATTTTTAATAATTTCTTCTCTAATATTGGTAAACAATTAGCAGAAGAAATAAAACCTTTGAACCGAAAAAAATATTTAAGTGAATTTGAGAAAAAATATCGCTTACAGAACTCAATATTTCTGAAACCAACTAATCCTAGTGAAATAGAAAAAGTCATCATGGAACTTAAAAATGGGAAAGCTCCTGGGATAGATGGGCTTACTTCAGATCTACTAAAAAAGATATGCCAATTTATATTACAACCTTTAACGCATATTGTAAATAACATCTTTTCTACAGGCATTTGCCCATCACACTTTAAAATTGCAAATGTTAAACCACTATATAAAGCAGGAAACAAGGAAAAAACTACAAACTATCGTCCAATATCCCTTTTATCAAGCATCTCAAAAATTTTTGAGAAGGTGTTAAAGGACAGGGTAATGAGCTTTCTAAACGAACACAAAATTCTACATGCACATCAGTTCGGATTTCAACAAAAACGATGCACAGAAGATGCCATGGTACTTTTAATGAAAACGGTCTACTCCAACATAGACAAGTCTCTTCCTACATCTGGTGTTTTTCTGGATCTTCGCAAGGCATTTGACACAGTACACCACGAACTGTTATTGCAGAAGTTAGAAATCCTAGGATTTCGTGGTACCGTGTACAAGCTTATGGAGAGTTATCTAAAAAATAGGTTACAAAGAGTAACCGTCAATAAATCAGTAAGCAGACTGCAGTCAGTGGAATTTGGAGTTCCACAAGATACAGTTATGAGTCCAATCCTTTTCCTAATTTATATTAATGATCTACTCAGCTTCGACACAACAAACACATGGGTATCTTATGCCGATGATACGGTCATCCTGATAAACGGAAGTACATGGGAAGAATTAAGGTCCAAAATGATAAACACCTTAAAGAAATTAAAAGATTGGTTAGACGTTAATCTACTAACTCTAAACTGAGAAAAAACTACATGTCTTACTTTTTGCGCGGACTCTCGCACTAAACCACAATTTAATAGTATAATACTACACAATGAAGTATGTGACCAAGAAAATCGAACATGTGACTGTGAAAATAAAATATGTATAACAGAAAAAGCAAAGTACCTAGGCATAATATTAGACACTCACCTGCGTTTTGAAAAACATGTACAACACATCGCTCCTAAGCTGAGGAAGGCAATATTTATATTAAGAAAACTGAAAGGATTTATGAGCAAAGAAAATTTAAAAATGATATATTATGCATTGTTTCATTCAGTGTTACAGTATGGGAATACAGCATGGGGCTCTAGCTATGAGAGCACAATAAACCCGTTAGAAATTCTACAAAAAAAAGCATTAAAGATTCTGCTAAACAAAAATAATACATATCCAACAGATCTCTTGTATAGCGAAATAGACGTTCTTAACCTAAGAAAAGCCTACATTCACAAAGTGTTACAAAAAATATATAATGACAGACACATAATAACAATTGTAAACAGTTTATATTACAACACAAGACAGCCCATAAGACTCATAGCAGAGATACCAAAAAAGTTCAAAAGAATATCTCAAAAATGTATAACATATATGGCACCTAAAATATTTAATGAACTTCCTTTAAACATAAAAACTTGTAAAACTTTCTATATATATAAAAAAAATGTAAAAACTGGCTAAGATCCATCAGTGAAACTCATGTAAAAAAACTATTCGCATGAAAATGTTATCAACAGTCTGAATTAAAATGTATATTATGTAAAGTAAATGTAAAATACATTTCAGGTTTTTATTTATCATCTATTTATGACACATTGACTTAAAAGTACTATTTTTTCGTTTTGTTTATATTGTTACAGTATAATGTATTAGTAGATATTATTAATATAGTCTAATGGAATCATCAACAAATGTGAGATTGTGCAATGGGTCACGCGCTGGTAGCTTGCTGCCTTAGTGACAACACCATTTCCTTTCTTTGGCATACTATTTTTTTTGTAAATATAATAAATGAATTCCAAACTTTTTAGTTACTTAAGTTCTGTACATTATATCAAAATTTATACTCTTTTGTAAACTTAAACATAAATTTACTTTACCAGCAATAAAAACAAATCTTTGGCTAAAGGAGAATATGCAAGAAATTTTCCTCAGAGACACGTTCCCTCCAAGAACACCTTTTCTAATATTTATCACAAGTTTAGGGTCGGAGAAAAACAGAGACCCAAAACAGGTCAAGGTATGGAATTAACGTTTTATTTTTTTTTATCGAACACGCCAATAAATCTACAAAGGCTGCTGCAGAAGAATTTAATATTTCTCAAGCAAGTATAAGTAGGATATTAAAACATCACAAATATAAGCCTTACAGTATTTTGCCAGTTCAGATTTTAACTGAAAATAACTTTGCCGACAGAAGAGCTTTTTGTAGAGAGATGCTGGATAGAATAGAAGAGGATAATAATTTTTAAAAAACGTATTTTGGACCGATGAAAGTAGCTTTTCAACTGCCGGACTTTTTAATAGGAAAAATGCGCATTATTGGGCGTCCGAAAATCCACATATTATAAAGAAGATAAAAAAACAAGGATATAATACAGTAAATGTGTGGTGTGGTATTCATCAGAACACAATTGTAGACCCTGTATTCATTGATGGATCCTTGAATGTGTTATTTGCATATTCTTCAGGGTGAAGTGGAAAACTATTTAGATAATATTCCCCGTCCAAACAGGAATTCTATTATTTGGCAACAGGATGGCGCTCCCTCACACTCTGTATGCAACGTAACGGAATATTTGAATGAGAGATATCCACTTTGGGTAGGAAGATACGGTCCTATACATAGGCCTACTAATAGCCCAGACTTGAGTTCTTTAAACTTCTTTCTGTGCAGAACACTAAAACAAAATATTTATGAAAATTTGATTTATAACATCGACGAGCTGAAGGAATGCATTAGACAAGTAATAGAAAATTTGCGGCAAAACAATCAATTATTTGAGGATGTGACAAATGAATTTATTAAAAGATGCCAACTGTGCCTTGAGAGAAAAGAAGGATACATGGAGAATATATAAACATATAGCAAGCCTACTGTACTAAATACATAATTATATCGTATTTTTATTATATCGTAATTCTTACAATACTTATTGTAGCCGTTTGAAATTGTTTTTATTTTCTGTTGTTATTTATTGTTCTTCCTTGTTGTTCTTATACTGTTCGTTGTTTTTTATTAAACTTTGTTTTATTATAATAAAGATTATTATTAGATAATATATGTTTTCGCATCAAAGAATTATCATAATTTTTTTTATTAAAAAAAAGACGACATATCTCGAAAACAGTTGATGCAATAATACAATATTGATACATTTTTGCGATCAAAAACTAACGGATAATTTTTTTTAAATGAAAAAATAGAGGGCCATTTAAAAAAATCATGTTTTTTTTTGCAACCTTCTAATTTGACAAGTTTTTTAAAAGTTGTTTAATTATTCTAAATATTTATAAGAAACCGTATAAAATCATTTTTTTAATTTTTCGATTCGATGAAATTTAAGAGAAATAAAGGGGGTGTCAATTTTAGGTGACTAACCGTGTATATTATCGTAGTTTTTGATCTAATGAGATTATCGCAACATCTGGTGTTCCCTAGGGCCCAGTACTCAGACCTTCATTATTTAATACCTTTATAAATGACATCAACAATGATTTACAATGCAATACCTTACTACATGCTGACGATTTAAAACTATGCGGCTATCAACCTCGTGTAATGAAAATAAAATTCAAATAAATATCGCAAAATGTAATTCGATGTTATGAGTATATTATCGTATGTAGAATCCGGTTTGCATATCAAATTAATAACTTGTAGTTAAGTAGTTGTATAATAAGTTCAAAGATCTTAGTGTTCTATTCGATATTAAATTATTTTTTGCTAATCATCTCAATGATTCTGCAGTTAGTTCTTTTAAAAACTTAAGAATTAAGGAATTTAATGAAAATACATTGACACGTCTTTTTAACTTGTTTGTTAGATTAAAACTTGAATAAACTTCAATTCTGTGGAGTCCTGACTATGACTACTATAAATTTAATATTGAAAAGCTTCAAAGACGCTTTCTCAAATATCTTTGGTATGTGTCTTGAAACTTATCCAGAGAGAGAATTTTCACATTATGAATTATTAAATAAGTTTCATGTAAGTGGACGACAAATGCGTCGTATTTATTACACTGTTGTACTCCTGCATATGATTTTAAATTGTATAATTGATTGTCCTAAAATCCTTGGCTGCCCTAGCTTTCAATCTACAGAATCGTTCGCATTCGTCGTCTCGGTTCTATTTGTCTACGTTTCGACCAAGTTACTACTATTCCCTTCTTTGTATCATATGTGCCCCAACTATGCTTTTGTTAAAAATAACTTATTGTTAGATGTTTTTAATACCAAGATAAGTGAAATAAGTAAACTTATTCTTAAATCTGCAGATTTAAATATAGTTTTGTATGATATCTAAAATATTCTGTGTGTGACAGATATCAAACTATCTTTTTCTTGTTTAACTGTTTTGTATAGCCTTTTATATTCCCTATAATATTAATTGTTATTATTTATAATCTTTATGTTTCTGTCTAGACAGAGTTGTCCTTAAAATAAATACATAATTCAGATATATCATTCTATTTCTTAGAAAAATTACATCTATAAATATCACAAGAAAAAAGCACTTTACAAGACATGATTTTTCCTCCTCCTCTTTCATCCTCGGTACTTTAAGACTAGGATTAATTAGTATCTCCTCCTCGCAGTCATGCACTCTGGTGATACAGTAGTAGTAGTGTTCCTCGTAAGATTCTAGTTTGAATGAATTTTAAAGATGGCATTGCGTGTCAAAAATTTATTGTGGGTAATGTGCTATTTTACCGAGTACTTTACTTTTTTTTTAATGTTACCATCTTGAACATTCTCGATGTATGCACATTCTAGATTATGAAAACTTAAATGTAAGTAACAGAAAGAACAACTTACTATCTTACTATCTTAATGCAAATTGATAATAGACAGAGCCGGACAGGGACCACGGGAAATGTATAAATCAGACCCCATATATTGGATTCTCTCTGTGAATGGATATTAAAAAGGGGTATACAAAAACGTAAATTTTACTTATATTAAGAATTATAAAATAAATATTACACAACATATTAAATTTTGTTTTGTTTGTTAAAATGTTCCAATATGTAGTATTTTACAGTAACAAATAAATCTATAACCAAAAAAATACTCAACTACGGCGAATAGATTATCGTTTTGATGCGCAGTGGTCTAAACCCCACCCTATCATTGTAAAGCCGTTTGTGTGTCTCTGTCCCACATTAGCGATACTCCTTCTCTCTCTGCGCTAGCAAGTACCAAGCTAGAATCGTTAAGTAGTATTTGTTTGCTTGCCCTATTTTAACCACAGACGTAATATACAGGGTGGCTCATTATAAACGGTAGGCAAATATCTCAAAAAGTAAGCCTTATACAAAAAAATATTTGAGACAAAATCTTTAGCATTTTGAAGGTGTAACTAGGCGGCGATATAAGGTTTTCTTTAGGTAACAATTTCTTGCGGAATTCGACAGAGTATGAATTTATGTAAAAATGATTTAACATGTTTAACTATAATAAACACAGCATAAACATAAACATCACAGTTAGTCAACCTCCGAATCCAAAGGCGCAGCTGTATGAGCGACACTTATGAAAAAAAGCGGACACCATTTTCACCAACATTGCCAGTGCCGACTCCCTATTCGAACCCGCAAGACGATGGCGGCATTATCTAGTCACACTTGCCATCGCATGCTCCAACCAACTACTTCACCGAGCTCAACCATAAATCGATAATTTTTTTCACAAAAAAATTTTTTTGAAGATAATCATGATTCAGGAAAATAAGGACAAGCAAATGTTGATGTATATGGATTATTAATTTTACAAATTTCAAAATGTCAACTTTACAAAGAAACTTGAGATCTGTCGATAAATTTTCCTCCTGATTATGAATAAAATGTTTTGCAAATACTTTACAAATTGCTTACAAAGTAACCTGGGTGGACAAGAAATTTTTGCAGTTTGTTTTTGCAAATCTCAATCGCAATTTTTTTTTGCAAAATTTCTTCATTTAGTCTTGGTAGTATATCTGAACATATGACGCATGGGTCCCATGCTCCAATTGTAAGATATGGTATAACCTGGCTGTGTAAATTACTATAAATAGTATAATCACTTGTCTTGGTTGGGGCTCAAGCCCCTATGGCGACCTTACAAGGGCCTACCGAAAATGTACCCGGTTTCATTCCTGAACAGCCCGGGCCTGATAGCAGGTAAAACGTAAATAGGGAAACCTGGGAAATTTAATTCTATATAAATTAAGAGATACGTTGCAATAATCAAATCTTTGAAAGCTCCAGATAATGAAAGAAGCTCACCTAATTCTACCGTTAATTAGAAATAAAAAGCAATTAACCTGAATTTAAATTGATGAAACAGAACGCGAAGTTGTGTATTTTAAATCTCAATGAACATTTGTAATTTACAAAGTTAATTTGCAGCTTAGTTAGAATTTGCTCAAATTGGTGCTCTGATTTATTCGTTGTTGTATCAGAATCGGTAGCGAACATTTTTCATTTTTTGGGAGCATGACAGTTCTAATTAATCTTGATGGCAATGTAAAACATGTTGTAGGATTTTGACATGTTCAACGTCTATAAAATATGATAAGATATAATTCTAGCTCGAAAGGAAATGGGAACTGAACCCTCATACTTAATTAATTTTAATAAGAATCTGTTTTTGCTTTTACGAATTATTGTACAATTGCGAATGTGTTAGGGGTTAAGTGTAAGGGTAATCTGTGAGATGAACATCGCCTTATTTAGGTGTAAACGTGTATACATTATACACTGACCGGCACAAAAAGAGGGACAACAAGAAAGAGAATAGTTATTTTAGAAGGATAAATCCAATTTTTAGGATAAAAGGTGTCCGATGAGAATTTGGGTACATGACACGAACGATTATAAAATGAAATTTCTTTAGTTAATAACGAGTATTACCTCCCCTAGCTCGGATTAACTCTCAAGTCTATGTTGCATTCCTTCAATTACGTGTTGGGTAGCCTCTTGAGGAATGTTTTCCACTCTTCCCTAAATTGCTGCAGTGTTAACAACTACCCACGATGTTGTCCAATCAGGCTTCCCAGCATAACCCATACGTATTCTATGGTATTCAATACCGACGTCATGGAGGTAGTTTCTAACAATCTGACCAAGTGTGAACGAGCATTATCATACATTAAAACAAATTGCTCGCCCATAAATCTGCTAAGAACACCACGGACTCTTCCAAGATGGCATTAATGTACCTTCTGGTAATTAAAGTACCTTCACCTACGAACACAAGCTTTGTGAGAGCCACGAGCCCACACCATTACAGATCCACCAAGCTCACCCTATTACTAAAATTGCATTGCGCGTATCTTTCTCTTCGCCTTATTCACACACTGTCTCGTCCATCTGAAGACCTCAAAGCAAATAGGGACTTATCGGAGAAAAGAACATTGCTCCACTCTCCGATATTCCAATTGAGATGTTCGCGTCTGAAATTGAGCCTGACCACACAAAGATTCTGGAGAAGCTCGGGGCCTGTTGCTAGTTTTCTAACAGATAAATTTGCTTCAACTAGCCTTCTCCTAACAGTTCTATCACTGACATTGTCCTGGCGCACTTCTTGTAGTTCATTCGATAAATCGATCATTTCTTCTTCCCTTATTTTCAACATGTCCCATATACCTATACGATTTCGGTCTAACTCCACCGTCAAAGCGCAGCGTTACGTGTGTTATATTATCATTAAAGCTGGCCGAGGTCACCTGGCCGACAGAGCCGTCATATGACTCATATATTTACATCATATGATAATACTTGAATAAGTACAATAAATGGAAATAAATTTTAACAATAATGTTACATTTTATAAAAATTTGTATAAAACTCACCCTTTTAAGCAGATTTATGAAGTAGTTTGGTTGTCGTCATCACAAAGTGGGAAAGATTTATAGTATAATAGCATCAGGTATGTTTCTACAGCTGTCTCCGTCAGCGATGTTCGCTTTGGTGAAAAAATATGTTTATATTTTGAAAATGACCGTTCGACATCTACGGATGTAATACAGGCATAAGTAAAACAATCTGCGAACTCACTTAACGAAGTTGTAGATGCACCATCACAAATTTGTCTTAATTTGCTAAAATCAGGGTCTTTCTGTAATACACTCTCGAATTTTTCACTAACGCGATTATTTTTTGCGTCATTTATAGCCTGTAGCTGTGTATTTACGTCGTCCACTATTTGCAGCGATTCCACTAACGACAACGAACTATTTTGCAATTTTTCTATTGCGTCGTGTAGTCCTCTATAATTGTTATTAATAGTTTTTAAATCTGTTTCAAGGGAAACGTCTTGAAAGCTTGTCTGGCTTTCCCTAATAGCTGCAGCCTCGTTAGGGTTGAACTGTAGTATCACAGCTTTTATTTGTTGAAAATATTCAGCATAATAAAAAGCCGCTTTCAACCACGTGCCCCAACGTGTAAGAATCGGCTCTGGTGGTTTAGGGATACCAGGACACTATCTGTTAAATGCTCGAAGCCGTTTAGGAGATTTGAGAAATACTTTTTTTGTATTTGCTATTAATGCATCTACGAGTACCTCTGGAAAACATTTTCGAATCGTTTCTGCCACAAGATGTAACGCATATACTTTACACGTACATGTAAAAACCTACAATTGTCTCTTTGAAGAGAACGGCCTACCACGCGCATTGTCGCGGCACCATCAGTCACAAACATCAATACTAGACTTGTTGAAAGTTCAAATTTTTCGAATGTCTCCAACTCCACACGCGTAATTATTTCGCCAGTACACACAGTTAGTCTTTTAGTAGCTAGTAAAAGTGGAAATGTTGGTTTAAGAGGGTCCAATACACGTACTATAATATTTAAAATAGATTTTTTTTACAATCTGTCGTCTCGTCAATACATAACCAGAGCCGTGTATTTTTTAATCCACATTTAATCCTATTTACAATGTGTTCACGAACAGCTGGAATATATTTACGTAACGATGTACGACTTGGTAAGTTCACCTGGCGATTGTATTTATTCCAAAAGTCCCGAAATGGTTGTTTATCCAGTATGTGTAGCGAAATATTACAGGCTATTGACCTTAACAATAAATCAAACATAAACTGAGTTGTCAAAGGCATGCCATTTTTTTTATTTTTATGTTGCACGGTATTGATATGACGACGACAATCTGTTTTGTGCCAGCACATTAAGTCTTGATTGCAAACTTTACAAATTATTTTGCATCCGTCATAGAATAAATCCGGAAATTCACCGATAAATTTATTCACTGTGTCCGCGTACGGTCGTTTTTTACCCTTTGGCGCGTTTGACATTATGTATAATTTATAGGTACAACCTCACGCATTAACCTTTCAAATAAGACTGCAGCGTAAATCACTTCTAAATCGGCACGTGTGACGCCAGCGCAAGACCGTGGCTGTACTCCAGCCACCTCGACCAGCTTTAATTATCATCTAAGGTACACGTACTGGGTAGACTAGACATTAGTGCTGCCTTACGTTGGAGATAGTAAGTCAGTTGTTGAGAACGAGAAATACGGAATTTAATGAAACTACTCGTTCCAGATGGTGAGGCTATGCAAGCTCACAAGCCTGGCATAGTCCTTTGTGACCATCAATTCAGGGTGATCTATGTCATTGTGTTCTCGGCACCCGTTGAGAAAAACATCACCTTGATCAGCAGAATGGTTGGCAGACCAAATGTAGAAGACGCACAGTGGGGTATTGGGACATAAAACCTGGCCATAAATCGGTTTTGCCAACTTTCCATGCTTAATCATTTTTAGGAATTCTTAGGTATTTGCTCGAATGATCTCTATCACTTATACCTTAAATTGAAATACAGGTAGTGACGGGTCATTGGTTGCTTCTAAGCTTTTGCATTGTGGTGTTGTGCGGTGGTGAAACTGATTGATATTAAATTGTATATTTTATTTTAAATTTTCTTCGCCTATATTTTTTGAACAAATTTGAAATTATGGCTTCAACATCTAAGGGTATGTATTAATTTAAATATTTTCTAACATTAGAATATAATAACGACGAAGCCACTATTTTTCAATTTAAATTTTACGATTTTTTTCATTATGATTTTTAAAACAATAGTTGAATCCTTAATGGATTTTGTTATTCTTCCAAAGTCTTCCAACCCTTATATTCAGTTTCGGTTTTTAGTTTATTATGTTAACAATTAAATGTCACAAAAACATTTTTCTGAAATTGGCGGTTTCAGATTTTATAATTTTTTTGAAATTTGTTGACAATAATAAAAATAATAAAACATACATTTTTCGTGTTCTCTTTTCAGACGGAAGATACTAACCTATAGGAAGCAAATTTATTTTAGAAGCACTTCTTCCTATCAGCCAACTGTCAAAAGAAGTTTCAGAGGCCCGAAATAAGTATTTTAGGCGTTATAGATTAAACCTCTCCAGAGAATAGTCGGGAAGCATGTAACACAGATGTTTTAAACAGATTCTTTCTGACTTCACGTCTAAAACTTAAAGAAAAACTTTTTTCAAGGAAGCTTTAGACATGATTTTATCTCCGGATTATTCAGTAGACCCTGAAGAGTTCTCAGAGGAGAAAATTAGTTACAATGATTGGGTATTATAGACATAATTATTTATTTATTTTTATTTATTTATTTAAATAAAAAATCCAACAGGCAGGAGCCCAGTTACAGGATTAGGTACATTGAAATTATGTATACACAATATATAATTTTGAGTGTTACAAAAAATTTCTTAATTAAATATATTATGAACAAAACATATAGAATTGTATATACACATATAAATATACACTTGTACATATACATACACAGACATATACAGATAAATAAAGAATACAGTAGATTACAAAACATCAAGATGCAAAACAGAGTTTTTAATTACACTTTCATTGCAGAGAAATATATCAACACAATCTTCGATTTTAGCATAGTTGACATACATTTGGTGTATTGGAGAGGCTAATAGAATATTAGTTCTTGGTATGTGTGAAGTAAATAAGTTGTTATGGCGAGCAGAAATTCTAGGTACTTTATAATTTATTTGATTTTATATTGAAAAATTATTGATTGAGATATTCTTCGTTTGGCAAGACTTGGTAAGTTAAATTTTTCTAACATTATATTTTGTGGAAATCCAATAGGATAAATGCCCTCAAGAGTATACACTGCAGATTTTAAAAACTTACGCTAAATATTCTCTAATTATAATATATTGATACTATAAATTGGGTTCCATACAACTGAAGCATATTCAAGTCGAGATCTAGCAAATGTTACATAGAGTAAATAATGATTGTTGACATTTTTAAAATCTTTGCAGTTGCTGATTACAAGGTCTTTAATAATATCTGGTTTTTGTAAAACAACATTATCGATTTTATAATTGTACACGTACAGATTATGCCTCCGGCCAAATGACAAGACATTACACTTGCTAGCATTGAGGGATAGATAGTTGCTGATGCACCAGGAATTGATGGTATCCAAGGTTTTTTGCAGAATTTGACAATCATGAACATTATCAATAAATCGGTACATTTTTAGGTCGTCTGCATACAAGAGGAAGTGAACATTAGTATCCAAGCTTTCAAAAATATCATTAATGTACATTACAAAGAAGAGCGGTCCTAGCATCGAACCCTGTGGCACGCCAGATCTTTGCAAGAAGCTATTCGATTTATGACCACGGTACTGAACAAATTGATGTCGATTCTCTAGATATGACTATTAAAAGAAGTAACGATTTTGAGAAACCAAATTTGTCAAGTTTAGAAATCAAAGCACCGTGGTCAATCCTGTCAAAAGCCTTAGAAAAGTCTGTGTAGATAGTATATACCTGACCACCTCGATCAAAATCATCGCAAAGAAATTGCGTTTTGCACACAAGGTTCGTTACTGTAGATCGACCCGTCATAAAGCCATGTTTATCAATAGATATTAAGCCAGATACGTGAGTGTACATAGAACCGTGAGGAAAAATTTCAAAAATTTTCCCGAAGTTACAAATAATAGTGATGGGCCTATAGTTTGTTATGTCACTCTTTTGCCCCTTTTTGTACACTGAACACGCAAGTGAATTTTTCCATTTTTGAGGAAATCTCGAAATACTGAGAATTAAATTGAAAATTTAAGGGGCTTTAGCGAATATAGTTGAACAATCTTTAATTAGAAATGCTGGAATTATTTCAGGGCCCATGGTCATTGTGGCTTTAATTTTCTTTATAGATTGGCATATTTCTACCTCAGTGATGACAGATAAGTTTAAGGTATTTAAAATCAGACTAATTAAGTCGTCAAATTTTCGGAGTGTAAGGGACGTAAAGGATTTAGAGAGAAAGTCCGCAAAACTATTAACTATTACTTGGGGGACCTCAATCATTTGATTCTCGTAAATTAGCGATGACGGAATGGATGAAGTATTGTTGTTTTCAATGTTGTCTAAATATAACTTGTAAGCACTGTCGATGTCCGAATTAATTTTTGCTCTCAATGTTTTAAATGTATAGTAATATTCAGTGTTACCAGATTTCTTATGTTTATTTAATATTTTTTCCTTCTGCTTAATATCATTATCTGTCTATTAAATCATGTGGGATAAGACCCACAACTTTTTTGTTTTTAGGTACATATGTATCAAAAATATTACATAATTTTAAATAAAGTTTATCCACAACTGTATCTACATTAAAATGTTCCAGGAAAGTCCAATTTATGTTTTATGAAACTCTTTTTAAGTAAATAAATTCGATAAAGAACTTTTGTTTGTAATATTTTTCCTTTAAATTGCAAATATTAAGTATTCAACTAAGCTAAAATACTAATCAATTCAAAAAATTGTAAAAAATTCAGCAAAGTAATTTTGACCATGTAATTGGTATCAATACCCTACTGTGAGGCGGTTATTCTAGATTCTCTCTGTCTGTTTAGGGCACATGACTCTGGTATCTACAGTCATTAACTCTGCGGATGTGGGATGTGGCTGCAGTTAATTCGCCGGAGCTCCTCCCGTGTGGGTCGGAGATCACGACAGGGCATCGGTCATTCCAAAAAAAAAAAAAAAAGTTTTTTTTAATAATTACCTTATATAATTTGCAACATGTATTTTTCTTTCTACAAATTCATATAAAACCAAATAATTATCTAATATTTAACCAAATTAGAGAACCATATACGTCGATAAATTGTTTTTATAAAATATAAAGCAATGTGTACCCTCGCAAGTAGATTGTGTAAACATTCAGTCACGCCGGAGACTGTTTTATTTCCGATGTGATGAATTGCCTAAAGTATTTACTTGAAAAAAGATTTAAGATGCCACTAATAATATGGGGCCAACTGAAGGGTAACAAATTCTGTCTGAATTATGTGTGCATTTTGGAAACATCGCTTGCTGACAGGTTTGTGGTTGAAATGAGAGAGAAATGGTTCCAGATTTAACATCTATAAAGTTATTATAATAATATAAAAATTATTAATTTATTTTTAATGTTCTATATGACAGATTAATGTTGCAAAGCATCTGAGATAATCTTACAAACATATTTTTTATTGGTGGGCTTAATAATGGTGGGCTTAATAATGGTGGTAAAGATCTCACATTCGTTTTCGCGTGGGGCACACATAAAAACTCAGAGATAATAGATTTCTAGTATTGCTTAATGTTTTTTACGAAATGGAGTAATAAATTGCATAACAGTAAAATTCTAGTTTTATAAATTTACTAAAGGCCGATGAAAGATAATTGCGGATGTTGTTGAAGTAGAATGTTTTCAAATTATATAGGTAGTCATTTTGTTTCAGTAAAATTTACTAAAACAATGGATAATTTTAAATTTGAAACATAGGTACTAGTATTTGGAAATAGTAAAAATTGATGTAAGTACAATTTGAAATACGACAGACACGAGATTTTTAATAAAACTAGTTTTTTTAGTGGGAGTTGGAATATCAAAAATTGAGTAAGATCAAGTAAATTTTAAAGATGAATTAAATCATGATGTAGAAAAATTATTTAAATATTGAGCAAAAACCAAGGTACTTTAATACTTAATATGATAACAAAGAATTACCTAGTTCTTATTAATATACATGTAAAAAACTAGATAACTTCAAGTTATCATATTAGATATTAAAACTAAGATTATTGGTCCTTTTTCTTACAAACTCTTTATTTAAGCTACCGGTTTCGTGGTATTTATATTAAACGTATTACCACATCTTCAGGCAACAAGATTAAACAATTTTTTTTGAAGACGGAAGAAAATAAATAGAAATAAAAACACCGACACACAAAAAAAAGTTGTTTGTACATTTGACGCCACCTACCTCCCGACATGTATTTCGATCCGCTGAATCCAAATTTGAAGTCAGTTTGGACCGTACACCCTCAAATATCGAGTCAATTGAAAAACCGTAAAAAATAGCGAAAATTGGGTGTTTCGGTAATAAAAAAAATTTTGTGGATCTAAACCAAGCCTAATTTTTATGTATTTCGATCCGCTGAATACGAATCTAAAGTATATTTAGACCATAAGCCGTTTTAAATCTAAGTAAATTGTAAAAAACCCTCGAAAATTGCTAAAAATGGCAAAAAATTGTGATTAGGTTGATGAGACCCGGATCGAAGAGGATTTTTATGCAAATTGATCTGCTGAAACCGAATCTGAAATATATTTGGCCCATTAATCCCTCAAAATCTCAAATAATCGCAAAAAACCGATAAAATAGCAAAAAATTGCAATTGAAAAAATTGAAAAAATCTATGAAACACGATTAAATACGTTTCTTGTATTTTTTTATGCATAAAATACTAGTTTAAATCTGAAAATGTGAAAAATTGTAAAATCTATAAAAAATGACAAACAGAATGAAACATTTTTTTCATCAACATAATCACAATTTTTTGCCATTTTTAGCAATTTTCGAGGGTTTTTTACAATTTACTTAGATTTAAAACGGCTTATGGTCTAAATATACTTTAGATTCGTATTTCAGCGGATCGAAATACATAAAAATTAGGCTTGGTTTAGATCCACAAAATTTTTTCTATTACCGAAACACCCAATTTTCGCTATTTTTTACGGTTTTTCAATTTACTCGATATTTGAGGGTGTACGGTCCAAACTGACTTCAAATTGGGATTCAGCGGGTCGAAATACATGTCGGGAGGTAGGTGGCGTCAAATGTACAAACAACTTTTTTTATTTGTGTGCCGGTGAAATTAGTAAATATAATGTAGTAGTGGTGAGAGGTATGAAACTTCTCGTATGGTCTAAATGCTACTATCCGACCGACATCATAGATGTCTCTGTGGCGAATAGCGACTTGCGAAGCAAGTACCGAGAGCGGCGACCTCTAGCCCAGGTAGACTAAACTACTGTTATTAAATATGATTTGAACGAAACAACTACTCAGCGGGCAAATACCCCGACCTGCATTGGATTACACCTTCAAATCATAGATCGATAGCCAATATCATTTGTCAATTCCTAACTAGACATAGACCGGTTTCGAACTTATTTGTTCTCCTCAGTATGCCATAGGTTATGGAACAGACAAATGATAGTGGCTAACCTGCTATTCATATACTAACGAAGGTAAATTTCGTTCAAATCATATTTAATAACAGTAGTTTAGTCCACCTGGGCTAGAGGTCGTCGCTCTCGGTACTTGCTTCGCCAGTCGCTATCCGCCACAGAGATATCTATGATGTCGGTCTGATAGTAGCATTTAGACCATACGAGAAGTTTCATACCTCTCACCACTACTCAATTTACCTGTCTGGTTAGGAATTGACAAATTATATTGGCTATCGATCTATCATGATTTGAATGTGTAATCCAATGCAGGTCGGGGTATTTACCCGCTGAGTGGTTATTTCGTTCAAATCATATTTAATAGAAAATATAATGTTAAAAATATAAAGAAAAACTTACGGTAAAATACAATTATATAAAGTGTTGTCCATATTTAAAGGTGATAAAATGGACAAATCTTTATATCGTCTGCCCTTAATTCGATGCACACCATTGGAATCTTGGAAACGGTAACAGCTGCAAGGTCGATTAAATGGGATAAGTTTTGCCAAAATTTTTGCTCCAAATACGTTATTAAGAAATCTGAAACCATTTTTGAGATTTTCCAAAAAAACGAAAATTTTGTAATTTCTCTTTTTGGCTGTAGCCAAGTAATCCTTGGTGAAACTGGTTTTAGACTTTTACATTACTAGGACACTTTTTGGAGACTAATATTTTGGTCTAGAAACGAATGATCAGTAGTCTTTTGTTTTCGAGATATTCAAGGTAACTTTTGTTTCTCTTACGGCAGCCATATTGGATTTTTCGTTTTTCAGATTGCGCTTAAAAAGAGCCTTCAGATGATCTATCACATGCCGAGGAAAAATTGTTTTTCAAGGGACTAATTGCTAACAGAACCAAATAGTAGGCCATGGAAAATCAATTTTTGTAGAAGACTTGAATTTCGTTGTTGGTTTAATCAGAAATACGAAGAACAACCTGATTTTCAGTCGAGAGTTATATGGACCGATGAAAGTCGTTTTACAAATTGTGGAGTCTTTAACAAGCACAATTTCACCACTGGGCCACAGAAAATCCGCATGTAACTACGCAAAGAAGATTCCAAACTAGGTTTGGGTTCAATGTTTAGTGCGGCATGATAGGTATGAACTTTTCTCTTCCTATTCCACTCCTATGATCTGCCTATAACCCTTTCCTTAATTATTATTTTTAGATCGCCATTTAATTGGTCCAATCATTTTTCACAACAATTTAACGGAAGTAGCCTATCGTGAACTTCTAGAAAATCAAGTTTTACCGGAGATAAGATAGCTTTTTACAGAACAAGAAATAAACGAATTGGGGTTCCAACAAGATGGCTGTCCTGCACATAATACTAATAATGTTAGACGGATATGGCAGGAAAATGTTGGTAACCACATAGTTTCAAATAGAGGACCATGTGATTTTGAATGCCCGGAAACTATCGATATTTTGGAAGACGTTAGGGACGTTTTCGGCACAAGAAATGCCAATACTCTCAGAAGAGTAATCAACTCAATTAGGCGTAGATACCAAAAATGTATTCAGTTAAATGGAGGTCATATTGAACAGTTTTATTAAATCTTCTTACTTCTTTCTGCTATTATGTTAATTTGCTGTTATTAAAAAATTTTCTCCAAATCGTTTATGTTCAATATTTTAACAGAAAACATGTCATACTGGTAATATTAATATTACTGTTATTTTTTATAATGGTTGGTATTAAGTATATCCATGATATCAAAGTAATTTTTTGTTTTCCATGGCTTACTATTTTGTTTTGTTAAGCAATGGATAACTTTTCTTAAATTAGTCCCTTGAAAAACAATATTTCCTGGGCATGTGATACGTCATCTGAAAACTCTTTTTAAGCGCAATTTGAAAAATTAAAAATCCAATATGGCTGCAATAAGAAAAACAAAAGTTACCTCGGATATCTCGAAAACAAAAGAATATTAAACATTCGTTTCTACACCAAAATATTAGTCTCCAAAAAGTGTCCTAATAATGTAAAAGTCTAAAGCCTGTCTGACCAAGGATCACATGGCTACTGCCAAAAAAGAGAAATCCCAATATTTTCGTTTTTTTTGGAAAATTTAAAAAACGGTTTCAGTTAGCCGTGATTTCTTAACGGATTAGTAATCAGCATAGAATTTTCTAAAATTTATCCCATTTAACCGACCTTGTAGCTCTTTTCCGAGATCGCAATGGTGAGCATCGAATTTAGGTATATTTGTATTTTAACGTAAGTTTTATCTTTATATATTTAACCTTATTTAACCAATTTTTAATTCTATTGCTGTTTTCAAAAAAAAAAAAAAAATTTAATCTTGTTGCCTGAAGAAATGGTAATACATTTAGTATAAATACCACGAAACCAGTAGCTTAAATAAAAACTTTGTGAGAAAAAGGCCCTATTATTTACACCACCAAAAATTTTAGTATTATGGACTCACACGGGTACCACTCCCTAATTTAGGGGGAGGTTTTTTTTTTGCTTAATTATTAATTTTTTTTTTCAAAATATCAAATAATAAAATACCAGATTTTTAAATAGCCAATATTTAGCCGGAGTAGCTGGTATGAAAAGTAGCTGTGGAGAAGGGAACATAAAAACTGAACATTTTAGAAAAACCTATATAACAATTTATTATTTGCTTTGTTATCTAGAATTTATTTATAATTGCTGACTCTCATTATACAGATACACACAGCAAATTAAAATATTAAATATATAGGGTATACCAATAAAAATATAACATTTCCTAAAATGTTCCTTGTATATCATTTGAGTTAGAAAAAAATAAAAACCAAGGAAAATCTAGATAAAATTAGTATTTCAAAAATTTTAATTGTTAAAAATTTACTGAAATAAAAAATAACTTTAAAATACATGTTGCGGGTTGCGATTAAGTGCCTGACTGGTCTATGCCTTCATTAATATAAAAGTTAGAACTCTGAAAATTATATACATTATATTTCATTTTAGCTTAAGAATATCTATATATTTTTTTCTTCTCTTGACCGTTATTATCAATTAATATTGATAGTTTTTTTTTTTGTGGGGATTTCGGTCAGGTATAACTAATTTAATTTTTTTTTCTAACGTTTCGGTTTATTACACCATCATCAGAGAACTACAATTAATATAATATCGTGATTGTCTAAAAATAATTACTAAATTTCGAAATTTCCTTGCTTAACATCTGATTTTCGGTGTTAATGTTATCAAACATGAGGCTCAATTTTTTAATTTTTTAATTGGCACCCCCTGTATAATTTTGTTTTTTATGAAACAGAATTCAATTAAAAAATATTTACATATTTTCTTAAAGTGCTATCGAAAAAGAAATTTTATGAGGAACCAAAATTTGTAGTAAAAATATACCATTCCATTTGAAATAAGAAAAGGGGTTTGTACTGTAAAAATACAGCACCCTGTATAGTTGAAAAAATGTTTAAATTGTTCAGCGATAAAAAAATATTTATTGCTTATTACTTTCAGATTGCTAACTTTAATATTAATGAAGCCAAAGACTAATCACATTAAATCGCCAGCCGGTATAACGAAAATGAAAAAAAAAATATTTTCAAATACTAAAATATTTAATTTACTAACTTCAAAACACGAAAAAATTAGGTTCATATAGGATGAAAAAATAGTAGTAGTATTTACTATTTACGTTAATGTACTATGTGAGTGTTACGACCGCTTTTTTAGGGAATGTATAGAAAAATGTAACAGTGTTTTATGTTATGAATACGGATTAAAAATATTTGTTAAAAAATTTGTTTCTTTTTTAGTTTGTATTTGTCACAATACTCACACGGCACAATTCCAAATATATAAGGATATTTTTGCAGAAGCTAGTTCTTGAAGTTTATTTTTTTGTTGTTCAAAATAATGTATAAAATGTATAACTAAAAAAATTGTAAAAAATGATTGAAAATATTTTTCAAAAAAAAACTTCCGGTACCGGGAATCGAACCCGAGCCTCCTGGGTGAAAGCCAGGTATCCTAGCCACTAGACCATACCGGATCATAATAACGTGTTCAATAAACTAGAAGATAAAATAATTTACAGTGGTAGGTATTTAAATATTTTGTTTATATTCCAAAACACAATAGTAGGAAACTCTATACAGGGTAAATAATTTTTTTCTTGCAAAACTTCAAAAGTTCAAAGAATAAGTCGATATAATGACAGTTTACTGAAAAAAAACTTAGTTCCGTTTTTTAAAGTTTAAATTTATTTTCGGTTTATTTTTTTATCACCGAAATTTATTACCATCGATCTGAATTAGAACTAAACATCGGTGATACAAAAAATAAATTGATCTCAAAAACAGTAAAGTTTTGGTAAACTGCCATTATTTCGACTCGTTCTATCGATTTTTTTAGTTTTGCAGAAAAATAATACCTTGTATATTTATATATATATATATATATATATATATATATATATATATATATATATATATATATATATATATATATATATATATATATATATATATATATATATATATATATATATATATATATATATATATATATATATATATATATATATATATATATATATATATATATATATATATATATATATATATATATATATATATATATATATATATATATATATATATATATATATATATATATATATATATATATAAATTATATATATATATATATATTTTTCTTTTTCTTGACCGTTAACATCAATTAATATTGATAGTTTCTTTTTTGTGGGGATTTCGGTCAGGTATAACTAATTTAATTTTTTTTTCTAACGTTTCGGTTTATTACACCATCATCAGAGAACTACAATTAGTATAATATTTTAAAAACATAGTTATGATTATTTTACATTAAAATTTACTTACACTATTAGTTATTAGGAATTTATTTTAAAATTTTATTACATGTTGTTTGGTTGGCTGTTTTAGCGCAACTGAGATATTTTTTAACATAGTTTGTGGGCTCTTAAAGTTTTGTTTATGTTACAGAGATAACGTTGGAATGTATATGGTTTATTGTGGGTGTTTTGCCCTGTATATTTATAATTTCAAATGGTGCATTAAATTATTACCAATTTATTTTTGAGATAAATAAATTATTATTTATTAACTATACCTATTAACCTGTAATTATTAGCTTTTATGTATCTTCATTAACTGCGTATCAAATTTCAACATAATTTTTTTCCTGCGTTAGCGATTTCAATAAATGTTGGCTATGGTAATTTCAAATAAGAGGTGTCGGTCAAAAATTTATAATTACAGTAGCGTAACTGAAAATGGTTGTTTCTCTCAAAGGGTGCGTATGTAACTGTCGCGCCAAATTAAACCACTCTAAAAAATTTCAAAACAATTATGGCAAAATATGATGTTTTTAAAATAACTAGGGTCATACTAAATTTTAAAAAAAGGAGACGTCTCTTCCAGATAACTATCATCCAATCTCAGTTATTCCCATCTTTGGGAAAATCATGGAAATTCTTTTAAAAATAAGACTTGTCAAATATCTGGAATTAAACAATATTTTGAATTCTTGCCAACTGAAATTTGAATAATATGGCATTCGAGGAATGCCTCTATCCATATTTAAATCATATCTAAATAATAGAAGGCAATGTGTGTGTATGAATGGTTTGGATCCCGATTTAAAAATTATCCAACATGGTGTTCCTCAGGGCTCCGTATTAGGCCCAATTTTTTTTCATTATTTATATTAATGACGCCTATTTTTTGGACATCATTAAAAGTACATTGTTTGTCGATGATTTAACCCTCAAGAATTCCTCAAAGGATATACAAGAAATCAAAAATCAGGCAGCTATAGCTCTAGAAACATCAGAACTGTGGTTCTCAACAAATAAGTTAAACTTAAACAAAAATAAAACTCAAAGTTTACTAATCAGTTCTGACTCGACTATTACACGGGGACATAGTGTTAAGCTATTAGGCATTACTATTGACGACGATCTAAAATGGGATGTACACATAAAGCAACTGTGTAAAAAATTATTTAGCACAATTTTTGTCATAAGAAAGTTAAGTAAATTAGTAAATCAAGATACTCAGTTATCAGTCTATTTCGGCCTATTTCACTATCACATGAGTTATGGAGTAATACTTTGGGGTGACTCTAGTTATTCGCAGAGTTTTCATTTTGCAGAAAAGAGGAATAAGAATTCTTGCGAGCGTACATTACCTTGAGCCCTGTAAGTCTTTCTTCATTAAACTAAAAATTATGTCATTGCCCAATCTATATATCTTCAACAGCTTACTGGAAATATATAGTAAAAAAAGTCAACTGCAGACACACCTTGATATATAGGCGCATAACACTAGGTATAAAAATAACCGTTATAATCCTAAATACAGGTTGTCTAAATCTAAAAATAATTCCCTAAACTTCAATTCAAAACCAAAATTTAATCATTTTTGTTGAGCAACTGTATTTTACTATAGAATATTTTAATACAAAAGTATTATGATTTTTAATTTATTATTTTTTATGTAACATTTATACATTTTAATGTTTTACATGTACATATTTCTGTAATTGCACTGGTATGCACAAAACGTGCTTGTACTTGTATAGTATTATGTACTATGGATTTTAAACTGTTATTATTTACATTTTGTACGTTTTATATACATTTTCGTATATATCTATAGATAATATGTGTGTATATGTATATATATTTTATTGTATCTACTTTTATGAACTTATGTTAATACAATTTTTAGCATTTTTATACTGTTCTTTGTAATCTGACTTGCACAAATGTAAAACTTTATGTAAAGTGGTCAAATAAAGATATCTATCTGTCTATCTATCTCTCTATCTATACAAAAACATTATACCTATCTACCAAAATGCTTTTATTAGAATAAATTAGAAATACTACAACACAGTACAGAGTAATTACTTTTTTATTTCTCAGTTTAGGTGAGAAGTAATATGTATAGCCCATTTTCAGATTTGCATTCTTGAGAACAAAATCTTGGGTTCTTAATAAAAATTTTGGTCAAACTCTATTTTGAAAGTATCAGAGCTATGATATATCCAAAATTCATAACTTTCTTATAAAAAAAAACATAAAACACAACACATAAATTAAACAACCCCCAAACCAAAGACGAAGCTGCTTGGACAGGTGTTACACAATTGAAAAAACTCAGACACACAACTAAACCCTTCGACTTTGCCAGAATCAAAACCGGAATTTGAACCCGGGAGTCGATCGGCAGTAAACGTTTGTCACTTAACGCTCTGTCCCACGGCGCTACCGAGCTCGGTATACCAGTATATATATCATCCTGATCTAAAAAAATCATTCTATTTAATTCTTTATAACACCACACCACACGTAATGACAACCCTCTTTATCCCTGAATGTTTTAAATGACATTGTGCGGGAGAGGGTTACACATTAAGAGACGACGGACATACATCCAATATCCGAGTATACTACGATTAATCTCTCTCACAGAAAAAATCCCAGTGCCACGGCCGGGAATCGAACCCGGGACCTCGAGAAGTACGTTACCTCTAGACCACGGAGCCATACTTACTTACTCTTTACTTGCCTTCATTAACTTTTAAAAGCGTACTTTGAAATGTTTTATTAAAATTTTTAAATAATTAATTACCGGCGTTCTTCGATACTGTCAATAATAATTCATGTCATAAATTTTAATAATTTCTTCTTATTGACTGACATATTTGTAACTAAATTAGACATTTCAAATGTCAAACTGCCAAATTTATCCTAACCCCATTTCATGAGGTCAAATATGTTCAAAATTGCAGTTTACGTCAGCTTTATTTAAATACTTGGAATATATATTTTATTAGCTTGATATAGTAGATATGATTTATAATCTTTCATCAAGAATATATTTTTTTGTAAAGTCAAATACGAAAAAGTTTGGGTTTGGCCAATTTTTGCCTAACACCGAATTTATGATTGTCTTCGGCCTTTAAAACGTATACCAAATTTGAAAGATTTATCTCAAAAACTGTGGCAGTTATCGCGATAATACAGACATGCAGATAGATTTTTTTCAAAGAGTTATGTTTTTTCAGTATAATTCGTCGAGATTCATTCAGAAATGCAATAAAATTTTTATAATTTTTTACCCGAAATTGTATCTTTTCACTTTCTTATACCTAATATAAGGAAGTATAGTAATCGTGATTTTTTTCGACCTCGAGATTTTGGTTGATATATACGTTTTGAACCCTCCTGAATCCTTTCTGACTTTCCAAATGATGTCTGTCGGTGCGTGTGTGTGGATGTGTGTGCGTATGTGTATCCGCGACAACTCAAAAAAATACTAATGGCAAAGGCAGTTAAGATTTTCAACAATATTTTAGACGACATTTTAAATTTAGTGAATCTGGTACCACCAGAAGGGACATAATGAATGAAAGAAGAAAAAAGGTACAATTTCGGGAAAAAAAAATTGTTGCATTTCTGGACGAATTTCGGCGAATTATAATGAAAAAACATTACTTTATGAAAAAAAATCTGTCGGCATGTCTGTAGTATCGCGATAGCCGCCACAATTTTTTGAGATAAAGCTTTCAAATTTGGTACACATGTTCTAAAGGCCAAAGACAATGATAAATTCTGTGATGAGAAAAATTGGCCAGCTGAAAGGACGTCCACGGGACCCAAACTTTTTTTTATTTGTCTTTACAAAAAAATGTATTCTTGATGAAAGATTATAAATCATGTCTACTATATCAAGCCAATAAAATAAATATTCCAAGTACTTAAATAAAACTGATGTAAACTGAAATTTTTTACATATTTGCCCTCGTAAAATGGGGTTAGGATAAATTTAACAGTTTGTCTAATTTAGTTACAAAAATGTCAGTGTCAATAAGAAGAAATTATTAAATATCTGACATGAATTATTATTGACAGTATCGAATGACGCTGATAATTAATCATTTAAAAAATTTTAGATCAGGATGATATATACTGGTATGGGAAAGTTAGGTGCTGGCCACATCAGATATTTTCTTCTACCATTCATTATGGTGGTACCACATTCATCAAATTTAATGTGTCACCTAAAATGTTGTTAAAAATCTTAATTGCCAAATAGGGAATTCTATTATTTTTTGAGTTATCGCGGACACACACACACACACACACACACACGCACGCACGCACGCATGCACGCACGCACGCACACACCTACACACACTCACGCCCGCACACACACACACACACACACACACACACACACACACACGCGCGCTCGCTCGCTCGCTCACTCGCACGCACGCACGCACGCACGCACACACATACAACGAACATGGACTAAGGTATCTGCAAAACATTATTATTATTATACTACGGCATTCAGTAGAAAATACTTGTATTCTCAATGTGTCAATTACTCAGATCTATGACCACAGAACAGAAAATATGACTGCATAGAATCAAACTCATATAGTTGCAGTATTTCCTGTTTCTAGTATCCAAATACCATTAAGTGATACCGTATTATAGAGATACGTTCAGTTTAGAATGATGTTCCTCTAAACAATGAGAAATATTTCCATTCAGATAAATACGATATACACAGATCCGTTAGTAACAACTAGTTTTCAATTTATATGGACAATATGATGGGTGATAACGAGCAGAGCTTTTAATGAAGTTGTGAAACAATGAACAATGTGTTGCAACGTTATATTTAGACATCTGTGAAATTTTGTGTTTGTTCAAGTGAGACATACATATAGGAATGGGTATCCAGGAAATTGTGTATAGTATCGTTCTGTATTGTATTTCAGCTTTGAAAATGTATTTTATTTTATGCAATGTACCTATTTAACGCTACAAGTTAATTCTGCAACAGTGTTTTACTTTAATAAAGGCTTTTATAGTAAATTACGATTGCCACGCGGCTGAATATATCACGATATATGAGATAATTATTGTGAAAGGGCGCACTTATTTTATAAGCAAAAGAATATCCTACTAGTGTAAATCAAATACAAATATGTAAGTATGTACAAGAACTTCGTTTAACCTCTGCTTATTTTAAAAAGAAATGCCAGAGACAACTACTCTCTGGAAATGCTAATTAATCTTATGCAACTATATTTTTGGATATAGCCGTGCGTCGACGCATCAAACAGTATAATGTCACGCCTTTGCAGCAATTGCAATGACACCACAGGATATTGGCTAAATTGCAACAGATTACCAATTGGGGGTAGGAATGAAAAAAATGAAAGATAACCAAAAATGAAAATAAACCGTTCTTTTTAAATAAAATGCAAATTTTGCAGGTGAATTTACTTTTTTTATAATTATTAATTTGTTTTCATTTTTACTTATCATTAATAGAAAAAAGTAACAGGGATTTATAGTTAGTGAGATGCCGTAAACGACTTTGACAGAGGTACCTACAATTAAAATAATAATAATAATAATAGTAATATTTATTGACCATTAAAGATACAATATGTATATATGGTAAGTCACAAAAATGTATAGAAAATCGTATATAATAAATATATACATACATACATACACACATATACATACATACATGTATATATGTATATATATATATATATATATATATATATATATATATATATATATATATATATATATATATATATATATATATATATATATATATATATATATATATATATATATATATATATATATATATAAAAATTTGTTTTTCAGGTTTTCGCGGGTGGTGAATGTTAAATTCGTTTTCCGGGTATACTCCCGCGTAGGTGATAGGCCCCGAGAGGGACCGTGGTTGTCTGAACGACGTTTCGGCAGAATCTCATCTGCCATCTTCAGGTTCTAACAGATAACTGCTTACTGCGGCTTCTGGTAACTCGAACTGAAACGTCGTTCAGACAACCAACCGGTCCCTCTGGGGCCTATCACCTACGCAGGAGTATACCCGGAAAACGGAATTTAACATATATATATATATATATATATATATATATATATATATATATATATATATATATATATATATATATATATATATACATATATACATATATACATATATATATGTATATATATATATATATATATATATATATATATATATATATATATATATATATATATATATATATATATATATATATATTCATATAAATACATACATACCTATACATATATACACATACATACATATACGTACAGTGTATAACATAAAAAGTTTAGAAAATGCACATTACAATAAATAAATTTAAAAGCATAAACACTAATAAAAATAGATCTATATAAATATCTAAGTATATACAGATATAATAAAATTATAAATAAAATTTAACGAGAAAAACGAAAAAGAAGACTGATACCTCAAGGTTCTCTATTTAAACAATCCTGAACACTATAGAAACCATCTTTGAGCAATATACTTTTAACAGTATTTTTAAATCTGTTATAGCTTTACATATGTCTAATTTCAGAAGGGAGACTATTGAAAAGTTGAATGCAGTTGTATTTTGGAGAGTGCTTGTAATTTGTGGTGTGATGTTTAGATGTATTAAGTAGATCTCCATGTCTTGTACTATGTACGCATGACAACTATTTCTTATGTTAGTGTAAATAATTCAATATTTTTCTTGGTATATGTTAGACTTTTTAATACGAATATACATGGTGTTGTCAGTATCATTTTATTTATAAATATATCTCTGCAGCTCTGGTTATATTGAATTTGAGAAATTAGTCTAATAAGCCATTTTTGACTTACGAATACTCTATCCTTATCTCTTGAATTACCCCATGCAATTACATTAATAGAAATATGCGCGTAAGCAAGAACGTAATAAATACTCATTAACCCTGCTTCATCTAGAGTACTCTTCATTTGTAATATAGTAAAATAGGCTTTGTTAAGTTGTGCACATACATGTGCAATATGATTACCTGACAACTTGCTACCCAGGTGAGTTCCAAGCAATTTAGTATTTTCTAACGGAGCAATTTTGTTATGCAACATTATGCTATGTGGCAGTAGTTCCTAATGACTGTTTTATCCTCATTTAAGATTAACTTATCTTTCCGGGCCTAAGTACTAACCTCTTGGAATGCCTGATCAACAAGAGAGTGTAGTCCTTCTATTGTGTCTGCTGCTAAAATTATGGTAATATCGTCAGCAAACATTGTTAAATAACCGATCGATAGGTAGTTTGGTAGACTATTAACGTACAATATAAATAATAAGGGCCCCAACACAAAACCTTGGGGGATACCGAACATGATATTATATGTGTCTGATTGAGTATTGTCAAGTTGAACTTTTAATGTCCTCCCTTCCATGTAACTTTTTATTCAAAACAGCAGATCACCTCTTATTCCTATACTATAGAGCTTTTTCTCGAGAAAATTGTTATTTAAAGTGTCGAAAGCTTTTGACAAGTCAAACATTATCGACAACATACTTGCCACTATCTAAGCTGGTGTATACATAATTTAACAAATGGCAAATTGCTGTCTCTGTTGACTTGCCAGCAGTAAATCCATGTTGAAAGGCTGTAAGGATATTATATTTGTTACTCAAGGATATAATTCTGTTGTAAACAATTCTCTCAAACAGTTTGGAGATTACACTCAGTATAGAAATTTAGCGATTGTTTTCAATTTCCTCAAGTGACTCTTTTTTTAAGATAGGTACCACCTTTGCCTCCTTAAGTATACCAGGAGAACAACCTTATTTAATTGACATGCTGAAGAGGTAGATAGTGTATTATACTTTCCTTAATATTTTTTAACATATTTACTGTTATACCATCCATCCCGGCATATGGCTTATGTTTTAAATTGTGAATGGCGTTATTTATTTCGTCCTGAGTATGTGCAAAATATATTAATTGGTTTCTGTAAGACGAGACAGTGCAGGGTAAAGAGAGATTGGAAAAGAAATGATTATTTAATTAATTTTGATTATCAGTGGAGAAGTAATTTGCAAACATATCTACTATCTGATGTTTATCAGAAATCAAAAAACTTTTATCATTTTTTTAGATTTATGTTACTATTTCTTATTACTATCGTTCTAGCTTAATGTTTTTGACATCCCAGTTTTTTTTTTGTTTTATTAGAAGAGTCGTTTATTTTATTTTTATAGTAACATTGCTTAGCAGTTTTTATATTGTTTTTGTATAAAGTGTTTTCTACGTTATAAAAAAATTGTATCTCCCCTGACTTACTATTTGTCATTAACCAGTGAAGGTTTTTGATATAGGCACTTTGTTTTTTTAAAATTGTTGTTGTTATTTGTTATTAAAACTTTTTTGACAGGAAAACTGTTATTATAGCACCATATTATACAATCAATAAAAAAAGTAAACGATTACTTTACGTGTTCAGAGTATATTTCACTCCAATCTTGTTTATTTCGCTCCGAATTTAATCTGCTAATATTGTTTTTATTTAAGATTTGTGTTTCAATTTTTATTAAGGTGGTGTCTACTTTAGTGTCAATATAATTTATTTTTAAAATATGTGCGAAATAATCAGCAATATTTGGATTATGTAATTTAAAATTCAAATTTTGACTAGGTATGTTGGAAACCATATAGTCAATACAGCTGAACGTGGTATGGCCGCTTGAGTATAGGGGCCACAGAGGTCAAATGCAATTCAAATCAATTAAAAACATCAAATAAAATGTTGGTATTGTGGCATTTTTTTAATGCATCGATGTTAAAGTCGACACACAAATTTACTGCAATATTTAATGCCAGGTTAAGGTTGGAGATAAATTTATCTATATCACTCCCGGCCTATATGCTACAATTACAATATTGTTACGTGTTTGCTATCCACACAAACACCTCTGCTCGTAGATTCGTTGATTGAAAGTCCAGGTAACACTTACTCACTACTTTATTTACTAATTAGCAATTAACAACAATAGATTAATCACTTTCCTAATTATAATCACAACTGAACACTTATAAGTCTCTTTCGTATTTCTTCTTTACTCGTTCACGTTCGACTTCAGACTAAGATTCGGCCCACCGTGTGTCTTATTTATACATCCGTTCACACAATCTAGGGCAGTCCAGAATATTCCCGGCCGTTCGTGTACAATTCCAGTCTAATCTAACCAGTCTGCACAGTCCAGTGGCGTAACAATATATTTGCACTCGTCAATAGTGCAACATATAGCACATATTTCAATATCTCATTCTATGGATAGGTCATTTATAGTATAAGAAAGCCATTGTGCATAAATTAATAATATCAGATGTAACATTATTCGAATTTGAAACTTAAAAGTAATTACAATTCGGTTACCGATATCTAGAATGTTGTATATTTTAAGATAAATTGCAAGACAATTGAACCAAAAAATTTATACTTTACGAAGTATTCGAACATATGTGATCATCCGAACATAAATCTGGTCATCGGAGGGGTTTTGTTTGTTCCATCTTCTTTGTGGAGTTAGAAAAATGGTATCCTTGAATACTGCCTCTAAACGCTAATTTCGAAAAAATTACAAATGGGAGAGGATTTGATTTAGTATTTGCTGTGTTTTCCTCGAAAGGAAATCTTCCTCTCTACTCACTGAAATTGCCTCCTGAAAACATAGATTTTGTCAGTTAAAAAGAGGCGCTACAGTTTATCTGTGGAGTGTGTGATGTAGAGTATACAGAACAATATACAAAAGATTATTTTCTTATGTAGAACATGCCATGAAAATAATGGACCAATATTGGTTGTGATTTCTATCCTTGTCTGACGCATAGTTTTGTCTGTCGATTTCTAGTATCTATGAAAAATATCCAGCTATGCGGCAGTAAGAACTAGCAACTTGAGATTTTGTAAAAAAATTTTAAATATGTTTTTTTATTAGTTTTGAGTGAAAGTTCACAGTATCTTCGAGTTGCTAGATTTTGAGTTTTATGTTACAATAGTCGCGTTCAGATGAATGTGTGAATAATAGTGAATATTAAGTGCTCCAGATTTAAAAAATGTATGCAAAAATAATGGAGATAACAAAAAGGATTTTCATCAAATACCTCTTACTTACTAGAAAACAAAGATCTTGTATAAAACACTAGCAATTAATAGCCGAGTAATATATTTCTTCAGTTTTAAGACTATTGAAAATATCGTATTTAACAATAATTCATTTGATATGGTTGGCTCAATCTGGAAATCAACATGTTCAGCTGAATTCACAATTGGTAAAATTTATAGTTACATGTTTAACCCATGTTGATGTACAGCGAATCATGCATCATGTGCAGATTGCTTGCTAATATGATTACATATGTCACTCATGTTAGGCCTCGACAAACCAAAGTAAATTGCATTGTGGTTTGCACATGCTTGCCAACAGAACACTCCACATGTTTGCAACGCTGAAATGGAAGATTCATTTGTTACCTAATTTGAAAGAGCGGTGAATACTGCTATTTAACTAGGGGACGTGCACTGTACTAAAATAATTATCATGATGTATAATATACGTTTATTAACCTATTTGTCTGTTGGTTTGGACTTGTTTATAGTTGTTTCCTTAGAAAGATTTTACATATTTGATGTATATGTTACCTACATGTTAAATAGCATAAAGCAAGAAAGGAGGTAAAAATTAATGTTTTCATTGCCTATACAGGGTGTCGCATAATTAAGTACCTTCCTTCAAGGGGGTGATAGAACTAGAAAAAATAAGTTGTTTTGTATATAAACATTTGCCTTAAATCAGTTCGTAAGGAAGCTACCACCCCTTAAAGGGGGGTAAGTACAAAATAGTTATTTGCCAATAAATTCGACACGTCTTAAGTTGCAAAAAATTAAATTTGGACCATTTATTAATTTCATAATGTTACAGATTTGTCAAATTTATAGCTAAATATCATGATTTGTTGGGGTAGTTGCAGGGGGGGGGGCGGCTGAATTTTCGCTATAACTTTTTTGTCTTTAAAAAAAAAAATTAAAACGGAAAAAGGCACTAGTGTTAAAACTGTATAAAAAATTACTCTTACTAAATTTCGATAGGAGCCATTGTTTTGAAATTATTTGTATTTTAATATTGTAATACAGGATAGGTATGAATAAATAGGTGTTTTGTAGAGCAATTTAAAATATCCATTTACGAAATGAAGCATGCGATTTAACGACAAGAAAATTTTTTTTAACTTACAAGAATTTTAATTAATATTATCTACAAATTAAAAGATGTTAACAATAATTTATCAAAATATGTAAAGCTAGACTAATTAATTAATAAAACTATAGTTCTTAAACTTATAATGTTTCGAATTTATTAGTAAGCCTGGCCAAGGTCATTAATCCTACAGAGACGTACTGGGTATGCATCATATCATAATACTTGAATAAGTACAATAATAAAAACAAAAATATTTTATATATTGTGATGTATGTTTTAGTACTATTTCGTTCGCTTTAAATTCTTTTTTATGTATTCCCTTATATTTTGTAAGCTTAGTGCTGCACATTATTATTAAACTGTTAAATGACGTTCACACATGTACATTGTATATCTAAGTGATAACTAATAATAAATAAATAGATCAATAAAATAAATGAAAATAAATTTTATTAATACTGGTACACTTTATAAAAATATGTACAAAACTCACCTTCTTAAGCACATTTATGAAATAGCTTGGTTGTCGCTATCACAAACTGGAGCACTTCTATAATAACTGTGTAGCATCAGATATGTTTCTACAGTTGTCTCAGTAAGCGATGTTCGCTGTGGTGAAACAATATGTTTGTATTTTGAAAAAGACCGTTCGACATCTACGGAAGTAATACAGGCATAAGTAAAACACTATGAACTCATTTAATGCAGCTGTAGATGCACCATCACAAATTTGTCTTAATTTGGTAAAATCAGGATCTTTCCGTAATACACTCTCGAATTTTTCAATAACTTATTTTTTGCGTTATTTATAGTCTGTAGCTGTGTATTTAGGTCGTCCACTATTTGCAGCGATTCCACTAATGACAACGAAGTATTTTGCAATTTTTCTATTGCGTCGTGTAGTCCTCTATAATTGTTATAAATAGTTTTTAAATCTGTTTCAAGGGAAACATCTTGAAAGCTTGTCTGGTTTTCCTTAATAGCTGCAGCCTCGTTAGGGTTGAACTGTAGTATCACAGCTTTTATTTGTTGAAAATATTCAGCATAATAAAAAGCGGTCTTCAACCACGTTCCCCAAAGTGTAAGAATCGGCTCTGGTGGTTCCGGAATACCAGGACACAGTGTGTGAAATGCTCGAAGCCGTTTAGGAGATTTGAGAAATACTTTTTTTGTATTGGCTATTAATGCATCTACCTCTGGAAACAATTTTCGAATCGTTTCTGCTACAAGATGGAACGCATGCACTTTACACGGAACATGTAAAAACCTACAATCGTCTCTTTGAAGAAAACGGCCCACCAAACGCATTGTCGCAGCACCGTCGCTCACAAACATCAATACTTGACTTGTTGACAGTTCAAATTTTTCGAAAGTCCCCAACACCACCCGCGTAATTGTTTCGTCAGTACACGCAGTTTGTCTTTTGCTAGCTAGTAAAAGTGGAAATGTTGGTTTAACAGGGTCGAGTACACGTACTATAACATTTAAAATAGAATTTATTTTACAATCTGTCGTCTCGTCAACACATAACCACAGCCGTGTATTTTTTAATGCACATTTAATCCTATTTACAATGTCTTCACGAACACTTGGTATATATCTACGTAACGATGAACGACTTGGTAAATTCACCTGGGGATTGTATTTATTCTAGAACTCCCGAAATGCTGGTTTATCCAATATGCGCAGGGGAACACCACAGGCAATCAGCATTAACAGCAAATCAAAGATAGACTGAGGTTCCAAAGAAGACACGCCATTTTTTAAATTTTTATGCCGGTTACTATTGACATGAATTTTGCAGCCGTATTTATTCCAGCACATTAAGTCTTGATCACAAACTTTACAAATTATTTTACATCCATCATAGAATAAATCCGGAAATTCACCGATAAATTTATTCACTTTATCAGCGTATGGTCGTTTTCTACTCTTTACGCTCAACATTATTTATTATTTATTAGTACTCTATGCATCGATCGACAGATAACAACTGAAGTGTGTCGTGTCATCGTCATCGTAAACAAGCGCGCGATGGCATTGGTATTGCGCCCGACCCTGAATCTACCATCGCTTGGCCAGGCTTATTTATTAGCAACTAACGCCAAATCCCCTGGCAAATGTCGATAAATAACTAATTAATTTTTTTTTTTATTGATCATCTCTGAACTTAAGACACAAATTTAAAATAATATTAATTAGAAAATAAAAAAAAGCTTTTGTCCTTAAATTACATACTTTATATGCAATAAAGCATTATTTTAAATTGCTCTACAAAACAATAGCTGAAATTATCGTGGAATTATTTTTGTGGAGGCATGTAGTTACTTAAATATATTATTGTATATCTATTACCTATCCTATATTGCAATAGTAAAATAAAAATAACTTCAAAACGATCGCTCCTATCGAAATTTAGTAAGAGCACCTTTTTTATGCAGTTTTTAACATTGGTGCCTTTTTCCTTTTAGAATGTTTAAAAAATAAAACAAAAAAAATTATAGCGAAAATTCGCCCTCACTCCTCCTATAACTACCCCAACAAATCACGAAATTTAGATAAAAATTTGACAAAATATGTAACATTATAAAATTAATAAATGTGGAAAAAATTTTTGCTAATTATTATTTTCTAACTTTTACAAAACACTTATCACAGATAAGTATAACATACAGGGTGCGTATTTGTTCCATAACTCTGTAACTATTATAGATTAAAAAAAAGTTAACACAAATGTTCGTCAGCATTCATCATTGCATATTCTACAAATAATTTTAGTCATACAGGGTATGATACAGTAATGAATACCAATGGAAAAGGGCTTTCAAACGATGTATCCGGTTTTAGACTTTTTTCTACAGGATGTCCATAATTTTGTGTTGAACTTGAAGACTTAAAACCTCAATAACTTTGTTATTTCAAATGTATTGTTACGTGTTTGCTGTCCCCACAAACACCTACACTCGTAGATTCGTTGATTGAAAGTCCAGGTAACACTTACTCACTACTTTATTTACTAATTACCAATTAATAACAATAGATTAATTAATGTCTTAACTATAATCACAACTGAACACTTATAAGTCTCTTTCTTATTTCTTCTTTACTCGTTCACGTTCGACTTAAGATTAAGATTCGGCCCACCGTGCGTCTTATTTATACATCCATTCTCCCCGGTCTAGAGCACTCCAGAATATTCCCGGCCGTTCGTGTACAATTCCAGCCTAATCTAACCAGTCTGCACAGTCCAGTGGCGTAACACTGCCCCCTCCTTAAGCCTGAACGTCCCGATCAGGCAATTCATTATTCCCTGCATACTTGGCTAGTCTCTCTATGTGCACCACCTTCATCTTGGATTTTGGACTTTGCTGAATTCTATATACAACGTCGTTTAGTCTGGTGACGACAGTGTAAGGTCCTTCCCAAGGGTGGTGAAGTTTCGGGGACCTGCTTTTCATTCGTTGTGGGTTATCTAGCCAAACCAACTCTCCCACCTGGTACCCTCCTGAATTAGCCTTAAGATCATAACGAGCCTTCATACGGTCACTTGCTATGGTAATTCGCTCAAATGGAGCCTTGGCGTTATATTGCTTATTTCTTATTTGTGGCCCCATTCTTGCCGCGCAAACTTCACATTGGCGGCACCAAGCCTCCACATCTTGACGACTGTTTACCCAGTAGAAACGTTGTCTTACTTTTGTCAGGGTTTTGTTGATGCCAAAATGTTCGCCAGACGTTCCATTATGCACTTGCTGAAGTACATCTGCTACGTGACACCTGGGGATTAACAATTTCCAAGTAACTTTCCTCCCATCTGGACTTTCCCACGCTCTCTTCAGCAGTCCATCCTCTACGATAAGGGAGTCCCATTGTGCCCATAAAGCCTTCAGCCCCACTGATCTATTTGAAATGTCCTTCCACTCGGGTCGGGTCCCTCGTTCTTTCCATTTCAGAATAGGACCAGTCTCGTTATCGTTTAACTGCGCTTCCCTTAACGACTCTTTTGTCCAATAATCGGGAACATCAATCTTAACGGTCTTCATTATTTGTACATTTTGATGTTCTTCTTTACGGTAGCAAGGCTTGCAGTCATACTGACACGGTCCTTTGGAAAGGCCATCTGCTATATTCCGCGAAGTACCAGCTCGCCAGTTTTCCTGCGGCTTCTCTATTACTGCGACCCTCTCAGGAATGCGCTGACGACAGTTACTCTGAATATGGCCCACGCTGCCACACATAACAGCGCATACGTCGTCCACTCTGTCTCCCACTATTTTGTTGTTGGGTTTGTCTCGGATCTTTAATGTTGAGCTCATGACACTTCCTCTTAATATGGCCCAATTTGCCACACATATAACAACGGATGTCTCCAGTCGGCCTCCCACTACTTCGTTGTTGGTCTTGTCTCTGCTGGGACTTCGATTTTGTCAGTAGTTGGGTCAACATCTTGTGTAGATCAGATATCAGGTTTTGTGTTGTGTTGTCTGGCTTGTCTTCCTCCACACTCACAGCTCGTACTCTCTGATTTGGTTGTGTGGTATCCTCATAGGTAGCCTCAATCTCCAATGCATGTACTAAAGCCTCACTAATAAGCTTATGCCTGGCCAACTTAAGAATTCGCCTAACTTCCTGGTCCCTTACTCCATCGATAAATGTACCAACTGCTAACTGTTGTTGAAATTCCATTGGTGCATCAGGATAGGCTAGATGGGCTAATCTTTCTACCGCAGCCTCGAACTCCTGGAGGCTTTCTCCACCTCGTTGTCTGCGTGATTTGAGCTGAGCCTGATATACTTGGGCGAGATGTTGGTCGCCATATCTTAGTTCTAACGCTGCCTCCAAAATGCTAAAGTTTTGTTGCTGTGCGGCAGGAATTGTTTGGAGCAGGTCTAATGCTTGGCCCCTTAGTGCTAATACCAATGCTGTTGCTTTTTCCTCATCGTTCCAGTTATTTGAACGTGCAGCTGCCTCAAATTGTCTCTTATAAGTTGACCATGAGCTTTGACCGTCGAATGAAGGTGGTTGTAACCTAGCACCAGACGACAGTACTAATTGACCTCCCTTCTCTCTTAATTGTTGTTTCAACCGGGCTATCTCCCCTTCAACTTCACCGACTTTTCCTTTAACTTCAGTTATTTCTCCCTCAAACTTTCTTCTAACTTCTATGACTTGTCCTTCGACTTCACAGACTTTCCCTGCGACTTCAGTGACTTTTTCGATAACATCTCCTTTAAATTTTTCAGTGAGGGAGAAAATGGCTGCCTGTTGTTCATCTAGGCTTCTTTTGAAGTCTTCTCTTTCCTCGAGTCGCCATTTTTCTTGATCCTCAAATATTTTTCTTAATTCTTCCTGCCGTTTTCTTTCTTGCTCGTCGTTTTCGGCTTGACGTCTTCTCTCTTGTTCTTCCTTTTCTTCTTGTCGTCTCTCTTGTTCTTCCTTTTCTTCTTGTCGTCTTCTCTCTTGTTCTTCTTTGTCTTCCTGTCGTCTTCTCTCTTGATCTTCCATAATTTTCCTTTGTTCTTCCATAATTTTCCGTAATTCTTCCTGGCGTTCTCTTTTCTGTTCTTCCATTTGTTGTACCAATGCTGCAAGTAAGTCTTGTGTTTGTTTCTCCGCCATGCTTCTTGTTGTTGGCATTAATTCACGATACGTAAATCAGTTCAAAATAAAGTTTATTACACTATAAAGTCTGTAAAATGTTGAAATCACGTCTATTTTGTTAATGGAATGTTCCAGAAAAATCTCGAAACAGCACTAGAAAGTCTTATTTAGAGTCTACACTTCTTTTGTGTTGACAAAATTCACTTATCTCCACTAATTGTCCAATGGAATGTTCGAGAATTTTCACGAAATATCACTAATAAGTCTTGTTTTGAGTCTATAACACGTTTCCGTTAACACAGTCTACGTATCTTCTGTGGTTTTCCAAATCGAATGTTCTGGAATTGTCACTAAAAGTCACTGGTAGTCTTGCTTTTAAGTCTATAACACGTTCCCGTCGACACAATTCACGTATCTCCTGTAGTTTCCAAATAGAATGTTCTAGAATTTTCCCGAAATTGCACTAATAGTCCTTTTTCTCAGTCCACGACACGTTATAACTAGCGGCACTCGCGTATTTGCAGCTATTTCTAAATCGAATGTTCTAGAACTTCTCGAAAATCCACTTTAACGTCACTATTCAGTCCAGAAATAGTCCTCCAAACACTCTCCAGTAGCTTAATTCTCTGTGTTACCACTAATTTCTGAGAAGAACTGTAGAACCTTTTCGAATATTCCAGAAATTTCTCTTCCAATCCACTTCCGACACCAAATTGTTACGTGTTTGCTGTCCCCACAAACACCTACACTCGTAGATTCGTTGATTGAAAGTCCAGGTAACACTTACTCACTACTTTATTTACTAATTAACAATTAATAACAATAGATTAATTAATGTCTTAACTATAATCACAACTGAACACTTATAAGTCTCTTTCTTATTTCTTCTTTACTCGTTCACGTTCGACTTAAGATTAAGATTCGGCCCACCGTGCGTCTTATTTATACATCCATTCTCCCCGGTCTAGAGCACTCCAGAATATTCCCGGCCGTTCGTGTACAATTCCAGCCTAATCTAACCAGTCTGCACAGTCCAGTGGCGTAACAGTATGTTATTTCATATTCGATTAGAGAATTTCAAGCGCTTTCCGATTTTCTACCATACTTCATATTTAATTTCAATAGTTTTAACAATATGGTTATGTCGAAATATTAAGAAATAAGAAAAGTTCGCTATTTTTGATACATTTAATTCAAATTATAATCAATAAATAAAGAGGATAATATTTTGATTATTTTAAACTCTTATAAAATAATTCATTCATTGATAAATAATAAATGAGCAACTTTCTTTTCATACATAAAATAAAAAAAATAAAAAATAAATATGTCAAATTTGATGTAGTTAGCTATGAGAAATTAGCAAAAGAACAGGAATAGCAAAATAAATTTAAAAAATACATATATTTTCAAAATTTTTATTGAATTATTAATGAACAAAATAACAAATTTAAGATATTTTCTTGTTCTTTCGCTCAATATTTAAAAATTACAAGTTTAATTTCAAGTAAGCCGTGGAAACAAAAGATAAGAGACTGCCAGAAGTCATAATTGATTGTAACAGTTGTAACAATTAGTAGTTGTGGTTTTGTGCGTTTGGTAATGGTAATGGTGGGGGAGGCTGACGCCTGGCAAGTAGGCCACAGACGGGCCCTTTTTACCAACCCCCAGCTGTCCCCTCAGCCATGTGCTTCTCTTGCTCCCTCATCGAATCTTTCCGACCTTCTGATGAAGGTCAGGATGTCACTCATTGCGAGGGAGCTCATCTCCTCCCTTAGAAGCGCCTCAGAACCGAAGATACTGTGTCTCAGGCGCCCAAACGCTTCACATTGTCCCAGGAAGTGGTAAGATGTCTCTTCATCACTCCTGCATCTTGGACATGTAGGGTCTTCCTCAATACCTATCAATGATAGATGCCTCTTAAGTCTGCAGTGGCCTGTCAGAACACCGATTAAGAGATTCAGAGTCTTACGACTCCGTCCCAGCAACCAGGCCGATCTCGATTTGTTCGGCCCCGTCACAAAATCTCGGGTTTGCCTGCAGGCCCTGTTGGTCCTCCAGTGCGTCCTCAGTGTCTCGTGGGCCCACTCATTGAGGGCCGTTGTGACCTGCCTTCTTGAAATACCTAACATAGGCTCAGGCCCGTGACAGGGTTCCTTGGCTCCGAGTCTAGCCAATTCATCGGCCTTCTCGTTGCCTGGAACTCCCATATGTCCCGGGACCCATACCAGTCTGACTTGTTTATGCCTGGCCAGCTCTTCTAGGGCATCCCCACACTCCTGGACGAGAGCTGATCTCGTCCTGGGGGGAGCACACCGCCTTTAGAGCAGCCTGGCTGTCGGAGCAGATGTATATTATCTGTTCCGCCCCATTCCTAACCTCAGCCCTACTTGCCACCGCTAGGATGGCGTAAACCTCTGCCTGGAAGACCGTGGTGTACAAGCCTAGAGCAAAGCTCTCCTGTACTTCTTTGCCTTCCAGATATATTCCCGCCCCGGAAGACGATCTAGTGGCCAGCCGAGATCCGTCTGTATAACACACCAGAGAGTCCGGGCGGAAGTCAATTCTTCCTTCACTCCACTCCTCCCTACTAGGAAGAGTGAGAGTGTAATTCCTTTCCAACCTTAGCTGATCTTTCGCTTCTCTCACCTTCAGGACAGAGAGAGGGATTTCCCTCTCCGTCAGTCCAGCAATTGCTGCGTGACCTTCAGCTCTGCCTGAACACTGCCAGCTCCCAGAATCCCGCATTCTCAGATAGGCCGCCATAGCCTCCCTCTTTATCCACGAGGGAAGCGTTGGAAGGCCTAGCAGAACCTCCAGAGCAACTGTCGGTGTCGTCCTCATTGCGCCAGTGATCCCTAGGCAGGCTAGTCTCTGGACTTTTGCCAGCTTTCGGGATGTCATCGCTCTGTCCACGCTCGGCCACCAGACCACGGATCCATATTGGAGCCTAGGTCTGATGACCGCCGTGTACAGCCAGTGTAGGATCCGTGGGTTGAGGCCCCAGTTCCTACCTACCGCTCGGCGCAATTGCCAGAAGGTCGCAGTCGACTTTTTGATGACGTTGTCGATATGCGGCCCCCATGACAGTTTGCTATCTAGGGTCACTCCCAGGTACCTAACCTCCTGCACAAGCGCAAGAGGTTTACCGTACATGGTTGGTGCCCTAAAATCCTCTATTTTCCTTCTCTTGGTGAATAGGATCATCTCAGTCTTACATGGATTGACTGAGAGACCTGTTTCGCCGCACCATCTTTCTATTATTCTACAAGCTACCTGCGTTCTGTTGCAAACGACATTTAAGAAGCGGCCGGTCACTAGGACCAGCCCGTCGTCCGCATATGCCTGCGCATAAAATCCTTCCGAAGTTAGGCGCTCCAAGAGACCATCCATTATTAGACACCATAGATGGGGTGATAGGCAGCTGCCTTGTGGACAGCCGCCCCTCACCCCGACGTCCAATTGGCAGTCTCCCTAAAGCCGCACTAACTCGTCTCTCTTCCAGCGCAGATTTCACCCATCTGACCAGTACTGGAGCAGTACCTCTAGTCCGAAGGGCATCGCAGATAGTAGTAGTCCTTGCTTTATCAAAGGCACCCTCTATATCAAAAAATATTGCTAGGGTGACCTCCTTATGCAGGAGGGCCCTTTCTACCTTATGCACGACGGCGTGAAGGGCTGTCTCCGTGGACCTCCCTCGCCTATATGCGTGCTGATTCTTGTGGAATGGGTACCTGGTTAGGTCCCCTTCCAACAGATATCTGTCCACTATCCTTTCCAGTGCTTTTAGCAGGAAGGACGTGAGACTGATCGCCCTAAACGATTTGGCAGCTGTGTAGTCCTTTTTTCCCACTTTGGGGATGAAGACCACTTTAGCTGACCTCCAGGTCAGGGGAACATATCCCAGTGCCAGACTGGCCACAAATATTCCTCTTAAATGCGGTAGAAGAATATCCAGGCCCTTCTGAAGCAGAGCTGGGAAGATCCCGTCTGGCCCCGCTGCTTTAAAGGGCTCGAACTCATTCACTGCCCAGACTACAGCTCCGTCCTTTACAATCTCCTCGGCAAGCCGCCAGTCAACTGGTGGCATCGGCCGCTCCGAGGGTACTGCAACGGCAGGGCGTTCGCCCGGGAAGTGAACCTCTAAGAGGTGTCTTAATGACTCCTCCCTAGAAGTAGTCCAAGTCCCATCTTGCCTTCGTAGTGATCCTATTGTCTCCCTTGTCTCGCAGCTGAGTATTTTCATCAGTCTGGCGGTTTCCGGTAGGGAATTCATTTCCCCACAATACTGCCGCCAGCTTTCTCTCTTGCTACGCCTTAGTTCCTTTTTAAAATTTCTCCTAGCCTCCTTGAAGTCGTCCCATGAGGAATCCGTCCCTCTCTTGACGGCTCGATTGTTAGCACGTCTGGCCGTCCGGTGCAGGTCATCAAGCGACCTACTCCACCATCGGGCCCTACGTACTCCCACGGCCTTGAGTGGGCAGGCTTCCTCATATGCTGAGACTATATGACTTTCTAGGCTTTCTACCTTTATGTCCAATTCCTCAGGGGAGATAATCCTCCCCCCCGGTTCGTCTTTAAGACTTGCCAGAGTAAGGAGATACCTCTCCCAGTCAGTTTTCCTTGGATTTCTTCGGAGGGTGTCCTCTGTCCTATCGGACTCAATCTCGAATCTAATCATCCTGTGATCAGACATCGAGATATCCTGAGTTACCCTCCAGTCAGAAATTCTTTCCAGTGTAAATGTATAGGCTGGAATAGTGGGCCAACATATTATCGGACCATATTTCTTTGAAGGACATCTAACTGGTCGGAAATACTTAAATTTCTTGCGAAATGGATTAGATGACTTATTATTAAATATACCACTAAATATCATAGCTAGACTTTGGTTTCAATACGATGGTGCACCAGCGCTGAGGTAAGAGAGTACCTAAATGAAAGTTTCCCAGAACGCTGGATTAGTCGAGGTGGTCCAGTGATTTGGCCTCCAAGATCGCCCGACCTTACAAGTATAGATTTTTTTTCTGTGGTGTACTATTAAAAACATAGTTTATCAAGAAGAACCCAAAACGTCAATGATTTGAAAAATAAAATAACATGCATTCAATACAATTACTCCCCGGATGTTAATGAATGTCACTAGATCCTTCCACGATAGAGTTAATTTGTGCGCAAATCAAAACGGTCAACACATTAAACATTTGTTAGAATAATAATTAAAGTTAATTGTTGCTATGTTGTTATATGTTAATTAATGTTAGTGCATTTTGTTTGAATTGGTTTTATTGTATTTTCTCAGATATGTAATATATGTATTTCAATTAATACGTACTTATTTCAAAAATTTCTAATTAGAAAAATTAGTAAATTCTCCCTGTTCCTGATTTGGTGGAATATTATTCTTTAGAAAAATACCATTATTTGTCTTGGGCAACAAATTAGCGAACTCTAAATACTTATTAATTATTATAAGGTAATGTACTTGTTCATAGAGTGCTACTGGATCAATTTTATAAAAAGAGCGTCAAACTATTAACCTCTTTATTTATTGGTTATTTAACATTTGCATAAAATGTGCCAAAATAGGGCACACGTTTTTTTCTTAAAATTTGAACATAAAGATCATATCCTTAAAACCATTGAAAATAAATATGAAGCATGGTAGGTCATCGGAAAGCTCTTGAAATTCTCTAATCAAATATGAAATAACAAAGTTGTTCAGGTTTTTAAATCTCCAAATTCGACACAAAATGATGGACATCCTGTAGAAAAAAATCTAAAACCGGATACATGGTTTAAAAACACTTTTCTATTGTAATTCATTACCGCATTGAAACATTTGAAAATATTTCAAATTAGACGAATACAACGTCTCTTGTAATGGTGTACATACGAAAAATTACTACATAATTCCTGAACTCAAACAAAGTACATTATAAAATAGATAATATGCACATTATGTTCAGTACGACTGAGTCAATAATGTTATTTTTTATTCTACCTACTCTGTTCAGTAAAACCAAAAATAAAGAAAATAATAGTACTCACTAGTTAAACAATCACTTCAAAAGTTTAAAACGTCCACCGACACGTACTTCTGAATATTTGCTTCGTCAAGATGTCCCTTAGAAAGTCTCGAAAATAACTGCGAATCTTAGTAAATCCTAATGTAAAAAATATTAATGACTTCAGAAAAGAGACTATTGAAATTATATAGCGGAAATTCCCCGTAGGGTTAGAATAATTTAGAACAAACTGGTATGGAATGAAATAAAAATATAATAACGCCAACAATTTTTGCTAATTATTAATTTCTAACTTTTACAAGAACCTTATCACAGAAAAGTATAACTTATATTTTTTTAAAACAATTATTTTTCCGGCTATTTGACAAAACGCTGAAACTTGAATTAATAAAAAAGATATCATGCGCATTATGTTCAGTACGACTGACTTAATAATGTTATTTTTAATTCTAACTACTCTGTTCAGTAAAATCAAAAATAAATAAAATAAAAGTATTCACTAGTTGAACAATCACTTCAAACCTTTAAAACATCCACCGACATGTATTTCTGCATCTTTGCTTCGTCAAGATGGCTCTAAGAAAGCCTCGAAAGTAACTGTGAATTTTAGTAAATTTCAATGTAATAAATATTAATGGCTCAGAACACCCCCAAGGGGAATTTCCATTATAAAATTTCAATTATTCTGTTTTCTGAAGACATTAATATTTATTACATTAGTATTTACCAAGATTCGCATTTACTTTCGAAGCTTTATAAGGGCCATCTTGACGAAGCAAAGATACAAAAACCCGTGTAGGTGGATGTTTTAAAGTTTTGAAGTGATTGTTTAACTAGTGAGTACTTTTGTTTTCTTTATTTATGATTTTACTAAACAGAGTCGTCAGAATTAAAAATAACATTATCGAGTCAGTCGTACTGAACATAATGTGCATATTATCTTTTTTATAATCCGAGTTTCAGCGTTTTGACGAATAACCAGGAAAATAGTTATCAAAATTTTTTAGCTTTATTATAATATTTTCATTTCATTCCATATTTTAATAAAATTTTTGCCAAGAAAAGGATAACTTATTTGTTCTAAATTAGTAAATGATCCAAATTTAATTGTTGTAACTTAAGACGTTTTGAATTTATTGGTAAATAACTATCTTGTACTTACCCCATTTAAGGGGTTGTAGGTCCCTTATGAACAGATTTAAGGCAAATGTTTACATACAAAATTTAACTTATTTTTTCTAGTTCTGTCACTCCCTTGATGGAAGGTACTCTAGTTTATGGGACATGGTAGCCGAGTGGGTATAGCGCTTAAAGCTATTTACTCGGTATCGAATATCGATGGTTCGAACCCATCTCGGAGCAAGTTAGAAATTTTATTTGTAACTTGTTTCAAATTAAGATGGGAGAGAACTGTCCATGTGGTTCGGAATCTACAATAAACTGTAGGGCCTCGTCTCTCTTTACTCAACTCAAAATCCTAGGATTTTCTGGGAGTTACTCCGATGACTTGAGAACGGTTAAGAAAAACAAAACAAAAATTTAATTAAGGGACACTCTGTATAACCTACCTGAAAAATGTTGAATAATACACAAAACATTTTGTCAGAATCAGTTCTGTAATTTTCAAGTTATACGAGAACAAAAATTCAAACAAAGGGCAAACTAATATATAAGTCGACTTGAGAACCTATATATCATATTCCATTATTAATCAATATACATATTCTAGAAATTCGATCAACCTTGGGTCGAAAAATTGCACTAAGAGTAAAAAGTTCACAAAAACAAGTGTTGAAAAATACCTTTACTCAGAAACACGGTTTAATATATGAAAAAAAAACCATTCGAGCTTCGATATAGGCGATTTTCTTTGTGCCATCAAAGGGAGATAGGGCGTAGGGAGGAGGGTAGAAGGACTGAAGGTGAAGGGGCCCTGTAAAAGATGTTGATTGCCAATTTATTTACCCTATAGATGTTTGATTGCAATTTCAACATTTTTACTTCTGCCTACAGGATAACTTTCGATACTTAATAGTTAGAGTATTTATTGTACAACTTTAACGGAGATTTTAGATCTAAAAAATGTTGATATTTACGAGAAACGATTGAAAATATTCTATTATAATAATTGTACTAAATGTGTAATTACCGACAATTTTACCTTGTTGCGAAAGTTAACGAAAACATTTTATATAATAGAATTAAGTCCAATAAAACTACTGTAATGCTTTGAGGAAGTTGTAAAAATTTATTAATAATAAAAAAAGTACAGATCATTATTTAAAATTTGTTGTAATTTTTTTATATTAAAAAAATGTCTATAAAAGTAAAAATGTGGATGATGTAATTGCGTCATTTTCTATTTTTATTTTTATATGATGGTGAAAATAGTAGTTGTGGCATTATATATGGTTACATTGGTGGAAGTAAGTACCTAGATATGTTTTAACAATAGAAAATAATACACATATGCAAGAAAGAATGAAAGAAGCTAAATATCGATATTTTATGTTGAGAGTAAAATGAGGATTATTTTCAAAACGCAATTTCTGACAAAACATTTATTGAGACATAGATGGCATTTAACTCATTTTAATGAACTCTTTTATAAACCGTATATTTATTTTTAGCAAAATAGAGTTTATGTAATATAAAATACATTATAAATATGGAGGACAGATTTTTTTTAGTTATAGAAAATTATGCAATTATTCCTAAAAAGTGTTTCTATATTTTTGGAATCTATGGTGAATTCTGAATATAACAGTATATATTTCTCTTTGATTTTCATTTACTACTTTTTTTAACAAAAATTTAAATTTTTAATTTAGAGTGCTGTAATTTGCAAATAATGTTTTTGACGGGGTTTACTAATGTAAAAATTGAAATACTCTTTTATGATAAATACTCTCTTACATAGGAGCCTTCAAAGGTGAGAAAATCGGTTTTTCTAAAAATGCATATTTGTCAAATCTCAAAATGGTGGCTTATCACGATATTTAGAAAATATATCTTTTTACGATTAGAGTGATACACATAACTTGGCAATTCCACGAAAATTCATAGTAGAAAAACAAAATTTTCTAAATAAATAGGTATTAATAATGTAATTCACTAAATCCGATACACAAAGTAGTGTGCTGTGAAAACAATTATCTCAAATAAAGTTATTTGTTTAAAATAGCTGTCAAATTAGTTACCAAGTAAACAATGGATACACTTGCATTACAGTAAGCGTAATTTAAGGGTACTAGTCACGACAGGTATTTTAAACAAATAATTTTATTTGAGATAATTGGATTCACAGCACACTATTTTGTGTATCGGGGTGTATTACATTATAATACCGATTTATTTAGAAGAATTTTGATTTTTATATTGTGAATTCTTATTGAATTGCTAAGTTATGTAATCGTAAAGAGATGTATTTTCTAAATTTCCTGTGGAGCCACCATTTTGAGATTTGAAAAATACGCATTTTTTAGAAAAGCCGATTTTTTCACCTTTTGAAGGCTCCTATGTAAGAGAGTATTTACCTTAAAACAGTAATTCAATTTTTCCAATAGTAAGAAACCCCGTCAGAAATATTTTTGTAAATCACAGCATTCTAAATCAAAAATTAAAATTTTCGTTAAACAAAAATAAATAAAAAATCAGAGAAAAATGTATACTGCTATATTCAGAATTCACCATAGATTTCGAAAAATGTAAAAATATACTGGGTGTTCCATTTAAAATATGAAAGTTGGAGTAATTTTCGGAGGAACCGGAAGTGAATAAAAATTGAAAATACTGTGTTCTAATGAATCTTTATGTGTATAACAACATATTAAAGTTGTATCAATTTATTTCTACAAAGAATGAAAATAGAGGGGGTGAGCCACTTTCATTTACAACTGGTATACTTTTTTTTTAGTGTATCGAGAGATTTGTTTTCCATGAAAAAGTTGAGTGCCACAGAAAAGTAAACACGAATGTTGATGTGGATTTCAACTACAACAATTCAACTAAAACCGCAACTGGATCTTTCTCATTGCCTTTTGTTTTGGATGATAGTTTTTACGTAAGTACTTATTATTTATAAATTTTATAAATATGTCAATTTCATACCTTTCAGGAAAATATTACAAATTGTAAAGTTGGTTTTTTTACGTTGAAATATATTATAAATTTTGCACTATGGAAATATCCAAGTATGTAGTAAAACAAGTAATTTTTTTTAAAAATCTAATGGGACAATTAATTCTAGTCAAATGTATTTGTTTCTATTTAAATATACAATGTGTAACAAAAGTATTGATACAAGGTTTATGAAAACCTCACATATTTTGTTAGTCATGATATTTTATGTAGTTAAATCTTTAAAGAAAACTGACATGGACGAGTGTAGATCCGACTTAACATGCTCGTATTTGGATACAAAAAGTTAAGCAACGGTAGTCGCAGTCAGTAATTTGAGTGGGTACCCAAGTAAAATTAGGCGGCCTTGTTTTGTCTTCTAACGGCTTGTATGTCAGCGTATACTCGGCTATATAATCTTAGGAGAGGGCTGTGTAGGTGATATACCATCTTTCGGAGGGGATGTAAAGCAGTCGGTCCCTTGTCTATTATATGTTAAGAAAGTAAAAAAATCACTCTTTATTATGAAGAAGACGTTCGGCAAAATTTCCAAGTTGGAAAGCAATAAAAAAAGAAAACTGACCTTCGTAGATTAGATGTATTACTCGTTGTAGTATATAATTATTACGTTTATAGCTTGTGTTATAGTTAGAAAAATCCTCACATATTCGTACATTATCTTGCAAGTATGAAGATACTATCAGGGGTCTCACCTTATAAATGAAGTCAATACACTAATTCAACATAATTTTTCGTATTCGTCCATCGAAGTTACAATTATGGGTTTTAAGAAAAACTTATATGAAAGCTAGTTACGAGACATCTAATTAATGTTCTTGAATCATTTTTACTTCCTAAAAATGTACAGGGTGGCCAGAGATTATTTTTCAATTAAGAATTTTAAAATTGAATTTTCTCAATTTTTTTAAATGGAACACCCTGTATAATTTTCGAAGATGTGATGTAGAAATGAAAAACGAATACTTTGTGTAAGTACTTTCCTATGACTAATTGCAACCATTTTTGTTTTATTGAGCAATCAAAATGGGCAACATGTGGAGCACTTTTTATAATTTATTTTAATGAATTATTTGAAGAAACCTCTACCTCTATTTTTTAAGATTATTCTAAAATTTTGTACTTATTGCTCAATGAATAGAAAATGGTTGCACTTAGCCATAGGGAACTACTTACAAAAAAATTTTCATTTTTCATTTCTACATCACATCGTCGAAAATTATACAAAATTATATATATATTAATTACATATTATTATATTTAAAAAAATTGAGAAAATTCAATTTTAAAAGGGCTCATGAAAGGAAAAGGCTGGACTTTTGCCGCCAGATGATTCAAAAGTTGGATGAAGATCTCGATTTTTTTTAATAAAATAGTATGGATTGATGATTCATCCTTTTTTTACGGCAGGAGTTTTTAATAGGAAAAATCGAAGGTTGTGGGAAAACAAGCACAACAGAAAAAGATTGGTAAAGCAAATAAAAAAATCAGGAAGAAAAACTCTTAGCGTTTGGTGTGGAATTTTCAGAAACAAAATTGTGGGGCCTATCCCAGACGCAGAAAATATTCTTTTGTAGAATTTTCCGGAAGCCGAACTTGATGATATGATTTGGATACAGGATGGGGCAACTCCGCATTGTGTCCTACCAGTTCGAGATCATTTGAATAATGTATTCCCAATATGGATAGGGAGAGAATATTATACCTATTAAATGGCCACCTTACAGTCCGGATCTGACCCCTATGGATTCATTATTTTGGTTTTTCTATAGTCACTAACCCTGCGGGATGTGGGGAGTGGCTGTAGTTGATGCGCCGGCGCGACCCCCGTGAGGCGGCGGAGGCCACGGGAGGACTGACTGGCATCGGGAAACCGAAAAAAAAAATTAATAATAATAGTATTCAAGTCATTAAAGACAGCATTCGACTTAAAATGAACAATCTGGTGCAATTATAAATATAAGAAGACGTTATCAATTATGCATTGACAATAATGGTGGACACATCGAACATCTTTTATGAGATCATTTATTTATATTTAAATTTCCTAAATAAATCTTTATCTATTTTGTATAAATATTTGGTTTCTTTTTTCTCACTGTAAACCATTTTTATTATTTCATTAAAGAAATGTCACTTATCGAACATAATAGTTGTATCGATATCCGATAACACAGACGTAGTTTTCCATAAACACCAAAACACCATATACTGCACTCGACGCGCGTTTCGCCAACCAAGTTGGCATCTGCGAACCGTGACTCACTAACCAATAGAGAGGGCTATTTGGGATTGGCCCACTGTCACTGTTGATACTATTTTTTTCACTTTGTGAACTCCAAGCTTTCAAATGTATCCAGCTGTCTAGTATTTGTTACAGTCCTAATTAATCTTAAATTGCTAATATCTATTTTATGGTTGTTCTTAAACACATGTTGGGCAACACTAGATTTATCTGTTCTACTATATTTGATATGAGCTATATGCTCCTTGAATCTAGTTTGAATTGATCGTCTAGTTTGTCCTACATACTTTTCATCACAGTTCTTACATATCCGATACCAAAATCTCTGGTATCGCTAACCCCTATCTGAGGAGATAAACAAGTTTGACGTCATTTCCGCTTAACTGGAAATAAAAAAAGATTATGCGTTAAAGTATGCTTAATTAGGCTTCTTATACTAGTGATTAAAAATAAAACCAAATTTTTAGATAATTTTGATTATTTTATTCGCCTTATCTGTTGTTAATTTTTTTTCCTTGCTCAAAAATAAAGCCAGGAAATCGGTAGAGCCACCAAATATGATCACTGTATATACAGTTTTTGAGCTGACAAATTTATTATATCGATACTATGAACAGATATGATATGGCGGTGTTAATTTCAGTATCATCACATCGCCTTTTTATAAATAATCTGAAATGTTATATTTAAATCTGTTATTTTTAGTATCATGCATATTTCCATAAATTTGAAAATGGACAATGGATATATAATGATGTCGAGGCAGACGGTCCCCTTTGCCATTCCATGGTGGTATTTGTCAAAGATGCATGGGAGGAGTTCAAAAGAAAAATCAGACCACCGATTAACGGATGTAAATTAAAGGTTGTAGGCAACAATAAATATTCATAGTCATATTCATGCAAAAAAGGATTAAACCTGATAAACGGTTCAGCTACGGACCTCAGTGTTTCCTCAATATTGTTCTTCATCAGTGCAGCCGTAATCATTTGGTTAACTATTCGGTAATCATATTAACATGTTTAATTCATTGTTCCAAGCTAACCTCTTGATTTTGTAGTAATTTTATACTGTTACAAGTATGGTTATGACTCCAGATATTTGGAAACTTTCTAAATTTGATGGCATTTTTATTAAATATAAAGTCAATAGAGGAAAGAGTTTAAATGCATTACATTCTCTTGTATATTTAAGTGGTTGCTTCTTGTCTCGAATTATAAGTATATACACCGATCGGCAAATCGTTAGCAAGTGATTAGTGAACCTGTAACCTAATCTCGAAAGGTTTATTCGTATGTTAACAGGTTCACTAAATGGTTCACTAATTCTTCTAGGTGTGTAGAATGGTGAAACTGCTAAGGACACTAATTTTAACATGTACTTTCTAATGTATGTATTAGTTTCCTATTGTTTTAAATTACGTTGTACATTCTGAGCGGGAATATGCACATGCACCTTAAAAATTAGAGGTTGAGGCAAGTGCATATAAAGTAAGAGGGACAAGTGCATAATACATGTACATGTGTGTCCCCCCGATTGAATTCACAAGAGAGAAACTTTTTTAATTTTTAATTTTACGACAAAAAGTTATTCTTTATGAAAATGCCTGCTTTCTTAAAAAGTACGATTGATATTAAGAAATATAAAAGGTCGTTTAAAGGAACCCCAAAAGTTGAACATTATGAAAGACATAAATAAATTACCCTCAGTTTTAATGTTACAGGAAAATGCCAAATAAAAAAGATTCTTAGGATCACCAACTAAATACAAATTTAAAATTTTACAGGGGGTTTATTTAGTGTTACTTGCTCGCAGTATAACTTGCAATAAAGTCATTTTTTGGTTTTACTTACTTGTTAAGTACACAATTTCTTAAAAATAAAAATTTTCAGTTTTTTTTTAATTTTAGCATCTTTATTCTTGTACATAAATAATATACAATTTTTATTTAATACAAAATCGCCAAACTATCAAATTAATACACAATGTGAAGTTTGTCAAAATGTGTGGCTATTTAATCAAAAATTACAATGCCTATTTCTCTTAGATGGGTAAAGATAATTCCAATTTTCAAAAACAGATGTTGACGTCGAATATGTACATTTTATGCATTTACCCCCTTCACTTGATTACATACTTATGCAATTTTGTAGCGATGATCCGTGTTCATCGACTGTTTCAAACCGTTTCCAATGGTGACGTCAGTGTTTTACCGTATAGCTAAAATGTGTAATTTTTAAAAACCGGTTCGTTCAAACACTACTACTGTCAAGTCTTAAGTAAATGGTAAATAAACATGAAGAAAGAAAAGTAGAGGAAGTAAATATTTTGTTTAGCATATCACTGATGATATTAACGCCAAACGTGCGTCAAAATGCCGACATTTCTTCCCACTATCAAAACCGCTTTCAAACCGCTCTCTAGAGAACGGTTCAAAACACGAAACTGTTTGAAAAATATTCGTTCGTGACGTCACTCTTTCGATGCTAAAATATGAATGGTTTAAAACATTTCAAACTGTAGGCTCGTTAAAAAATACCTTCAATAAACATTTCACCAGGCGAAAATGCTCTTACCCCAGAGCAAGGGGAAAGTGCATATTCAACCATTAAACAAAAAAAATTGCGATTTTAAAACTATAAGGAAGCTGGAACTATTAATTTTCAAATATGCTCTTACTTACGTTAAAGCCGCCTTTACACGTGTACAGTATTGGAAACAGTTTACTTAGAGTGCCTGCTTTGTATGTGTGCATAAAGGATAAAAATAGCAAAGTCATGTATGCGACAGAAAAAGTCCGTGTATCACTGTTACACTGTTTTCTGCGTTATTGTATTTACGAAGTAACGAGGGTACCTCTTCGTCTCATCGTATCCCTTCCACATGTGATCCGGTACGCCTCCAGTCCTCAGTCATCACATCCTTTCCACATCTGATCCCTTCCTTTTCTACACTATGTTTATTGTAGATAGAACAAACAACAGTGTTGCCAGATGCCTGGTAATTACCAAAATCTACAATTTGGAATTTTAACTGGTAGTTGTTAATGAAGCCTCTAATAATGGCATAATCTACAATTTTTTGGGAACGTCACTTTTTTTATATAAAATTATTTACACCTTGAATAATAACTAAAATCGTTTCATATAAAGTGCATAATATGCAATGAATACTGTTCCATTTTACAAACTGCGATGAATATTTGGCGACATCTAGTTAATAGTAGGGCGCATACGAAATTTTGTTCATGCAGCTACGCTCATTTATTTTATAATTATCCCGTCCCGACGGTTCAAACTTTATTAAATATCATTCATAAGTTTGAGTCTGTGGGATGTGCGACAAATTGCAAAAAATGTAGTAATTTAAAAGACGAAGACTAGCCTACAGTTTACTTAAGAGAAGATTGGGAAAGGCGAGAAACTAATTTTTGTAGTTTCGCCGAGGTAAATGCACCTTGTTCGAGTAGACAAATCTCGCAATAAGTTGGTGTACAAGAGCGAACAGTGAGGAATATTCTGAAAAGAAATAAGTTCCATTGCAAAATTATGACTACCCAAGAAATTTTTCCTGAAGACCGTAGGTAGGTAGGTAGGTTTCTTGTGAGTGGGTCCCTGTGGACCCTCCACTGCGGTCTTTACCAGGCCTATTCTGGCTCACCTAGTTATATTTCACCCAATAAGTTCAGTCCCTTAACAAAACTGATAACTTTATTGGGTGAGAATGTGGCCAGATCCTCTGGCAGTAGTTACCCTTTGCCAAATATTGAGAATCGGATCCTCGCCACAGTGGGACAGGTACATAGGATGTGGTCTGACTTCTCATCATCTTCCAGGCATAGACGGCACTCAGTGTTTTCCGCTAGGCCGAGTTTATGCAGATGGTAGTTTAGTCGGCAGTGCCCGGTATATGGGCATGTTAGAGTTTTCAGGTTTACCCTGTTTAACTCTAAAAGTTTCTTAGCTCTTGATTTCAAAGGGTATTTTATAAACGCCTTCGAATGAACTAATCCTGGTAACTCTTGCCAATACTGTAGTGTTTTCCTTTCAGCCCAGGTTGAGATAGCCATCTTAGCAGTACTTAAAGATATGCCAAGTATTAGTTCTGGTCCGATGATTCTTGATCCCGCTCCTTCTCTGGCCAAGGAGTCGGCTATTTCGTTACCTTCCATACCAGAGTGGCCGGGTATCCAGACCATAGTCACTTTATTATTTTTGCTCAAATGATTTAGAGCCTTCTGATAATTCCATACCGTTTTGGAGTTACACCAGTAGGAACCAAAAGCTTTTATAGCTGCTTGGCGATCTGAGAAAATTTTTATCCATCCATGTGTGTGTGATGCATATATTCCAGCCTTCTCACACACAGTTCAATGGCATGAACCTCAGCCTGAAAAACAGTTGCATGAGTACCTAGGCTTGAAGATATCCTTCCTTTGATCTGTAGCTATGTACTCCGGCTCCTGTCCTCTCGGGAGTTTTGGAGCCGTCTGTAAACCAGCAACTGTCTGCCCTCAGTAGGTCGGCTTTATTCCGATCCCACTCATCTCTTTTCGGAGAAAGGATGTTGAAGGTAAGCTCGTAGTTGGTCATAGTAGGTACAGTATCCGAGGGAACTTTTTCCTGAAGACCGTACGAAACAAATGGATTTTTTGTGAAACCATGATGGAAAAGGCTAGTGAAAACGAAAATTTCATCAAAAATATTTTATTCACTGATGAAATATCTTTTTCCATACATGGCCTGTATAGTCCTTCTGTAGTTTGATATTGATCCAGGGAAAATAAACATTTGAGTGTGCCATTATGTACTCAATATCCACAAAAAGTAAATGTTTGGGCCGGCATTTTAGGTGATCATGTCATTGGTCCTATCTTCATTGACGGTAATTTAAATGCAGACAAATATTTACACATTTTGCAGAATCAGATTATTCCGGCTGTTCAAGCTCTTGACGTCAACTTCAGGGATTTGGTACCAGCAAGACGGCTGTCTTGCTCATAATACAAGAAGGGTGCAAAAGTTTTTAGACAACACTTTTCCCGATCGTCTTATAAGTGGAAGAAGCACAATAAAATGGCCACCAAATCCCCCAACTTGGCGCATAATGATTTTTTGTGGGGATATGCAACATCGCATATTTGTAAATATGAACACGAGCGAGCGCATGACTTGCAAGAGTTACGTACTAAAATTGTTGCCACCCTACAGAGTGTGACTCCTGACATGATTTTAAATGTCAGGAACGAATTTTATCACCGATTAGGGTATTGCCAGGCGCATCAGGTTGGCATTTTTGAGCCCCATTTAGAAAAAAAATTGTTTTGTTTCATTTTTAATACGTTTTTTTAAATCTATTTCATTTTAGAATTTTTTTTTATTTTCGTCAGAATATTTGTTAATTTATTTTTATTTAATAGCAGAATGCCAGTTTATTTTCACGCCAAATTGCCAAAAACTACTCATAGAATTGCCACTGAGTTTCTTTGATGCATTTTAAAAACAATTATGCATCAAGTAACTAGAAATTCTCGAAATAAACAGGGATACGTAGTTATTTACAGAAATAACAACTATACCCCACAACATTTTGAAATTTACTAAACAAAACATTACCAATAGTGTCATTGGCTACCTGATTTGATGAAGGGCGGGCCATCGTAGCGCATGACCTAAAGATGAATAATTTATTGGCAGTACTTGTCCCGGAACTAATTACGCATACCAATGATCGTGCTCGCAACTTCATGGTTTTTGGAGGGCTTAAGAGAATTTACCCCGAGTGGCCAATTCACTATCTCTGTCTTTGTTTTTCTTATTAGTTTTAGATAAAGAGAATATTTGCAAATCGCTAGAATTTTCCTAAACACCTAATATCTGTACAACAAACTGTGTATGGAAAGAAGGGATATGATAGGGCGTGCCCTCTTTACTTCACGAAGACAACGTACAATGAGGCAACACTGATACATAATTCTCTTTCTCTCCCATGCATGATTTTGCTATTTTTATTCTTTATGCACACACACAAACAGGCACTAAAAAAATAAAACATTTTCCAATACTGTATACTGCATAGCAATGCAAACAAACGCAAGTAACTATGTAAATCAAGTAATTGGATTTAGTACTCACATAAGTATTCACCCCCTTCATCTACAAGTACCCACTAAACGACTATTAAACAAGTGCAGATGTGTCAGTTTAGTGAAGGATTTACTTAACGTAGTAATAAAAAGGGTCAGCCAATGGCTTACTTGCCAGGTGTCAGCATATGCGACCCTTACCATTATCATTACGTTAAGAGGAATTATTCTTATTTCTTTCATTGTTTTTTTTTATTCCATTATTTTCGCTAAGGTGAAATATTATCATATCTTAAAAATCTGAATTTCTCACCAATGGATTACTTGGTCATATACCTATAGTAATTGTGTCACAAGGGTAGAAAATGGCCATTAGTAGCCCTCGGATATTAGCTGCCCGAGCGAGCGAAGCGAAACTGGTAGCTAAGGGTTGCTAATGCGTTTTCTGCATGTGTGACATACAACTGTTTCATTAAATAAAACCAACAAAAAAAAAAAGGAAAAATATCACAAAAATCTCTAATTTTATAAATACAAACATAATTTAATAAGAAACATAAGTCGAAGTAACAATTTGCAAATTTATTTATTATATTAATTAATGTTAATTATCCCTTAAGCACAATTATGGATAGTAATACCAGAATTTGTAGGCATTCGGTAAGTGTTTAAAGTGTTAGTAGTATGGTGACTTTTTTCTATAGATAAAGTTGATGGTTCATTGGTGTTGTGATAAAAGAAAAATTATTGAAAGAGACGCCATCTGTCTTGTTACGATAGAACTTAACTATTTTAAGTTCTCAACCACGTCCGGTAGACGTCAGTAAGTTAGTTGTCACTTGTCAGTTGAGGAGGATTCGTGCAAAACCCGATAAATCCAGTTTTGAAGGAAAATGAGTTACACATCGTTTCTTACTAATAAAACGGTTTTCTATCAATATATGAAACCAGATTCGAGCAGAAGCCGATATTTTCCGTGTAATATCCTATATAAACTTGATCATTTCGAGCAAATACCGATAAATCCAATATTTCGAGCAAATACCGATAAATCCAAAATTCCATATTTGGAGATAAACTTGGAACAGATATACATTGCCATCTGTTTTGAAGGAGTACAATTATTAAAATATTTGTAAGCTCTTCCACAACAGGTGGGGGTTGCAGTTAGAGATGGCGCAAACGGCGATTTTTTAATCACAGTGATCACTACGGCGATTGTTCAGCAATCACTGTTCTTTTTTAGCAGTGATTATATCACTCTTTAGGCCATTCAGCGACTAATGAAGAAGTGGGAGCGTGGAGAGCCGTCGTTTGTTCAAAGTTCAAAACAATTTAGAATTTGGTGCTTTCACGATTGTTGTGTCGCAGTCACACGTATCCACACCACACACGGTTTGTCTCTCTCCGTTCGTTCGTTCTCAATTGTTTTTCTTAGGTCAGTTTTCGTTTTCACTCACAGTTGATAGTCACACATGCATTATATATTATTTAGTACTAATATTTCAGCTTTAAAATCTGCGTCTTTTGGCAAAAGTACTCTAATTTTTTTTTAATTTTTACCCGGTTGAAAAATATGGTTATCATTTGTAAAAATATTATAGTCTAGCTCTATTTTTGTATCAATAGCTAGGTTTCAATAGTTAAATGTGGAAAATAACGCTCCAATTCTTAAATACATTTTTAAGTAATTTATTTTGACCCTTAAATCATATATACAGAAGGTATACCTCAAAAACGGCTTGGACAGCAAATCAAATTAACCGCCTAGAAAATGACGTCACGACTATTATGATCCGTTCTAGTAATCTATTCATGCGGTAGCTATTTGGCGACTTGACTGCGATATGCGCCGAGCGACAACGTGGAGAGCAGACAGTACGCCGCGACGGTAGCAGATTTGCCGAGTACGGCCGAACTGGCGAAAAGCAAGGAGTGATTTAATCACCGGTTCTTTTTTCGCCAATCACTGTTAGTGATTGCTCAGTTAAAAGAACCGGTGATAAGTAGCAGCGATGGTGATCGCCGTCACATCTCTAGTTGCAGTACAGATGTTTCATTCTGCATGATGATTCCTCTTTTATTTTGAGGTTAGCACTGTTGTTGTGTGTGAATAATATAAAATTTCGTTGTAACTTGTTTATAAAACTGGAAATTAACAGTGATATGAATGATTCGGTGTGAGAGGCCAACCTCGTTTTGAAAAAGTTTGGAAATACCTCAGTGCAATATATATATACCAACATTTTTTCTTTACTACAGGTGCCGAACATTTTCTAAAACTAACTCAGTAGATTAGAATATGGCATCCCGGAAAAGAAGAAAAGTCTTTAAGGAACCTGTTTGCGCAACAATTTGGTCCTAGTTGGGAAAAGGAGACAACGCCAGAAATTATGTAGTACAAGAAGTTATTGTGTGCACCTTTTGTTGAAGTGGAATATGAGAATCAAGAGCAAGAAGAACTTTGTGATTGCCTCGAAGAGGAAACTGCAGTAATAATAATAATAATAATAATAATAATAATAATGCCTTTATTTGTATGGTACCACATGATTACTACATGATTTACAAATAACAGAATATAACTTAAATAATTAATTATCCATACAAAATGGCGGAGTTCGGGTCTCGCCCGCTCTTCCACTCAACCAAAAAAAAAAAAAATTACATTAAGAAAAAAAATAGATATTTTAAGTTAAGCTAAATAATGTATATATACACACATATATACATACATACGTATATTACATATATACACATGGACGTAAGTTGTGCAAAAGAAATAAAATGATAGCCCATGTAATATGAAATGCAAAAACAAAACATTATTGAATGTACAAAATTTGAAAGCATATATAAGAGACAAAAGAGAAGTTTAAATTTAATACTTAAAACGTTAAGAGTACTGTACGAATTTAATTTAAACAAAGAATACTATTTTTTTGTTGGAAGTAGCCTCGTTCTCTTCCATTCCCACTCATTTCCAAATAAATATGATTATTATCATTTTACATTTACAGTTGTTATTTCTTTATCATTACTACCTGTTTTCAGCGTATAAAACCATTATCAAATATTAATTGAGTCATCTTTTTTTGAATAAATTAATGTTACAATCTTTAATTTCAGGAGGTACATCATTATATATTTTACAAATATTGTATTGAAATGATCTTTGAAATAATGACGTACGGTGCAGAGGTGGCGTCAATATATATTTGTTGCGTGTATTAAGATTATGTACGTTATGTCTGAATTTTATTTTTTTGTATAAATAAGAAGGATTTTTCTCTGTGATAATTTTATGATAAATTACGCTGCAATGAAGCAGTCGCCTATCCTTCATATTTAGCCAACCTAACTCTTTAATTTTATGTGAAATATGGTCATATTTTTTTAAGTGGTAAATAAGGCGCACACATGCATTCTGAAGCCTTTGAATTCGTGAAGCATCATAATTAGTAAGACATGCATGATAAATTACATCACCATAGTTGAAATGTGATAGAACTAGAGAATTACTTAACATTGTTTTAGTTTTGTCATTAAGAAGATTGCTACATCCATAAATTAATTTTAAATTACTATATGCTCTCTTAATCATTAAATTTACATGGCCGGTAAATCTTAGAAAACAGTCAATATGAAGTCCCAAATTACGTGCGTTATCACTAAATGTTATTGTTTCGTTGCCAATGTTAATTTTTAAAATATCCACATATTTTAACCGTAATTTCTTAGGCCCAAATAGCATGGCCGAGCTTTTTGAAGGGTTTACTGTTAAACAAATATTTTCTGAGGCTCTAATAAGAAAGTCGAGATCATTATTAATCATTAGGGAAGCGTTGTCTATATCATTAAATGAAAATGAATAATAAATTTGCGTATCGTCAGCATAGAAGTGAACTTTACAGTGGCGCACACAGTTTTTTAAATTTGAGGTATATATAATAAATAATAATGGGCCTAATATCGAACCCTGTGGCACGCCACTGGTGATATTTAGAGGCTGAGATTCTTTATTATTTATAACAACTTGTTGCTGTCGACCGCACAGATAACTCCTCATTAAAGCCTCAGCATCTGCACCAAAACCATAATAGTGCAACATTGCTAAAAGCAGACGATGATTTATTCTGTCAAAAGCTTTCGAATAATCTAAAAGAACTAACACTGTTAGTTTACTATCATCTGAAGCTGACAGTATATCATCGACTACTTCCAACAATGCTGTGGTGCAGCTGTGGCCAGGTCGAAACCCTGACTGAGTTTCCGATATAATGTTAAATTTTGTAAGATGAGTTCGAATTTGCGCATTTATAACATTTTCAAAAATTTTGGATAATGTAGGTAAGACACAAATATTACGTAAATCCTTCAGGTCACTCGGCTGCGCTACTTTAGGTAAAGGTACAACTAGAGCAAATTTCCAACACGTCGGGTAGAACTTATGAATTATGCATTCATTTATGATATGCGTTAAGTATGGAATAATTTTAGGACAACAGTACAGTAACATTTTGATATTTATTTTATCAATACCAATTGCTTTCGATTTAATTTTATTTAGAAAATTGTATACTTCCGTATTATTTGTTAAAGTAAACTGAAACTCTTCAATATTTTTTACGTTATTCATATAATAATCAAGAGTGTTGGCATTCGGAATATTACCCAACTGTGAAGCTGACATAAAATAATTGTTTAAAATGTTAGGATCTGATAAATTCTCGGGAATATTACCATGTTTTGGTTTACTATAAATATTAAGATCTTTTAAATCTTTCCAAACAGTTTTGTAGCTATTGTTATTTATCTTAAATTGAAGGAAGGCTTTTTTTCATGTTCTATTGCCTGGTTTGTATAATTTCGTAGATTTTTGTAATAATCCCAGTGTTGAGGTAACTTTGTATTTTTATATTTGTTTAAAGCTTTCTCCCTCATATTTATTAAAAGTTTGATGTTATCTGTAAGCCACGGAGCTTTCTTTTTTTGTTATTTTAGCGGTAACAATAGGTGCGTTTGTGTCGAATAAATTTAGGATTAATGTATTTAATAGATTTAATTTAGCGTCAATATCATTAAAATAAATAATTTGATTAAAGTCGCACATTTCCAAGTCAGAAACAAACTTTTCATAATCGAAATTTCTGAAGTCCCGATACGTATACATCATGGGTTCAGTTTTTTTATTGGTTTTGTCGTTAAAAAATACTGAGACTAAACTATGATCTGAAATGTGGGGAACATCTTCAACATCACACGCCTCTATAATTATGTTCTCTGAACAGAGAAATAAATCTATTAACGTAGAGCTCGTAGCACCAATTCTCGTAGGGGAGTTTACAATTTGATTGAGGCTATAACTAATTAAAATAGTATTAAGTTTTTTATAAGCATTACTGTTAGCATCTAAAAAAATCTATATTAAAATCACCACCGACTAGTACTTGATCATATTTAGGTACAACATTACTTAAACATTGTTCAAACGCACTGAGAAATTCTAAGTAAGGTAATTTCGGTGGCCGGTACGCTGCTCCTATAATTGTGGATAAACCCCTTATATTACAGGATATCCAAAGTTGTTCAGTATTAGCAACCTCCTCTAGATCCATCACATTACACTTATATTTATTTTTTTATGTATACAGCTATACCTCCTCCTCTAATATTATTACTTCTATCCTTTCGAAACAATTGGTAACCATCCAGAGATATAATTTCATCAACAATATTAACATTACACCAAGTTTCAGTTAAAATAATTATATCCCAAGGCAAATTACCAATTGTTTCCCTAAAGGCTGTAAATTTAATAACTAATGATCTGACGTTTAGCAGTGCTATTTTAAATTGTTTTGATTTATCAGTTTTCATGTTAGATTGTAAATAATAATAAGGTTAATAACTAGGAATAAATACTGCAGTACATATTTAGTTAAAATTATTATGTAAAAAAACTACTTTTTCTGAAAATAAGTTACTTTTTGCAGTTTTTGTAATGATTTTAAAATAAATGTTCTTGGTAATGAATTTATTTAGCCAATTAAAGAAAAATCATAAAAGAAAAATATATCATTTCAAATATTTTGTGTTCTTCAGTCAGTTTTAGACTTTTTGGACGGGTAATTTACAGAATGTTTCAAAAATGCTTTATGAAAATTATCAAAATTAATATTTTCCTTGACTTTAAAAGTGCTTTTCAACATTGAAAATACAGACCATAGTGTACCTGTACTTACAATCTTTGATCTTTCAGGTAGTACATTTTCTGTTGTTTTTTGCTTTTTTATTCTTTTTCCAGTTATTAAACAATTCATAGTACTTTTCATATCATTGTCTTGACTTTGTAGCTAACAAATTCAGAGAAACATTGCAAGCTTCCTCTTGCAAGTCTGGTGGAGTATTCGTAAATTCTTCGTGACTGTCTGAATTACCATTCACTTTAATTTATCCACAGAATTACAATTGTTCACAAATTATTGTTATTTTACACTTTTTGTTGTTCGCTTTGATTCCAAATTTTGATTTAAATTGACATTTAATGAAAAATTATGTGAAACGTCAAAGTATGCAAATGACAATTAAAAGTGTCTAGATTGTGAAAAACTACAAAATCGTGTATGAGTTTAGCGGCCCAAGGGACGATAAACATTACTTTCGGTCATATTTTTAGGGTTAATATGACTCATTTTCATATATGCTAGGCGAAAAAATATGAATCATAATAATAGCTATCTATAAATACTATTTTTGTATATTTTAGGGCACATACGAATTTAAAGATGCCTTCATTTCAGCTTCCAGTATGAACAGCATTACAGGTATGGACGGACGATGGACGCTCGATTTTGTAATCAGAAAAGACGATCAGGAACTGATTTGTATTGGACTGGATGTAACTATGGGAGGTTTAGATGACGCTAAATTAGATATATGAAAACAAATACAAATCTCTACTAGATTTTCTGCACTGTATAAACATTAATAAAATATTTTTAAACAATTCCTTGTGTTTAAACTTAAAAACCTGATTTTATTTATTTATGTAATAATGATGTGAAGTGATGCAAAAATGAATTGAAAGTTACAATTATTTTTATTTTACTATGCCTAAAAATGAGTGATACTGATAACTTTTTGTACGTTTCAGCGACGTCTGTCATAAGTCACTTATCTATGAAATAGTGTCGGGATATTGACTTCCCCTTGTTTACAATAAGTTATATGAAATTTCATAGGAATCTAAATTTAAATACTGCGATCACAGTTTCTTGACATTCATCAAATAGGTAACAAAAGCTTACCAGATTTATTTGCTTGATGTGGTTATAAAAATTTCTGATACTGTATATTGCTATAATTTAAAAATGTTCCTGCATCCTAAATTTTTTCACGACGTCGCGTCGCCGAAAATTTCCTTCAGAGATATCCATCACCGGTAATTTTATAAAAATAAACAGTGTATTATCATATCTAGAATTCCTCCCACGACCATCTCATTGACCGGGCCAAATTCCATGTAATCGAAGGCGTCGCAGAGATTGAACCCGTATTACGTATTAAGTACACGTAATTACGAAGGTATATGGCATGCATTGCATCAAGCAGGTAGGCAGTCTCGCTTCACAAACGTGGACATACAAACATCCCCTCCGACTATGCCAGTGCCGGTGGCGGGATTCGAACCCGTAGAAAGATTTCTAGTCACGCTAGCCATTGCGTGCTCTCACCTACTAAACCAATTGTATAATATTTTCGGTATGTTATATGACATTTTCGACAAAAGTTATCTAACATGAGCTACAAAACAAGAAATATAGTCACTGATCGTCAAGCTTAGATTAGGCTATTATTTCCAGGTTTCTGGCACCTACAAAAACGATCGTTTTTATTCTTCCAAGATATCAAGGTTCACTCCAATTTATTCAATATATTTGTTGTTACTTATTACTCTGTGTGATTTTTGGTGTTGTTAATTATTCCACTTTTAAATGAAAACGAGAGAATTAAGATTGTAATTATGGTTAGTATAGGTTATTAATTCGTGAATTAGCTTTAAACAATGGAATAAGTCGGATATTGGTGCCAACTAAAATTCATATCTTTAAAAAACATTCCGTATATTTACATTTTTGAGCAGAAGATTAGTCCTTGTTAAAAATACCACATATTGTACATTTAACTTAATTGTATTATGGTTTTGGTATAATTTGAAATTTTTTTAGAGTTTACAAGTGGTCTAATAAAACCCTTTTTGATTTTTATTTACTTTCGAATACGTTTAAATTACATACAGATAAAACCACGAAGGGGCAAATACGGCCAATAGTATGCGCAATTTGCGCACGACCGTTGGCAGTGGAGGGGGATCCACAGTTGCTAAGCGGTGTTCGCGGTTTAAAATCACAACTGATCCATCATAAATGAGCCACCTACCGGTCAGAAGCGTAATTATACGAATTCATGAAATGTTAATGTAGGTTTCTACATATAAATGAAGAAAAATGGTAGACATTTAAAAATTTTTATAGATTGTTTAGCAAAATGTACTAAACTGGAGTTGATTGGAGCTAAAATGCACTGTGATACCAAAAATATACTAAATTTAGTACAATTGTACTAAAACGGCAGCACTGTCTAGTAGCTAGAATCACTGTAGATAGCTTTGCATGTTACCCAATAAATATTTCGAGTTGTAGTTTGGTCACACCATCGTTGTGGCAGCGGTCACATCGTTGGCTTGATCAAATTACAACTCTTAAATTTTATTGCGTATTGTAATCAAGTGGTTCAGTAATTCTTGGGTTTGTAACATCGTCGGTCAATGTTCAATGGTAAATTGCGCATACAATAACCGTGTTCGCCTTTCCGTGGTTTTATCTATGTATAATTTAATACACAAAAATCGTAATTTTAACATTTGTGCATCTCCAAAATTGTTCAAGTTAAATGCATACTACTGATAAAATGACACACTTTTGCCATAATGATCCACAATTATAGCGACATAGTCTTTTCTACATAGTTCTATATGTATATACATTTTAGATAATTTTTTTTCCTAAACAATTTTTAAATATAGGAAACATAAACAAGTCAACTATAATATAAAATTATGATGATTTTATGTTATAAATGGTGTACTTGTATTTCATGGAATACTGGTATTTACCATTATTTAAAATTTTTATGATTAAAATTAAATTCAAGGTTTAACATAATCTATAAATAAAATAAATAAATCAGCATGTCCACATTACGCTAATTCAGTAAGATAAAGTAAAAAAATACTTTGGAAGAGATGAATTTCATTTTATTATTACTTTTAGTGAACATGGTATATAATAACGTACGTATACACTATATTTACATTCTACCGGAACATTTTAATTTTAAATAATTCCTGTACGGAATTAATTATTGTAATTAATTTAAGATCATTTGTAACTAAAACTAATATACTGAAATATCTGGCGAAAGAGTGAAACAACTGTAAAATATTTAAAAAAAAGCTATAATTCTTCGGTAAAAATTTATTTACGACATTCAAAAATAAGTTGTCCATTTCTGTTTCACAATTTTTATTGATAATAATGAAAGAAGTCTATTTCTGACAGAAATTGTTTACTGTTCATGAAACCGGTAGCAAATAAGAAGATTTTTTTGTGGGAAATCTACTTATCTTTTTTCACCAGTATGAATAACTCACATTAAATTGACCACTTGACTCTATATTTTTAGGGATTTGTCGTAGATGTGCTCAATGTTACAAAATGCAGATTTTCTGAATGGGAAATTGGAGAACTAGTGTGGGATATAAATTCGAAAGAAACAATAGATCAAGAATTTTCTAGTTCATTTCATATTCCAGTAGAGTTGCATACAGATGCTTATGTGGTAAATCTAAATTATTACCAGCTCTAGGTAGTTTGGATGTCATCCCAGAGGCGGATTTTTAAATCTAATACTAATATTCCGAAAAACGTGTGATAAAATAGCAATAAGTTAAACTTTACAGTGTATTTCCACATTAATGAGCGGTAGTCAACCGCCGAAGACAATACTTGGCATCGATGAATGGCCGAGAATTATATTAATTATATATGTAGTGTTGAAGCGAGAATATCGTTTGCATCCCTAGGCGACTACCTTATTGGCCTTCTATTTAGTTTACATCCTTGCTCTATGTAGTTTGTAATTTGTTTAGTTCGAAAACACTCTAGCTAGCAATCTGCTGTATGTACGGGGAGTATAAAGAAATTTTTTATTTATTCGATATTTTCTGTTTGGTGTAGTGCGTTAGTGGATATAAAAGGCGAGGTAGTTGGTGTCTTCAGAAAGAATGATGTCTTGTGTGTTGTTATGAACAGAGATTGTCATGTCGTACATCCAGTATAATCATTAGTAAATCTGCTGTGACGAAACACATGTCGTCGAACAAACACCAAACAGGTTGGTTTCCACCAGCTGGAGATGATGCGGGGATACGGACACTGATGATTGTTAGACGGTGGGCGAGAGAAGAAATGGAGTTATTGAGTAATGTCGGGCACCACTCTGTTTAAAACGAGAAAATTTGAAAGGTGTAATAAAATAATTTAAACTGACAAAAGTCGTGCAGAATGCTTGGTGTGAATGGCGGAATGTGTGGGAGAGAACTAGAATAGCTAGAAATGTATGGCAGCGAGATCTGAAAAATTAGAAACTGCAATGAAATCAGAGGAGACCAATCCGCTTGTGAGCGGCGTCTCGGGCGCGTAGAGCGGCCAATAACGAGTCTAATCTCTATTCACATAAACTTTGCAGCGTTAACCAGGATAGGGAACAAAATGCGCGCTGATGATTGGTGCCGATGGCAGGCAGATGTACACAAGTGCAAAGTTCCTGTATATGTAAGATTGAAAAAACATCCTTACAATTTTAGGTTAGATACGGTACTAAATGAGGAAGATTCCAAATCTAACTTATCGTTTATGATTATCGTGGAAAAGGCTTGTATGATCACCGGTAAATTATTCAGATATGAAACTTCAAAACAGTATATTATTATTAAAGCTGGCAAGTCGTGCGGCGGTTCAATGGTGTGACATCAGGTTTTTAGGGGCAACGACCGGCGGACAAATATCAAATACTGAAGCGAACCGCGAGAATATACAGGGTGGTCCGAAGTTTACCTGACAAACTTCGACACGTGATAGAGGGACTTAAAATAAGCCGAAAAGTTCCTATCAACTTACATCCTTAGGGGATTGCTAACAAAGATACAGGATGTTAAAGTTTTGTGAAAAACAAACAATTTTTTTTAATAACTCTAAAATTACGAAAGCTATCGACTTGAAGTTTTAGGGGCGGTGATGATTTTTAAGTCTCTATTGTTTCATAAAATCTTATCTTTGTACTGCCTCCAGTGGCGCCGCCAGAGGGTGGGGGAGATGAATTTTTTCGCCGAAACTATGTTACGCCACTGTTTTGTGCAGTTGATTTTGAGATTGCTCAATTCAGTGTTCAATTTGGAAGAAGGAAGGTATCTTTTAGTTTTTTCGTACAACGCTTACTTTTCGAGTAAAACGGCTATTTCTGCTTTCTCTACTAAAACAGTAAAACCTTTCCTACATTAATGAGAAAATTAATAATCCTAGTTGCCTTTGGTAAACAATGAAACAGTGTTGTCAGGCAATGTTTGACCTGTCAAAACTAGTGTTAGTGTTGTGTACAAGATGCCAAGATTGTTCAGCAATGAAGGGGATGCTGATATTCATTTTATTTATGGGTTTTGTGATGGCAATGCTCAACAAGCAGTTCGAGAATACCGAAGGAGGTTTCCAAATAGGAGACGACCAAATGTTCTAATTTTTACAGACACCCATCGCAATTTTTGCGAAAGGGGATTGCGAGATAACCGACAAAATAGAAATGAAGATCGAAGAAATATTGGAAGAAATGGAAACGGAAGAATTCTTAGAGCTTTTGGCGAAAATCCAAGTTTAAGTTCTCGCAGGGCAGCACAACAATTAGGAACATCCAAGTCTAAAGTGCTACGAGTATTACATCGAGACCACAGAAAAGCTTATCATTTATATCCCGTACAAAATTTACATCTCGGTGATACAGAGAAGCGTTTAAATTTTTTGTCGTTGGCTAATTAACTCTGTAAGGGGGAATCCCGAATTCTTAAGAAAAATATTATGGACCGATGAGGCGACGTTTACCAGAGCTGGAGTAGTGAATCACCATAATATGCATGTTTGGGCACACGCAAATCCTCACCAAACTCGCCTTCGATCATTTCAAAATGAATTTAGTGTAAATGTTTGGTTGGGTATTATTGGCAACAACATTTGTGGCCCACACTTCTTGCCACCTAGGCTAAATGCAGAATTGTTTCGGGATTTCCTCACTCATGACCTTCTCGAAATAATGGGAGATGTTCCCTTTGATGTACGAAATGAAAGTTGGATACAGTTGGATGGAGCACCGGCGTATTTTGGACGGGTGGTGCGCGAATGGTTGGACGCTAATTATCCTGAGAGATGGATAGGTCGTGTGGGAAACAATTATAATGCCCAGGAGAATATTGTAAGAGGTCTGGTGGCCTGGCCACCAAGATCACCTGACCTCACGCCTTTAGACTTTTATATGTGGGGTTATTTAAAAGAAAAAGTTTATGCTACACCGGTGACAACGCGAGATCAGCTACTTGAGCGTATCCAACAAGCTTGCAACGAGATGAGGGAAAATCATCATCAAGTATCCGCCGCTGTCAATTCCACAATTCAGAGGTGTCACAAATGTATTGAAGTGAATGGGCTCCAATTTGAGAAACTTCTTTAATTTCCTGTGTATCACTGTTTGGTAATGAGTTTTATTTATGTTGTTAGTTTTTACATAAATTCTGTAATTTATGAAATAAATGCTAAACTTTCAATAAAGTTTAGTCATAAAAATGCTTTTTACTAGTTTACTCGAAAAGTAAGTGTTGTACCAAAAAACTAAAATATACCTTCTTTCTTCCAAATTGAACACTGAATCGAACAATCTCAAAATCAACTGCACAAAACAGTGGCGTAACATAGTTTCGGCGAAAAAATTCATCTCCCCCATCCTCTGGCGGCGCCACTGGAGGCAGTACAAGGATAAGATTTTATGAAACAATATAGACTTAAAAATCATCACCGCCCTTAAAACTTCAAGTCGATAACTTTCGTAACTTTAGAGTTATTAAAAAAATTGTTTGTTTTTCACAAAACTTGAACATCCTGTATCTTTGTTAGCAATCCCCTAAGGATGTAAGTTGATAGGAACTTTTCGGCTTATTTTAAGTCCCTCTATCACGCGTCGAAGTTTGTCAGGTAAACTTCGGACCACCCTGTATATTAAAACGTACATGGCTGTGATTTTGTGTTGACGAGACGACAGATTGAAAAAAATCTATTATAATAGTTATAGTAAGTGTACTGGTCCCTCTTAAACTAACATTTCCACTATACCAATTAGAAAAAGCCTAACTGAGTGTATTTATTATACTAAATATTTACAACAAATAAAAGCTGTGATACTATAATTCAATCCTGACGAGGTTGTAGCTATTAAGGAAAGACAATATTCAAAGATATTTCCGTTGAAACAGCTTTAAAAACTATTCACAAGAACTATAAAAGATTACATAACGCCATAAAAAACTTACAAAACAGTACTTTGTCTTTAGCGGAGTCACTGCAAATAGTGGACGAACTAAATCGACTGCAACACGATATAGGTGACGTAAAAAATGAGCGCGTTGGAGAAAAGTTCGCATGTGTGTTAAAGCAAGACATCGGTTTTACCAGATTAAGACATATTTCTGATGTTTTTGATGGTGCATGTCCAGATCCATTAAGTGCTCAAAACATAAGCATATTTTTTCACCACAGCGAACATCACTCCCGGAGACAACCATAGAAACATACCTGATGTTACAAAGTTTGTACAGATTTTCTCCAGTTTGTGATAACCAAGCTAGTTAAGAGGGTGAGTTGTGCATACATTGTTATAAATTGTAACAGTTTATTGCTTTTGTTACTAGTTAATTTTTTTTATTACCTACGCTTATTATGATGCGTACGCCTATGTCCCGCCGCACATTTCAGCCAGCTTTAATTATTATACAAATAGATATATAAAGCCAAACTGGTATGAAAAATAAATGAAGAATTGTACAATATAATAGATAAACTTATATAACAAAGTTCTCATCTATATGACATTTTGCAGGATTATCAGTCTTTCGCTTGGGACGAAGAAGAAGAAGAATGGATATTTTTGTTTAATGGTTTAAGATCAGTTTGCAATTCCGTTTTAAAGTCAGTGCCGTACAAAAAATTTAGTAAAGCTGTCAAACCTAATTGGCCTATTGAATGTCCAGTTCGTGCTGTAAGTAATAGTTATTGTTCAACGAGCATGTAATGATGGCTATTAGTCAACAACCATGAGGGTGAAGTTTACGATACGAACCTACTCGAGTGTCGTAAATAATCTTAGCGAGTAATAGCCATTACATGCGAGCAGAATACTATATTTTACCAACGACTATTAAATAATAAAACTTTTGGTAAAATTCTGACCAATTTGACGTTTCAAATCAAATAGCAATTCCGCGCTGTGACTGACACATCATAGCATATTCGATGAAATTTTAATAAAAAAATATTAGAGCCAGTGAATAATGATATCATTAATCACAGCAGTGAATCATGGCATTATCCTTATGGAAACATATATACAGTATTGGAAAAACTTTAATTAGAGTGCCTGCTTTGTGTGTGTGCATAAAGGATAAAAATAGCAGTCATGCATGGGACAGAAAGAGAATTATGCATCAATGTTGCCTCATTGTACGTTGTGTTTGTGAAGTAAAAGAGGGCACGCCCCATCATATCCCTTCTTTCCACATACAGTTTATTGTACAGATATTATGTGTTTTGGAAAATTCTAGGGATTTGCAAATATTCTCTTTATCTAAAACTATAAGAAAAATAAAGACACAGATAGTGAATTGGCCATTCGGGGTAAATTCTCCTAAACCCCCCTAAAAACCACGAAGTTGCGAGGACGACAATTGGTATGCGTAATTAGTAGCGGGGCAACTAGTATCCAATAAATTATTCATCTTTAGGTCATGCGCTGCGATGGCCCGCCCTTCATCAGATCATAGCAGGTAGCCGATGACACTGTTGGTGGTGTTTTGGTTAGTATATTTCAAAATGTTGTGGGGTATAGTTGTTATTTCTGTAAATAACTACGTATCCCTATTTATTTCGAGAATTTCTAGTTGTTTGCAAGTCACGCGCTCGCTCGTGTTCATGTTTATAAATTTACGAGGTTGCATATCCCCACAAAAAAATCATTAGGCGCCAAGTTGGGGAATCTTGGTGGCCATTTTATTGTGCCTCTCCATTTATAAGAGGATCGGTAAAAGTGTTGTCTAAAAACTCTTGCACTTTTTTTTGCATTATCAGCAGGACAGCCGTCTTGCTGGTACCAAATCTCCCCGAAGTTGACGTCAAGAGCATGATCAGCCCGAATAATCTGGTTCTGCAAAATGTTTAAATATTTGTCGGCATTTAAGTTACCGTCAATGAAAATAGGACCAATGACATGATCACCTAAGATGCTGGCCCAAACATTTACTTTTTGTGGATATTGAGTTCGTAATGGCACACTCAAATGTTTATTTTCCCCGGATATGATTAAATGGAATGGAAATTGACACACACAATGGCACAATATATATTTTTTTTCTTTTACATATTTTATATATGTATTTCGTTGGCACGGATATTTTTATATAAAATGTATATTAATCAAACTGCTTTTTCTGAACAAAACAAATACAAAATAAAGTGTTCATGTTTTGGTTAGTTGTCATGAATAATGATCATGATCAATTTAATCGCGAAAATAATAGTTTACGTATAAATATGCTAAGTTTTTGGTTCATATTAAAATACGTTTTCCATTTTAGGACTCTTATGAGCTGAATGATTTCCCTATTAGTGGACAGTCCTTTATACTGAGTGAAATTAGGGATGTTTCTCCTTTGGTGAGGACCAAAATCAGTCTTTGGGCTTGTAGTGACCTCATACTTTGCAGAATAATTCATACCATAAGCTCCAATTAATTAAATAACTTTTTTATTTCCAGGGGACATAATATTCCTTGCTCCTCGACGTTTCGCTATATATTCATTAGTATCCTCAGGACTAGTTAAATATATTTATATCGACTTAATTAATAAAATGAAATATGAAGTTGTAATAATATAGTTCCTATGTATTTATTTAACCTTCTTTTTTTTTTTCATTTATTTTAAAACATCATTAGTAAATATAGGTACAGGCTCTCCTTTAAAAAAATTTCCATTTATAATAAAACAATATCGTACCTTGTAAACGAGCTTGTAAACCTCTGTGGTGTGTTATAAAAGCGTTGGAAGCCGCAGAAAGGTGCAGATATAAAATAAAGACACAAATAACAAAAATATGCGTTAGGCGTTACATGAAAACTGTTGAATATCTGATGAAGCTTCGCCCAGCCATTTTCATGTACGCTGTGGCGTCTGTTATAAATAAAAAAAAATTGTTTTCATAATTGTTCACCCATAATAATTTTTAACTGTGCCGAGTGCTTGATTATATTTCGAATTATATGATCTCCTTTATTTTTGGTGTTACGCACAAATTTTCATTATTAAAATTGTAGTGTACAGACGCTTATTTCCAAATAGAAATTTGCCATGCGTGAATATTTTACAAATATTGTAAAGCATATTGAAACACATATGACACTGAAACGTACAAAAACGAGATGTTGCTGCGAATGAAAACGTTGAGTTGGAAATTTTATTGCGAATTCAAGGTAAGTTGTTTTGGATAACATTTTATTTGATACTGTTACTACTATATCATTATTATTTATTAAAAAAACAAATACAAAGCTTACAAAATATTGTGCCAGTTCAAAAATTGTTTAATGAATAAAAAGAACGAAAAGTTCATTTTTGCCAAGAGATGTTAAATCGAAGAAATCAATTTTTTAATAACATAATTTTTGACAGACGAATAATCGTTTTCTACATCTGAATATTATAACAGAAAAAATATTCGAATCTGGGCAACCGAAAATCCGCATGCTGCTCAATAAATAAAAGCTCAAGGAAGATTGACAGTCAGCGTTTGGAGCGCAATTATAAACAGCAGGGTTGTGGGCACCATATTTCTTAATGGAGATATGACTTCTGAGAGGATCTCAATTTATTTAGAAAATTTTGACCAACTTGTTGGCTACCAAGATAATTTAGTGTGGCAACAGGATGGTGAGCCATATTATAACACAAGAGCAATAAAAAATTATATTGGAGAGTAATTCAATGAATGGATCGGGATTGGCGGGACTATTTAGTGGCCTGCTAATAATCCAGATCTAACAATAATGGACACATTTCTATGGGGTTACCTTAAGGACTTAGTATATTCTAGCCTCCACGACACCAGAGAAATAATACAGCAAAGGCTACGTGAGGAGATAACATATTAAACACAGAAAAGTCACATTATATATTAAGAGCATTAAATAACCTATTAAAAAGATATCGCTTATGTATTGAGAGAAATGGAGATAACTTTGAGCAGTATTTGTAATTTTTTTCAGCTATACCATAAATGTGTTTCCCAATAATGGTAGTTAACTTTTTTTATATTATTTCTGTTTGGATCTGGAATTTTAAAGTCATGGTCAACTATGTTTTTTCTTAAATCAGTTGCAAAAAATGACAATATTTCTGAAAGTTTGCGAGACAATATACAACATGTATACATTTTTGAAAACAGAAAAACAAGTATATTTCAAAAAAATGAAAATATACATAGTGTGCTATTTAAAAAAAAAACATAAGTTTATGCTGTATCTAGGAAACGCGATGCGCAATTGTTTGTCTTTAAATATTTTCTGGCGATTCGGAACAATCCCTACAATTTTAAAGATAACCATTCTTATCGCAATACCAAAAATAAAGGTGATAAGGGGGGTTCAAAATATAATCAATCACTCGGTACATACCAATAGAAACACTATCTGCTTTTGTGAGGTCTAAACCTTTAGAGGCTAACAAATGTCCTTTTGTAGCATGTAGATTCTCCAACGCCCCCGCCAATACGTTGGCAAATATCGAGCCACATGCTTTGCTTGTATCATACAAACTGACCCAAATGTACTAGCCCTCACATTCAGAGTGAATCTGGCAAATGATATGATCAGCTACTTAGGGCAAATATATTTTTCTCAGTGCAGATGAGGTAGAAAGTTACACTTCCGCATACCATCCTACAACAAAATTTTCTATAAATTCTCAAAACAATGGTTGTCCAACTCCGTGCACGGAATGATACAGCTCACCATAAACTTCATCAGGTCTATGTTTAAATTTCTCTGTCTGTCTCCCTCATCTAAGACCTGGTGTTTTTTCGACGCCACATGTTTGCTTACGGTGGTTTTAGGTGTAGAGGAAAGCTCTACATCGCACACTTTACATGTTTGATCTACACTATCAAACACCAAATAATAATAATAAAAAAAATAAAATGTTTTTATTAATTTAAAAATACAACAATTAAATTACATTAGTAAAAATAGCATTGGCAACAATCAAAATATGTTATATATTAAATTAAAAGGATAACAAGATTCAGACAAAATGTCTGCTATTTTTCTAAAGCCCTTGGGGAATAAAATTAATTATAATTAACTTTTTCATTACAAAGTACAGTACAATACAGAAGTTATAATATGTTGAATCTACCCACAACATAGCGTTCACCTTAAGCAGCTTAGACATCAAGAAGGAAAAAGTTTATCATGTCATTTATAAGTGATATTCTAATCTACACTCACACATAGGGAGCGCCAGGTGTAAGTCGCCCCCCCTAAGAGAAATTACACAAGAAATATAGAAAAGAGAAGAAAAAGAAAATATAATTAAACATTACTGCCTTCTTTCTTGTTCTGAAAACAAGAAATCATGGACATACTTATAAAATTTCCTTATCGTCATTGATTTTATATCTACCGGTAGAACATTTATATTCTTTGCAATGTTGTATGTAAACGATCTATCAAACATAGCCGTTTTTTGTTGCGGAATTGTAAGTAGTGCTTTCCTTCTTATATTTATGTTATGAATGTCGGTTCTGTATGTAATTTCATTATTTAAGTCAAATTGAGTTTCTTTTGTTAATATTTTATAGTATAGAACATCAGCGTGAAGTTTTCTGCGATTTGCCATATTTAACCACCGTGTAGTATACAGTTAGTATGATATTCTTACGTACTTACGAAAACTCTGATAAGTGGCAAATAGGAACTTTGCATCATTTGTATTCGGTTGCTATCTTTAACTGCCAGACAGGGCCCATACACATAAACGCAATAATTAAATTTTTGAGAGGACCAGAGTTTTACAGAATAATGTTTTGAATTTTATACTCAACATATACCTGTAGGAGTGTAACAATTTAACTTACCATATGTTTTTCTTAGCATATGTGGGACTTATCAGAAAATCTTAGATATCTATCTACAATCACACCCAAATTTTTAACTTTTCCAAAATTCTCTAATTTATCTTCTCCCAACTTAATTTCGATTATATCTAGTTGGACACTTCCAAATAGCAAAACCGATGACTTTGACGAATTTATGATTAGTTTGTGTTTCTTCGACAGATTAAATAGATCTTCGATATTCTTATTTATTTCATTACATGCTTCCCTGCAATCACCATTCCCAAAAAAAGTGATATATCTGGATGACATCAACGTATATATGAACTTTACATGTGTTGTAACGATAATTTTAACAAATTATGGTTACGACCTTGCTATCCTGTTTTAATCGAAATGTCCTGATTTGGTTCATGCGCGAATCAATGACTTGACGAGTGCACTGGTAAAAGAGAGAGTCTTTGGGTGTTTTCCAAGTAGGGAGGTGAGCGTAGCATTTTATTATCGTCAAATTATTAATTTAAAGTATTTAATAATTACTACAATTTCATTTTACCAATTTGAGCATATAGGGTATTCCTATGTTCTTGATAAAGTAATTATTTCCTTATATAGGTTTTAATATCGATTTTTATCGAGCTATATTAGTTTAATGTAAAGCTCGTTGGCTAATCGCCATATTTGCGCGTCCTTTCCATTCAACTAAATTCATGAATTTGGATCACCTTACTAGCTCTATAGATGAAATTTATATCGTTTATCGTATCTTATTAATAATTATCTTATCATACCGCGTAAATTAGCATTATTGTTGCTAATTTGCTACCCTCACTTACCTCTTGGACTCAAGTCCTTTTTTCTTCCTGCTGAAGAACACGCAAAGCCTCGTGGTGACTGAAAAGTCTGTCTATTTTGATGTCAGTTAATTACATTTTTCTTTATTATTACAAAGCTACATATTTTGAATTTACGGATTCATAAGGGCTGTTGCCTAGATTTTTAGCTAGTATTAACGTATTGAAGACGATTAACTTGATTTCTTAAAGTTTATTAGACTACCGATATTTACCGAAAATAACGTTTATAACTTAAAGTAACACACCACTTATCTTTTCTGTGGAAATTAATAGAATTTATTTCTGTGAAAATTCATATAATTTATTTAAATAATAAATTATTCACTATCTTTCAAATAATTATTAATAGAATTTATTTCTGTGAAAATTCATATAAGTAATTTATTTAAAAAAGCTTACATCTAGCTATTTATTTTCCGAGTTATTCTCCATTCAATACTATCAGAGACACATGTTGGTAAATCGCCAACTACCAATCTTAAATTTCACAAATTCAATCAAAATTTTTATAAATGATACTCATCAGAAATACATATCTTATAGTTTTATGTTTAATAATAAAAACATACTCTCCGACATAAGACAACGTTCGCAGTGCGTCCTTTTTCAAGCGTTTTTCTGCATACTGGAAAAGCACTAATTTTTAAAATGTAAACTGCATAACCGAAGCCGTAACATTCTTCTTATTATCTCAGGTTTGCCTACAAATTGTTTCCACAACGAACATCTACAAAATAGAATGGAAAATTATGAAAGAAGGTATGAGTTATTTTTTAGATTATCTTGTATAGTAGTAAATAAATACTTCATATGTAGCTTTTGTTCATTGTCTTAGATATTAAATAAGTATTAGGAAAAATCAAAATCAGCACAATTTATTGTATTGCTGACTAAAATAAAAAATAGACATTTGTAAGTAAATATTATATCTACCTTGTTCATTCTTAAGAAAACGGAAAAAACTTGAATACCACAACAATTCTTTGTATCAGTACTAATTATTCATTCCTTTTGTAACAAATATGCAGTATGGACACAAAAATCACAAAATACTAAACACGTTGAACAAATAACCTCATTTCAGGATTCAAAATAATAATAAAAAATTAGTAAGACGTCAGACGAGCTGTATGTTGCTACCGAGTGTAGTCCACGCGCCTTTAGAAGAATAGTGGGGGCTGAAGACAAAAATAAGGGGGAGTGTGTAGACTGTATCCAGGTAGTCGCTAACGCCAAGGTTATTCGGCCATGCCCACATTTCTTGACGACCTACGACCCTTGTGCTAGCTTTGTATACAATAATAAGTAGCGTTGGCAAATAGATCCGCAAGTCACGGGCGTTGCCAGGTAGAGAAATAGACCAATACGTAAGCGAGACTTATTTACTAATTTTAGCAAAGACTAACATTTGATTTTAGTCTACTGTTATTCCTCGTGGTGCGTACAACTTAATTTATTCCTCTCCGTTGTATTGTTGATAATTTTATTTGTTGTATTTTATTCTTGATAATAATTTAATAATAAAGTATGTTAGATCTGCCGAAAGGATGACAAAATGAATAAATTTATCAGTGAATTCTCGGTTTTATTCTACAATGGTGCTATAATAATTTGTAAGGTGAGCGAAATAGATCTGCTGTGCTGGGACAAACGTTATTGTAAACGTCACAGAAATTCTGTGCAACATAAAACTAAAAAAAATTGCGTGCCTTCGACAACACAGTTTATGTTCGATATACTCTTAATGCTGATTGCCTGAGATGTTCTGCTGCACATACTCGATAAACAACCATTTCAGGAGTTCTGGACTAAATACAATCGCAAGGTGACGTTACCAAGTCGCACAACGTTGCGTAACTATGTGCCAACTGTAAGCGAGGACAGTGCAAATAAGATCAAATGTGTACTAAAGAATACACGGCTGTGGTTATGTGTTGACGAAACGGCGAGTTGTAAAAAAAAATCTATTTTAAATATTATAGTACCTGTACTGGATGCGCTTAAACCGTATTTTCCACTCTTACTGCTAGCAAAAGACTTACTGAGTGTACTGGCCAAACAATTACGCGGGTGGTGCTGGAGGCGTTAGAAAAATTTGCCTTGTCAAAAAGTCAAGTATTGATGTTAGTACCGATGGTGCCACGATAATGCGTTTGGTAGGCCGTTTTCTTCAAGAACACGATTGTAGATTGGTACATGACGTGTAAAGTGCATGTTTCACACCTTGTGCCAGAAACTATTCGATAAGGTTTTCCAGTGGTAGATGCATTAATATCAAGTACAAAAAAGTGTTTCTTAAATCTCTTAAACGTCCTCGCGCATTTCATAGCAAGGATCCCGGTATTCCCGAACCACCACAGCCGATTCTTACACGTTAGGGAACCTGGATGACGCCATAAAAAAAACTTACAAAACAGTGCATTGTGGTTAATGGAGTCACTGCAAATAGTAGACGAAGTAAATCGACTGCTACACACTATAGGTGACGCAAAAAAGAGCACGTTGGAGAAAAGTTCGCTCGTGTGTTAAAGCAAAACACCGGTTTTACCAGATTAAGAAAAAATTGTGATGGTACTGATGGTGCATCTGTAGATCCGTTAAGTGAGTTCAAAAACTATTTTAAATATGCTTATATTACATCAATAGATGTCGAACTGTCGTTCTCAAAATATAAATATGTTTTTTCACCACATCGAACATTACTCTCGTAGCAACATGCATGATGCTACAAAGTTTTTTAGAGATCTTTTTTCAGTTTATAATAACGAAGCTACTTAAGAGGGTAAGTTGTGCATAAATTGTTGTAAATTGTAACAGTTTATTGCTTTTATTACTATTTAATTTCTTTTATTACACTTATTATGATGCGTACGTCTATGTCCTGCAGCGCATTTTTGCCATCTCTAATAATAAGTTTAATATGTAAATAAATACGCTATTAGAAATTATCATTTATTTTATTACTATATCGAGTATTTTCAGAAAACAGTATTAGGAAATAAACCCGTCTCTGGCATGTCGTCCAAAATTCCTATTTCAAAATTAGTTATTATGGAAAATGCAAATTTACAACTTACCTTTAGTAAATTCAACTAATAAAAGTTTGTATAATCGAAAATTAAATTCGGAGTATCCTATTACTTGGTATTCCCGTTTTTAATTTAATTGTTAGCAAAAAAGTAAGGTTGCCTTGAATGTCAAATGATTTCATTGATTCTCGCATGTATAGATTAAATAATCCAGGAAATGTCTATATTAGCATTAAAATAAATCACCAGTTTAATTAATAAAAATTAATTAAAATAACTTACAATTTTTATAGCGTTAATTACGATTAATAATTTGATCATATTTCCTTCATAACATTTTTTTTATATTTTGTCACATTGCACGATATATTGAGGGCAGTATAAAAGAATTATATGTTAAAATAACTTACTATATTTTAGTAAAAATGAAGGTGGTATATCCTGCTATTTTGCTAACATGCTTTACTCAAATAAAATGTGGATTTGAGGTAAGTATTATTTTCCACTAATCACTTCTGAACGGGTTGTCTCACCATATATTTTACATACATTCTTATCAGAATAATGATTCACAGGCCGACAAAATTTAACCGATCTTGTAAACCAAAAAGCAAACTATACTTTTCCGACGGTTTTTGACGCGCTGAATCCGAATCAGACATCAGAATTGCTCCATCACATTAGGTTTTTGAGAGATTCTTACCTAGAAGTGGAAAAATCCAGTTTTTCGCTATATTTGTGGTTATGTTACATCACGAGGTAACTTTCCTCCACAAAACTCGTTACGGCATCTGAAAGTACTACTCTCCTCCAAAAATATTCAAATACCGCAGACACTACAACTCCATTGCATATTACCACTTTTAATCGAACCCAGGGCCACGAAACGAGGGCGTGGCGGTGTTGACTCCATTTAAATGTTTTTTTAAATTTTTTTAATTTTTTTGTTTTTTCGTTTTTTATTTTTGTAATTTTTTTGTTTTTTTAATTTCCGAATACCCACTAATATGCCAAACTCATAAATTTCAACTAACGACTTCACGGAGAAGAAAAAATGTTGGAAATATTCAAAATGGATTTTGAAGAGGAAGAGTGGTACTTTCAGATGCCGTAACGAGTTTTATGGAGAAAAATTACCTCGTGATGTAACATAACCTCATATCTAGTGAAAACATGTTTTTTTTTTACTTTTAAGTTAGAATCTCTCGAACACCTGACGTGATGGAGCAATTCTGAGGTCGGATTCGGATTCAACGCAAAAACCTTCGGAAAAATATACTCTAGTTTCTGGTTTAAAATTATGCTGGTCTGTGTTATCATTAGTATTACAGAAGGTGTTCAAATTGTCTCCCCATTTATTTCGACGCAGGTCTTTACTTGCTTTTTCATAGATTGCTTTTTTCAAAAAATACCAAGCCTCTGTTCCGTATGACCTTGCATTCATTCACAACCCACCGCTCCAATTTTTATTCAATGCATTTGGCTCGTGTCAAATTTACTCAAAGTACCAAATTTTACCCCTCTAATCCCCATATATTTTTAAATAATCAATAAAAACATTTTGGGTATCATTTTCGAAGGGCGGTAGCGACCCTACTAAGCATTTTCATGTAGAATGACTTCCCGAAGTATACTAACGTTATTTCCGGGTACCCTGTATACATCAGACCAGAAAAAATGCATATAAATGGTAAGGCCTGAAGAAAGAAAACAACCGTGGACACGTGTTTCAGACTTGTTAATCATCATCTAAACTAAAAAAACTATAAATCTGTACCGCATTATTTACATTCTTGGGTAGGAATCTCCATGCAAGTAGCTAGGGCAAAGTCTATAGAATTAGAATATCTATTGACTTTGGCTAGAGTTGCCTCTATAGTAGTTTGTAATTATATTATTTGTCGCCCTCTAAACACGGGGTCTCCAATTACAGCCAATGTGCTTCTAGCTTCCAGTCATTGGTTTCCGTTTGTATCGTTTTTCTAAGTTATGCCATATTTTGAATTTACCTACATCCTTACCGTGCCGATGAAGACAAACAAGTTTGACACGCGTATCCAAGGTTGCATTCTTCCTGCTGGCTTCCTCCCATTAAATGTATTTTTTTCTGGTCTGGTTTATATACAGGGTGTTTCAGATTTAAAGTGACGTATTATGGAAGGTAGTGCAATAGTGCTTACTTAACTGAGTTCAATACACTCCCAAACTTACCCTTGAATGTAGCCCGTTTTTGAAGTACAAGGCATTTTATTGATTTCGACTAAAACAGTCGGCCATATTAGTTCAAACAAAAGCATAATATTGTTTGTAAAATTACCAGAATCACACTAAATTTTTATAATGTTGGTCTCAGGGCCTATAAGATCACTCTGTCTATTAGTTTTTGATAAATATCCGTTTAAAAAGTCAATGGATAAAACAATATTTGAAGGCACGTTCATGATTATTCTCCAATAAAATTTTTCAACATATTGATTGACCAAATTTTAAATGCTATAAATAAGACAATCAAATGTCAGTACTTTATTAATTTTACTTATTACCCTACACTAATTAAGCATCTTTTTTTTGACAAAAAATACACGTTGCTTGAAAATTATTGGTTTGTGCAGGGCTGGACTCGTGTAAAATCCCATGATTAAGTACATTTTATTTGTTATTCACATTATGTCATCATTTTTGAAAAACAGCAACAAAAAATTATAGGAGTGAGCCACAATATGCCTGCTGATAGTCGCAGTGGAGGGCTCACAAAGACCCACTCACAAAAACCTAACCTAATATGAAATTTTACACATTCATAACTAAATTGGAATACTTCTGAAAATGTGGTATGATTCGGTAGACGGCGATTGGGAAAACGTCTACACAGATTTTGCAGCTTTTATTGCAAAAATCATACATAAAAATATTATCTGAACCACATAATAGAGCTATGAGGAAGGCGAATTGGTGAAGTTTATTTAAATTATCTTAGACATTTTGTCAGATTCATTACAAGGCATTAATACTAAGAGCATTCGTGGTTTCAGCATGATGGTACTGGACTCCATTTTTCAGTACTGGTCAGAGACCATCTGAATCAGCATTTTACCAATAGATGGATTGGTCAAAGAATTCCAGTTAACTAGCCACCGAGGTCTCCTCTTACACCTCTGGATTATTTTTTATGGGGTCAGAGTTGTACAATGAAGAATTCGATACGCGGGAACAGTTACTAGAAAACATTATGAATGTGTGTGATTAGAAATTATCCGAGAATTTAATAGATCAGTGAAAATTGTTTCAAAACGTTCTCCAAAATATATTGAGACTGAGAATGGTTATTTTGAAACGTTATTGAAGTTTTAAGTAATTGCATCGTTCTGTTAATTAATTAATTGTTTTACTGTTGTAAGTTGTTGTTTAATAAGTTTCATTTTGACTTTGTTTTGTCAAAATGAAATTCGTCTAATATTTTAATATTATTTACTACAAGTGTTCAATAACTGATTTTATTTGTGCTTGTTCATACAAGCTTCATTATTAACATTATTTTTTTCCACACAAAAAATAGAATGTATCTTATTTGAATGGGACTTATAAACTTAGCTTAGTTTAGAAAAACAAATAACAAATGCTTCCTAATAATACAAACTTATTATTTGATATCAAAAATGATTTAATAATGTGAATAACAAATTTAAACAAAATATACCTAACCTTGGAATTTTAAGCGAGTCCAGCCCTGCACGAAACAACAACACATGCGTATTATTTATCTAAAAGAAATTGAAATATTTAATTAGTGTAGGGTATTTAATTAAAATTAATAAAATAGTGGGGAAAGAAGGCCCGCACGCAGGGGAGAGTCGCCAGCTTTCAGCTAAATCATATACATATATAGTTGAGGAAACCTATATTGTGACGGGACGTCCGGGGTACTACGCTAAGGAACGCAGAGCCGGATTTGTCACTTCACTTTACCTCACCTCAGATTGCTTCTTCTTCTGAATCCTCGCCCTTTTCACCCTCTTCTTCATTTTCATATGAACTACTATCCTCGTTCAAATTTACAATAAATTTATTTCCACTATTTATATGAAAATTGGCAATTTTTAAATAATCATCCTCAATTATAATTACTTTCCCAATCATCCTTGTTAATTTTCAACACTTCATTTTGAATTAACTCTACGACATTTTTTAGCGAATTTTGGAGAAATATGTCCTTTTCTGACATTTTTCTTCAATTTACATCAAACTGATTCTATCGAGTTGAAAATACAGAAATATGGCGGTAATCCCAACACTATGTGGCCATATCTCTCCGCTACATTATCTGTGATATACTTCTTCTCATAATTTTTCGTTTGCAGGAGTTCCAACAATTGTGCTTTGTTATATTTTTTCTCATAATAGAGATCATGTTCCATTGAAAAAAATTGCAGCTCAAGAGATTATTGCAAAAAAGATTATTGTAAACATTAAGGCAAATTTGTTTCGATTGCTCGTTCAAATGCAACCGATTTTTTCTTACTGAAAACACTAATGAACTTTGATTTTCTTTATCATTGTAATCACTATCACTTTCATTTCCACAAACACAATAAGATGCAGATACACAATAAGATGCCTCCCAGGATCGAAAGATTTTTACATCAAATACCTTCTTAAATTATTTTCAAAAACACACCAGCAAATAAACAGATATAAAATAATTATTACTTATATTACACTATTACACAACTCACTCACTGCAACACGATACCCTTAAATTATTTTTAAAAACACATCAGCAGATTAACAGATATCACGATAACCTTCTTAAAATATTTTTAAAAACACTCCAGCAAATAAATAGATAAATTAAATAATTACACACTGTATTGATTCTGCGGTTGGCTCCTTGTGAAACATTATTTGATATTTTAAATAAACAAAAGAAAATTTGCTTTTAAATGTTTCAAAATTATATTTTCACTCTACACGTGTTTCGGCTTTTTAGGTCCTTTTCAAGAGTACCTCTCATCTGTACTCTTGAAAAGGGCCTAAAAAGCCGAAACACGTGTAGAGTAAAAATATATTTTTGAAACATTTAAAAGCAAATTTTCTTTGTTTATTTAAAAAATTAAATAATTATTATTTATCTTACAATATTATACATACAAATATATCAGCACTGCTAGAATGATTCGGTAACAAAATTAAATGCGGCCCTGAAGTATAACAGCATGTAAGCTAAACTCCGCCTTGGTCGCGTGTCAGCAAACACAACAATCATCGTTCTCGCTTTAATGTATGCGGTGTAAAAGACGGAAGATGTCATGTGTTATACATTTCTTACCCACATGTCGCGTCTTGCCCTGCACGTCCAGTTGCAATATAGGTTTCCTCAACTATCCATGGACTAAAATAGGAATATAATATCTCTCTTCCAATGAGTAGGTGTGGATGCAGACGATCACATAAATTTGCCATGCACTAATTCATTTACTTCATTTACGCATCATTGTGTATGGAATGCAGAAATCACATTATTTCCGCTGGTCTTCTTTCTCTGGCGAGACAGTACATAATCTGTCTATCGCTCTGCGGGTTCGAATCGCATCACCGCCAGAGCCAATGTCGGTGAGAATGTTTGTGTGACAGCGTTTATTCATAAGTGTAACCCTCGCCTGTGCAGCTTCGGGGGTTGCCTAATTTATGTGGTAACACTGACCTACTTTTCTACAAAACACCAAAACACAATATACTGTACACGACGCGTGTTTCGCTAACCAAGTTGACATCATCTGGATATAATTAAAACAGTTTAATCAGCTGCAGATGCCAACTTGCTTGGCAAAAAGCGCGTCGAGTGGAGTATATGGTGTTTTGGTATTTCGTGGAAAACTTCGTCAGTGTTATCTTCACATCAAAGGTTCCAACCCACTCCAGGACTAATTTCTGTGGTGTTTATATATGTATTTCAATCAATATTATTTTTAATATGTGCAATATATATTTTTTTCAGAGAAGTGTAAAACTGTCTGCATGTGACATAATTCCACTCTCTTTATACCAATGTAAAGATTCAGATACTAATTTTGATATTCAAACGTCTCTTCGATTTAAAAACGATAAAGGTGAAAAAGTTCTAGATTTTGTAGCTGATTTGGAAGAAGATATAACTCCAGAATCCACTGTAAGTAGCTAGAATTAATAAATATATTTCGCTGTTTTTGATCAGGATAAAATTCTTATAAATCTGAAATTTCCGTAATTTGATTCAGTTAGCATATATATTTTAGTTTTATATCTTTGAGATAAACTTAAAAGTTTAATGCTGGTATGTACAGTTTATTTTAAACTTATTTCCAACATAAGAAACGTTGGCTTCTTTGAGCCATTTACCGCGATCAAAGAAGCCGACGTTTTTCGTGTTGCAAATAAGTTTGAAATAAACTATGTAGTTACGTGCTGAATAAGACTTACAGGAAACAACTACTCAGCGGACAAGAGCTCCGACCTGCATTGAATTAAACCTGCAAGTCTTGTTTGTTAGCTAAGATCATTTGTCAATTCCTCACTAGACGTAGACCGGTTTCGAACTTGTTATGTTCTCGTCAGTATGCCATAAGTAATGGAAAAGTCAAATAATAATAGCGATCCAGGCTAGCCTAAAGCAAACTAAGCAAGACTGTCTATATTGCTTAGTCTGCTTTAGGTTAGCCAGGTTCGCTATTATTATTTGTCTTTTCCATTACTTATGGCATGCTGACGAGAACAATACAAGTTCGAAACCGGTCTATGTTTAGTGAGGAATTGACAAATGATTTTAGCTACCAAACAAGACTTGCAGGTTTAATTCAATGCAAGTCGGGGCTCTTGTCCGCTGAGTAGTTGTTTCCTGTAAGTCTTATTCAGTATATAGTTTAGCCCACCAGGGTTAGAGGTCACAGCTCTTGGTACCTGCTTTACAGGTCGCTATCAGTCACTAAGACATCAATGATGTCTGACGGGTAGTAGCACTGACCACCAGAGGGATACACTTATCACACACTATCTCTACGTGTTACGTATTTCTTGAACCACCCTGTAACCTCTTTATTTTTAATTTAACAAAATAACTTCGTTAATAAAACTTTTAACCCCTTTACAGAAGATTCCAAATATTATGTATTATACTTAGAAAACAAATGAACATCTGATGGCATAAAATGTTGTATTTAAACTACAGTTTTTCTGTTATCAATAATTCATGGTATTTAAAATATTAAGCATAATTAGAAGGCTATTAAAATAACGTGTTAGTTGATGCCAGCTTTTATGTTAACATTCCCCTACAGTACATTGTACATCGTCTGAAAAATATGTAGTTAAAAGTTTTACAAAAAAATTTATTTTTTTTATGAAATTAAAAACAAAGAAGTTACATTTTGTTAATTTGTTGAAAAATATATTCACTAAAAAAAAGTGATAGGCCTTTTGTCTTGTAATATAGATACTGAGATTTTGAAAGGAAGTGAAAAAATGTTTATAAATGTTAGTTGGATTTTTAAATATTACTTGATATTTGGAAAGAAGGAAAGAATAAGTATGAAATTTTACCAACTGAATTTTTATGTATTAAGCTTGATAACAGTCTTGTTAAAGAAAAGTATTTAAGAAAACCTGCTTCTGTTATAATAAATTATTATTATAAATGAAATACCAGACATGAAGAAACATGTAAACATAAAACTGTATTTATGTGGTGTTATTTTGTTTTTCCTAGTACCATTTTTCGAAATAAATCGCTAATGTATTTTATGATTCTAGTTTTATTTGAAAGTTGACCGATGGAACAATGGTGCTTGGCAAGAAGATGTTCACAACGCAATGGGTAATTTATGTGAATACTTGACAAAATATGTGTCCAAGGCTTGGCAAAATCTCAGAGATAAAACAATACCGCGTATACTAGAAGAATGTGTATTCAAAGCTGTAAGTGAGAACTCATTTAATAAGCAATCAGTGTCTATTACTTGAAGGTTTCTAATATATGATGACTAGAGTTGGCAGAAATATGCGGGGGGACATAAACGTAATAAAAGAAATTAACTAGTAACAAAATCAATAAATTGTTACAATTTATAACAATGTATGCACAACTTAACCTCTTAATTAACTTGATGAACTAGGTCGGTTATCATAAACTTGGCAGCATCAGATATATTTATATGGTTGTCTCCGTGAGTAAGTTCGCTGTGATGAAAAAATATGCTTATATTTTGAGAACGACCGTTCGATATCTGTTGATGTAATACAGGCATACTTAAAATAGTCTTTGAATGCACTTAACGGATCTAGGATTGCATCATCATTACCACCACAAATTAATCCTAATCTGGTAAAACCGGTGTCTTGCTTTCACATATGTGTGGAGTTTTCTCTAACGGGCTCATTTTTTGCGTCACCTATTGAGTGTAGCATTCTTCCAGAATTTGCAATGACTCCTCTAACGATAACACACTGTTTTGTAAGCTTTGTACGGCGTCATGTAGTCTTTTATAGTTCTTGTGAATAGTATTTAAAACTGTTTCAATGGAAATATCTTCGAATTTTGTCTGGCTCTCCTTAACAGCTGCAGCCTCGTCAGAATTGAATTGCAGTATCACAGTTTTTATTTGTTGTAAATATTCAGTATAATAAAATGCTGCCTTCAACCATGTTCCCCAACATGTAAGAATCGGCTGTGCTGGGTCGGGAATACCGGGACACTTGATGTCAAATGCGCGAAGACATTTAGGAGACCTAAGGAACACTTTTTTTGTACTTGCTATTAATGTATCTACCACTGGAAAACCTTGTCGAATAGTTTCTACCACGAGATGTAAAGCATGCACTTTACACGTAATATGTACCAACCTACTACCGTGTTCTTGAAGAGAACGGCCTACAAAACGCATTGTTGCGGCACCATCGGTCACAAACATCAACACTTGACTAGTTGACAGATCAAATTTTTCTAACGTCTCCAGCACCACCTGCGTAATTGTTTTGCCAGTATACTCAGCTAGTTTTTTTGCTAGCTAGTAATAGTGGAAATGTCGGTTTAAGAGGGTCCAGTACACGTACTATATCATTTACAATAGAATGTTTTTACGATCTGTCGTCTCGTCAATACATAACCACAGCCGTGTATTTTTTAATACACATTTGATCTTATTTACAATGTCTTCGCGTACAATTGTTACATAGTTACACAACTTTACGCGACTTGGTAATGTCACCTGGGGATTGTATATATTCCAGAACTTCCGTTGATTATCGAGTACGTTCAGCGGAACATCACAGGCAATCAGCATTAACGGTAAATCGAACATAAATTGTGTTTTCGAAGGCACGCAATTTTTTTTTTGTTTTATAAAATAAAATTATCAACAATACAACAACATAAAATACAACGGAGAGGAATAAATTAGCGAGTAAACATTACGACACCCAACAATGGACTAGTCTCGAGGCTTACTTCGATTTGTCCGCCAGCCGGACATTGCCTCACCAGATATCTATCTACCTGCTGTTGCACCACTGAATATCCGCATGACTTGCCAACTCTAATGATGGCTATTTATAATTCGACACAAAATTTGCATTAAAAAAAAACTAAAATTGCAAATGTTTTCTGAATTGGTATTATACGTAATTTGAACTATGAAATATATTATGTTCATTTACAAAACTTCTGAACTTTCTAGGGTAATATAATCGATAACAAATTATTTAGACTATGTAGCTTTGTGGTTGAGCGGTAAGAACACTTGTCTCTCACGTTTAAAGACAACAAACACACACTCAATCAGTGTTGCCAACTATTTCTTATAGAAATTCTCACCAGTTACGATCGAACTTTCTCATTTTTTTCCACATGAATAGCTAAAATTTCCAGTTTTCCCAATTTTTGTAAAATAAGAGCATAGATTTTTAAAAACGCATCGCTTTCTGGCGGTTTTTTAAACAAGTGTGAGCACTCGCTATCAAGATACATTTTTTCTAAGAGTAAACACGTTGAAGCATTTTTTCAAATTATTTGTTTTACCAATTTACCATGCTTTTATTGGATTATCAGTGATTTTCGCCCATAGACTCATTTATTTTCTATTAATCTTTTTTGTTTTCTTCTTTCATGATCCAGAATTTCTATCAGTCACCTCATAGTCTTGTGTATCTGTATCACTCCGCATTTTATTGTCTATTTTATTCGTGTAAAACCTTTTCTTAAATTTGATTTAGCAGCGACAACAAATTTTACGGCAATTCGACTCTATTCTTTTACCATGGGGTCTTCCATAAATGTTAGCTCATCCTAACATAAATGGCCAGTAATGTTCCGTACTTCTTTAAAAAAATTTAAAAGAGCAGAATCAGAATAGTATCCGTTACGATCGGATTGAAAATCCAACAAATAAGTTGGTTGGAGGTGATAAGGTCCTTTCAAATTAAATGCTATTTCTGACTGGGGTGAAAGTTTATTACGCGATTATAACTGCCACCAATAATAGGTAAAAAAAAAAAATTTTGATGGTACAGAAATTCCCATTTTTTAAATGTTCCTCCCTTTTTCCCATTCGATTACAAAAATACCAACCCGTGGGAAAATTCCCACGGGTTGGCAACACCGTACTCAATATTCAATCCGAGTATGCTAGGATTAATTTCGGCTTTAGAAAAAATCCCAGCTCCTCGGGTGGGGATCGAATCCGAGACTCCGCATAGAGATGCAAATTCAGTTCAACCAATTTATTAAATACCTATTAATTTTACTTCCTCACCCCCAATGTGAAGAAATTATATATTCGTGAAAAAAAATTTGGAAAATGTTTATTGCATTTCTGGACGAATCTCGACGAATTATGACGATACACACAATTTTAGACAGAAAAAAATTTCTGTCTGTGTCTGTGTGGTTCGCGATAGCAGCTACAGTTTTTGAGATAAAACTTTCAAATTTGGTATACGCTTTCTAGAGGTCAAGGAAGAGATTAAGTTCGTTGATGAGCAAAGTCGTTCCCAACAATTATTAGCGACATTCCACAAATGTGAATTTTTTTGAAACATCAAAATGTGAATTATTTGAAACATCAAGAAATGTGATTTTTTTTGAAACATCAAAAATTACTTTTATTATAAACTCCATCACACGTCGAGTTTTACTACGGTGAGGAAGTTCTCATCCCCAAGTAATTGGCAGCGGTGTTTTGTACTTATTTTTATTAATATTTTGCATATATTTAAAAAATTGAGAAGTACGTATTTTTTATATTTTTAGGGACACTATGAACTGACTGACTTTGAGGCTTCCCCGGAGGATTTTGATATTCCCGTATCAGAGTATGGGAGATTAAGGATTGAGATGAGAGTATTTAACACAGATGAGGAGCTAATTCTTTGTCACATGATGGAAATAGAAACAGACAGAAGGACATAGTTTTGTCAGCATTGATTGTTGCAATAAATATGAAATATTTGATTTATTGTTTTATGTGTCCCTAGAGCCGTACAACTACACACAGAAAAAAGTATTCTTATTTTGAATACCAAGTTATTCAGGAATTTGAATGCAATATTTGTTCAAAGAGAGAGGTTTTTCTTCGCTTGGAAACAATCTGTTTATTTGTGAAAACTGTTGGAAAATCTTGATTCAACATAGTATATTGATATTATTCCCAAAAATAGGGAATAAGAGAAAAAATTATTAATGTTCTGAAATATTTCATATTTGGTATAAGAAATTGCGGCTCCCAAAACACGGGGGGAGCCCGTTAACGAAGTTTTGGGGGAGCGAAGGCCAGAGGTAGCACTACCTATCATTAGAGACTAAAGGGGGGTATTTTCCGCAGATTGGTCTTATGTTTGGCTCAAATATTTCGATTTTGTCGATGACAGGGTCGATAATCCAAATCCAATAACTTAACAATGATCACGTCACTATGTGACTCAAGCAGCTCCTTACCTGCTTAGGGCTTATTTAATTAAAAAAAAATGCAATGAAAGGGTACAGCCACTGTCTTATCAAAAATTACAGAGAAAATAGTATGTGAAATGCTATTAGCGGTCACATACATATTGTCGATATTCTACCAAAAACACAATCTGGGTTTAGATCTCATTATAGCACATGCTTAGCACTTATTAGAGTAGTAAATGGCTTATCATCAACTATGGACCAGTCAAAAGCCTCATGCTTAGTTCTACTTGACTACAGTGAAGCGTTCGACTTAATTAATCACGAAATGCTACTGGCGAAACTGCACTATATTGGATTAGACATTTTATTTTGCAACTGGGCTGCAGATTAGTTAAAGAACAAATTTCCAATTCTAATTATGGAAGGTAACAGGTCGAGTAATACGGCAATTACCATAGGTGTCTCTCAAGGAAGCATGCTAGGCCCCATGCTATTCAATATATATACCTCAGATCTATCAAACCAACTACAACACAGTAATACGAGTATTCATCTTTATGCTGACGATGTACAATTGATCACATCATTTGCCGCATCTGATATGAATATCACACTGTGACGTCTAAATAAAGACCTAGAGAGCATATCAAATTGGTCGCGAGATCATTCCATGATCCTCGATGCCAATAAAAGATTCGTCCTATTTGTTGGTAGCCTAAATAAAGTCACTCAATTTAATTTCTCAACCATCCACATAGACAACATAGAAATATCTATCAATGATTATGTTAAAAATTTAGGAATTACATATGATAGTCATTTGAATTTTGAACAACACATTTTAAATAAATTAAAAACATGTTATATAAAATTATTATAAAAACATTATAGGCATTTAAATTTCTTCTTTCTGAAAATGTTAAATATAGGTTAACTGAGTCCTTAATTTATCCTATATTTCATTACTGTTTGCCAATGTACTATAACTAATTGTAGACATAAATTGCAAATGGCGGAAAATGCGTGTATGCGTTTTGTATACCAGACAAAAAAGGTATGATCACATAACACCCACATATAATGACCAGAAGCTTATGAAAGTAGCATATAAATATCAATATTTATTTGGAGTATTCCTTATGAAAATATTTACCTAAAAGTGTTCCGAGTATTTTTATGAACTATTAATTCCTAGGAGAAAAGTACACAGCTTAAAATTAAAAAATAATGATTTATTTGGCATATGCCAGCATAACACCAATAAATTTTAATGTTCTTTCAGTTATGTCTCAGTCGATTATATAAATAATCCTACATTTTACAACTTATTAACTAGCTACACGACAAAATCTTTCAAAGTTAAATGCAAGCAAATAATAATTTCTCACCAAATTAGCGATATGTCTTAAATTATAATATATCATTATTTTAACTTAAAATTTTTATGATTAAGTGTGTTTGTAAGTGTTCTATGTATTTACGTCAATTTACGTTTTCTGTTGTGAAAGTCATTATACAAAATTATTATTTCTTATGTGTTTCTGTAGGGAATTGTGGAAGAGCGTTTAAAACGAACAAATTCCCTTTGTGTTTTGTATATCTTTTCTTTTTTATATACCTATACTTAACGAAATAAAGATTTTATTTATTTATTTATTTATGGGTGGGAACTTATTAGTTTTCAATTTTTACCTACATTGTATTTATACATGGGTATAATCAAATAGGGACCTCCATATTCTACACTGAAACCTATTATATAATTTCAGTTTAAAGATTTATTAGTCTTTGTACCTATAACCATTACATTTGTTTGGAATAAAGAGTAGAAATCTTCGTTTGATTAAATGTTTTTAATAAAAAAATTGAGAAAACCAACTACTAAACTTACACCAAGATTTTGGTGGTCAATCAACTTAATGCTGGTGACTGATCCAGAACGGTATATGCTTAAAGCTGACCAATTGTTAAAGATGCCTTTCCACATTTAATTATTGTATGGTCTACTGCATTTGGTAGCAGAAGAAATTTAAAAAAAATATAGAGAGGTAGGCGCTAATTGTAAATACAAAACAGATTTCTATGAGAGCGACTGAGGTCCGGTATCCACCTTCAGGTAGAGTGGCTGTTAGTTACCAAACAGATTTATGTTAATTATTATGTCTCTACTTTTGCAACAAACTGATCACAGCGAAATATATTCTCATATGGAAAAACTATTCTGCAAAAATTGATAAATAGCAACTATTGTTGCACTGGTTTAAAAACGTTATCCTTAAATTTATCTGTTCGGTATTTTACCAGGAGATGGATATACCGGTCCTAAACCTGTTGAATACTTTCGTATGGTTTGTCCAGACACACTGCTACCACAATTTATTTTAACACGATGGGGGACATGGTTGAAAGAAGTTCTGTACTATCATGTAGGGCTGTCAAAAATGTTCCGTGGGACAGTGGCGTACGCGAAATTCACTAATACGAGAAACAATAAACTGTTACAATTTATAACAATGTATGTAAAACTTACCCTCTTAACTAGCTTGATAAACTAACTTGCTTTTCACAAACTGAAGAAGATGTGTAGCCATTTTGCAGCATCAGGTATGTTTCTATGGTTGTCTCCATGAGTGATGTACACTTTGGTGAAAACATAATCTTATATTTTGAAAACGACCGTTCGACATTTACTGATGTAATACACGCATACGTAAAATAATGGATCTGGGGCTGCACCATCACATATTTGTCTTAAATTGATAAAACCAGTGTCTTTATTTAACACACTTGCGAACTTTTCTTTAACGCGCTCATTTGTTTCGTCACCTATAGCGTATAGCAGTAGATTTCCTTCGTCCACTATTTGCAGTGACACCGCTAACGACAACGCACTGTTTTCTAATTTTTTTATGCTTTCATGTAATGGTTTATAGTTCTTCGCAATATTTTTTTACAGCTGTTTCAACTGAAATATCTTCGAATTTTGTCTGGTTTCCTTAATAGCTGCAGCCTCATCTGGATTGAATTGAAGTATCACAGCTTTTATTTGTTGGAAATATCCAGCATAATAAAAAGCTGCCTGCAACCATGTACCCCAACGTGTAAGAATCGGCTGTGGTGGTTAATGAATACCGGGACACTTGCTATGAAATGCACGGAGTCGTTTAGGAGATTTAAGAAACACATTTTTTGTACTTGCTATTAATGCATCCACCTCTGGAAAACCTTTTTGAATAGTTTCTGCCACAAGATGTAAAGCATGCACTTTAAATTGTCACGCCGCCATCAGTCACAAACATCAACACTTGACTTTTTGACAGTTCAAATTTTTCTAACGTCTCCAGCACTACCCTGGTAATTGTTTCGCTAGTACACTGACTTAGTCTTTTGCTAGCTAGTAACAGTGAAACTGTCGGTTTAAGAGGGTCCAGTACTCGTACTATAACATTTAAAATCGATTTTTTTTTACAATCTGTTGTCTCATCAACAGATAACCACAGCCGTGTATTTTTTAATTCACATTTCATCTTATTTACCATGTCTACGTGTACAGTTGGTAGGTAGTTACATAACGTTGTGCAATTTGGTAACTTCACCTGGGCATTGTATTTATTCCAAAACTCTCGAAATGGTTGTTTATCGAGTATGTGCAGCGGAACATCACAGGCAATCAGCATTAATAGTAAATCAAACATAAACTGTGTTGTCGAAGGCACGCTATTTTTTTTATTTTTATGGTGTACACTATTTACATGAAATCCACAATCACGCTTATCCCAGCACATCAAATCTTTCTCGCACACTTTACAAATTATTTTAGCATCATCATAAAATAAATTCGGGAATTCACCTATGAATTTATTCACTTTGTCAGCAAATGGCCGTTTTCCACCCCTGCGTACGTCTGCCATGCTTTATTATTAAATTAATGTCAACAATACAGTACAACAAATAAAATAAAAATACAAAAACAATATGCAATACACCCAAGTGACTTAACCGTGTACACAACTCGAAAGGTAATAATGGACTGGACTGGAGAAAGAGTTTCGCGGTCAAGGTGAGTGCCGGCGACAGTAAATACATCTGTACTCTACGATCATGATACACAGAAACGATCTGCAGCTTTAATCATAAGGCATCTCTGAGGCTCAGCAATTATTTAACAATCAAGATATTGAGGATAATACACACGTTATTTATAACAACTATATTTGGACAGTATCTACACGTTAGAAAATTCTTCCTTGTCCCTAGCATAATCTCTTGAACTGCAGTTTGTATACTATCACAAACTGTCTTATAAACTTTCACAAAAATGTCTGCGGTATGCGGGACAGTAATAGATTTAGTGACATTTTGCCAAAAAAATTAAGGTTATGAAAAATTATATGACAAACATCTTTCAGATGATAATTTACAACTTTCTTAAGTTTGCAAATATCACCTCAGTCAATTTTGAACGATCATTTTCGCTGTGCACAAATCAGTTATAAGTTATTATTAGAAATAATTAACTGCCCTTACTTTTTATTTCGTCAAAATCAATGGTTCAGTATATGCCCGAGCAAACACCTGCATTATTAATATAGGTTATACAGTGTGCCCGTAAAATATGGAATAAATTCTTTATTTCTTAAACCAAAAATATCTAGAAAAATCCTAGGATACGTCGATTTTTAATTTCTATTGCGTATCTTATCCTTTATATTTTTTTGGTTATGACGTCATCGATATTTTTTTTAAATGGAACACCTTGTACCACCCCAGCCACTCTTCAGCGTATTCTTAATAAAGATTTGCATCTTCATGCCTATAAAGTCCAATTGACTCAACAACTTCTGCCAACAGTCCATGCACAGCGAAGAGAGTTCACCAATTAGATCCTTGAACAACAAGAAGTGAATGCCAATTTTGCGGATAAAATCATTTTCAGTGATGAGGCCCATTCTCACGTCGATGGCTTCGTTAATAGGCAAAACTGTCGCATTTGGGGCCCAGAAAAGCCACGAATGATTCATGAGAAAGCAACACATCTAAAACGTGTCACTGTTTGGTGTGCATTTTGGTCTGGAGGAATTATTGGGCCATTTTTCTTCGAAGACGAGGCAATTACTGCAGTAACGGTGATTGGCAAACGTTATTGTGCTATGTTAACCCAGTTTTTTGTGCCTCAATTGGAAGATATTACTCTCGATGGCATGTGGTTTCAGCAGGACGGTGTCACTTGCCACACTCAGTGTTGCCAAGAGTTCAATACGAAATTACTGGCGAAACTTGATTGCATGCCTGGCATTTCCTGGCAAAAATTTAAATATCGCATTCTCGCAATTCCTGGCAGTTTACTGGTTCAATTTATTATTTTGATGTGTATTACCTTTGTCCTAAAAGGTTTTTAGCTTTAGATCCTCTATAGATCATTAACTTTTCATTTTGTAGGGACTTAAATTATGAATCGAGTAACACAACAACAAGGAGATTATGGAGAACAGGAGAACTAAAAATTTGTGTTCCTTTTTTATCAAATATTCCAATACTAATTTGTTTTCTCTGTTCAATACTACTAATGTTCTTTACAGTCTTTACATGCACCTTGCATCTTTTTTTACCCTATTGTTCAGTGCCAAAAGTAACAGAGATAAATAATTTGGATTTCAGAGAGTGAAAGTTCAGTCATCGGATTCATCAATATTATGCTATCACTGTATGTCACTCTGCATCATAAGACAAAGATGACTATAGGTATGTCGAAGTATAATAGTAAGGAGGTGTGATACATCACTCTTTAGCGACACTACCTATCGTGAATCGGAATTCCTCAAACCGATTTAAGTAATCTTTGTAATTCGTGATCTGTTAATAAAAAAAGCAATTGTTGGGCGTTACTAGCAAATCGTCATCGCTGAAAATATTATTCCTGGCAAATTTCTGATTTTAAGTCATTCCTGGTAAGATTACTGGTAGGACTATTCATTCCTGGCAAATGCCAGTAATTACTGGCATATCGGCAACACTGGCCACACTGTCCGTGAAACATTGACGGTCTTGCACGAGTCTTTTCCTGGTCGTGTCATTTCTCGGTTTGGTGACCAGAATTGGCCGCCACGCTCTTGCGATTTAACACCTTCGGACTTATGGCTGTGGGGTTATCTGAAGTCACAGGTTTATGCCAACAAGCCCGCGACCACCGAAGAATTGAAGGCCGAAATTAGATGCATGTGCCAGCAAAGCCTTGGCGGCCATTTACCAGACGTGTTGTTCCATATACAGTGTGGAAATTAAGTAACGCATAAATTCAGTAATTCCGTTGATATTAATTTTTTGGAAAAAATCTCGAAGGGGTATAGCGATTTTGACTTCGGCAAATATTTTCAGTCTAATTTCAGTTTCTTATATCATTTATTTTTTAAGTTATGACGTCATCGACTTTTTTTTAAATGACAACCTATATTTTTTATTATTGATTTTGGTAGTAGATTTTATTCTGGTTCCGACCGTATAAAATTTTCAATATATTATTATCTGAAAAAATCGAGAAAAACAGTCTTAAAGTTCAAATAATAAAAATTCATTAAATTGGGTAAATTTATCTAGTTGTCTAAGTTTGACGGAAAGTTATCGACGGTACATTCGTTTTTATTTTGAAATTATAAAAATAGTTGAAAAATCGAACTAGAAATTTATTATCTGCTCAATTCAAAGTTAGTAATAACGATAACTTCGTGAGGCAAACATTAGTATAAAAAGAAACTAAATTGCTTAACCAGAAAAAAATCTAACAATATCATCAAACACAAAAATAAGGACAGAAATAACAGTTGTTAAATTACATTTACACTAAATGTTCAAATTGACGACCCTGTGTCATTTGACAATACCCAAGATGATTATAAAATTCATTTCTCACATTCTGAATAGTTAGAGGCGATATTAACCTAATCTCATGTTGAATTCTTTTCCTGAGATCGTCTAAATTATTGGGTCGATTGTTGTACACTTTACTTTTTAAGTACCCCCATAAAAAGAAGTCTAATGGCGTTAGATCAGGAGACCTAGGCGGCCATTCTATCTGACCTCTTCTCCCTATCCATCTTGCTGGGAGAACTTGGTCCAAGTAGCGTCGCACAATAATTGCGTAATGAGGCGGAGCGCCATCTTGTTGTAACCAAATGGTATTATGTGGTAGGTCAGGGTTATTTGCATTGGGGAATATTGCATCTAATGCAGGCATCAATTCCAACTGTTAAAATTGCAGGTATCTATCTCCAGTCAAATTGTTTTCAAAAAAAGAATGGACCTATAATTCTGTCACCAATAATTCCTGCCCAAACATGAACTTTCTGAGGATATTGGGTATGACTTTTCTGCATCCAATGGAGATTGTCCCTAGCCCAATATCTACAATTCTGTCTATTGACATTACCATTTAAACAAAATGTTGCTTCATCTGAAAATAGAACACGCTGAGAATACATTGGACCGCGGTTGCAAATTTCCATCATTTGTTCACAAAATTCTTACCTACGATCAAAGTCATCTTCTGTCAACTCATGAACCAAGTACACCATATATGGGTGGAATTTTTGAACTTTCGAAAGTTTCAAAACTGTAGTGTGACTTATATTGTGGTTCAAAGCAGCAATGCTTCTATTAGTTGAATGTGGATTGTTTTCAATTTCTAGTAGAACATCAAGTTGTGCATCTTCATTTAATGTCGCCGGACGTCCAGTTTTTGGAAGATTCTTTACAACGCCATGTTCCCGAAATTTTTTTTCAATCCTACTAATTGTTGATTGATTTATGGGCTGATCCGGGTATTTTTCTCTAAAAAGATGATACACTTCTTGATGTGTTCTAGCTCTGTCGCCATAACCAATCATTATTAACACTTCAATTCTCTGTTTGTCGCTCAATTGTACCATTTCTATTAATAAAACAGTTTTTCTAATTTAGAAAAAGCAAAATAATAACACTTATAATAACACAATTTACAAATTGTGTAATTCTGACAGCCGTAACTAATGTGATACACCGGCAACTAGATAAAGTTACCCAATTTAATGAATTTTTATTATTTGAACTTTAAGACTGTTTTTCTCGAATTTTTTCAAATAATAATATTGAAAATTTTATACGGTCGGAACCGGAATAAAAACTGCTACCAAAATCAATAATAAAAAAATATAGGTTGTCGTTAAAAAAAAGTCGATGACGTCATAACTTAAAAAATAAATGACATAAGAAACTGAAATTAGACTGAAAATATTTGCCGAAGTTAAAATCGCTATACCCCTTCGAGATTTTTTCCAAAAAAATTAATATCAACGGAATTATTGAATTTATGCGGTACTTAATTTCCACACTGTATAACTGCCAAATATCTACATTATAACTTAATAAATATTTCAATACTTGGCTACAGAAAAGCATGTCTTATTGAACCTTGAAATATTGGGCTCTTATTGAAACACCCTTTATATCAGTCGCCACCGATTCATTTAAAAGGGCGGCAAAAAATTGAATAGTGTCCAGGGCGGCAAATGGTCTGTAGCAATTTAGTTTGAACATAGACTATGTTTGATAAAAATACAATTTATTCGAAATATTTAAACGAATCAAATTCTTTTTAAATTTAAAAATAATTTCAATGTTTCATATAAAAAAATAATTCACTTGACGATTATTTTGTTTTAGTTCAAAACAAAAATATATTCTTTTATCCTTGAATGGCAATAGTTTTTTATGTGTTTATAAAATATAAAATAAAATCATGTATTTACTTAATCATAATTAATTAGTCCGATCAATATTTTTTTCTGAACAGATCTAATTACTAGTAAAACGAAGGTAAAAAAATGCAATAATTAGACTTCATTTCCGTCATGATATTATTTTTTCCGTTTTGCTTAGAATGCACGATATACTGGTAGAATAAAAGGATTTGTCAAACAAAATTTATTGTATTATTTTAATAAAAATGAAGGTGGTAAGAATTTATTGCGCTATACTGATAACAACCGGCATTAACCAAATTAAAAGTGAATATAATGTAAGTATTTTTTTTTACACAATTCTGAACAATTTATTCGAGAAAAGTTTTTAAAGATGCTACCACTAACAATTATTTGTTTAACAGGCAATATTTTAATTGAAATAGTTATTTACGTAACAAAACCGGAAAGTAACTCTTTACTGGGCGAGCTGGCAGTTTTCAGGGCGAGCACCAGCGAATCCTGGAAGCCGGCGAGCCCAGTAAAGCCACTTTCCGGGTGTATTGCGTACAATGCTTTTTCTGCAAGCGTTTTTGCTACTCTCAAAACACTTTTCAAAATCTTTTGCAAACAAAATTCATAAAATTCAACTGATTGATGTCAGACGTCATTGTCTAGAGTGTTTAATTAATAAACCTATCCAAATGCCGTCAACTAAAAGTGACATATGTCACTTTAACGGACTAGACCAGTAAAAAATTGGCCAAAAACAATGAACTTTCTTAATAGTTGCAGAAAAATGCTTTTTTCATTAGTGCAACTTGCTGAAAATTTGGGAAATGTATTTTTAAAATAAAAATTTCCACATTTATTTGTCAAACTCTACAAAAATAACATTGCAGATTTTGCTTAGTGTTAAACTGAAGCTGCATCGCTTAATTGAACTAAACATTACCTGACATAAAAAACTGGGTTAAAAAATAAATAAAAACAAAAAAAAACGCAAGTAAAGGAATATTGAGAAGAAAATTTTAAAGGAGGAAAATTTTGAAGTAGGAAAATTTCAAATTTAAAAGATTACTTGATTTTGGTAATGAACTAATATTTCTTATAATCCTATAAACTAAGGCTGGGAATCGAATACGAATAAATCGAGTATTCGAATACGAATTATTCTAATGGGAAATTATTCGAATAAGCGAAATATTCGAATATTCGAATACTCGAATATATTCGAGTATTCGAATATTCGATTATATTTGAGTAAATTTGAATATTAAAATATATTATTAAATCATGTACAAATAGGTATGATGTATGCATGCAACCAAAGCAGGTAGATAGTAGGTATAGGTAGGTATCTATTCTAAAATCCAGATATACAGTGTGGAAATTAAATAACGCATAAATTCAGTAATTCCGTTGATATTAATTTTTTTGGAAAAAATCTCGATGGGGTATAGCGATTTTAACTTCGGCAAATATTTTCAGTCTAATTTCAGTTTCTTATGTCATTTATTTTTTAAGTTATGACGTCATCGACTTTTTCTTTAAATGACAACCTATATTTTTTATTATTGATTTTGGTAGTAGATTTTATTCTGGTTTCGACCGTATAAAATTTTCAATATGGTATTATTTGAAAAAAATCGAGAAAAACCGTCAAAGTTCAAATAAAAAAATTCATTAAATTGGATAAATTTATCTAGTTGCCTAAGTTTGACGAAAAGTTATCGACGGCACATTCGGTTTTATTTTGAAATTATACAAATAGTTGAAAAATCGAACTAGAAATTTATTATCTGCTCAATTCAGTTCAAGTTAGTAATAACGATAACTTCGTGAGGCAAACATTAGTATAAAAAGAAACTAAATTGCTTAACCAGAAAAAAATCTAACAATATCATCAAACACAAAAATAAGCACAGAAATAACAGTTGTTAAATTACATTTACACTAAATGTTCAAATTGACGACCCTGTACCATTTGACAATACCCAAGACGATTATAAAATTCATTTCTCACATTCTGAATAGTTTGAGGCGATATTAACCTAATCTCATGTTGAATTCTTTGCCTGATCGTCTAAATTATTGGGTCGATTGTTGTACACTTTACTTTTTAAGTACCCCCATAAAAAGAAGTCTAATGGCGTTAGATCAGGAGACCTAGGCGGCCATTTTATCTGACCTCTTCTCCCTATCCATCTTACTGGGAGAACTTGGTCCAAGTAGCGTCGCACAATAATTGTGTAATGAGGCGGAGCGCCATCTTGTTGTAACCAAATGGTATTATTTGGTAGGTCAGGGTTATTTGCATTGGGGAATAATGCAGCTAATGCAGGCATCAATTCCAACTGTAAAAATTGCAGGTATCTATCTCCAGTCAAATTGTTTTCAAAAAAGAATGGACCTATAATTCTGTCACCAATAATTCCTGCCCAAACATTAACTTTCTGAGGATATTGGGTATGACTTTCCTGCATCCAATGGGGATTGTCCCTAGCCCAATATCTACAATTCTGTCTATTGACATGGCCATTTAAACAAAATGTTGCTTCATCCGAAAATAAAACAGGCTGGAAAAACATTGGATCGTGGTTGCAAATTTCCATCATTTGTTCGCAAAACTCTTGCCTACGATCAAAGTCATCTTCTGTCAACTCATGAACCAAGTGCACCTTATATGGGTGGAATTTTTGAACTTTCAAAAGTTTTAGAACTGTAGTGTGGCATATATTGTGGTTCAAAGCAATGCATCTACTAGTTGAATGTGGATTGTTTTCAATTTCTAGTAGCACATCAAGTTGTGCATCTTCATTTAATGTCGCCGGACGTCCAGTTTTTGGAATATTCTTTACAACGCCATGTTCCCGAAATTTTTTTCCAAGCCTGCTAATTGTTGATTGATTTATGGGCTGATCCGGGTATTTTTCTCTAAAAAGATGACACACTTCTTGATGTGTTCTAGCTCTGTCGCCATAACCAATCATTATTAACACTTCAATTCTCTGTTTGTCGCTCAACTGTACCATTCTTATTAATAAAATAGATCTTCTAATTTAGAAAGAGCAAAATAATAACACTTATTCTATTGTGACATTTACAAATTATTTAAATCTGACAGCCGTAACTAATGTGATACAGCGGCAACTAGATAAATGTACCCAATTTAATGAATTTTTATTATTTGAACTTTAAGACTGTTTTTCTCGATTTTTTCAAATAATAACATATTGAAAATTTTATACGGTCGGAACCAGAATAAAATCTACTACCAAAATCAATAATAAAAAATATAAGTTGTCATTTAAAAAAAAAGTCGATGACGTCATAACTTAAAAAATAAATGACATAAGAAACTGAAATTAGACTGAAAATATTTGCCGAAGTTAAAATCGCTATACACCTTCGAGATTTTTTCCAAAAAATTAATATCAACGGAATTACTGAATTTATGCGTTACTTAATTTCCACACTGTATAAATAGACCATATTAGTCACGATATAAGAACTTTGCGGACAGCACTGACATCAAATTAAATCACAGCTATTACTCAAAAATTATTTTTGGTTCCCAATACTTTGGTGTTAAATTTTTTTAATCGATTTTGCTTACAGACGGTGCATCCTGTCAATGTTCAACAAGAGTACCTTTTTTACGTAGACCAATTCTCGCGTTTTATTTTTATATCTTTGTTGTTGAAAGCGAGTATTCACTTTAAAATGTCTAGAACCGCAAAAACTTTAATACATAATATTAGGTACATACCAAAATATTCATAACCTATACCTATTTGAATAACCGAATCATTTTAATAATGAATATTCTAAGATCCGGATTATTCCGTTACCTATTCGAATAATTCGAATTATTCGAGTATTCGAATATTCGAATAATCGAATTATTCGAATAGTTCGAATATTCGAGTATTTTTTTGAACGAATATTCGAATACTAAAATCTGGAAAATTCCCAGCCTTACTATAAACCAGTGTAAACTAGTTTCTTCGATATGCCTGGAAGAATCGTACACTTTGCAAGAAATCATTTAAAATGTTCTTTACCAAGAATGGTGTTAATTATTAATTACTATAAAGCATTATTATACAGGGTGTTTTAATATACAGGGTGTTTTAATATACAGGGTGTTTTAATATACAGGGTGTTGTAATATACAGGGTGTTTTAATATACAGAATATTTTAATATACAGGGTGTTTCAATATACAGAGTGTTTTATGTAGGTTGGTCTATACCGTTTTTATTTAACAGGTATTAATTAATGGTTAAGATCAATTAAAAACACACCAAAAGATAGTGTTAGTAAATAACTGAACAAATTATTGATAAAATCAAATGATAACGATTTCAAACATTTAACATTAGTTGAAAGATAAATATTTTTTTGTATTAGCCCCTCCTCTCCAGTTCATATTGAATTTTGGAAACCTGACACAAATAGTACACAGCAAACACAGTCTGGCACAACCAATTTCAGAGCTAGTACACCACATGGATCGTCATATGAAGGGGCTAGCATCAATTTGCCCCGCCCCCTAAATGTCTGGCCATTATCTGCTAAGGTTTGGGAGTTGTGTTCCTAAATATTAAATAAATAGGGCATGATTAGAAGACTGAGAAGAAAATGTATAACTTTTATATGACCACCCTTGTGCTAGCCTTTGAAGTGATTGTGCCAAAGACAAACTGTGCTTACTATGAGCTGCTTGCGCCAGAATTTCGAAAACAATGTAAAATGGGGGAGCTAGCATCAATCTGCAACATTAGTTGTAAATATTTTAAATTAACTAAAAACATACATTGTTATATATCTTGCAACTAAAATGGTTACAAGGAGTTTGGCAACGTAGAGGGTGGGCAAATTTCGATGCTATAGGGTAACTTGGTAACTCTAAGAGATACAAAAAATGGAAGACACATTCTCGTTCTATTTTTTTTGAGACAAATTCACTGGCGAAAACAAAAATTATCATCTTTTGTTTTCGGGTTATAAACAAAAGTTCGATTTTTCTACTTTTAGACACATGTCAATATCTTGGCTGTTTGTAAAGTTATGGAAAAACAACTTTCACATTCTCCAAGCACTTTTTTCTGTATAATATAGTGGCATCGCGAAAATTTAAAAAAAATGTGCAATTTCGTGTTATGGCATAAAGCAACGGCCGCGGCGGTTCGTGGGTCAAGAGATAGGGAGGTCAATTAGAAAAGTTTACTGTATTACCTACCTTTTAAAGTGATTTAAATTCCAAGTCGATCCTCCGGTCTTTTTGAGATGCAAAGTGGTCAATTACTTTTCCATTAAAGTATTTTATCTTCTTTATTAATGCCCTTTCTATAGTAAGCATAGCTAAAGAAGATAACCTTTCCTGACCCATGGTATTTCTTAATAATGTCTTTATTCTTTTTTAAGGTGGAAAAACAACGTTCACTTTCGACGGTAGTCATAAGGAGAGTACACAAGATTTTTAACAGTTTGACACTTTCAGAAAAAGTATTGCACAAATTATTGTTAATAAGAAGCTGTAACAAAGCAACTGCGCCTTCACTATTGGAAAAATCTTCGCTGCTATATAATACTTCTAATTCAGTTTTAAGTTTCAAATGATTTATGACTGGATACTCCGTTTTTAACTAATTTAAACACATCTTGAGGAAAGCTTTTTTTATAATCTTTAAATCGATCTGCGTGAAATAACTGAGACACTGCTAAATGATTACTGAAGCCAAACCTGTTTTTGATCTCAGATGTAATTATATCACAAACTTCTAATAAAATTCTCCTTTTTGATTCTTCCATTTTACATCTCTGGGCAGACTGCATGGATGTCTCCTCCAAATAGTTATTTAAAATTTTATTCCTGATGTCTTCAATTTTACTATTAAAAACGCCAATACACTTATTTACTATTATGACATCGATATTACATTTCTGTAATTGATTGAACAATATATCACAATGAGGCATAGCTAAATGAAAAAAATTTAACCAGTAAAGAAAATGTTCATTTTGTAAGTAGTTTTTTAAACCAATAGCTTGATTTAGAGTGTTGTTTTCTAATTCATTATCAATGATTTTTTCTAAACAATCTAATAATTCTGTTCGATAGGTATAAACAGTCTCTATGCACTTTGTATTAAAATTCCATCGTGTTGGAGCCGCTTTAGGTAATCTCACCTTAACAACATTATCTAACACGGCTGTTCCTTTTGGTGATTTTCCAAAGAATGAAGAAAAGCTATGTAAATTAGCAAAAAAAATTTTATGCTTTTATCCTGACTTGTTGCTTTCTGTAAAATTAAATTTAGTTGATGAGCGTAACAATGAATAAAATTTGCTGAAGGATAACTTTTTTTAATTAAAAATACCTATTAACTTTTTTTTCTTATCAAGAGATGTTTGCTTTATCGTCATATTAGGTTTTGGACGTCCACCACCTTTGAATTTCACTCGGTCTTCATAACCCAACTTATGTCCATCTTTCAGTTTTAACATATTTTGTACAACAGTCATATTTAATAGTAAACACCAAAAACATTGTTTTACTTAATTTCACGACAAGTAGAGATTTACTAAAAAAATGTTCACAAATAAAAACATTAAAAACAACGCGACAGAATTTACCGACCAACGCGTACCTAGTCAGCATTAAGACTGCTGACTGGCGACTGCTCATGCGTTACTGTTTCCGTAAAATGTCAGGGACATTGTCCCCGCCAGTGTTTTCTGTCTCTTTTGCTTTCTGACGATTCGCGCATAAGTCTATTTCACTTTAGTTGTAAATTCGGCCCGTAGCTAGCTTTGAGGACACGTTGTGGGATTGACCCAAGATTTTTAAATTCTATAAATGAATAATGTAATGAATATCAATGTAGAGGCTCGGTGCTCGGTGCTCGGAGTGGATACGAAACCCTGCGATCTAGATATTTGAATAGTATTGTGCATAGAATGAACTAGAAATTTTAATAAATTTTTTAAGAATATTAAAAATATGTATATTATATATTTTTAAACTGAATATGAATAGCTCTATTTTTTATTTGTATGTGGGAGGTCATTGACCAAATGACCCTATAGAAGAACCGCCAGTGGCATGTAGCTCTATTTTTTAAATGGGAATTATAGTTGGCTATGGTTCAGTTAAAAAAGGAAATTTTTTCCTCTTTCAAACTATATATCATATGTGGGGTCGCTTTTGATGTGTAAGTATTTAATAGCGAAAATAATCTTTTAGTAGATTACTTTTTGCGTTTTTTTATATTTATTCCAAGTAGGCGTGTGCCATTTATGACAGTGTTTATCCATTTGTCAGTAAATTGCATATTAATAATTTTGCTTCCGTCATAATTACACCCCATTTAATCGTAAAAGTGAAGTGATGTCTGAAAATTACGAAAAATATGATATGCTAATAACAATTATGATATTACATCTGAAATCTACTTCAATCGCTCGCCAGCCAAGAAGACAACCTACTAAAGCTGTTTTTAAGAGGTTAAATGAAAATCTCATTAATTATGGGTCCTTCAACAAGGCAAGACCAAAAAATTACGACATTGAAGATGCTGAAGAATTGGAATGACGGTAACAAATTTTTCAATTTCAAGTCGTCAAATTGAAGCAGCTTCTAGAATTTCAAGACGTCAAACTTTGGGTATTTTGAAGATACACAAATTCAGGCCTTATACAATAAGGAAACAACATCACCTGCAACCAACTAATCTTCAGCGACGATTGGAGTTTTGCATATGGTATTGTTAAAAAAATCGACAAAATCCATTCTTCTCTAGAAATGTAGTTTGGACAGATGAAGCCTACATTAGCAGTGCAGGAATTTTCAACAGGCATAACGAGCACTATTGGTCTGATATGAAACCTCACCGTACCGTTGACGTGCGATCTCAGGGACGCTTTGGTTTTAGTGTTTGGTGTGCTCTACGTGGCAATCGTGTTTTAACATATCACATATATCAAGAAAATCTTAATGGCCAACGGTATTACGAAATCTTAAACCAGAAAATTATTGAGGAATTTATGGACAATCCACCCTATTTTGGGGCAAGAAATCAGTTCTTCCAACAAGATGGTGCACCACATCATAATATCAGGACCGTTTCAGAATTATTAAATACCAATTTTGGAAATGACTGGATGGGAAGTAATGGACCAGTCAGTTGGCCACCACGATCACTTGCCTTAAGGCCACTGTATTTTTTCTTTTGGGGCTACATTAAAGACAAATTATACAAAAAATCAGTACCAACATAAATGAACTCAGACAAAATTCTATAGACTGTGTGAATTCCATTTCAAATATTCATATTTTAATGCAATTCAGAGTGTTATGAAGAAGTGTAATTTATGTATTGAACAAAACGGATATCAGTTTGAACATTTACTTTAATTTGAATTTTTATTTTGTAATCGTAATGTACTATAAAATTAGATATAAATATCTAATTATTTGGTCTTGGCTTGTTGAAGGACCCACAATTAATGAGATTTTCTTTTGACGTAATTTTCGTAAGACATCTTCACTTTTACGATTAAAAGGGGTGTAATTATGACAGAAACAAAATTATTAATATGCAATTTACTGACAAACGGATAAACACTGTCATAGTTGACATAGGCCTACTTGAAATCCCTAAATATAAAAAATGCAAAAAGTAAAAAAGATTATTTTCGCTATTAAATACTTACACATCAAAAGTGATCCCACATATGATATGTAGTTTCAAAGAGAAAAAGTTTCTTTCTTAAATAAACAATAGCCAACTATGATTCCCATTTAAAAAAATAAAACTGCACCTTTTTTTAATTTTCTTGACGTCCCTGTATTACACAGAAAAAAGTGCCTGAAGAATGTAAAAGTTGTTTTTTTATAACTTTACAAACAACCAACATGTGTCTAAAAGTCGAAAAATCAAACTTTATAATTCGAAAACAAAAGACGATAGTAAATTTTCGTTTTCGTCAGTGAATTTGTCTCAAAAAAAAGAGATCCAGTATGTGTCTTCCATTTTTTTGTATCTCCTACAATTACCGAGTTACACTATACAAACATCGAAATTTGCCCACCCTGTACAGTTTATTTTAAACTTATTTGCAATATAAAAAACGTCGGCTTCTTTGATCCCTTTGTCCCCGTCAAAGAACGCGTGGTTTTTTATGTTGCAAATAAGTTTAAAATAAACTATAGATCTATAGGAACACATAGTACAAGCATTATCACTTATGCAGTGAATGCATACTGCCAGAACAATAAAGATCGAGCCAACACTACTGGCGGCATGCGCAGTTTACAGTCGCCCGTCTGTTGCCGGCGCAATTGTCAGAAGATACTTTTACAGCAGGTTAGAATATTGCCTTTCTCGAAAAGGAGGTCTTTTTGAGCATCTAATTAAAAAAAAACAATTTCATAATGTTTATTTTTCGTAAAATGTAATAATTTAAACTGTTTTGAATGCAGAAAATAACTAAAATACTATTTTAAAATAGATGCGCCATCTAGAGGTACTACATAATTATTAGAAAAGTGAATTAAATAAATATTTTATTTGAAATGAATTTTTATGCTGTACAATAATTTACTTTATGTTAATTACCAGTACAATGCTGTCAAGCAACTTAGAAAAACTTTTTACTTTTATTTTCTCATCGTACTTTTTCTAATCAAACTTTTTTCATTCGGATTTATTCAGACTGGCGACTGTAAACTGCGCATACCGCTTGTCGTGTGGGTTGACTCGATCTGTATATGTGAATAATTTATCCAGAGCATTTCAGAATATTGATGAAAACGTTACACTTATCCATTTCGGTATTCGTGGTGGATTATTTTTTTCACTTTTAATGTACCTACATATCCGATTCACACTGTCGCAGCATATCAGTTTCAGGTAAAATGATCGATGCAAATGATGGACCTCAACCATTTATGGAAAAATATTGTTAAGGCTTAAGTTCTAAATGTGACTGTCTGAATGTTTTAAGCTATGTACAAGATTCTTTGCGTTCCTTATTACAATAATTGTTTTTCCATGTATTCTTTATTAATTTATAATATTTTTTAAAGCAAGCTGTAAAACTTTCTGAAAGTGATGTACATCCACTAAATTTTTCCCATTGCAAAGATATAGATACTTCTTCTGTACTAACTATGACTCTTCGAGACAACAAAAATGGAGATAAGAGTCTAGATATTAGTGCTGACCTAGATGACACTGTTGTTCCAGAATTTACTGTAAGTAGATAGACATAGGGCCTGTACTTTCAGTCTCGGTTAACACTAATCGCATGATAATATGCAAGGAAATTATTGGTGTAACAATGACAGAGGGAGAAAGAGAATTTATGATCCGTTTAGTTATTAAATATGATTTGAACGAAACAACTACTCAGCAAGCAAATACCCCGACCTGCATTGGATTATACCTTCAAATCATGATAGATCGGTAGCCAATATCAATTGAAAAATGATATTGGCTACCGATCTATCATGATTTGAAGGTATAATCCAATGCAGGTCGGGGTATTTGTCCGCTGAGTAGTTGTTTGGTTCAAATCATATTTAATAACAGTAGTTAGTCCGCCAGGGCTAGAGGTCGCCGCTCTTGGTACTTGCTTCGCAAGTCGCTATCCGCCAGAGACATCTATGATGTCAGTCGGATAGTAGCATTTGGACCATATGAGAGGTTTCACATACCTCTCACCACTATCCGTTTAGTGTTAACCGAGACTGAAAGTACCGGACCTTAATACATTTAGTTGAAGTTGTCAAACAGTTTTTCTTGGCGTCGTCGCGGCGATTATACCGTACTTGCCAATGACGTCGTTTGAACATATAACTCTCATCATTAACATAATCTGTTCGCTCGCTTTATCCGCTTTTGGTTTATAGTAATCAGGAGAAAAGTTTACTTTGAAATAATATGACGATTTTTTTTTAAAAGAATGCATTGGAAACACATGAAAATAGCGTAATTAAATTCTTTTGAAAAAATTGAATTTTCGAAAATATGTACAACACAGAACTCTTGCTTATAGTGGCAAATTACAGAGCCAACTTATGTTTTTAAATTCCAAGAAATCGTTGAAGAAATGATTAAAACTACAATTTTAATCATCTCCAGATGATGTCAACTTGGTTGGCAATTCAATTCAATTTCATTATTTATCCATAACCAGATTTTTTTTATAGTAAAATTATTTTTCATGAACAGCGGACTTCGACAAAAAATACATCCCAAAAATTAAGAATATATTATAGTTCCTTTTTTTGTAGAAAAATGCGATTTAGAAAGTTTGCTTATAATCATTAAAATGTTATAACTTTTTCTGAAAAGAAAAATAAATAAAATGAACGGCAATAGTTGCTTTTACCTTGAAAACGTATTTATGAATGGATAAATCTGTGCACTATTTAGTGCAGCCGCAGTCAGTTTGTATTGTAAAATCAGTGTTTACTTCACTGTTTACTAGTGAGCCGCAGATCCAACATATTAAAATTGTGGTAGGGTATTAAACGGCGGCCATTCGCTACTCTGATTGGCAGACAGATCGTAAACAGATCAGCTTACGGGTTGCTGCGATCTAACTTGTTCTGTCAGAGGCGTCACATATAGGAAGCAGGTGAATAAATAAGAGAATGACGAATCACTTACAATATAAATATATGTATCATATCAAAGTAAGCATTGATTAAAATAATTATTACCTCATGAAAATATGTAAAATAACTAAAAATAGCCTTACATTGGAAACAATTAAACTAAATAAAACGCAGCAAAAACACTGTTAGTTTTTAAAACAGTTAAGAATATAAAGACATTATAACAATGATTACTACACAAAACAGAACAATAACTGAATATTAAAAAAACCTATATCACAACAAAGAATGGAAAAAGAAAACATAAAAATAAATTATTTCTTCAATAAAAAACAGAAAAACTTATTTCCTATTTTTATTACTAGAGGACTTCCAGCCAAGTATATGTACAATTTGTCCTACGTTTCGTCCGAGTTTTCGGACTTTTTCAAGGTTAAAAGCTAAAAATAATTAAACATAATGGTTTTACATAAGTCGTAAATTAGATTAGTGACAGAATGCATATCTAAAAAAGTGTTTTCTTACCTAATATAAATTTCCTATCTTAATTTCACTGTATGGGTGGGTTTTATTTTGTTTTTCATCATTTTTTTATTTGATGGGTATGTGATGTACGTGTAGTTCGAAGAGTTAGGCAGAGAATGGTCAGTATTTGGTGTGGTCGTTGATGTGTTTCTTTTTAAGAGTAGGTAATTATAACAGCTAAAGTATATTTATGGTCCGAGTGACAGAGTTATTGTAAACATTCACATGATATTGGATAGGAGTTGAGAAGAGGTTTTGCAGTTAGTACATATACAGGATGTTTAAAAAATTGTTACTATTGAATAAGATTGCGATATATGCTACTTAGATTTTCTATATCTGTTTGATAATTTACTGTTTTTTTTGTTGTTTTGTATTTCGGCCATTTCCAAAAACATGCGTTTTTTTGGTATTTCTTTCTTTATGCAGTATGGTTGTATCCGGAAAGTTAAAACTGTGTGACTTATTTATGGCGTGTTCTGTTAATGCTGTGCTACATGAATAATTAGGAGTTGTTATGGAATTTCTAATTGACAATTTATGTTGATTTATACGTTTATTTAAATATTGTTGGGTTTGTCCAATGTAACACCTATCGCAATCTGAGCAATCAATTTTATAAATAACATGGGTTTGATTTAATTTCTCTATTGGATCTTTTAGTTTTGAATATAATTTATTTTTTATGCGATTATCCTTTCTGTATGCTAATTGTATGTTATATTTACCTAATTCTTTCTGAACTTTTTTCTGATACTTGTGGTATGTATGGTGCCGATATGTATATTTTGTCTTTATTTGGATTGTTTTGATTTCTGTCCTGGTTGGTGTTGTTAAATATGGGTCCAAAGCAGTTAGGTTGTAAATCTATGTCAACTTGATTTTTATTGCTTTTGTTACATATAATAAATAACAAAAGCAATAAAAATCAAGTTGACATAGATTTACAACCTAACTGCTTTGGACCCATATTTAACAACACCAACCAGGACAGAAATCAAAACAATCCAAATAAAGACAAAATATACATATCGGCACCATACATACCACAAGTATCAGAAAAAGTTCAGAAAGAATTAGGTAAATATAACATACAATTAGCATACAGAAAGGATAATAGCATAAAAAATAAATTATATTCAAAACTAAAAGATCCAATAGAGAAATTAAATCAAACCCATGTTATTTATAAAATTGATTGCTCAGATTGCGATAGGTGTTACATTGGACAAACCCAACAATATTTAAATAAACGTATAAATCAACATAAATTGTCAATTAGAAATTCCATAACAACTCCTAATTATTCATGTAGCACAGCATTAACAGAACACGCCATAAATAAGTCACACAGTTTTAACTTTCCGGATACAACCATACTGCATAAAGAAAGAAATACCAAAAAACGCATGTTTTTGGAAATGGCCGAAATACAAAACAACAAAAAAACAGTAAATTATCAAACAGATATAGAAAATCTAAGTAGCATATATCGCAATCTTATTCAATAGTAACAATTTTTTAAACATCCTGTATATGTACTAACTGCAAAACCTCTTCTCAACTCCTATCCAATATCATGTGAATGTTTACAATAACTCTGTCACTCGGACCATAAATATACTTCAGCTGTTATAATTACCTACTCTTAAAAAGAAGCACATCAACGACCACACCAAATACTGACCATTCTCTGCCTAACTCTTCGAACTACACGTACATCACATACCCATCAAATAAAAAAATGATGAAAAAACAAAATAAAACCCACCCATACAGTGAAATTAAGATAGGAAATTTATATTAGGTAAGAAAACACTTTTTTAGATATGCATTCTGTCACTAATCTAATTTACGACTTATGTAAAAACCATTATGTTTAATTATTTTTAGCTTTTAACCTTGAAAAAAGTCCGAAAACTCGGACGAAACGTAGGACAAATTGTTCATATACTTGGCTGGAAGTCCTCTAGTAATAAAAATAGGAAATAAGTTTTTCTGTTTTTTTATTGAAGAAATAATTTCTACCTTAACAGCCAACAACTTGTGTAAAATATCATCTATAAAAATAAATAGTGAAGCTCGTAAAAAATATAACATAAGAACAAAAAAATATACATATACAGTGTGTGCCTCAATTGAGTTCGCAATAGATGATATGGACCTCAAATTTTAGATTTTTTTTGCAATTTGAGGGTTCATCCCTGATTATCTGAAAAGAAATTTTTGGTGTACTTTTGTTTTATTTTTAATCGCGTAGGCCATGGTAGTTAAGCAAAAACTACTTTCTTGTTATGTAAGGTACATTTTCGGCAAAGATAGCAACATGTCAGCAAGGGAAGATATTCAGATTAATAAGTTGTACTTGTATGCAACATTTTAAGAAGATCCGCCTACTTATAATTTTGACCTTTTTTTACTATAACCGCATTTTACGTTAAAATAATTAACCTAAATAACTAAACAAGTTTTTTTTTCGAAATCAAGATACTTAGTGATGTAAGACGACGGTTATTATACAGAAATTAAACATAGCAAAGTATTATTATATTACTAACTCCAAATTGTGTAAAAACTATTATAAATAAAACAATATCAATGGCTTGATGTTTTTAAAAATGATATTAAAATAAATAATTTTTTATGTATACATTTTAAGGAGTTATTACTCCTTACGGGAGCGTTAGCACACCTTCGTCGCAAGAATAATCAACAGAAAACTTTAAATCGCTATTATAATTTTTCTATGGACTTAATGTATAAAATTACAGGTAATACCGACGCCTATATTCTTTATTAATAAGAAATACGAACATTTTATTTGGTGTCATTTTATGAAACTAAGTAATCGTATTTCCTATTAATGAAAAAATTCGCATCAGTATTGGTTGCCTATATAATTATATATTAAATCTGTATGGTATTTAGGATGCTTCATATGTCTTCATCTTTCGATATTACTGACAGAAAAATTTTAACGCTGATTTATATATAGATATAAGTTGATTATCTGGTGAAAACGCAGCTTTAAAATACAACTGAGCTGAGTTTTGTATATGGCACTGCTCTTAATAAATAATTCCTGTATTAGCTACATAATCAAATAAACAAAGCATTTTAAATTTTCAACTAAACAATCAGCAATTGGGAAAACGTAACCATTTTAATTCAGTAATTAATCTGCCTCTTCCACTCACATATTCGACAAAAGAAGAAGTCGGCTTGTTTTGACCGGCATAATAAAAATGAGGTCACCATATTAATATTTGACACAAGTGACAATTTTGGCACTCTTTCGTCACAGTGCAAAATAACGTGAATAACGTTTCATTATGACGTGACGTGACCGTGTCGTATATCCAAGCTCACATCACTACACATACTAATGGATTTTTAATGTTATTGATTATTTTTGAATGCCTATAATATACTCGATTAAACGCCGCCCATGGCCTGGAATTCTTTCAAGGTTAAAGCAACTACTGCCGGTATTACTAAAAATTAGTTACTGTTAGTTGTAATATAGGAATATAAGTCAAGGTAAAAATATGAAAATTAAATGTGTTCAACAAAACTCAATATCTTTAGTTATTTGACATTTCTAAGAAACATTTTGTAGCAAAAAAGAAACTGTTTTTATATTTTCTAAATATTTCTAGTTCGCTCTCAAAATGGATAAATGGGAAAATGGTGCTTGGCAACTAAATGCTTTCAGTATAGAGGGCAATTTATGTGAATATCTAAAAGAACATGGCGATAAAGGTTGGGAAAATGCCAGAAAGAGTATGGTACCGTCTATACTAGAAGAATGTGTAATAGAAGAGGTAAGTATGATTGATATTTTGATATTTGTAAGTAATTAATTAAACATAACATAACATAATTTATAGTAAATTCATTAAACATATACATACATATTATAACAAAAGCTGGCAGCTGAGTTGAGAACAACTTGTGTTTACCAGCGGCATTTGAAATATAAATAAATCTATTAATGTACAAAGGAAACAGTGCATATAAAAAATAAGAAAATTAGAGAGCAATAACAAATAATAATAATAATAATAATAATAACAATAAAAACAGTAAACTCGTTCCCGACTGTCAGGCTAATCCAAGCCAACAAGCCTGACATAGTCCTCCTCGACCATCAACTCAAGGTGATGTATGTCATCGAGTTCTCGGCACCTGCAGAGAAAAACATCACCTTGAAGGAGGAGGAGAAACGGACCAAATATCGCGATCTCCGGTACGAGCTCCAAGTGCTGTACCCAGGCTACTCGGTAAAAATGGTCGTCCTTATAATCGGTGTACTCGGAGGGATAAAGCCTACGCTACTTTCGGAACTAAAGATCATACGGGCCTGCCAAAAATCAGCTGAGTGGCTGGCAGGTCAAATGCAGAAGGCGGTCATTCTGGGTTCTCTTCGTCTGCTTAGGGCACACGATTCCGGAGCCTACAGTCACTAACCCTGCGGGATGTGGGGAGTGGCTGAGGTTAATGTGTTGGCGCGACTCCCGTGAGGCGTCGGAGGCCACGGGAGGACTGTCCAGCGTCGGGCAACCGAAAAAAAAAAAAAAAAAAAAATAATAAAACCGAGCCAAATTTAAAGGTAAGTTCAAGGCAAAAGGAAATAGAAGTAGCAAGTGGATAACAAAACCAACGCAATTAAAAATTATAGATATAAAAACGTATTATGATGTTCTACTAAATATTTATATTTTCATTTCTTTACAAAATTGTTTTTTATTAAGCTTTTTAAAAACTTGTGGAATGCTATTGTATAATTTAGGTCCGAAAAATTTGACGAATCTTTGAGAGGCATCATAGTAACATTTTGAAATTTTCACTGTCTGTCAAGATTGGCTTTGGTAGAGTAAGTGTGATTGAGAAAATTTCTTAACACTGGAAAATCACATTGCACAGCCTTTAAACAGGAAGCTACATATACATTTCTAATATTTAAAATATTATTTGACATATATTTCGTTAGTGGGAAATCTAACATTCAAGTTAAACATTACTTTAAGAATTTTATTTTGACAGATTTGTAGGATTTTTAAATGACTGTCATACACGCCTCCTCAGATAACAATCCCGTATAGCAAAATCGATTCAGCTAAAGTATAGTGTACGAATGTAGTCGTTTTCTTATTCATTATATCTCTTAAAATATAAAATCTGTGGAAAAGCTTTCTCACTCTCAGTGTTAAATATTCAATTTAAGGAACTAATCTATAATGACGCATAGGTATTTAATTTTTATTGTTCTATCATTCTTTCCGAACATACGCATTCATCGAAATTCTTGCAATATGTTTCATGCATCTTAATAACATTTTGATTAGAAGACCAGCATTTGTGATGGAAAATGTAATCAATTAGGTCTTAGCAACATTGAGAATAAGCAAGTTACGATTTAAAAAAGTTTTTAATTTACTGAGCCCAATTTCTGCTCCCTTATATACTGACTGCGAGCAGTAATCTTGGAATAACAGGACGTTATCTGCATGGGATATCATATTGCAATTTAGATTTGGTAGTTATTTCGTATATATATATATATATATATATATATATATATATATATATATATATATATATATATATATATATATATATATATATATATATATATATATATATATATATATATATATATATATATATATATATATATATATATATATATATATATATATATATATATATATATATATATATATATATATATATATATATATATATATATATATATATATATATATATATATATATATATATATATATATATATATATATATATATATATATATATATATATATATATATATAACAAAGAATAGAAGGTTACTGCGGGATGAGATGTAATAGGAAGAAAAGGATAATTTGTATTGCCCGCAAAAATAGGATGAATCCGTCGGTAATCATGACGGCTATAAATTGTAAGGATAGATACATCTTAGGTTCAACAACACAAAAGGATGTATATACATATAATTATTTGAAAAGTAATCACGACCGACTAGTTAAAAAATAGAATTCTAAATAGTAGGGCTTTGGTCCGAACGGACCGATATATAAGAAAGAGGATTGGGCCTTGCGGCACACCCATTTTGATACTTTTTATCACTGAATACATTATTGACTTTGACATATTGACTTCTGTCTTTGAGATAATTTCTAAACAGTTCTAGCACGTAACCCCGAATTCCTATTCTTCCTAGTTTTTTAACTAAGACTTCGTGAGATATCGTGTCGAACGCTAACTAAAGCGATGAATATGGCTAAATTTTTTTTATTAACATTAAAATTTTTAGTTGTTTATAAGTTTAAGAGTTTATAACAGTTTGCATACAACAATGGATGTTTTCCAGGAGGCGGGGAAAATACCCGTTTTGAATATTTTGTTAATAATGTGTTTTAATGGTATGAGATTAATGTTTTTTAATAGAGTAACAATTATCTGGACCAAGTACAGAGTTGTTTTTTAATGATGCGATAGCGGTTATTGTTTCACTTTCATTTACATGATATAGAAACATTGTACTAGGAATATTTTTTTTAATTAGAATGGTATATTTCTTTTTCTTTATCATTTTCGGTTATTAATTAATTCATTGTTGTTATTGTATATGTTAATATTCTTATTCTTATTTTTATTGTGGTTGGTAGCCTCGTTTACAATTTGCCAAATTTTTTTACTATTTTTTTTGGATTCTGCTATTTTGTTTTTATTATATATATTTTTTGCGGTTTTGATTATTTTGCCTAAGGAATTTCTATAAGTTTTATATGCCTGCTATTTTGTTACTGTAAAATATTTCTTGGTCTTACTTTAACTTGTCCTCTTTCCTAATTGAATTTATAATACTCATTGATATCCATGTTTTATTTTCCTTTCTTTTAATTTAATTACTTGTTCAGTGGTATTTAAGTCAATAAGGCTTTTAATTTCGCCTCAAAAATATTATTAGCTAATTCTACTTCATCTAGTGTTATTATATCGTGCCAATTTTCTGTCCCTAAATCAATAACTAATTTTTCCACCAAAGTAATTAGTGTTTACCTTTTGGGAACTGTGTAATAACACATTTCCTAAGACAAGGGCGCACACTGAAATGGTAAGTAGATGACGTGGTAGTGGCGTTATAACCAATGGCATGTGGAATTATTTAAACCCATACAAATGTGGAGCGACAGTGGTGATATTTTGCAAGAGGCATGGTATCAATCGGTCGCCACTGATAAGTTTAATCCCGAGTGGCAAGTGCCGCTTTAGGCGTCCTCGCCACTTATTATTTGTCAACTGGAGAGGGTACATTGCCTGAACATCGCATGAGTGAACCAATCAATGGGTAAATCATTGGTGTGATAGCGTTGACTGCCATTTAGTGTTGACAGAACATTTTTTGTTTCGTACTAGATTCTTATAAAAAATGTACCAGATTTAGCGAAAGAGTACTAGATCCGTGCGTTGCATGTAAATATGGGTAGAACGATTGACGATTGTTGCGATTAGTGAGGACTGTGGTTGCGGTTGATACATGTAGAGCTCAAACACTGAACTCATATAATCGAATTAAGAACTAGAACTAGAAGGCGCGAGAGCGAGTAATATCCTCGTGGCGTCATTAAAGTCAGGAGCGTATCGTATTTTAAGTAAAATACACTTACACTTCTAAACGTACTAGCGTACCAGATTCCTTAAAAAGGGACTAGACTGATAACACTGATGCCATTTCAGTGTACGTTAAACTACTGCCATTTCATTACCACATCACATTTCTACCTCTCCTATACCACCTATCATTTCAATTCTTCGCCGCTACCACTCTATTTTAATGCACGGCTCGCGTAAAGTAATAGCAATATTGGCGAGACATGTACATAACTAATCCGGATTTAAGTTACCGTTAAAATTGTATTTATATTTAATTTTTTTTTATATATGTTGTGCTCAGTTGCCGAAATTTATATCCATGCGTTGGGAAGTACACTATATGCTCAGATTGCGCCCTCTGAGCGAATCTTAATACTGTAATACTGACAAATGCGTTGTTGGCAAATTAAAATATCCACTGCACAATGAGATGACGAATATCGAACATATACGAATTTCACTGTGTTATCGGTAACGTATAGTACCCACGATACAAATTGCAAAGCCAACTAAACAGTTGGATTTCGGCTCATGGGTCTGGACGTAATGACATTTTAAAGATCATTTTAGAGCAAGGAAAATTAAGGCGAAAAATTTTAAATTTGATAGGGTTTCCTTTCACACACCTACGTGTCATCTCCAACCCACTGTATGAAAGGGTAGTTTTGGGGTTGAGGAGGACTTTTTCTTTTTTTTAAGAAATCATCTTTTTTTACTTGTTCTTTTAAACAATAACCATTTAATTTATGTCATTCCCCTTAAAAAATTCAATCGGTGCGTTGAAGAAGTTTTACTACACAATTACATATTTTTTAATGGATCATCCTTTCTATTTTCACTAGTTAATTAGATTAGACGTTAATTTCGATGTATCTATTCGATTTGATAGGTTGATTGTATTCGATATGCCGATTAGTTTCGATAGGCTGAATGGATTTGATATTCTAATTCGATTCGATTCGAATCGCTATTCCGATTCGATTCGATATTTCGATTCAATTTTTTTAAACGGTGAATCGATTAAAAAAATCGAATCGAATCGATATATCAACATTTTTCCCAGGCCTAGATAATATATTATGTATTACTGAATTCAGAAATAAATTTGATTTAATCTGAGCTCAATATACAGGGCGTGACACTAAAAATAAAAAAAAAACAGGTAATTTCCGGTAAAACCGGAAACAACAAATATATGTGACATTTGTAATGAGTGGAAGATCACATGTCCATTTTCGTTACAGGGCGTTAATTTGTGTATTTTAGAGTTTTTCAGCCATAACTTTTTATTTCATATTCAATTATTTTTCTATTTTCTAATTCAGATTCCGCAGATTCTTCAGAAAAAAATACATGTTTAGTTCTGGAGATTTTTTCTTAGGTAAAAAATCAAGTAATGAAATCGACTCGGGCACTTAAAATGATCACTCTGTGCCTCCAAGAATTGTCCCTCCTTTTTTAAATTTTGCTTGGGGGTGGTCCTGCCTTTTCCCTCTAACTTTTTATTTACAACTTTTGAGATAAAAATCGACAACAAAAATATTCTTTTGTCTAATATACTCAAAAAATGTATGTTAATACATATATGCAGATATAATAGAATGAGCTCGAATCATATGAATTCAATTCGGGTATGGTCAATTGGTCATTCCAAGAATTTGCATTTTTTCGCTTTATTACAGTTAACCTCATATTACAAATTTTCTCGTGTAGCAATATAAAATTTGTATATAACAAAGTATGTTTAATCACACAACTTTTTTTAGGGACATTATGAAATGACAGGTTTCGAAGCTGCCCCAGATGATTTTGATATTCCCATAGCACTCTATGGAAAATTTAGGATTGAAATCAAAGTATTTAACACAGAAGACGATCTATTCATCTGTCAAATGATGGAAATGGATGCGAAGAAAAAAATTTAATTTTGTCAGGACAATATTGCAATAAATATGAAATTACAATTTATTGCTTATTATTTATTACATAACAAAATATATTTTGGTGAGAAGGTTATTGATGCAAGTAAAAAAAATTGAGTACACGATTTTTTGGGAATTCTTGAAAACATTGCAAAATAGTAAGAGACTTCGGTTAGTTCTTGGTATTACTTTATCACATTCTCCATAAATAATAAACAAATTCAAAAAGTCTTCGTGGGTGTAATTTAAATGCGGTGGCATTTTTTGACATAACAGGATGATTGACATTACTGATTGTTTCTAATCATGACTAATTTGATAAAATTTTTACTAAAAATTCTTGAATTACTAAGAAAACCGCAAATATTTCAAAAAGTTGTAACTTAAACCCCCACAATGATATCATAAAAAAAAGGAATTTAATTATACATAACTTGATGTAAAAAAATACAGGGTGTTCTATTTGACAAAATGTAACGTCAAAAATAGAACACTTGTAACTATTATTGAATTTATTTAAACTGTAGAGCGTTGCACACCTTATGGTCTCTCTGCATGCCAAAAAGCAAATGAGTATCTTTTACACGAAGAAAGTTATAAAGGTTATTGTAAACCATTACACCTGTCAAAATTTTTTTAAAATGTCAAATATCTCGGAAACGGCTCTTTAGGCATAGAGTATCCTACATGTTCTTGACTCAGAATTTTATGCTCTTTTTGAAAACCCTAAAATTTATAGGGCATTCCAGTTAAAATAAGCAAGTTGGTATCGACTTTCGATATAACCAGATGCTTGTAATTATTTTAGTTGGATTGACCACACTGCCATTAATAATTCCCTAAATTTTCAAAATTTTCTGCTGCGTACTTTTCCCTATATCAATCGATGCAATTCCTGGTGAGACACCCTATATATTAAATACGTTTTTTTGGCTTAGTTAGATTATCCGGCAAATGACCTAATTAATTTTTTCACAATTAAACAACAATAAAAAAGAGAGCTTGGCAACATGGCAAAACAGTAAGAACATGCCTGTGGAGGTTATACCTACAATAAATAAAATGGTTAAGTGTTTAATGAGTTTCTTTTAATATATAGATATTAAAAGATATCAAATTTATTGAATTTTAGTATAAATTTCTTTTTTAAAATAACAATTTTTGTGTCAGATTGTTAATAATAAATAAAATTCCATGGTAATAGGATTTTTTTTTTTAATGGCATTGGGATAAAATCCATACAGCCAGGCGCAAGTTACTATATGTATACTATTTAACAAAGTTAAAAAGATTCTAAAAAGGATTACTCCACAACGCATACACAACCAACTATGGACCTAATCCTAACCACAATTTATTACTATTTTTTTTTTGAAAAAGAAAAGAAAACCAAAGGAGGGACATATGCACATTCTTCTCGCCCAGGAGTCTTTCAGGGCCTTTTATTGTAAGACAAACTAGCATAGACTACGGTAAGTAAGGAATGGGTAACCAAACAAAGGAAAGACATAGTAGGATACGAAACTAATACAATTTTAAATTTTGAGTCCAGAAGTTTTTAAAAAGTTTATAATAACTCCAATCACTCTGTCGTTATTGAATGATAATAAATGTAAGATGTTCACTGGCATTTGAATATTTAGCTTCAGAATGCCTGCATAAAGTTGATCCCGGCCAGGTTTGTATTTATCACAACAGAAAAATAAATGATCCAGGTCGCCCACAGCATTACAGGTTTCGCAAAAATTAGTTGGTAAAATTCCTATTTTGTTTAAATGCTTGTGGTAACAGCCATGTCCAAATCTCAGCCTGATAATAGTTGTGATGTACCTCCTAGAAGTTTGTAAGCAGTAGTATCAAGGTTCATTCGGAATTTCAGTTTGGATTTGGGTATATCTGCTAGGTGTAGTAAAACAATATTCTTGCCAATGAGAGGACCATTTTTTATTTACACCTACTTTACTCACATTTATACAATCCTGTAGATTGACCGTCTACGGTGGTTCCGTTCGTAACACTGTCTTTTGCCAATAAGTCGACTTCTTCGTTGTGTCTTATGCCATATATAGTGTATTTCAAAACCAGATTTTTTAGCAAGTAATTATAGTGTTTAATATATTTAATAAAAGGATGACACCTGTACGATACTGGTCTGTACGTATTGTTTATTGCCAAAAGTACTGATCTGGAGTCGCTTAGTATAATTGACCTTTTAATTTGTTTGTTTTCTATATGTTCTAAGGACTTAACAATAGCATAAGCCTCTGCGGAGAAAATTGACGTTTCGTGAGAAAGTTTAAATTTGAAATGTACACTAGAGTTGGGTATTAGGAAAGCACAACCTGTTCTGTGATTAGATTTGGAAGCATCTGTATAAATGTGGGTAAAATCAGAGTATTTTTCCAACACATTTTGTATAATAGAATTGACTGCTGGGGTTTCTGAATAGTATGGGAAAAAGGTATTTGTCTTACTTATTAGGTCAAAATAGTCAAGCTGAGGGAAGAGATGAAATTTTTTTAAAATTTTTTGAAATGTCCAATACTGCTCGATATCCTATGCAAAGGGGAGGGGAATTTTTCTTTTCCCAGAATTTATCAGTGAGATCTAGGATATTTAAGTTATGTATTTTATCTATTCCAGTAGGATATTTTTCTATAGAATTTAGAATATATTTTTCGGAAAGAAACTGCTTTCTAAGGAAAAGAGGGAGTTCTTTGGACTCAACTCGTAAAGGTTCAGTAGGTGAGGAGTTCATGGCACCAATACATATCCGAAGCGATTTATTTTGTATAATATCTATCTTATTTAGTGTGCTGTTGCTAGCAGATCCGTAGGGAGTGCAGCCGTAATCAATAATTGAGCGAATGTACGTCCTATAGAAAAGAATTGCGATTTGAAGTTCTGCACCCCACCAAGTTTTCGAGATTAGCTTTAAGAAGTTAATACCTTTCTGACATTTGGTGATTATGTATTCAATATATGGTTTCCATGTTAATTTTTTGTCGAGGATTAGTCCTAGATATTTTACTTCATTTTGAAACGGGAGATATACCTAGTTTTATGTGATCATGACTCGGGGTACTGTGTCTTGTGAATATGGTGATCATGGATTTCCCTTCACACAAAGTAAAACCATTATGGTAATAGGATAGTAAAAACTTATAACAACGATGAATAAATTATACAAATAAGTAAATATAACAAAATACAAATAGTTACGCCGCTACATACTCGTATACTCTCCCTCTTATAAAGAAATATTCAACTATTCAAATAATCAATGGCGAAACTTTTTAATATTTGTATAAGATGAATCTTGATTTATTGTTTAAAATATGTATATGCAGGTTTAATTTTATCAATGCTAATCGTTAACTCTTTGCTATTTTTGTTTATTGTAATAATTTTATTAGTTCTAATAATGACTTGGTCCTTCGTATAATGATGAAGGTTTTTCCTTCTTTTTAGCAAAAATATAATCGCATATCTGAATGTCAGGATTGACAAATGCCTTTTCTAAAGAATCGTGTTTTGAATTTGTTTGATGTGATTGACGTGACATAAAAAAGATAAATCTATGAGTATTAAAAATGCCCCAGGAAGGAGTAATGTTTGACCAAAAACTATTTCTGCAAGAACATTGTAAATGTTCCTTGGGCATTGCTCTAAAACCAAATAATATGATTGGAAGTTCTTTTTTCCAATTTTTAGAATTAGCTCTGTAGCTATTAAGGTTGTTTCAAAAGCTCGATCGTTCAACCATGAATTCTATTAAAACCTAAAAATTTTGAAAATTCAGAAAACAGTTTTGATTCAAATTGTGTTCCTTGATCTGTTGCTCTAATGGAACTCCGAAACGACATATAAATTATTGTTGAAATAATGTTTTCGCAACTGTCTTCACAGAAATATTAGATAATGGATACACTTCTGGCCTTCGAGTAAAACGTTCAATAGCAGTTAGGACACAGACTTACAGACAGTTACTCTGTGGTTGCTATTTGCCAGCGCGTTGGCTGCGTTAGCGTTCGGCACACTCGGAACAGCGAGTAATTTAATTTCAACTGCTACAGAAATAACAGTTATTTTTCAGAGCTCGTAGCAGCTCCTACTGCTACGAGCCATATAACAGTTAAAAAATAACAGACTGCAACCCATCACTACTCGCCAATATTCTATTCGTAAAGTATTTTTGGGTGCTATTACGTAATTGTACATGTGCGATTAATGCTGGACATCATCGAATGATTTCAATAATCGAATAACAGTTAATCGAATACCTTTAATAATCGAATGATCATTCGAACTATGATTAGACTTCGAGCAACGGGGAAATGAGACATCGATGGCTTGGCTTGGCGACGTTCTGGAACTCGAGTCATAAATTATAATCGTAAATAATCGATTTGGCTGGCAGTTGACTATTATTTCTATACAATTCTCAATTACAAATTATAAATTTTACCGTAACTCAATCCGGTTCTGCATTCAAAACAATCAATCCAACTCCGAATGGCATCAACCCCATGATATAATAATGTATATTTATATCACGGTATCAGCTAATATAGCCATCACATTTCGCAGAACAACAGGACCAAAACGCCGCCATAGTAAACAACTAACATGTGTTCAAGTGCACTAGTACTCGCATCGTATCTCATCGCTCGAATCACGTATTTGAAATTTGAACGATGAGCCGTTAAAACGAATGAAGTTTTGTATGCTGTGACAGCAGCACTCTCCGAAAACTAAATCAATCGAATTCTCTTGACAAGAGTATTCGAGATATCTCGAGATATTTCAATAATCGAATTATCGGTTATTTTTCATTAGAATTATCCCAGCATTATGTGCGTAGTCAAAGAACCTCTAGCTTGCGATTTATGACATGCTAATATACTACTATTGTACGTAATGGTTATACTAACAACTTAACTTTTCACTGATTTATATAGAATGTTGCCACAAAAGTTCACTATATACCTATCTTGCAATATTGTAGTAGAATAGTCAACAAAAACCTGAACATGCTCCAAACATAAAATAGTAAATATTATTACAAAGGTTAGTATCTTCTACAATACTTCACTGATTATAACCACAATTTGTAGTATAAATTTGAGCATCGAAATTGAGCCAGTCACTCTTTCTTTTGCAAATTTTTATAAGTTTGCGTTGGAAATAATCTAATAATTTGTAATTTAATTTTACTATAATTTGTTCTTGAAATTTACTACATTTTGTTGTTGTCCCTATTTGTATCGTAATTTGTAGTAAAGATGCATACAACTGTATACTGCATACAACATATGACAACACTTTTCTTTCCGTGTAGTTTCACTAAATGTAAAACTTTGTGAGTTGTTAATACTTAAATTCAAATTGTTCTCAAAATGACCTGTTAAAAAGACATTTAGATAGTAATTAAAAATATATGCAACTGGTCTCTTTCCTTGAAGATTTGATAGTTTAATTACTTCTTCACCCCTCAGTGAGGAAGTTATGTATCCGTGAAAAAAAATTTAGAAAATTTTTATTGCATTTCTGGACGAATTTCGACGAATTATGACGATACACAAAATTTCAGACAAAAACTTTTCTGTCTGTGTGTCTGTCTGTCTGGTTCACGATAGCAGCTGCTGTTTTTGAGATAAAGCTTTCAAATTTGGTACACATATTCTAGAGGTCAGGGAAGAGATTGAGTTCTTTGATGAGCAAAATCGGTCCCAATTTTTGAAACGTCAAAAAATATGACTTTTGAAACGTCAAAAAATGTGACTTTTTTTGGAACGTCACAGTGACTTTTTTTGAAACGTCAAAATGTGACTTTTTTGAAACGTCAAAAATTACTTTAATTACAAATTCTACCACACGTCGAGTTTTACTACGGTGAGGAAGATCTGATCCCCAAGTAATTGGCAGCGGTTTCTTATGTATTTAGAGCAATAAGTTGAAAATATTTAATTTTTTTTTTCATCTTCCCTGAAGCTGTACGTTTTAAAACTATATAATACGTACAAAGTGATGTGCATAAAAATTACTCAAAATAAAGATATTGTTCGAAAGCCAGAGACATATTGGGTGTTGACAGAAAAAAATTAAAAATAGCGTCATGATGCCTAAAATTTACAATCGCTGATTGCAATTTGTATGTAACCTCACAATTTCCGAGAAATTAGGCAAGGGAGTTGAATCTGGATCATTACATTAAAGAATAACTAATTTGTTACAATGGTCATAATAAATTTGGTATATGGTTTTTGGCAATCTACTGTCTCTTGTTTCCATAGTTTACTTGATATTAAACAAAGTCTTAAATATTAAGTCAATGAAGCAAAATATATTTCTATTTAATATTTTTTCAACACGGAAAAAGCATAGGAATTTTTTTTATTTAGAATTTTAATTTGGTAGTATTATTTTTCAAAATATCTCAGAACTATGAGCTATAATAATTATTATAACCACATTACAATTGAAAACATTTATGAAATATGCAGTTTTGAGTGTTGAATGTTAATTTTTTTCTACTTCTAAAGTGTTATGGAAGAAATACACACTAGATAGATAGCCGATATATTCGATCAATCAGTGTTGCTTTAGAAATGAATAAGAATTAATAACTTTGTAATGTGTAATTAGTTAAGTCTGATGAGTTTGTATAATCCCGTAACTGCAAATGGTAGGATGCCCCGGTTTGTAATAGTTATTATGGGAGGAAATGTATACAATACATGGAATTATTTTGTAAAAAAAAATTAAATATCTAACCTTTGTATTTTATAATAATTAATTAAATTGCTTTTTATTTTTTTCACAAATAAAATTGTAGTAAAAAAAATTAAATGACATCGTATTTCCGTCATGTGTACTTTATTAGAACGCACGATATATTGAAGTCACAATAAAAAGGCTTCGTCAGACAGATATTATTATACTTACTAGGTATTTTGATAAAATGAAGATAATAGCCTTGTATTGCGCTCTGCTCTTAACCTGCGTCGATCAAATAATATGCGGATATGATGTAAGTATACACTATTTTCTTCTAATCATTTCCGTACACCAAATACGTATCATTTTTGGAATAAACTTATTCGATGAAATTTTTTTAAGTGGTAACCGCTAACAATAACTTTTTATTAAACAAAAACTACTGTAGTTTAAATATATGTTTTCGGTATTTTAGTTTGCACCCAAGTGAAAATATATAAAACATATTTTTGACCACAGATTTAATTATTTACAATTTGGTAATAGGTAGTTTTGGTGATATCATTTTTCCAATATTTTTCATTTTGATTATAACATTCTTTACTTTTATCCGTTTTCGATTATTAAAAATGAATTATACAAGACATCTCGTTTAACTTAAAAGATATAAGGTATTTTTAAATTTGACAAAGTTGCTAAATTTTTATCCCATTAACAATCCACAAAAAAAAAAATCAAATATCTTTTACTGATCTCAAGTAATTCGAAGAAAACAAAATAACCTTTTCGTTTTTTGGCCACAAAATTTTATCTATAAGAATTTTTTAATTTTATAAAAACATTCTCATTCTATGAAGTGTATGTTTTATAATTAGTGAGAAGAAATGCTGTCGAATGGTGTCAATATTGAGCCATAAGAGAAAACGAAGTTGCTATGAATAAGACAATAACCAATCGAGGTGGAAACAAATTAAAAACATTAAATCTAGAATAGCAAGTTGCAATCAAAATGTTTTTACAGAATTAAAAAATTCTTATACAGTGTATCTCACTTAAGAGTGTAACAGCGTAATAATTCTTTTGTTTTTTGTCCGATTTAAATCAAACTGGTCTCAAAAGATAGAGGTCACCAAGGTCTATTTAAGACCACAAAATCACTTTCCATCTTTAAATGCAAGGCCATCTACGATGGTAAATTTTATGAAAGAAACCAAAAAATCATAGTAGGCATTTTTTAATCAAAAAATTTTATTAACAAAACTTGTCCTTTGTTTCTACTAAAAGACAATTTTGAAAATGTCATATTTTACATATTTTGCTTATATTGGGCACATCACATATTTTGCATTAAGTATTTCACATTTGGATTAAAATTTCTTATATACACTGCTCACACAAATTTCTGATAATTTGACTCAATTTCGTGTAGGAAGTAACTTTTCTATTAAATTACATGTTATATTAGATATTATTTGCAGCTATTATTTGCTGTGGTGTGAATGCTCCTTGATCTTTTCTTGTATGATTGATTACTTGCAGTAATTGGTTATTCTGATATAATAAATTATGTTATTTCTCAAGTTTTATGGTTTTCGAGAAATATTGTATAAGTTAACGTAATATACAGAGTCAGTTTAAATTTACGTGGCGCCAATACCTTCTTTCTTAACGACATTCTTAAGTATAGTTGTGGCACTGACATGCATATTAGCTATCAATTTATTGCAAGGGTAATTTTATAAAACCGGGATTTTATGTAACGATTACCAAAACCCGAACTTGGTATAAAAGTAAAGTTATCATTCGACCCTGAGATTATAATTTGGTAGAAATTCGTAATAAAATTTTTGTTACATAATTGAATGTTCTGTTGAATTCAACCAAAATATATTGGAAGAAAAATTCATTTCCGGCCAAACCGAAAGATATAAAAAACCGAATATGTGGAATTTGTTCCCTATAACAGAAAATATAATAAACCGACATTTTGATTTTTTTTGCTAAAATCGGTTTTTCGGCTATAACTTTTTTGTTGGATATTCAATTGTTTCTTTCTGACGGCATCAGATTCCTCGGGAAAACTACGACGTCGCATTAGTTTTTGAACTACAAATTTCTCTTGAAAACTACCGAACGAATTGCGAGAAACATCTTAGCTGGAACACCCTGTACATTATTTTTGAAATAAATACAACAATAAAAATTTTCCATATTCATTACTAAATTGGTCTTATGAGTTGGTATACGGCGATTTTAAAAACGCCCTACAGTCCTTTTGCAACTCTCCCATTTCCCTTGAAAAAACCATACACAAAAATATTATCTTAACTATGTAATAGGACCGTGAGGAATTTTAGAAGTTTATTTAAATTTAAAATTAGTCCGGTCCTGGAATTTTTCTAAAGTAAAAAAAAATTAGTTTTATTTGGACTAAAAGAATATTTATATTTCTACCACATTTTATCCAAATATGTAAAGACGTTCCAGAAATATGGCCCACTACAGTTTTAGTCAAAAAACATAAAACACCCGGTATCTCAAAAACGGTTAACATTCAAGGGTAAGTTTGGGGATGTTTTGAACCCAGCCACAAATATAATTGTGATTCTGTGAGTCAGCTAGGTGTGCTCGATCTCCCATTACTCTATGTTATTTAAAACCTGAAACACCTGGTATATTAGGAGTGGTAGTTTATTTCTTAGATATTCTTCATTAATTTGTAACATTTTTTTAAAGAAATCTGTGGAACTTTCTAAATGTGATTTAATTCCACTAAAATTTTCCCAATGTGAAAATTCGGATGCCGAAACAAAAATTCATGCAACTCTTCGAAATATAAATGAAAATGGCGATAAAGTTCTAGATTGTGAGGTTGACATGAAAGAAGCCATTTCTTCAGAAAATACTGTAAGTAGTTACTTAAGTTTAATATATTTAGTGTGAATTAGACTGGGTAGGCGTGAGCGAACGTATACTGTATGGAAGATAATTGTGCGCCCCCGTCCGAATAGAGGATGAAATAATGAGATAAATAATATACGACGCAACGTATTGGCTGTGGTAGGTAATAAAATTGAATCTACAAATTTTCGATAGATGGCGTATAAAATCGGTTGACTTATCTAGGGTTTGGTAGATTTTAGGTTTTGGATAAATTACTGTAAAAAACTATGAATGATGGCTTGAAGCTGTTTCACTATTTTGATTATGATGCACTATTTAGTAGTGACATTTTTCAGTAGATGGTGCACAAAATCAGTTCACTAACACCATTGAACTCGATGCATCATAAATCATAACACACGCAACACACACAGATCACGGATCCGTGTTGGATAGGGAATTATGACGCACGTGGGAGTACAGTAACATGTAACCCATGCGCCATCTGTAGATGAAGGCTATAAGTACTAAATGGTTTCCTCTTTCTCCGGTCCCTATTAAGAATACCCTCCGGTTTTCGACGGGGGGTGACTCAGATAAAGTTATATATGCATAGTTGCGAATACATGTCACTGTAATCTGTAAAGCAGATTCAAATTGATGTAAAGTATTTTTCAAATAGATCCTTCATCAGATCAGTCGTTAGGTTTCTAGTTTCTGTTTGCTTTTAGATCAAATTTGTGTCTAGATCGGTAGAATTCATTGAAAATCGGTAGATTTACCGAAAAATCGGTCGGGTTAACCATACTGGAAATCACTGCTATGCCAAAGTCCGTGAACGTTCCCCACTAGGTTGACCGTATAACTATATCATTATCATATCCTTTACTCCAGACCGGGACGCACAACAAGCTTCCATACAATGCATTTATGTTTCGATACAGCGCCGCACTTATTTGGTCGCAGTGAATAATATGATAATTGTAAATGTTACGTAGTGTTTAGGAAAGTGCTTCCCTTTCAACTGTCCTCTACAGATGACAGAGACGCAGAGAATACACGTGAGATCGATTAATATCACACAATTTTGCGTACCTGAATTTTCTTGTAAAATGTCACTAAATCTATTATTAACCCCCGTACCAAGGTCATTTATCAACATTTTTAGTGCAGTTTGTACACAATCAAGTAGTTCAAGAGAGTACGCTTGGCACAAGGAAAAACTTCTAATTTGTGGATACTATAATATAAGTATTGTTATATTATAGTTGTTATAAATAATGTGTATGTCATCCTCAACATCATGATTGATAATTGCTGAGTCTCAGAGATGGCTTATAAATCACCAGGAGCAAACTGAAGTACACAAGTTTTTACGTCATTAAAACACTTGTGATAATAGAAAACAGAATAAATGTTTACAAATATAGTCCACAAACTGCCTGATATTGTAACTATTAATAAACTCGACGCGTGATGTACCGTTTGTGAAGCGAGACTACCTATCTGCTTGATGCAGATAGGCAGTGTATTTAATACGTAATACGGATACGTTGGAAAGTCTACCGTAGCGTCACTGGTGGACAGAGTAGCGGTAGAGACTGAAAGGGTTAAAAAAAAATCAATACAAAAACGTGATATTAGTAAGGCTGATTTTTGGTGTGATAGCGTTGAATAATATTTTGTGAAATATATTGTAATGTCAGACAGTTTGGTTGGCAGAAGGATGGTGGAGACAGCAAGGAGGATCGAAAAAATATGTGGCATATTTACGTCATATCAGTAAATCTTGAGAATTAGAAATTCTTGAGTCATAATTTTAAACTCTTTCAGTCTCTACTGCTACTCTGTTCACCAGTGATGTTGCTGCAGACTTTCCAATTAAATTCTACCTATGTTAAGAGAGTACAATGAAATCAAAAATTTTCTTTATGAAATGACGTAACTATTTTTGTCGCTGGCTCTCCATCTAGAATTCTGTAGGGAATTTATATGTGACACAATTTCTAGAGAGCTGCATATTTGTGTATGTTACAGTAAGAGCAAGAAATCCAGTGATTGTTAGAAATCACTGCAACTTGCATCGTGAAACCTGGGAGTCGATGCCTGCATCGCAACATGTTTCGGTTTGTGTAGGCCGCATTATTTTATATACATATGATGACAAAACTACTAACGAATTTCTTTTTTTCATAGAGTTGTTGTAATTGCCTTCCTATATAACCCGTAAACCGATCCGGCCTGTGCTAAGTCCGCCATCTTAGAAAAATGTCGAATCTAGGTTATCTTTGTCCTAGCTCGCCCATTTTAGAGGAGAAAGGGGTTTTCCAAATACGTTCATGAGCTTGTCTAATGACAATATTCTTGTGTACAATTTTTCTTTTAAAAAAAATTCCAATTTTTTTTGTTGACAATGAGAAAAAATCGAGGAAAATTAAAATAGCTTTCTTGTATGATATTTTATCCTCTTGCAATTTGGTTATATGCATCTTTTACGTAAAGTGAACCGTTTCCGAAATGATTGGTAAAAACCTGACAAAGGTGCCACAGATCTATTATTTTTCCAAGATGGTGGGCCTGGTATAGTCTGGCTCGGTGAGGACTATTTATGGGTTGTTTAGGAAGACACAACATTCATATGAAAAAGAAAACGTTACTGATTTTATCGCAGACTGATGCTAATAAACATTATTAAATTATCAATTTTTTAAACGAAGAAAATTATTTAGATTCATAACATTTTAACTTACAAAGTTAGACTTGATAAAAATCTACTTGAGTAGAAAATAGCTTTATAATGTAACAAACATGGATTTAAATTAAATTCCACAAAGAATAAAAACAAGAAAAGGATTATTTTGTATTTTCAAGCAAACTTTTCCACTAAAAACACGTTCATTTATTTTCTAAATATTTCTAGTTTACGCTCAAAATTGATAAATGGAACAATGGCGCCTGGCAAGAAGATATGTACAACGCAGACGGAGTTTTATGTGATTATATAATGAAATATACGCCTAAAGCTTGGAAGAAAGTCAAAGATAATATGAATCCACCTATAACAGAAGATTGTGCAGTAGACGTAGTAAGTAAAAATTCTCATCTAGAAGTAGTTTATTATTCGAATGTTTAGTTTAGTTTGTAGTGACGTTCCTGATGTATTTCTACTCATAGTTGATACCCCCTTTGTAATTTCTAGATAGAAATTTAGATGAGGATGCATTAACAAAATTCAGAATTATTGTATATATTATATACTGCGAGTAAATTAAGTAATAAGTGTATTGGTTTTTCAATACCTATAGTAAGCTGCTAAATTTAGTTGCTATAATAATTATTACTGTCTTAAAAGTTTTTCAATATATTTTGAATTCCATTACATTATTAATATTGTAAAAGAAGTGCTGATATTACAGCGTACTCACTTTTTAAAATATTATGGTATTGATCAGGTTTCGTATTGATAGGCAATACATTTATTTAAGGAAAAGTTTCCCCACCTTAAGGTACCAAAACAGAATTTAACAAAATTTTTGAAGAAATTTGATGAAACCAAATTTGTTTAGGACACTAAAAAAATGTAAGAAGTACAGTGAAGATGACGGTGCAACTTTGTTGTCTCTAAATTCTGTAGAAGAAAGCTCAGAGTTGTGTTTAAGGCAAAGGTCAGTTGATATAAACATTTGGAAGTTTTTGTTGCAAACAAATTATAATGAAAATAAAATTTTTCTATATGAACCAGAGTTTAGACATACCCTTGAAAATGACAATTACGGCAGCAGATTATATTCTTGTTTATGGGTTGATAAGAATTTTACGGAAGATAGGACATTTCACAGGAAAATTTTACTTAGTGATGAAGCTATGTTTTCTACCAACGGACATGTGCCATCACATAACTCAGATATTCGGCTGGCGATAATCCAAATTTAATAATCAATAGCCATTTAAGAAAATTAACATTTGGTGTGGAGTTCTTTACAAAATTATTGAATTTTACTTTATACAAGAAAATTTGCATGTTTACTTGAATTTTAATATATGGGAAAACTATTTATTACCATCAACGGAAAAGCTTGATGAAGAAATCAGAAGAGATTTATATTTTCAGCGGGTTGATTGAATGATTGAATAAACATTTTGGGGGGGAAATGGATAGGATGCTTTGGTCCTATTGAATAGTATCATTCACCCGGAAAAGGAAGCTGGAGGACTTAAGACCTCCCTCCTTAATGGGTGAAACTAGCCATTTGCGGAGGAGGTGAAATATCTAGGAATCACTCTGGATAGATCACTTAATTGGAACTCCCATCTGGAAAAGGTAATCCACAAAGCAAAGCTGTTCTTATGGACAAGTCGTATTTGTTGTAAATCCTGAGATATGGGTCCCCAACAAATTTACTAGATCTACATCACGGTCATCAGACCAATGATAACATATGGATCCATTGTTTGGTGGCCGAAAGGATCACAACGGACGGCCAAAGCCAAACACTCTGGACTGCAGAGATTAGCATGTATGACCGTAACGGGAGCAATTAGTACCACACCGTCAGCTACAATGGAAATCCTCCTGGACTTACCCCTTCTTCATATATGTATTTGGAGAGAGAGGCCAGGTGGGCAAACTATAGACTGCAACAAGCGGCCATTAATATGCCGCAGACTAGTATCATGGAACGGTACAGGTTGCTGGATGACATAGAGAATCACAGCATCCTGGGAATGCCCTCGGATACTATGCTTATCATGACCAACTACGAGCTGACCTTCAATATCCTTTCTCCGGAAAGAGATGAGTGGGATCGGAATAAAGCCGACCTACTGAGGGCAGACGTTGCTAGTTTACAGACGTCTCCAAAACTCCCGAGGCGACAGAAGCCGGAATACATAGCTACAGATCAAGGGTGAGGATATCTTCAAGCCTAGGTACTCATACAACTGTTTTTTAGGCTGAGGTTCATGCCATTGAACTGTGTGTGCGAAGGCTGGAATATATTCATCTTACACGCAGATCGATAAAAATTTTCTCAGATAGCCAAGCAGCTATATAAGCTCTTGGCTCCTACCGGTGTAACTCCAAAACAGTATCGAATTATCAGAAGGCTCTAAATCATTTGAGCAAAACAATAAGGTGACTCTGGTCTGGATACCCGGCCACTCTGGTGTGGAAGGTAACGAAATAGCCGACTCCTTGGCCAGAGAAGGAGCGGGATCACGAATCATCGGACCAGAACCGATAGTTGGCCATATCTTTAAGTACTGCTAAGATGACTATCTCAACCTGGGCTGAAAGAAAAACTCTCCAGTATTGGCAAGAGTTACCAGGATTAGTTCATTCGAAGGCGTTTATAAAATACCCTTTGAAATCAAGAGCTAAGAAACTTTTAGAGTTAAACAGGGTAAACCTGAAAACTCTAACAGGCCTATATACCGGGCACTGCCGACTAAAATACCATCTGCATAAACTCTGCCTAGCGGAAAACGCCGCGTGCCGTCTATGCCTTTAAAATTATCAGTTTCATTAAGAGACTGAACTTATTGGGTGAAATATAACTAGGTGTGAGCCACAATAGGCTTGCTGAAGGCCGCAGTGGAGAGTCCACAGGGACCCACTCACAAGAAACCTAACCTAACCTAACCTATTGAATGGACTGCCAGATCTCCCGATCTAATGTCCTTGGATTGTTTTCTGTGGCGTTATGTCAAAGGTTTATAAGCAATTTAAACTCGGAAGGAAATAAATTCAATTAAAGTAATAACTTTACATAAGGTCTTCGGGGGCTTCATTAAAATAATGCAAAAGTGCCATGAGGTTGGAGGAAGTTATGGAAAATAAGACAAATGTGTTTGCATATATTTTTTTATTGTGTATTATGTTTAGTACAGTTTATTTATCACAGTTTGTTTTTTATTGTCATAGTGAGTAATATTTATATTTAATTTGTTGTAATTAATACGGTTTATGTATTTGGTGTTACTTTTACAGAATACATTTTTTGCTCTCCCTATAAAATTTGCTTTTATTGATCCTGTATAAATTAATTAAATTGACCCTGTATACATAATTATAATTTGTATAGTTACTTAGGGGTTTTGATACACATAAGAATTTTCGTAAACATATTTCTTTAATTTTGTCTTCATTCGTGAACACTTGGTATAATAAACTAACGTTTGATCATGTAATTGGGGTATTTTTAAGAGATGCAGACTTTTAAATTAAGATAGAAATTTGTTCATAAGTTGCCAAACAACGAAATTTTGATTTCACTCGTGGAATATGCGAATAAAAATTTGATTAGGTAATTAAGGTTTTTAGGAGAAGAATTATTTTTATGGATTTTTTTTGTAAATCACCAAATAAAAAAGTTTTCCCTCTTCCCAACTCCATCCGTGGACACCCTTTATCAAAATTAGTTAGCATTCAGTCATTTTATTCTTGCAGGGAAAATATCGAATGGATGGTTTACAGATATCACCAGATGATTTTGACATTCCAGTGTCAATTTATGGAAAAATGAGACTTGAATTAAGAGTTTTTAATACTGAAGAGGAGGAAGTCGTTTGTCACATGATGGAACTGGAATCTGATAAAAGGCCATAATTTTGACTAAACAGATATGTTACCATATTAAATACGATTTATTTCATCTATTACCTATTTATTTTTTTCCTAACCGTATTACTGCTACTTTCTTCATTATTAATTAAAATATGCAAAAGGTTCCTTTTATAAATAAACAACTTTAAATACTTTATGCAAGTTCCATTCTGGAGCAAGTTAGAAATTTTATTTGTAATCTGTTTCGGGATAAGATGGGAGAGGAAATTGTCGATGCCCTAGAAATGGTTTGGAATACACAATAAACTGTATGGCCTATCTCTTTTTACCCAACACAAAATCGTAGGATTTTCAGGGGGTTACTTCGGTGACTTGAGAGGCGTATAAGAAAACAATTTAAGAAAACCGTTTTTTTTTAATAGAAAATAAAATTCACCACATAAATTAGACAACCTCCCGAATCCAAAGCCGAAGGTACACGAGCGAGGGTTACACTTATGAAAAACGCGAACACAACTATTCCCACCGATATTGCCAGTGCCGGTGGTGGGATTCGAACCTGTAGGATGATGGAGAGATTATTTAGTCACATTTGCCGTCTCGCGCTCTAGCAAATTACTCCACCGAACCGGAGATATCTTTAAAGACAGGTAAATCGTCTAAAAACAAATGAACGATTATTAAATCATAATCGAGTACTGGATTTTTAGAGAACTTAGGATCGGTGGATTAGGTCGGGGAAAATGTTTCCGTCATAATTACACCCCATTTAATCGTACAGTTGATTTCAATAAAAACTGGTACACTTTCTTTTAGCTATGTAAATCGTTCGTTCTTTGATTGATATTATTAATCTTACAAATGTCACTTTGACGTTAATCAGTGGCGTCATTATTAAAAATGGTTCGACATCTAACAGATATTCAAAAATTTTGAATTGTTTCTAAAATTGAAGATGGTTAGTCCATAAGAAGACTTGCTGCTGAATACAATGTGAGTAAAACCACGATAATGAGTGTTAAAAAACAATGGGAAACCAACCAAACGGTATCCCGTAAAGTCGGTTCCGGTAGGCCCAGAAAGAGCAATAATCAAGAAGATGAAAATTTTATAAATTACATAATAGAAAACCCTTTTCAGACTGCAGTAAATGCAATTTCAGAGACAAATTTCCCTGCTTCGGTATCTACTGCTTGCAGAAGAATAAAACTACAAAGCGACTTGAAGAGTTGTTCAGCGGCTAAAAAAATATAAATTTTAAGAAGAAAAGAAGCAGGGTAGGATTATTTTTGCACTCAACTATATAATCAATGATGAAAACTTCTGGGGACAAGTTGTCTTTTCTGACGAAAAGGTTTTTAAATCCTGTAACGATGGACATGTTCGCGTATACAGGCCTCCTTCCACTAGATACGACGAAAAATATAATTTCGATCCACAAATATCAGGAAGGTTTTCAGTCAATGTCTGGGCTTGGATGAGCCTAAATGGGTTAGGTGTGTGTTGGAACAGTGGTGGTCATCTCAATTCCATTAAATATATTGAAATATTAGACAATATTATGTTGCCGTCAGTAATATAGGTGTTTCCGGAAAATAATTTTATTACATATAAGAAAATTAAATAACCATCCAAATAATGCCCAAGAATTGGAAGGGATAATTGAAGAACTTGTCGCAAGAAGTTGACCTAGCAAGAAATCTGATTTTGTCCATGCCTGCAAGATTTCAGGCAGTTTTAGACGCTAATGGAGCAATGACAAAATATTAGTTAATTCTGTATTACGTAATTGAAGTTCATTTATTTTATTTTTTTATTGTATTTTTATGTTCAGTTTGCATTGTTTACATTTTTTTTAATCTCAAGTGGTATTTTTGTGTTCTTATTTTAAAAATAGAATTATCATTATTCAGTTAGTATTTTAATTACAACCATTAGTTGAATTATCCGTAACAAATAGTATTTTTTTAAACAATAATATGGCAGGCTTGAAAATGTTTTGAAAAAGTTATTTTCATATATTTTTTAAAATTCCATTTGAATAAAATAAAAGAGAAAGGTGTAATTAGTTTAAAAACACAAAGAAAACCGATCTCCTCCAAAAAACCCAGGTCCGGGGTAAATCACCTCCACCTCCCTCTCGACATGCCTGGCCAGCCCTATTTACAGATATATGAACACAACTAAACTATTAAGATTTTCGATTACAAGAGTTGTACCAGTTTTTTTTTAATCAAGTGTACAATTACCAGAAATATGATATGCTAGAATACTTTATTCAAAGTAATAACATTTGTGATATTGCCTCCGAACTATATTTCAATCGCTATCCAGAAAAAAAGGCAACTTAATAAAGCTATTTTTAAGTAGTTAGAAGCAAATCTCATTAATTGTGGGTCCCTCAACAAGCAAAGACCAAAAAATTACAACATTGAAGAGCTGAAGAAACTTCTATAACTATAATTGGAATGGCGGTTGCAAATCCTTCAATTTCAAGTCGTCAGAAGCTGATTCTGGAATTTCAAGACGTCGAACTTTAGGTATTTTGAGACAGGTCAAAAATAAATAAATTAAATTATTTTGGGTTTATACTGCAAAATCACCTATATTGATGCCCAACATCTACAATGTCATGTTGGAGGACAAGCGAAGAAAAATTTAAAGATTAATCGAATAACATATTTGCATGAAGAATACTCGTAATATTTCGAGCTTGTCCTCCGATATGATTACCTGTCATCCTCCCCAAATTCTATATTTTGGCAATTTTTCTAGAAAAACAGAACGATTAATCTGTCGAGAGTGCCTACACGCACGCAAGAAAATGATGACACAACTTTATTTTGCATTAAATGTGTATCTATGAACAAGATAAACATGAAACAATATAGAGTTAATCTGTGTTAGAGTAAACGTAATAATTACTGAATAAGTAATCAATCAATATCAAGTACTTTTACATGTTGTTAAGTAAGCATTGGTGCAATTTTACTGAATACCCTATTTTTTATATGAATATATCTGGGAAAAATATTGATCTCAGAAAAAAATGTTTCTTACAAAACTGTTATTTTTTTGCCTAGGAGGTACTGGAAGGGAGATGTGATCAAAAAACTGATTAATGTAAAGTTTATTTCAAACTGATTTTCAACATAAAAACGTCGGCTTCTTTGATACAGTTACCGCCGTCAAAGAAGCCGACGTTTTTATGTTGCAAATACGTTTGAAATAAACTATATGTTACATACATAATGTATGTTGCTAAGGTCATACACATGTACTTACCTGCCAAGTTTCAAAACTCCTGTATTTTTTTTCCAGGTAAACCCCTTTTGACATCCCTATTACTTGGACTAGAAACCAAGTTTCATGTGATTCGTTTCAGTTAAAAGTTCCATGAAATTTGTTTCTTTAGTGTGTCATTGGCCTTAAGGATTGAGGGATCGATTCCCCGCCACTATATTTTTTTCTACTGTTTAAATTTTTTTTAAATAGTTCATTTTCAATAAATAATATATATAAATGTCAAAATAGTTTAAAATAAATAGGAATAAATAAAAATTACTTGTAAACGACATGGAAAAATAATATTTTTTATTACTTATTTTCACTTTTCAATATACTATTTGTACACATTTTTAAATTAGTTGGGGTGAGGTCGACAGAAAGGAGAAAACCAAGTTTCAGTTAGTTGACCGTCCGTGTATTTTGATACATCCTCAAGACTAACTTTAATCTGCATATACAAATCACCCTCAATTTGTTGTCTAGAATTTAATACAGAACTAAGATTTTACTTTGTTAATTTAAAAAAGATCAGATTAATAAATTATGCTCTAGTTGTTGGAGACATAAATATTGATATTCTAGATGAAAATATTTCTTCTCAGGATTATCTGGAAACAAATGGAAAGCTGTAATAACATCTATACCTAAAGCAAATATTATCCTAAGCTATAATGATTTACGTCCGATAAGTTTACTACCGGTGTTTAGCAAAATATTAGAGATAATTATTCAAATTCAGCTGACAGAATATTTTAATGCGCATAATCTTTTTCCAACAAATCAGTCTGGTTTCAGTCGGGACATAGTACAATCACCACGTTATTAGATATTCCTGACTACATAATAGGTGACCTTGATAAGGGACAGGCAGTAGCATTGGTCCTACTTGATTTTTCAAAGGCCTTTGATTCAGTAGATCATGAATTAATGTGTGCCAAATTGCACTATTTTGGTTTAGATAACACTTTTATTTCGTTTTTTTGGTCATATCTGGAAAATCGCTATCAGTTGGTTCGTACAAATGTGGGTGCTTCTTCTTCAAAGAGTGTACTATCTGGTGTGCCGCAAGGCTATATTTTATGCCCTCTTCTATTTCTTGCCTATACATTTGACATCTACGATGTAGTAAAATTTTCTGAAATTCAGTTATATGCAGATGATAGCCAATTAAAATATACTTTTGAGCCACAGAATATTGAATTAGCCTCTAGGTGCATAAATGAGGATCTTAATGCAATTTATTTAAATGCTAAAAACCATAAGTTAAAACTGAACTCAAATAAAACCGTGTCCATTATATTTTGTTCAAGATATTATTATGATTATTTGAACACTAATCTAAACATTGTTATAAACAATGAAAGGTTATGATTTGTAAACGAAGCCAGAAACTTAGGTATAACTTTTGATCATCGCCTGAGATTTGATAAACATATAGGAACTTTAATACAAAAATCATATCTTTGCCTAAAAGTATTATACGCAAATAAACAAATACTCAATTATAAAGTTAGGAAAAAGCTATGTGAACATATTTTACTGCCAATTTTTCACTATGGAGATGTTGTATACTTTCCCTGTCTAGATGGAGTAACAAAAAGACGTATCCAAAGAGTGCAGAATACCTGCTGTCGATTCATCAATAATTTGAGAAAATATGATCATATCACAGCAAAATTTCGAGAACTAAAGTGGTTAAATATGAAAAATACCTTCAAATACCATATGTTAAATCTTGTACATCGCTGCTCTTAACGTCTATTCCCTCTTACCTTGGTAATAAGTTGGTACCCAAGGTTTTAATTCATAATCGCAACCGTTAGATTTTGTGAAACATTAGCCATGCCACAACACAAGTCGGTACTATATCAGCGATCTTTTTCATTTAACGCAGTACATTTATAAAATAATGTTGAAAATCAATTCAAATCTGTGTCTTTAAAGTCTTTTAAAAGTAAAATTAAGTTTATGCTTTTAGGAAATCAATAGTCCACAATAATTATTTACCTCTCTGAACGTGAATCTCAATATCTACTTTGCTTACTATTATATTATTATTTGTGTATTTATGTACTTTTACCCATTGTTTATAATTTTTCACATATTTCTATTTCTTTTTACTTGTTTTAGTTTTGTCTTTATATGAGTCTACATTCTAATTAATTTCTTTTATGTATGTATATGTGTATATATATTTTTTTTATTTTTATTGTCATTATTTGTAAAATCCTTAGGGTACGAGTTAAGTGTAAGAGTGTAGTCAACAGATTACAAACTTCGACTTTTAATGAAATGTAAAATTTTCTTTTCCTATTTCATTAATAAAGACGTTTATTATTATTATTATTATTATCTGAATATGATCATTTATTTCTAAAAAACAGTACAAATAATAATTGCACGGAAAAAAAATTAGCAGCTATAATAAAAACTAATATTACAGATCACTATACAATTGTATTAAACATAAATATGGATTGCAGAAAAAAAATAAACAAAATGTAGAAAATAATATGTACACAATTTTAAATAAACCAAAACTAATCTCTTATTTAGAAAAAGAAACATGGTAATCGGTTTTAAATAATAATGATCCAAATAAATGTGTTGAATTATTTTTGAGCAAATTAAAATGTATCATTAGGCAGAGTACAAAAACACATAAATTTAATAATAAATCCAGGAAACGTAAGCCTTGGATTACACAGGGTATTATAAACTCTATGATAAAAAGGAATGCACTTTATCAAGAACACATAAAAACTTTACACAATGTTGTATTAAGAAAATAAATATATTTACTACAGAAATAGAATAAATAATTTAATAAAAAAAGCTAAAAATAATTATATAAAAAATCTTATTTACACCAACCAGGTTACTAATAAAACATAGGCATAAGTGTACTAACAAATAGCAAAAACCAACAAATCGACATCAAACATATTTTAAGCGATAACCAGGTAGAAATTGTAATAAACTAAATATTGCAAACAAATTTAATACTCATGATTAAAGCTGTCCGAGGTGGCTGGAGTACAGCCACGGTCTTGCGATGGCGTCATACGTGCCGATTTAGAAGTGATTTACGCTGCAGTCTTATTTGAAAGGTTAATGCGTGAGGTTGTACCTATAAATTATACATAATGTCAAACGCGCCAAAGGGTAAAAAACGACCGTACGCGGACACAGTGAATAAATTTATCGGTGAATTTCCGGATTTATTCTATGACGGATGCAAAATAATTTGTAAAGTTTGTAATCAAGAGTTAATGTGCTGGCACAAAACAGATTGTCGTCGTCATATCAACACCGTGCAACATCAAAATAAAAAAATGGCATGCCTTTGACAACTCAGTTTATGTTTGATTTATTGTTAATGTTAATAGCCTGTAATATTCCGCTACACATACTGGATAAACAACCATTTCGGGAGTTTTGGAATAAATACAATCCCCAGGTGAACTTACCAAGTCGTACATCGTTACATAGATATATTCCAGCTGTTCGTGAAGACATTGTAAATAGGATTAAATGTGGATTAAAAAATACACGGCTCTGGTTATGTATTGACGAGACGACAGATTGTAAAACAAATTCTATTTTAAATATTATAGTACGTGTACTGGACCCTCTTAAACCAACATTTCCACTTTTACTAGCTAGTAAAAGACTAACTGCGTGTACTGGCGAAATAATTACGGGTGTGGTGTTGGAGACATTCGAAAAATTTGAACTTTCAACAAGTCAAGTATTGATGTTTGTGACTGATGGTGCGGCGAAAATGCGCGTGGTAGGCTGTTCTCTTCAAAGAGACAATTGTAGGTTTTTACATGTTACGTGTAAAGTGCATGCGTTACATCTTGTGGCAGAAACGATTCGAAAATGTTTTCCAGAGGTAGATGCATTAATAGTAAATACAAAAAAAGTATTTCTCAAATCTCCTAAACGGCTTCGAGCATTTCACAGATAGTGTCCTGGTATCCCTGAACCACCAGAGCCGATTCTTACACGTTGGGGAACGTGGTTGAAAGCGGCTTTTTATTATGCTGAATATTTTCAACAAATAAAAGCTGTGATACTACAGTTCAACCCTAACGAGGCTGCAGCTATTAGGGAAAGCCAGACAAGCTTTCAAGACGTTTCCCTTGAAACAGATTTAAAAACTATTAATAACAATTATAGAGGACTACACGACGCAATAGAAAAATTGCAAAATAGTTCGTTGTCGTTAGTGGAATCGCTGCAAATAGTGGACGACGTAAATACACAGCTACAGGCTATAAATGACGAAAAAAATAATCGCGTTAGTGAAAAATTCGAGAGTGTATTACAGAAAGATCCTGATTTTAGCAAATTAAGACAGATTTGTGATGGTGCATCTACAACTTCGTTAAGTGAGTTCACAGATTGTTTTACTTATGCCTGTATTACATCCGTAGATGTCGAACGGTCATATTCAAAATACAAACATATTTTTTTCACCAAAGCGAACATCGCTGACGGAGACAGCTGCAGAAACATACCTGATGCTATTATACTATAGATCTTCCCCACTTTATGATGACGACAACCAAACTACTTCATAAATCTGCTTAAAAGGGTGAGTTTTATACAAATTTTTATAAAATGTAACATTATTGTTAAAATTTATTTCCATTTACTGTACTTATTCAAGTATTATGATATGATGTAAACATATGAGTCATATGACGGCTCTGTCGGCCAGGTGACCTCGGACAGCTTTACTCATGATACAGCTTTGGGTAAATGTCTTGCTAATAAAATAAAACACCATACCCAACTGAAGCCATCTGAAAAATCATTCTGCCACTCTTTCCTGTTAATGCCAACAAAAAGAACCTGAAATAAAAACGTATATCTGTAGCCTCAAAAATAAAAAAGTTCCTGGGAAAGTCGGTACAACATTCGAAATTATTAAAGATCTAAAAGAATTGCAAAACCACTCTGTCATATTTTTAACATTATTTTTGACACAGGTTTGTATCCAACACAATTTAAAAAAGCTATTATTATAATACCGATCTATAAAATTAGCGATAAGAAACTCGTTAAAAACTATAGACCAACATCACTTATTTCTAACTTAAATAAAACTAGAAAAAAATTATTAAAGAACGAATGACGAGTTACTTAGAAAAACATAAAATTACATCTGATAGGCAATATGGGTTTCACGCGAAAAAAACAACTAGCAACGCGATAACAAAACTTACTTCAATGATGTACAGTGTGGTAGTTGGTCTACCCAAAACCTACGATCTGCGCCTTCTTAGACCTGGCGAAGGCCTTTGATACGGCCTCCCATAGGATACTTCTCAATAAACTTGAGGAAATTGGTTTTAGGGATGTCGTATTAAATTTGTTTAAGAGTTACCTGGAACAAAGAAGGCAGTATGTAAAAATTGGAGAATGCGTTAGTGATTATACATTTGTTTAGTACGATGTACCACAAGGCACGGTAATAGGACCTATATTATTTACTATTTACGTAAACGATGTATTTACCATTAAAACGCCAGGTACGATTATATCCTATGCGGATGATACCACTTTATTATATTTTGGAGAAAACTGGCTGGACCTTAAGCATACTGTTGAACATGACATGAAAAATATTAAAGAACAATTTGACAGACAATTATTGACCATAAATTATGAAATGGCTACTTGCGTATTAAGAGCGCAAAGTGATCTATTGTCGTTCTATTGTTGAGCTATCTCGCGAGAGCGGCAATGTCACTTTGCGCTCAAATTACAGACAGGATTTTTTTCTACAACCGGTGTCTTTATAAAAATGTTTGGTAAAAATTAATAATTATTGATAACCTCAAATTTGACAGTTCAGATTTCAAAACGTAGGCATCAATTTGCGCTACACATGTTTTTGTAGAAATGTTTGTTAAAATGGTATTTACTGAAAAATAAAATAAAAAATTGCTTTAATACCTATTAATTATTTATTTAAATACTGTCATCTTATGATTTATATCTATGTATAACAAAATCTAAATGTTTTTGGAATTCTTCTTACACGTCCTCCTTCTTTAGTGGTGAAAAGCAAGGCGAAGAATTAAAGGGTATTAAATGTCTGTGTTTGATGACATATATGTAATACTTTGAAACGATTGTATTCAGTCTTCTTCTGGGAAAATAATTATATTTGGTCGACATTTGTAGTAGACTTCTTTGAATCTTCTTAAATAAACCATTCTTTGACATGTCTTGGTCAGAGTTTTCAATTAGGGCAGTTAAGTATATTAAACTGGAATGGCGTATTTGAACATGGTACAATTCTTGACAAGTGTCACATAAATTATACTTTTCAAAACTTTCCATTATCTGATAATTATAAGAATAAATTTATTTGACACAAATAGCTGTTTTAAGAACGTTTTGACACATCAAATAATTATTTGTTTATTTTTGCTAATAGCAGCGGCAAGCATGGCCTCCTATGTCCAAAACATAATATTCGTTTGTGCAATGCGAAAGCTTTATAAGTTCATTGAATTGGTAAAAATAGCTATTTCTACCACCTTTAGTAGCACAAAATTGTTAAAAAATAAAAGATGAGTTACTACCAACCAATTTTTGAACTGTTTTCCGTAACTAAAGTTGGTAGTTTGTATTTTATTTAACGCAATAATTTGGGCACCAGTGTGATTTATAGATACTACGAATTATTTATTAAATATAAATTTCTACGACCTTTAGTATAACGAAAGTTTCCGAAAACGATAGATCACTATAAAAATAGCTAATTTTTTATTTCTTTGTGTAACTAAAGTTGGTAAATTATGGTAACTGTGATTTATGTATATTTGAATGTATTTTATGCTTTTTTTTGAATTATTTACTAGAAAACATATATTTATATTCCTACCGCCTTTAGTAAAATAAAAATATCAGAAAATGAGAGTTTATAATAATAATAACTAACTTTTCATTACTTTGTATAACTAAAGTTGGTAATTTGTTTTATTTAACGTAATAATATAGTTATGTACCTATTTAAAATTGATATTATTTCTTTAAATTATTTATAAGAAAGTAAATTTCTACCCCCTTTAGTGGAAGAAAACTCCTTAAGAACGAAATATTAGACTATACAAACCTGTCAAATACACTCAATGCTTACTTTTGTGTCAAAAGTCGCAGATACACAAGACGTTTCTTTATTATGGTTTCCATGGTAACTAAGCGTTTACTTTGTCGCTCGGCGAGCGACAAAGTAAAAAAAACGCTCGCTCCTCGGAAAAGTGCAACTTTGCGCTTTCTTTTGGAAGCGCAAAGTTGCACTTTTCACTCGGTTGTAGAAAAAGACCCAACTAGGACAAATTTACAATTAATAATGACGAAGAACAAATTAACATATTAGCAACTTATAAAATCAAATACTTAGGAATATATATTGATAATAACTTAAAATGGCAATATCACATTAATTCTATAGCTCAAAAAATAAGAGGGCTTGTTTATAAAAAAACAACTTAAAGAAATTTTTAAAGTTGAACACCTAGTTACACGATATAAAGCTCTCGTGGAGTCCATAATTTCTTATGGTATTATTGGTTGAAGTGGAGTAGGTAATACATTCCTAAAACCATTATAAAGTATCCAAAGAAAGGTTATTAAAATTAATTATGGCAATTATCCAACAGATCAACTTTTCGCCGACACAAAACTATTCGATATTAGACAAATATACACTTATAATTTCCTTACATTTCAATACAAAAACAAAAGTGGGAGTCAATACGTCTTGCATAAATATGATACAGAAATCAAAATAAATAGACAGTATAAAATAGAAAAAATGAATAAAACAATTGGACAAAATTATTTTTAATATTTAGCCCCAAAATTATACAATATGCTTCCAGCAAATATTAAAATCATTACAAATTATTACAAGTAGAAAAAATATGTAAAACAGTGGATATCAGCACAAAATCGAAACTTTATTATACGAGTATGATATAAACATATTAACTTCCTTAAATGTTCATTATTATGTCATGTGTATGTCTACATGTGCATGTATAAATTAATAATTAAGATATTACTTTTTTATTTTTTAAACTTTCAGTTATTTATAATGAAAAATATTATTGTAAACATTTACCTTTTTTTTCCTATTTCTTTTTCTTTTGTTTAACATGTATATGAATAAGGCAATTAATTAATTATTGTTCCGGTATAAAGTATGAATGTAAATAACTTGCCGCTCGCACTCAAATTTTGTTATAAATCTTTCAGCTTACTGCATTATTTATATAAATTGTATATAATCAATTTAAGTTAATAAATTGTTATTATTAATTATTAATTATTATTTAAATTAGGTTTTCCTTGTGAAGGTATAGGTATATATTTTCTAAAAATTTAAGTATAAACGTGAACAATAAACAGAAATTTTTAGAAACTATATACCTTCATAAATTCCATGCTGATCAGCATGGTCATGCTACATGAACTTGCTCAGAGATTCTTTCTATTTAGGGGAAAAAGAAATTTATTTACTACTGTTGTAAATACTTGGCATATTACTTAGCAGAGTACAAAATTCCAATAATATTTTTTAATAACTATGATAACGATGATCTAGTACAGTAGATCTTATACAAGAAGGTGAATCTTGTAAAAAGGTGCATCAAAACAAAAACAGAAAAAGTAAGTACCTACGTGGAAGAAGGTTAATAACTGGTAGCAGGATTCAGTCAAAATCATAAAATTCCCTGCTATACTGAAATCAACCTGCCTGAGGTTTCTCTACGCATGTGTCCCTTTCAGTCCTCCAATACAATCTTCCCCATAATTCTTTCAGTTTTACCACCCCGTCCACCATAATTTAACTGGTCGGATGTAAGATACGTGGGCCTATCGATCCGTCGGCGTCGCGGCGTGTAATGCGAATCCGCCATTTGCTTTGTTTACGGTGTCTCGTGGTGCGTTTCGAAGTGAGAATTTAGATTTTTTTGTGAGAAAATGGACCTCATCGGATATTTGAGTGATTTTTACTAAATTTGGATTAATTAGTGAGTGGATATTTGTTTTACCTCGCCGACGTACTGGGTTTATATCTAGGTAAGTGTCATGTGAGAGTTAGGTTATGATGCACCGGCTTTTGATTTCGTGGATAATTCAAGGGAAAGTTTTACGATCGTTATAGTCTATAGTGGGGATTACTATACGAGTGAGAATTAATTTGGGGCAATCACTATTTTTATAACTTTTTTTACGAGCTGCGTATAAAAATGTAAATAAACATTATAAACGTGTAATAAAACAATTTAATATTCCATAACTTTTCATGTAGTGAATGAATTGCATGTATAAAGCATCTATCATTTAATTTAACATTAAAACTCTTATAAACTGTGTAATTTTGTCGGAATTAATTATTTTTAAAATGGTGATTAATTTCAGTACCATAAATACTTATAATCCGCCTTCTCCGTAGGCAGTTTACATTCCATCAGATAAACTCTTATTTTTCGTGGTAATTAAAGCGACTGTAGAGAATTTGAGGATTTCTATTTTTTTTTATTTAGAGAAATTCAGGAGCATATTCCCTTCGTGAAAGCAAAATAAAAATTTTTCGACTTGTTTAAAGCTTTTGATACCGTAGATAAGACTATCCTTTCAACTAAATTGTCTAAGCTTGGCATAGACTATCATCTACTACGGTGGGTATGTTCCTATATAGATAATAGGAATATCAAGGTCAAATATAATAATGTTTGTTGTGTGAAATATAAAGTTAATTTGGGAGTCCCATAAGGTACTATTTTAGGGCCACTCTTATTCATGATATTTATTAATGATTTATCTAATTTCACCAAAGATGCTTTGATCATTATGTACGCTGATGAAATTAGTTACGCAGTAGTCGCTGATTTTGCTGAAGAAATGGATTGGAAAGTAAAAATTGTATTTGATAATGTCAGTGCCTGGTGTCAACGTAATATCCTTATATTCAACGAAAACAAGACCACATTTTTATTTTTTTGTTTTAGAAGATCTATGGTAGGTTTCCTTTGATAAGCGAACAAAATTTCTAGGTAGGTACATTGAAAACACATTGAAATGGAAATCTCATATTAATCATGAATGCAAAATATCATATAAGGCATATTTTTCCAGACATGAGTTCTACTTTCAATGAAGCAGGACTCGTGGAGGTGTACTATTAGTGTATTCTCACGTGTCTTTTAATATTCTGGTCTGGGGAAGGGGCCATTGACTTTGGCAGAATTTCTTTTATTCAAGAAATAATTATAAGATTAATATTATCATGAATCTAAGAAATACTTGTAAACCAAAGTTTATCGAAAAAAAAAAAAACTTTCCCTTCCTTGCATATACATTAGCAAGTGCCTAATATATACCAAAAATAATATTAATAACTCCTGTAATCGTCGTCGTTCATACGAAACCAGACATAAAAATACGGGCACGTATTTCGGGGGCAGCGTAGCTAAGGAATCGGATCTAAGTTTGGATAGATCAGGAGCAAAACCAACACAAGACTGGAAAGTACAGTACAAAGTACTCAATTGGTGTCTTTTCATGTTTCCATGTGTCGCATTTGGAGCCTCGATGGGTGCAGTTGAAACATTGAGCTCCATGTAAACTGCTCGTTTTCGCTTGGCAAATACAAAAAAATCTATCTAATAAGATCTACTCGTATCCCGTCCTAGATCCACTGGCTTAGCTACGATGTGCTGACAAGGAGCAATAACTCAGAAACACATGTTCGTAGCTGCATAGTTAGTACATGGTATTAGTCCTTGCTTTGTTTTATTTTTGAGCAGCACAAGCCTTTTCTTTATCCTAAAATTAAGGCCTCTTCAATATGTTTAAATGGAAAAAAATATGTTTATAGTTAGTTACCTAGTTGAAAATGTCCAAATAAGATAAAATTAGTTTAAAACAAAGTGAAAATTAGACAAGTAAATAATTTAAATAATAATTTATTGAGTCTACCTTTATTCGATGAATATCCATGTTAACATTGAATGAAATAGAATTTAACGGTTTAATTATTTTCACAATTTTTTTTACAAACTATATAAAAAATGTGACAATTGTTTTTCCAACACAGTGGTTCTCGGATGTGAGTACAAGACTGGCATTACAATACAATGCTAAAACGGGTATAAATATAGGCCAATAAAGTTATAAAAATAATTTTGAATAAATTATTAAATGTTTGCAGCAAAAAATACACAAACATGTCGCACTGTGAATACAAGATATAACTCATAATTTGGGGATTTTGAGTTATTGGTAGCAATAGATTCCAATAATATCCTACTTTCTTATACAAGACCAACTCAAATCACTATATTGTGCTTTCAAATCTATAAAAACGTTCGTCTTCAATTAACAGTATTTCCAGCAAATATAACCACTTTTTATCGATTTTTAACGATAATGCTTGTCCAGAAAATGTTGCACATTTGAACTCAAAAACATTTAATAAAAACACTACTTTTTAGTTCAATCTAGTGATGAATCTACTATAATAAATGCAATAAATGGTCTCAAATCGAATGCACGTGGTATTGATGGTATCAATCTAAATATGCTATTACTATGTGCTCCTGTCATTATGAAACATTTGTTGCATATAATAAACTGCTGTTTAGAGATGGGTTATTTTCTCAGTGCATGAAAGACTGCTTTAATTTTTCCTTTGCCGAAGGTCCCAAATCCTGTGTCTGTAAATGAACTGAGGCCCATAAGTCTTCTCCCAATATTATCAAAGATTCTAGAAAAAATTGTCTATGTACAAATAAATGAATATTTTTCAAAAAATAACGTTATTCCAAAACACCAATCAGGTTTTAGAAAGGCTCATAGTACAACAACTGCATTACTAAACCTTCATGATACTATTATCACAAATCTAGACAAAAATCTTGCGACAGTACTCATTATGTTAGATTTTTCCAAAGCATTTGACACCATCAGTCATGAACTCATATATGCTAAACTGAAGTATTATGGTTTTGACCCCATTGCACTGTTATTTTTTGAAAACTATTTAAAATCACGATCTCAGCTAGTGCGAATTGGAAGCACTGAATCCTCTGTTGGAAATATGTCATCGGGAGTTCCACAAGGGTCAATTTTATGTCCCCTGCTTTTCATTGTATACACGGCTGACATGTATAATAAAATAAAACATATGTCTATGCAGACTTATGCGGATGATACCCAACTGTTGTTTTACTTTAATAGCGACAATTGTCACCAAGCAGCTCTTAGTATTAATCAAGACCTTAGTTATATTGAAAGGTATGCTTCTGAAAATAACTTAAAGCTCAACGCGTCGAAATCCTCCGCTATGCTTTTTACTTCTACATCTAAATATATTCAGCTAAAGTCTAGCATTACTTTAAGAATAAGTGATGATCTAATTAGTTGATGCAATTCTACAATAAATTTAGGACTTTTGTCTGATATTAATCTTCGTTTTACTAAACATGTAAGTAATTTGATACAAAAAACTTATCTACGCTTAAGACTTATATGCAAATAAAAATATTTTGAATTTCAAATTAAAGAAAAAACTTTGTGAGAGCCTTGTATTTTTCATTTTTTATTATTGCTATATTGTTTACTATCCTTGTCTTGATATAGTCAATAAGAAACGTATTCAAAAGGTACAAAACACTTGCTGTCGATATGTTTTTGATCTTAGAAAATTTGATCATATCTCTAATAAAATTAATGAGATACAATGGTTAAATATGGACAATTTATTTAAGTATTTTATTTTGGTTTTTGTTCACAATTTATACACAACTTCAACACCCCTTTACCTTAAAGAAAAACTGATTCCAAGAAGTACTATTCATAATGTTAATGTTCGTGGCAGACACATTAACTATGCCTCTGCATAGCACTTCCATGTTTCAGAGATCATTTTCGTACAACGAAATTTATTTATACAATAAACTAAACCTAGATTTTAAAAAGTATACCGTTCCTAATTTTATGGAGATTTCGGTCAGGTATAACTAACAGTTGCGTTAAAACAGACAACCAAATAACATGTAACAAAATTTAAAACAAATTCCTAATAATTAATAGTTTCTCTGATGATGGTGTAATAAACCGAAACGTTAGAAAAAAAATTAAATTAGTTATATCTGACCGAAATCCCCACAAAAAAAAACTATCAATATTAATTGATATTAACGGTCAAGAAAAGAAAGAAAATATTATATATATATATATATATATATATATATATATATATATATATATATATATATATATATATATATATATATATATATATATATATATATATATATATATATATATATATATATATATATATATATATATATATATATATATATATATATATATATATATATATATATATATAAATATATTTTTTTTTTTTTTTTTTTTTATATACATATATGTTTCTAATTTTTAAAAAGAAACTCAAAGAATATCTTTTAGATCAGCAGTTACTTGGCAACTCATTTTAATTCTTGATATTTTTTTCTCTTTTTTTTTTCGTTCTCTTCTGTTTGCATAATTTTTGGGATAATTTACTCATTACTTTTTTTTTCATCTTTTCAATTTAATGTAACTATTATTTATATTTATATTTTTTTATGTAATTGTTTACATTGAGTTAAGTGTAAGAATAGCCCTAGAGCTAAACTTCGTCCAGGGAGTAAATTAATTAATGTAAAATTATTAATTTAATAAAGACGTTATTTTATTGTTATTATTATTATTATAATCTTTATACTAACATATCTCTAAACAGGTTGTTAAACAAAAAGTATTGCTTTTTATTCTGAACAAGAAAGTGACATATTCTAAATTATGCTTTTGCTGTAATGAGTATACTTTAAAAATATTGTTAATGCAAGACGAGCATGTTTGTAGAAAAAAGTTGTACTCTATCTTTGCAAAATTAAAGCAATTTAAGAAATGTGTCACTGTATTATGAAGCATTGAGAGGCATTTTCAGCAAAACAGAAAACCGAAAGAGAAAAACCAGCAGCTGGACAAAATAAAATTGAAAATCACTAATTTTTTATAATTTTAAAAGTTCGTTTTGTAATATGAACTACGATTTTCGTTATTTATATCTAAAATGTGTTATCTTACTATTATCTGCTTGCAGCGTTTTGTGACTTTTTGTTAATATTTTGAATAGAATAAATTCCAAAAAAAAAATTGTAGGTACCTATCTAGTCTAGTACTAGTACTAGAGAAATTATGTGTAGTGTTAATCCACAAAAACTTCAACGAATATTGGTAAAACGGTCCATTGCGGAAACATGTCTTCTGCTATTGGTAGAGGGGATCACATCGTAATACATCCAAGATTTCCTTCTTAAAATATTTAGTCGCATTATTTGTGAGATGTTAAATTCATTACTATGAAATATTATCATTAAATAATTTTATAAATATCGCGAATCTCTCACAACATAACCACACTGTTAATGCACATGACAGAATACTGAATTTAGTGTTACATAATGAACCATGTTTAGTTCAAACATCCCCTAATCCATAATCGAGCATGAACACCATCCTGTCTTAAATATGAATCTAAACATTAATCCTAAGATTAAAAATTAATACTTATAATCTCCGTAAAGCGAATTTTCAGCTGCTATATGAAAATCTTTTTCATAAAGACTTTTATTTTCTTGAATCGTATAAACCGTATGGAAGATGCCTATTTAAGTTATTATGAGCTACTTAACCCAATTTTTTTATGCTTGCGTACCGAAATTTAGATCAAATAAATCTAAGAAATATGAAATACCCCCGTGGTTCTCCTATAATATCATTAAAGATATCAAAACTTGATGAATTTTAAAAAAGTGATGACATAATATATCATAATGAACTTAAACAGCTAAAAAGAAAAATCAAATTGGATATAAATAAAGTCTATAGAAATTATTTCGGAGCAACAGAAAATACTATAGAGATGAATCATCGAAGTTTTGGACATTCTTAAATAGTAAAAAAAACATCAAACATTTCTAATGTTATGATTGTTATGAAATATAATGACTTCGAAACCAACGAGCTTAAAGAAATTTTAAATGCATTTGCTGATTACTTTAGAAAATCATATGCACCTCGCTGTCATCCACTGGGAAATGAGTCCAGCTCCAACAATAACCCGGAAATCAGGTATCGTGATTCGCGGAGATTGACATCCTTATGGCTTTGAAGAAGGTAAAAAACAAAACGAAGAGACTTTGCTAGTATTTTTGCATTACCGTTAATGATAATTTTTAACTTGATTTTAAAATAGTGGCATTATCCTGTTTTGTGAAAATACTCGAAAGTTCTTGAAATTCTTTTATTTATTTATTTATAGTAACAATAGTAAACAAATTTAAATTCTCCAACACGGTTTTATAAAGGGGCATTCCTCAACGACAATCTTAGTCTGCGTTACGAAATACTTGTCTAAATCCTTAGATGACAAATCACAAGCAGATGTAATTTACGAGTATATCGAATTTCCCAAAGCATTCGACAGGCTTGACAATAAAATGTTGCTTAGTAAAATTTATAATGGTAGGTAGACTTTCTGATAATTTGATATTTCTGGTTCGATCCTTTCTGTCGTTGCATTTAATTGTTTCAGATCTGTCGAATATATTGCTACCTCTGGAATCTCGCAAAGAATTCTCCTTGGCCCGTCATTTCTTGTTGTATTTGTTAATAATATTGTAGATGATTTAGATAAAGTCAAATATTTAATTTAACAAATTATAAACACTTTTTATTACTTGTCTAATTTTCACTTTATTTGTTATTTTACAACTAGTTTCATCCTATTCGGACATTTTTTTTCCAAATATTTAATGTATGCTGACGACCTATATTTTTCTGCAGGATCGATGGTATAAAGGATTATATTCATTTATAAGGTAGATCTTAGTGTATATCGCTACTTTTTCGGTATAAGCTCATTAATAATAATACGGATGCACAAGCATTAGTATCTAAATTAGATGTTTATATCCCCAGAACAACTTCAAGTTACAATAATGTACTTTACCTTGCTACACCTCACACAAATGTACTAAAATTCTCCTCCATTCATATAATTTGCGAAAATCATAACACCATCTATACTGATATTGACATATTTAATTTCACCTTTGGTGATTTCAAAACCTGTTATGAAAGAGGCTAAACCCTCTCCTTTGTTTTTCTTTGTTCTATTATCTATTAAACATGTGCTTTATTTCTTATTGTTACATGTTTATTTTAAATTAGGGTTTATGTATATTTTGCAGAACAGATATTGTGACGGGACGTCCGGGGTAAGATGCTACGAAACGCAGAGCCGGATTTGACTCTATTGTTCAATCTGTAGGTTTTTATGCTCAGTTTAGATAGCAACAATTTGACAATAGTACAAAAAAGTATTAACTTGAAATAAAAGTATTGAATTTAACGTATTGACTAAACATACAGCAGTTACAGAATTCAAGTTTGCTTAATATAAATTGTTACTACCAAGCAAGAACCTCGAGGAGGTATGAGCATTTCTAGCCAGGAAAGGATAGGTATGGAATATGAGTATAGAATAAAGAAATTATTTAAAAAAGTAACAAGAAAGCTTTAAAAACAGAATAAAAACAAAAAAATATACTCTCAAAAGAGTAACAGAAACAAATATTTTTCTCAATAAATGAACTAAAAATAAATTCTAATAATAAAGTTATTACTATAATAAAAACAGAAAGACATATTTTTGTCAAATTGAAAAAAAATAGTAACTTTAATAAATAATAATATCCTGAAAAGGAATGTTTCTCAAGCACTGAACCACGAAAGCACAAAAACGGAATTAAATAATGCAGTTGATATCACAAAATTCACTTCTTCACTTCACACTACTTCACTTTACCTCACTTCACATTGCTTCTTCCTCTGAATCCTTGTCCTTCTCACCCTCTTCTTCATTGTGATATGAACTACTATCCTCGTTCAAATTTATAATAAACTTATTTCCACAAATCATGGAAATTAGGGTTATTAACTCGTCGCTTCAAAAGAATATTGTAAACATTAAGATAAATTTATTTCGCTTGCTTGTTCAAATGCAACCGATTTTTTCTTACTGAAAACACTAATGAACTTTGATTTTCTTTATCTCTGTAATTACTATCTCTTTCATTTTCACGAACACAATAAGATGCAGATGCAGAGGCCTCTCATGGTCGAAATATTTTTACATCAAACACCGTCTTAAATTATTCCCAAAAACACACCAGCAAATAAACAAATATAAAATAATTATATGGCTAAAACACTTTGTTTGCAAGGCCAAAAAGCAGAGATAAAAAAAAATAATTATTACTTATATTACACTATTTCACAATTCACTGCAATATGATCACCTTCTTAAATTATTTTCAAAAACACACCAGCAAATTAACAGATATAAAATAATTATTACTCATATTACGCAAATAAACAGACATAAAATAATTATTACTTATATTACACTATTACACAATTCACTGCAATATGATAACTGATAATCTTCTTAAATTATTGTCAAAAACACACCAGCAAATAAACAGATATAAAATAATTATTACTTATTACACACACACTATTACACAACTCACTTCAACACGAAAACCTTCTTAAAATATTTTCAAAAACACGCCAGCAAATAAACAGATATTAAATAATTATTATTTATCTTATAATATTATACTTACAATATATCAGCACTGCTAGAATGATTCGGTAACAAAGTGAAACTCCGCCTCGGTCGCGTGCCAGCAAAAATAGCAATTATCGTTCTCGCTATAATGTAAGCGGTGTATAAGACGGAGGATGTCATATGTCCTGCCCAAATATCGCGTCTAGCTCCGCACGTCCCGTCATAATATAGGTTTCGCTGACTATAGTACGAATATTATTTATATACATGTGTTCTTAATTCTAAGTTACTTACTTTCTACCTGTAATCTAATTTCTTTTATATTTACTATTTCAATGCGTATTTATCACCTCTGTCAGAACCACCTGTCCTATAGTGGTACCTAGTACCTGTTGGGTAGTGTAAGAAATAAATAAATATATAAATAGGTACCTGAAATTTGGTGGATTTTGAGATTTTTTCTAGCCCGGGAATAATGTATGTCAAATCTTAACTGTCTAGATATGTTAAAAATTAAATGTCTCCTATTTAATTTTTTTTTGTTTAATTAAAAGTGTAGAATAAACTTGACCCACATATTTTTTTTGTTTATATGGTAATATCCGTAGATATATTGCCACAGAGAATGGCACAGACACCATTTATGTAATATTTGTATTCTACAAGTTCCAAATTCGCATACCTTCCTCCAAGTAGACGTGTTTTGGCTCCTCTCGCTTGAGAGATCTGTTTTATTTATTATATTTTACAAAATTCATTCTAGTTTTATGGTTGATTGATATTTTACTCTTATACTGATAAACAAATTCACACTAAAACTTGGTAGATATATTTTTCACATAAATAATGCTGCAGAGAACACACCAACTTCTTTAGTGCTTCATATTTTATAATGCAAATTTTATTCCATGCTTACATGCTATATCATAGTCCCAACTTCAGCAGTCATAAAGTAGGTATGCAAAAGTTCGTGGGGCAATGCGGGATCGTAAAAAATCTAATATGGGCATGTACGGTTTTAAAACTTAGACAATAACTACAAAGAAGATATTTCTAAGTATATTTTCACGTAAACTACAAGCCTTCAGTTATAATTTTATAGCTAGAAGGACATGGTTATCCAGAAAGTTTTTTTGTTAAAAAATTATGCACCTAATGAAATTCTAACTCTAAACGAACAAAAATAAGCAATTAGGCCCTGCTTAAATAAAAAGCAATTTTTGGTTTATTTTAGAAACACAAAGTTACTAGATAATAATTTTAAGTCTATCAGTATCTACCAGAAAGAAATTTTCAGTGTCTTGAAAATGTATTACTTACTGACCAAGCGTTTGATCACGAAATAAATTAATGGAAGTACACATGAGAAAGGCCGCGAAAATGGGAACATGCGAAAATCTTCGCTGGAGGATGTTCAAAGACTTTTAAAAACTCTAATGTGGGAAACCAGAGGAACAAAAGAAAATTCGTGTAGATATATGCCTGTGACCGAAACAGAGTAAGTCATGTATTAAAGATAGAAACATCTGATGGTGAATAAAAAGGTAAGGAAACTAGCGTGATTGGTATGTATATTGCTCTTGTTAATATTATGTTGTTTGCCAAAATTTTTATATTTTAATCTTCTTGTTTAGAAACAGTTTTAAGGTCAAACACAAAATAAGAACTCTTTTATTTGTAAGTTCAATATACAGTGAGTCCATAAAGTAAAGCATAAATTCATTATTAGGTAAATAAACAATATTATTGAAAATTCTCGAAACACGTCGAATTTTGATTTTAATTTACTGTTTTTTCAAATAATAATTTAGTATACAGGGTGACCTACCTTCGAGTAATAACGTCATCACCGTTTTTTTTTTAAATAGAACATCCCACTTTTTTCCCAATTTCCGGATGTCCCTTGCTGAGCTGATTCCAGAAATGTATCACAAGTTGCTTCAAATTGGTACAGGGTGGGCAACAATACAAAAGGCGTTTATAAAAATTTAATTAGAAAGTTATACGTTACTGTATTTTTACAAAAGACAATCTACAATTAATGTTCAAATTGTTCTTCATTGACCGCTAGACAATGACCTAACCGGGCAATACATTCGTCTCTGACATTTCTTGCCTGATTCAGTCTTTTTAGCTCACGGATATTGCCAGATCTGTTGGTCAAGACTTTAGATTTTAAATAACCCTATAAAAGAAGTCTAGTGGACTAAAATCAAGTGATCTAGCGGGCCATTCCACTGTTCCCCTTCTTCCTATCCACCGATTTGGGAAAGTTCTGTGTAAAAACTCGCGAACAGCTGCAGCGAAATGTGGCGGTGCGCCATCCTGTTAAAACCAGATTCTGCTGTCTAAAGTATTGGCTATTTGAATATCAGGAAAAAGCCGAGTCAAATCAGGAATTAATGTATTTTGTAAGAAATTTAGACACAATGCTCCTATCAAATTTTCCCCAAAAAAATATGGACCAACAATTGTATTTCTCACATTACCAGCCCACACATTGACCTTTTGTGGTCGTTGAGTATGGTATTCTTGCATCCAGTGTGGATTTTGCTGAGACTAATAACGGGTGTTTTGCCGATTAACATGCCCGTTCAAGTAAAACGTTGCCTCGTCGGAAAATAAAACGTTAGCAATGAAACTGTTTTTTCGATTATTTTGGTCCATCATATACTCGCAGAATTCATTTCTTCGGCCAAAGTCGTCTTCAGCCAATTCATGGATGAGACGTACTTTATAAGGATGGTATTTTACCTTTTTAAAAAATGTTCGACACTGAAGACTTTCCAATATTCAAATCCCTAGATACTCCCCGCACTGTACAATGTGGATTTTCTACTGCCGACAAAATTACGTCTTGTTGAATATTTTCATTAACTTTAGGTCTACCTTGCTTTGGTGCATCCCACACATGGCCTAATTCTCTGTATTTTCGCTCTATTCTGCTTACCGCAGACTGTGAAATAGGTTCACGATCTAGGTGCATTTCATGGAATAATCTGCATACCTCTTGTTGAGTCCGCATCCTATCGCCAACACTAATCATCATTAAAATTTCAATCCTCTCCGTTTCAGGTAAGGCATATTCAAAAAACAGTTTTAATATGATAAATTAGATTTAGATTTCACGTAAATGTACATACTTTGAAGCGTTAACAATACAGAAGTGAACTTTTTATGAGAGTTCTTAACGTCAATTAAAAAAACAAATGGTAAAAATTACCTACAAACAATAAAAATAGTACGGTATAGTCGAGGGGCAAAGATTACTAATAAACGTGGTTGTGGTGTTTTTTAATAGTTTATCAGAGTAGTTGTATCACAATACGTCAATTTCATTTAATTTTTTAGTAAGTTTATTCATTTGTAAATAACTTATAATTTTGGTATTGTTGCCCACTCTGTACCAATCTGAAGCAACTTGTGATACATTTTTGGAATCAGCTCAGCAAGAAACATCCGGAAATTGGGAAAAAAGTGGGGTGTTCCATTTAAAAAAACCGATGATGACGTCATTACTCGAAGGTAGGACACCCTGTATATTAAATTATTATTTGAAAAAACAGTAAATTAAAATCAAAAATCGACGTGTTTCTGAAATTTTCAATAATATTGTTTATTTACCTAATAATGATTTTATGCGTTACTCTATGGACGCACTGTATAATGAAAGAGATATCAGACAAATAATTAATTTTTGCCATGATTAGTAAAAGAAATTGTAAAATCATTCACTCAGTGGTGGATCTTGTAATTACTAAATTATGAATTTATGGTTTCTGTCTTATACATACATATATGTAAAGTCGTGAAATGATTTATGTATAATTACGAATCCACCCCTAAAAGTTGATGCTTATGGGACACAATGGCTCTTCTGCAATTTACTACCTGTAACATATTACAAAGATTATGTAATAATAATATTTTAACAAAAACAAACCAAGTAAATACCTCCAAAAAACAGAAAAATGAAGCAAATGTTGCTGTCTAACCTCTTCGATTAATCATCATCTGCTAAGGGAGGAAGATATAATAGTAACAAGAGTGAAAGAGTGGGTGGAATGTACAATAATTATATCTAGTTTAACGCATGCCTTCCCATCTCATCGTCGTTAATTCGGGTTTTAGTGAGAGAGTCGGCATATACTTAAATCTGCTTCTGCTTTGTTTGCTTTTGTTATAAATCAACCTTACTTTTTATGAACTGTGTGAGTTTTTGCATAACATTAAAGAGCAGATATTGTCGTTAATTGAAGAAATATATGTCTAAATATGTTGTGCCAGTATTGTCTTCCTTGGAGTATATCATTCAGAATAATGAAGATATCCATTTTTTAAACAAGTTTTCTCAAGTGGCAATACTAAAAAGTATAAAATTGGCCGAATTAAATTAATATCACTAAATCCGAGAACACAATATTTGTAATGTACATTTGAAATTACGATTACTATGCACAATACGATACACAGCTGTGTATCGTTTGAGAATGTAAAGACCGTTTATATGTTCTGTGTTGTATTTAATTAAACCTATGTTTTGTACCAGTTCTCGTTTGTTTAGTTTATTACTGATTATGAACATAAAAAACACAATTTAACTAGTCCTGAGATGCTAATAAATTTATCGAAACGTGGACTGAATTAAAAAAGTAGATTTTCTGTTTTTGATTGAACTATTCCCACCAAGTTGTAATATCATTATAGTTTATATTTATTCTTTTATATCTTGGAAGAAAAACAAGGTAAAAAATGTTCATTGTACTCATTAAAATGTAAAAAATTGTAAAAAATTATTAAAGACACAAACAAATTATTTGAAAACTTTCAACTTGAACTTGATACAAGGTGGTTTAAACTAAACATCGTGACAAAATGGAAAAAATTTAACGAATCTAACACGATAAAATGCTCTGCTCGCACCATTGAATTTGCCATGAAAAAGTGGGCAATTGTCGTGCTTATAAGCTTTGGTAGGTTCACTTCTTATAACCTAGAACCCCAAATATCATCTAATTAGGTTCATATTGTAGGTGTATTCATTTTAGTTTCATTTTTACAGATAGGAAAATGAATCAAACGTCATAAATAAAAAAATTTTCTCGGGAATCGAAAAAACAATTGACTATCTGTTATCTGAAAGATATCAAATATATTAAAATGGATTTCTCTATATATTATGGTGTGCTCAGATCACGAATTTCTTAATATAATCTGGATTTCTGATTCAATACTAAAAAAATGTCCCCTACATGTAAGCTGCCATACTGTGGACAATTTATATTGGCTACATATTAACCAGTTATAGAAGGTTATGAGACCGCGGATATTTAACTCGTGTTTACCACACAGGTTAATCTATTTCCATGATTATTTTTTAATGTTTTTATTTTCCATTCATTTAGCAGTATTTTTGATCATGTGTTTAATTTTTTCCAATTATATTGTTATTAAAATGAAAATAATCTAATTATATTATCCTACTGAAAATATTTTGTAGTGATTTGTTTAGTTTCGTCTTAAATTTTAAAATCCGCTGCCAACTGTTACTTGGAGATCAGAACCTCATCACCGTAATAAAACTCGACGTGTGGTGGGGTTTATAATAAAAGTAAGTTTTGACGTTTCAAAAAGTCACATTTTTTGACGTTTCAAAAAATCTAAATGTCTAAAAAATATTTTTCTTCGACATTGGGACCGATTTTGCTCATCAACAAACACAATCTCTTCCTTGACCTCTAGAATGTATGTACCAAACTTAAAAGCTTTATCTCAAAAACTGTAGCTGCTATCGCGAACCACACAGACACAGGCAGACACACAGACAGAACATTTTTTCTGTCTGAAATTTTGTGTATCGTCATAATTCGTCGAGATTCATCCCGATATGCAATAAAAATGTTGACAATTTTTTTCACGAATATATTTCCTCACTTTGAGGGGTGAGGAAGTAAAAATGAACCACAAACGATTTAGTTCAGCGTCAGTGGAAAACATTATCGTACAAACTAAAGAAAACGCATGTGAAAATACCATGGTAAATAATAATTAAGCCTGGCCAAGCGATGGTAGATTCAGGGTCGGGCGCAATACCAATGCCGTCGCGCGCTTGTTTACGATGACGATGACACGACACACTTCAGTTGTTATCTGTCGGTCGATGCATAAAGTACTAATAAATTATAAATAATGTTGAACGTAAAGAGTAGAAAACGACCGTACGCTGATAAAGTGAATAAATTTATCGGTGAATTTCCGGATTTATTCTATGATGGATGCAAAATAATTTGTAAAGTTTGTGATCAAGACTTAATGTGCTGGAATAAATACGGCTGCAAAATTCATGTCAATAGTAACCGGCATAAAAATAAACAAGACATGGCGTGTCTTCTTTGGAACCTCAGTTTATGTTTGATTTACTGTTAATGCTGATTGCCTGTGATGTTCCTCTGCGCATATTGGATAAACCAGCATTTCGGGAGTTCTGGAATAAATACAATCCCCAGGTGAATTTACCATGTCGCTCATAGTTACGTAGATATGTATCAAGTGTTCGTGAAGACATTGTAAATAGGATTAAACGTGAATTAAAAAATACACGGCTGGGGTTATGTGTTGACGAGACGACAGATTGTAAAAAAATTCTATTTTAAATGTTATAGTACGTGTACTCGACCCTGTTAAAGCAACATTTCCACTTTTACTAGCTAGCAAAAGACTAACTGCGTGTACTGGCGAAACAATTACGCGGGTGGTGTTGGAGACTTTCGAAAAATTTGAACTGTCAACAAGTCAAGTGTTGATGTTTGTGACCGACGGTGCTGCGACAATGCGTTTGGTGGGTCGTTTTCTTCAAAGAGACGATTGTAGGTTTTTACATGTTACGTGTAAAGTGCATGCATTTCATCTTGTAGCAGAAATGATTCGAAAATGTTTTCCAGAGGTAGATGCATTAATAGCAAATACAAAACAGTATTTCTCAAATCTCCTAAACGGCTTCGTCGAGCATTTCACACACTGTTTCCTGGTATTCCGGAACCACCAGAGCCGATTCTTACACGTTGGAGAACGTGGTTGAAGGCAGCTTTTTATTATGCTGAATATTTTCAACAAATAAAAGCTGTGATACTACAGTTCATCCCTAACGAGGCTGCAGCTATTAAGGAAAGCCAGACAAGCTTTCAAGATGTTTCCCTTGAAACAGATTTAAAAACTATTTATGACAATTATAGAGGACTCACGACGCAATAAAAAAATTGCAAAATACTTTGTTGTCGTTAGTGGAATCGCTGCAAATAGTGGACGACATAAATACACAGCTACAGACTATAAATGACGCAAAAAAATAAGCTCGTTATTGAAAAATTCGAGAGTGTATTACGGAAAGATCCTGATTTTACCAAATTAAGACAAATTTGTGATGGTGCATCTACAGCTGCTTTAAGTGAGTTCACAGAGTGTTTTACTTATGCCTGTATTACTTCCGTAGATGTCGAACGGTCTTTTCAAAATACAAACATATTTTTTCACCACAGCGAACATCGCTTACTGAGACAACTGTAGAAACATATCTGATGCTACACAGTTATTATAGAAGTGCTCCAGTTTGTGATAATGACAACCAAGCTACTTCATAAATCTGCTTAAGGAGGTGAGTCTTGTACATATTTTTATAAAGTGTACCAGTATTAATAAAATTTATTTCAATTTATTTTATTTATTTATTTATTTATTATTAGTTATCACTTAGATATACAATGTACATGTGTGAACGTCATTTAACAGTTTAATAATAATGTGTGGCACTAAGTTTAAAAAATTTAAGGAAATACATAAAAAAGAATTTAAAGAGAACGAAATAGTACAAACACATATATCACAATATATAAAATATTTTTTTTTATTATTGTACCTATTCAAGTATTATGACATGATACATACCCAGTACGTCTCTGTAGGATTAATGACCTTGGCCAGGCTTAGTAATAATTCGATACTGAAACATTTGCCAATCATTTTGTGATGAAAGGGGTTACAAACTAAAAGAAAATATACCAGTCACGGACGAAACATTTACAATAATTCTATTTTCATATTCAAAATTTTAACACAGTTTAATTTTGATGCACTATAAATTTACTTTATTTAGTTTAGATTAAGACAATTGTTGAAAAAAAATGTTAAAAAGTTATATTTTGTCTTTCTTTCACATTTTTGGGACATACTACCACATGAATAATTCTTTGTTATCTAAAAAATATAGTTAGTTACCCAGTATGTTAGTGGAAAAATAAACATCAGCGCTTGTGACTTTACGTCAAAAGATTAGTCAGAGGGTGTTGTTTGACAACTAATATACAACACAAAAATAATAATATAATTCCCTAATGTGTCGGAAAACGAATCTGGTTCCTTTTTTCCAAAGTTATTTATTTGTGTAAGGTTAGGTGAGCATAAAAGTTATATTAGAAAGGGTGAAATTAAAAAATCGAAAATGTGCGAACATGCTTGGGAAAATGGACATAGAATAAACTGGGATTTGAAAAAAAATTTAATGAAAGAAGCGGAGAGCAAAAAAAGAAAAATTAAGAAATAGGCAATAATATTATTAAATGAAGAAAAATGTTTATCCCATTGCTCTGTAATTAACAATCAAAGAAAAAAAATATAGCACTGATGAAATCGGTCTTGATGTTATAAGAAATCTATTCCATATACTAGGCTTTCCTTTTTTTAAATCTGATTAATTTAAGTTTAGAAAAGGGTGTTATGCCTGAATGTTATAAAAAATCTGTAGTGGTACCAATACCAAAATTACCTAATACAAATTTAGCTGAGCAGTTGAGGCCAGTAAATATATTTTGCGAAAAAAATTTTGGAATTAGTAGTTTACAATCAAGTAATTAGTTACATAAACTCAAATAACATCCTATGTACATACCAATCGGGTTTTCGTGGCAAACATTCGTGTGAAACGGCATTACAATTGGTGATTTCTGAGTGGAAAGAGTCGTTGGACAAAGCAGGGGTTGGAATTTGCGCTGTTTTCGTAGATCTTAAGCGAGCTTTTGAAACAATCGACCGTAAAATACTACTATTAAAGCTAAAATGGTACGGATTTGATCACACCGTCTTAAGTTGGATTGAAAGTTATATAACTAATAGGTATCAAATAACAAAAATGAATGAGAATTTATCTAAGCAAATACTAAATAACTTTGGAGTCCCTCAAGGCAGTGTCCTTGGCCTCTTATTATTTAATCCCTATATAAATGACCTTGGGAATGTGTTGAGGAAATGTAAAATCCATCTATTTGCTGACGACACCCTTATCTATTATGAAAATACTAATTTTGAAGCTACTCAAGTTTCAAACTTGATATTCTAAAACAAGATAAATAGCTGAAAAAGGAAACAGATTCGTTTTCCGAAACGTTAAAGAATTATATTATTATTTTTGTGTCTCATATTAGTTGTCCTCTGACTAATCTTTTGACGTAAAGTCACAAGCGCAGAGGTTTATTTTTCCAGTAACACAGTGGGTAACTAACTATATTTTTTAAATAACGAAGAATTATTCAAATGGTAGTAAGTCCCAAAAGAGAGAAAGGAAAACTTAGAGAATGCCACAAATAACGTTTAGACAACAATATTTTGTATTTAAACATAAAAAAATTATCATTCGAATACCATTCGAGAGTGAGAATAAATTAGAAAATAATTCTCCGGTTCTTTTCTCAAACTTGTTGCCATTTAGCAATAGACACTTGAGCCCTACGGGCTCTCATGTTTATTGCTAAGCAATTTATTCTCACTCTTTTGTGATATTTCTACTGATTATTGGTAACTAGCAGATGAATTTTGTTATTATCACAGTCGTGTATTACAAATTAGTTAAACACAATTTTGAAGAAAAAAATATTTCCCATTTGAGAAGAGAAAAACAACTCGATTTAAAAATGTTTTATTATAAAAAAATTACAAAACTATCCACCTTTTAAAGAAAACATGTTTGTGTTTGAATACAATACTACCAGACTTACGAATAAACGTTACACCTTTTTTTTTTTTTCTGGTGGAATTTTTGCAACCAGGAACCAAACAGTGCATTTTTAATTAAGCGCACAGAGAAGTTCTACACTTAACAATAACCACAGAATGCCACTCAAAAACTAATGAATACAAAACAAATCTAATAAAACTGACAAATCAGGCAAAAAATACGATAATTAATAAAGTCACAGCATATCACATAAACAAATCGTCCAAAGATGACAATTGACAAATCGAAACCAGTGTGACCAACGTAAATGCACTAATTTTTACCAATAATAATTTGAAATGTAACCAAATTGCTCACAGTATGGCGGCCTCCTATACGGGGACATTTTTTTCAAGATATCAAATGGAGATCCAGATTATATTGAGAAATTCGTGGGACAAATAGACCTTTTTGTAATTAGAATAACATAAGTAATACTTAGCAGTTTTCTATTTATTACAAACAAAATTGCGTTCAATCTATCATATTCAGTAGTGGACCATGACCATAAAATGATTTTATCAAATGGTCGTGTCCCACTTCTGATTATGATATTGTTAGTTTGTTTAATTTCCCTATCTATAAAAACAAAACTGTGCAACTCATTTAAAAGTGCACTCAGATAAAATGAATACACTGTACAAATGCAATTAAATCTAATGCAGCAAATAACAATATATTACGTGTAAAATTTCAGGTTAGTTTGTCAAAAAAAAACACGCGATAAATACTCTAAATTAACTTTGTGCGTGCACTCAACGTACAAGTCATTAAGTTATTAAAAATGTACATAATAACTAATGCGTTGGTTGATAGAAATCGTCCATAAAACATTAAACTGTACTAATTCTTGTATGTCTGTTGCTGACATTAGAAAAATGATCAATGTGACCGTTTATAAGTAATGGACGTAAATATTGATTTTACATTGTTGTTTGTTAGAATACTTTAACATAAAAGGGAAATAATCAGATATATAATTTTTGAGGCACTTTTCTATTTGAACAAAAACCAGTTTATTTTATTACAAGGGTTAACACCCTTCCTGTATTTACTTGAAAGGGAAAAGGGAAATTTATCTTTTAACAGAAATGTTATTTTAATAAGAATTGTTTATACATGTCCCAAACATCTCAAATAACTTTGTAAGCTTTAGATGATAAAACGAATTAACACGAAAAAAATAATAAATAAGAACAAAACAATATACAGGGCGTTTCATACAAAAATGTACATACGTTAATTGCGGGACACCTAGATGGTTTCAAATAACCCCTGGTTAATGGGTCTAACAACCTTTATTACCAAGATACAGGGTGTTTTATTGGTTTTACCTATTTCTTTATCAAGTCACAACATACGAACCACTCTCAGCATATTCGCTTTATAAATTGGGAAAGAATCATACAATATGAATAAATAACTAAAAAGTGAAATTTGTGTCCTTGAAAAATATTCTACAGGTTGAAATTGTCGGAATCAGGACAATAGGTTAAAATAAAATGCTACTTTGCCTACGTTTCGTTTAATATGCCTAAACTTCTTCAGGGCTCAATAGCCAAATAATGATGTAAAAATTCCACAACAATTTTTTTTTAAAAACCACGTCTGTAGGCATAACAATTACAAGACCAATCAATTTGAAAGTCAATAAAATAAACATATATGTAGACATTAGACACACAACATATTAAAATTTAACAATGTTCTTAGCCAGAGACCGAAATCAAAAAAAAAAAATTTTGATTTCGGTCTCTGGCTAAGAACATTGTTAAATTTTAATCTGTTGTGTGTCCAATGTCTACCCATTTTGACAAACGTCTCTATGCGCTTTTGAAATGAGGTTTCTACTGTTCCTAAAATTGCCGGTATGATAGATCTAAAAGCAGTTATTATCCTTTCCTTCATATTTTGTACTGTTGTTGGTGTGTCTTTATAAAAAAATTTCTTTCACGAGAGAGGGTTATAGGAATTAAAGGGGTAGTGGTGTCTGTAAAAAGTTGGTTTGCGGTAAAATTTATAGAAAAATGATGTTTTGTGTCTTTTTATAGTTAAGTCGAGAAAATTTATTGATTTATTATTGGTCTCTGTTTCTAATATAAAGGTTATATTATTGTTGATAAAATCTAGGAGTATTTTTAATTATCTGTCTGTCCCTTTAAAATATTAGGATGTCATCAACGTACCTGTACCAAAAGATAATACGTTTTTTTGATATTGGAGAATCCAATATAGTTTTTTCAAGATTATCCATGAATATATCGGATAAAAAGAGGCTAAGTGGCGAACCCATAGAGAGCCCTGTTTTTTGTATAAAGATCTCCTCATTAAATTGGAAACAATTTTGATCTAAACACAACTTAAATGTTTGCAGTATTTCGTTTTTTAATTCTGGGGTAATTATACGTTTTTCTAACATATTTGAAATTAAAGGAAGACATTCGAAAGGGGGGATATTAGAAAACATATTCGAAACATCAAACGATACTAATTTTATAAAGTTGAGATCAATATTTAGGCTGATTAATTTTACTGTTAAGTCTAAGGAGTTATTAATTGTATTTTTGGGTTTAAATTTTGTAATACATAGATTTAAACTCATTATCAAGTAATTCAGATAACTTACGTGTTGGTGCATTTGTGTAGGAAACTACTGGCCTAATGGGTTTATTTTCTTTTGTGTAATTTAACTAAGCCATACAACTTTGGGTCTTCACAGTTCATATGTGTAAGTCTTATTTTTTCAAATTCAGTATATGGCACAAATATTCAAAACCTTTTATTAAGGACTTCGTTTCTTTTGCAAATTCATGAGATCTTGGGTTAATTTTTGTAAATTTTGTTCATCTGGGAATTTCCCAATGTCATTGATATATTCTGTTACCTGGAGAATAACTGTAGTTTTGCCTTTATCTGCTTTTGTTAAAATGAATTTATTGTGATGTATTTTTTCTTGAATACCTTTTGTTGTGGCTGTATGTGAGGTGCTAGTCGTTGTGTGGTCTTGTTTATTTTCTATGATATTTGATGTTTTATGCTTTGGGATTTCATAATATTTTTATTGTTTTTGTTATAGCTAGTTCTGCATGTAAACCTAGTATTTCTTTTTGATTTTGTATGTTTTTTGATTGCGGTGTGAACTTATATTTAAGTTTCTCTTCACTACTAGTGAAATTTGTATCGGACAGGTTGACGAATCTTGGATAAAATTTAATATTTTTATTGAATTGGTTTTTTGCTGCTTTTTCTTGAATTTTTGGTTAATTGTTAATCATTTCAATTGTGTTTGATATTTTCTATAGATAATTTCACTTACTTGGTTTCTTATTTTATCTTTAAAAACGTCAAATTCTATTGGATGTAATTTATATGTAATTTGAGAATGTAGCACTAACACATGTTGTCTGATGTTTTGATTTTTACTATACAAATATTTAATTTTTTCTTTCATGTTCACAAATTTTGGAGTTATGTTCTGTTTGAGGTACTGTAGGTTAAACCATATATTTTGAGACGCCACACGTAGTTTTCCACAAAACACCATATACTGCAAATGATGCATGATTCGCTAACCAAGTTGGCATCATCTGGAATGATTAAAACTAACTTTATGCTAACAATTTATCCTATATATACCTAAACTATTGTCACTCTCACTAATCAATAGACCAGGCTATATGGAATTGGGTCTCTTTCACTATTCATATTATTCTTATACTTTGTAATTTTCAAATGTATCCAGCTGTCTAGTATTTGTTACGTTCCTAATTAATCTGACTCAACCTTAGATATATATAAAATAGGTATTTATAAGTTATAAATATAACCAACCACAAATACATTTATTTTTGGAGAATTTACTAGTAATAGCCACACATACATTTCAAATTGTGGCGAAGGCGCCAGTGAATCGAAATTAATTCAAGATGGTACTTTTTCCAATATTCGTAACCAAAAATTTTACACACGTATGGTGAAGCATATAATTAGCCACATAAACAACACTAGATCATTTGTTAGCTGAAATTAAAGAATTTATAAATATTTATTAATTATGTTGAGTGTTATAACAGACAAGTCTTTTGTTTCGTCTGGTTTTTAACAAACATGAAATTTTCAGAGATTTTTCCAAAATTATCATTTCTGATATGAGAAAACTAATTGACAGCACCAAATAAGAATATAGGGCTATACGTTTATCACTAAGGGATTAAATATTTCATAAACACGGGAAGGAAACCACCACATGCAAAGAGGGCCTTCTTTAAAGGAAAATGTCCAGAAATTATAAATTTATGGTAAAAATTAAAAGAAAATTGAGCAAAAGAAAGTTACAAGGTAAAACACCCTTTCCCCCTAAAAAGGGACGCCCATGATTTTAATAAACAAAGATAAACTAACGCATCTTATTCTGTATGACGAATTAAGTGGTTACCAACATTTTTGTCTATTTATCTTTTACCGTTCTTCAAATAACAGAAAAAAAACAAATATCATCTGAACTCCTTTAAGAGTTTTATGTCTCATATTTATGAAAACATTTCGGCTTATTTAGATGAGCACTGTAGAAGTTTGGAACCATATTTTATAAATACCCTGTATATTAGAAAAGAACAAAAAACATTCAATGTTAGCTGTATTTATTTTAGTCCTTATTGATGTAATCTATAAGGATCATATTCGAACATGGAGAAATATAATCGTTTTGTTAGAACTTCATGTATTACAGGTTGCATATATTGTGACGTCACAAATAATGATTTAAAATTTAAAAATTTAAAAAACGATAACCGCATTTTAAAAACCGCTGCTAATTACTTGGGGATCAAAATTTCCTCACCATAGTAAAACTCGACGTGTGGTTGAGTTTATAATAAAAAAGTAATTTTTGACGTTTCAAAAAAAGTCATGTTTTTTGACGTTTCAAAAAAGTCATGTTTTTTGACGTTTCAAAAAAGTCACATTTTGACGTTTCAAAAAAGTCACATTGGTGGAATGTCACTAACATTTTTTTTAGATATTGGGACCGATTTTGCTCATTAACGAACTCAATCTCTTCCTTGACCTCTAGAATGTGTGCACCAAATTTGAAAGCTTTATCTCAAAACCTGTAGCTGCTATCGCGAACCAGACAGACACACAGACAGAAATTTTTTTCTGTCTGAAATTTTGTGTATCGGCATAATTTGTCGAGATTCGTTCAGAAATGCAATAAAAATTTTCAAAATTTTTTTCACGAATAGAACTTCCTCACTTTGAGGAGTGAGGAAGTAAAATGTTATAAACAGTATTTATTAATATAATATAGAAATACCACCCCTCATTTAGTTTAATGTTTTGTAATATTATATTAATAAATTTGACACTTGTACAGTTGATATACAGGGTGAGTTAATAGTGTGTTCTCCTTCGATAACCTTTGAACCGTTAGTGACACAACAATTTATTAAATGCAAAAGATTTTTGGGTCGATAAGATCTATGTTTTAAAATTGTTGTAAAATCTACAGGGTGCTTAAATTTTCTGTTACACATAAAATATGCCTTTTTTTTAAATGGAACACCCTGTATATTTTGTCACTATTTTATTAAATGAAAAGAGTATTATACAGTGATATTTTGTTTTTTTAGTTTGCATGCAACGTTGCCAAGTTATTTAACATTTTCTGGAAATTTAAGGATTTATAAGGGTCCGTTTAATAATTTTTATTTACCTATGAAAACAAGCTGGGTAAGCAAATATTATACTATTCTTAGTTCATACGACACGCTAAGTATTAGCACCTTTTTTTACATTATTCTATTTTACAGGGTGTCCATGACGGCATGTCAATTAATACGAATTTCAAATGGGAAAAACTCTGTTTTAAATGGGAGACCTTGTATTTTTTACGTGGTTGGATTCCTCGTTCAAATTGCTTTCTGTTTTTTTTATAATACTTCCTATACCTAACTGTTGAAATTTTCGAGAAAATGAAATTTTCTCTTTAACCTTGCGATCATAGTAAAAATTAATACAATTTTTCAAGAATGGCTTTGGAAAAAAAATTGTGCTGTCAAACTGATATTTTGTGGTTTACATAATTTTACTTGGTGGTGATTCTTCTGTATTTCCTAGTTGAGTTAATTATTTTTGTTAAATAAATTATGAATTTTTCACACGAAGAGTTGATCGACATGGTTTATGCATTGGAAGAAGGGGAGAGAAATCCGCTATTGGCATCAAGAATTTATATTCAGCGTTATACAGAACGAAGACATCCTCACCATTCTGCATTTGAAAGGTTGAACGAACTGGACATGTAAATTATGAAAAACATGAACGTACAAAACTAGCAACAAATGAAGAAAAAGTGTTTCAAGTTACATTAAGTGTCGTTGAAGATCCGCATAAAAGTACGAGAGAAATTAATAGATAAATTGATATAAGTCAATCCTGTATAACAAGAATATTGAGGACAAAACTTTCATCTTTATCATATTCCACTCCTTCAGGAACTAGAGCCAAATGATTTCTAACGTAGGGTAACATTTTGTGAGTGGACACTCAATAAGATTCACCAACAGCCGCAATTTTTTGATTCCGTGCTATTCACTGATGAGGCCACATTTCATAAAAATGGTTTTGTTAACAGATATAACTAACACTACTATGATACCATGAACCCTCATTTTATGAGATCTGTAGATAATCAACACCGATGGTCACTCAATGTGTGGGCAGGGATAGTAGGTGAATATGTAATTAGACTGCATTTCTTTAATGGTCACTTGACTGGGAATATCTGCCTCGATTTTTTACAAAATGTACTGAGAGGATTGTTAAACGGGTGTCCTCAAAATGTTTTACAGAGACGGTGGTTCCAGGGCGACGGAGTTCCACCCATTATAATACCGCCGTAAGAAACTTTTTAAATGTTACATTTGGTGACAATTGGATAGGTCGAGGAGGACCAGTTCAATGGCCACCAAGGTCACCAGATTTGACAAAATTGGACTTTTTTTTGTGGGGGTACATTAAAGGATTAGTGTACAAAACATCACTAACTACAAGAGAAGACATGCAGCAAAGAATTCGACTGGCTTTCACCCAGGAGGCTCGGGTTCGATTTCCGGTACCGGAACCAAATTAGTGCAACACCCCCCGTCCAATTGTGGGCATAACACAATAAGCTGGGGGTTGTACTTATTGACCGGTAGCTCAGTGAGCAGGTCGTGAATTAGGGCTTCGATTGATTTGAGTTATCACCAAAATCTAGGCTGGGCGCCAGTACCAAATAATTAAAATTTTATTTTAAAAGGTAAAGTTAACGTTAAAACTTGAATTCGGTTCGTAAGGAAGTGGAATAAAAAGATATGATTTTTATAAAAAGTATAATCAGGACTAGTATGTATGTACAATATATACAATATATTCAAATTAATGGTGGTTGGGGACCCAAAAAACAAAAAAAAATGATATGAAATGATGAAAACAAAAGAAAAATGAAAAAATGATGTTATTGAGAATACAAAAAAAATTGAGTTACTGATCTCTCACAACGTTCTTCTGACCAAATAAACTTTACTGGGGACGAAGATCTTACTTAACTCCCAAGGGGTTAGTCCAGCGAAGAATCCACCAACGGCTTAGCTTTTAATGGGTTCGGGGTCAATTTGACTCACCACTGTCCGTACTGCAGTTACCATTGAGAAAAATGCCAGTTGTGTAAAATATAGTTTTTCTGTTTCACCCTGTATATAATGATCAGTTAGATCCACCAGTTATCCTCTTCTCTTGGTCCAGGTATTTACATAAAAAGGGGAGAGTTTTATGAGATCAGTATTATAGGCAAAACAAAATTAAAAGCTATGACGTTTGAACTGTCCAGCTACGTAGACAAAATATGACTTAACACAAATTTACAGAGTAAATTGCAAACTAAACAAACTAGGATCGGTGTCCTACAATATGTTAGGAAGTTGAAGACTTCAACTAACTTAAGTATTAATAAACGTTACGTTAAATGGAAAAAATACTAGTTCAGCAAATAAACTAGGTGTAGCTATGCTAATAAACCAGTGAAATAGGTATTCACTAAATGTTAAGATATTTTTGTACTAAAAGAAGTTAAGCTTCCAGAAAATAAAATTTAGAATGTCTGTATACAGACAACTAGAAAGATAACGTAAATAAATATTTGCTAAATATAAAACAATATGATAGTTTTCAACTTGAAGGTAACGTTAAATTAAATTATTTATTAGTTCCTCTGAGAGAGGTTCTAAGGAATTGCAGATAAAGTTAAGTAAAGATATCTACTTGACTATATGTTTACTTAAGATAATTAAAAGTTAATCAAGTGCCAGATAACTAGGCAGGTATCTTTGCCAGAGAACTAGGCAAGGTTCCACTAGAGTAGCGTTCCTGAAGAAATACTAAGGAAACGTTCAAGTAAGTATTCGATATTTTAAATTTAGAAAAACCTTACGTTTCTGAGATCTGGTTGATAAATATATGCACTGGTATAAAATAATCCACCACAAAACAAATGCACCAAATTAGATAATTTTCACAAAGGTTATAAACAAATAGGTTTGTCAAACCAGGTGTACCAATCTCCAAATGTCACCAGTCATCACTTTCAGAGTGCTACCAACGTGGCTAAGTGACCTAAAACATCAACAGGCACAGTATGGAAACAACTAACTACGATACAAAATGGCGACATACGTTGCCAAGTAAATCTAAAATTTACAATAACCGAAAGTTAGTTTAAATTAACACCTGAAATTATTACAATATCAAAGTAATATTCGATAAATTGCCAGCAAGGCACGATAAATTGATACTAATCAATATTAATAATGGCTGTTCCAAAGAACAACCAAGGTGACCGGATCACCAAAAAGCAAATTCGCCCAAGGCGTAAATTAAGATAATTACGGTACAATATTATTATGAAAATTACCTCAAAGGTACTTTAAATCAATATAGCAACTTTTTAAATAATGATTAGCATTAAATCACAAGATAATACCAGAAAACATATAAATTTTACCAGACCGCAGAATTATAGATGGTTTCATCTGAACGCTGCACTAGTAAGAAGAAGGAAGCCTCGTTCTGTCCTCCCACCTAAACTCAGTTATAGTTTGGAAAGAGACAGACATTTGAGAGTAGAGTATGAGCAATAAAGATAGATAGATATTTAGTGCAAAAATCTGCAAAACCGACTTTTCCAGTAGAAATCAGTGACGCCATCTGGACTAGACTAGCAGAAACTTAATTCCTCGCGGAACACAACAAACTGGAATGAAATAGCTTGCAATTTCGTTACACACCATCACGCCTAACATGTTGCAAAATGTAAGTGACTCATTTCTTCATAGAGTCAGAATTTGTAATTTACAACTAGGAGGTCACGTTGAGCATATTTTGTAATTTGGTTTATTTTTCCTCTTCTATTTACTGTTTACGTTCAAAATTACACTTTTATTTTGTTATGTACATACCTAAGATGAGGTGTAAATTTTGTCATTCATGTTCAATAAATTTGCTACTTTTACTGTTTCCTTTATGATTTTATAGAAAATAATTTTTCGCCTGATCACAATTTTTGATTTTCCAAAGCCATTCTTAATAAAATTGTATTAATTTTACTATGATTGTGAGGTTAAAGAGAAAACCTAAGTTATCTCCAAAAAATATAACAGTTAGGTATAGGAAGTGTTATATAAAAAAGAAAGCAATTTGAAGAAGAAATTCAACCACGTAAAAAAATATAGGTTGTACTATTTAAAAAAACAGAGTTTTTCCCATTTAAAATTCGCATTAATTGACATGCCGTCATGGACATCCTGTAAAATAGAATAATGTAAAAAAGGTACTAATACTTAGCGTGTAGTATGAACTAAGAATAGTATAATATTTGCTTACCCAGCTTGTTTTCATAGGTAAATAATAATTACTAAACGGACCCTTACAAATCCTTAACTTTCCAGAAAAGATTAAATAACTTGGCAACGTTGAATGCAAATCCAAAAAACAAAATTTCACTGTATAATACTCTTTTCATTTAATAAAACGGTGACAAAATAAACAGGGTGTTCTAATTAAAAAAAAGTATTTTTTGTGTGTAACAGAAAATTTAAGCACCCTGTAGAATTTACAATAATTTTAAATGATAGATCTTATCGACCCAACAAACTTTTGTATTTAATAAATTGTTGTATCACTAACGGTTCAAAGGTTCGAAGGAGAACACACTATTGACTTACCCTGTATAAATTGTTGTTCAAAATAAACGTTCCTCTTGAAAATTTCAGTTCAATTGTCAATATCTTCCAAAATACGTACTCAATCTTTATACTTTTGACATCACATGAAAGCTCGATCTTTCCCTTATAACATGTCTGAGAATTAAAGGAAAATTTTTTGTTCTACATATTTCATAGGGTGATTAGTGGACCCTTTACAAAATTTCATAAAATCAAAGTTCTAAAAAAAAATGTAGGAGTCATGACAGAGCCGAAAAAATGATGTACGTCTACTTATAATATTATTTACTTTAATGTAACATTTATTACACATTTAATATAAAAGTAACTTTATATATTTATGCAACTTGTTAATAGTTCATAACAATACATAAGACAGCACAAACTAGTAAAAAGAAAGACACAAAATCATTCTCAGCAGAACTTTTGAGTTTCACACTTTCTGGAACTGGTACTTTAGTGACTGCTGTGGTCAAAATAGGTGCTTTAAAGGTGATACCTTCTAGTTGAGGTAATTTGCTGGAGAATGCATTTGATATGACACTAGTATTTGTTGTGGTCAATTTATTAGTCCAAACAGATGTTATTAGTATCGATTTTGGGGTGGTATATATAGGTTTCCTAAGAGTAGTATTAAATTTTGTTAGTTGATAATGCGATGTCTTCAATATAGGAATCATATTGACGGTAGTAGACAGCTTGGTATCCGTATTATTAAATGTAGGTTCTTCTGCAACAGTACTTATGAGTTCATTAGATAAATTAAAGTCAGTAGAAAACGTAGAGGTAGTAACGTTATTTGGACTCACACTGGTACCTATAAATTTAGATTTTGTTTGTGGCGCAGTCGATGGTGCAATAGTTCTTGTTGTAAACACGTATTTTTCCGAAAGAAGCGAGGTTGTTGTAACGGTAGTACTTGGTTTAGTATCTGTGTCAGTAAATGTAGGTTCTCTCACCACAGTACTTATCAGTTTATTAGGTAAATTAAAATTAATTAATGTCGTAGAGCTAGTAACACTATCTGCACTCTCACTAGTAACTACAAATTTAGATTCTGTGGGAGGTCCAATAGTTCTTGTCGTAAACGTGTATATTTCGGTAGGAGCTGAGGGTGTTGTAACGGTAGTACTTTCATCCTTGTTCTGACAAAGCCAGGTCACTGTAATATTTTGCATACAATTCCCATTTTTAATCATTCCGCTTGAGGCCAAAAAGAGGTAAATTACAAGAACTTGAGCAAGTATTTCCTGATTCCCCATCGAACATAGATTCATAAAACGTCTTCTCGGGACTCGTAAAGTTGCCATGATGCATTTTTGCAAGCAGCCAGCCTAAAAAAATAATGTATGTAAATAGAGTCCACTTGGACACGATTATTGAATTTCAAATTTGAACATTTATGCTTGTTTATTTTAATGATATTTGAATTAGATTACCAATCAAAAGTTATATAATATATTAAATACGATTTGAGTGAAACAACTACTCAGCGGGCAAATGCCCCGACCTGCATTGGATTACACCTTCAAATCATGATAGATCGATAGCCAATATCATTTGTCAATTTCTAACCAGACATAGACCGGTTTCGAACTTATTTGTTCTCCTCAGTATGCCATAGGTTATGGAACAGACAAATGATAGTGGCCAACCTGCTAGTCACATACTAACTAAGGTAAATTGAGTAGTGGTGAGAGGTGTGAAACTTCTCGCATGGTCTAAATGCTACTATCCGACCGACATCATAGATGTCTCTGTGGCGGATAGCAACTTGCGAAGCAAGTACCGAGAGCGGCCACCTCTAGCCCAGGTGGACTAAACTACTGTTATTAAATAAGATTTGAACGAAACAACTAAGGTGTAATCCAATGCAGGTAGGGGTATTTGCCCGCTGAGTAGTTGTTTCGTTTAAATCATATGTAATAACAGTAGTTTCGTCCACCTGGGATAGAGGTCGCCGCTCTCGGTACTTGCTTCGCAAGTCTCTATCCGCCACAGAGACATCTATGATGTCGGTCGGATAGTAGCATTTAGACCATACGAGAAGTTTCATACCTCTCACCACTACTTATATAATATAGTATAAATATTATTTTGAACCACGTGTAGTTTTAAATACCTTATTTTCCATAATTAACATTTTTTAATCGTTATTGGATCTGCAATCAGAGTTCAAATTATCTGGCAAAATTTAACAATTTATATAATTTAACAATTTTTGCTACAACTGTAAATCTTGAAATGTAAACTTGTCGTTCGGACTATGTCAATACGTTCTTGCACCGATTGTTTAAATATCTTGAAACCTTAGAGACAGATTATTATTTAAATTATATTAATGTAAATATATTTGTTGGGAGTTTTTAAATTTTTTTTATTTTACGAATAATAATTCTTAATTGTATTATGTTAATAATAGGTGTATTTTTTTTACCACCAATCTCAGTTAATCTAAGTAGTTTTACGGTTACGAAAGGTATTACAAAAGATTTTATTTTTTTATTTACGCAGTGTAGCCGTAAAACTACTTATACTCACTCCATTAATAGTAGACAGGCGATTTAGGGATCTAGAGTCTAAAATATTTTTTTACGCAAGGCAAAACCATATATACTTGAAAGTAAACACAAGTACTTCAAGAATATATGATTTTGCCGTGTATAAAAAATTTATTGTAGATTCTAATAGACTTCTAATTGGCCAAATTACTGTCTACTATTAACGGACCGAAAACTACAAATTTTGTAAAGGATCACTAAAAAAAGACTTGTAAATATAATGGTCTCTTGCGATGACCTTATTTTTCCTTTCCTTCCTTTTCTACCAGTAATGAACATATGACTGAAAGTTATTAACTGGATTATTTATTATTTTACATTTTCATACATATAATTTTGTCATATTATTTAAAATCATAAATATTTTAATTCTAAAGGTAATTTCAGAATTTGGAGCGAAATGCACAAAATTTCCTATAAAATAAGAAATAGGTATATTGATCGTATAGCAGAAGTAAAACAAATCTCAAACAACAACTTTTTCATTGTCATCTTTCACATAGCTTAATATTAACAAAAAGAAAAAAAAAGGCGTCCAGATAACGCATGATTTTTGTCAGACACAATAATTACTATCTATTTCATGTTTTAAAATATATTAGGAATAAGATTCTAGCGAATGGCTAATGGACAAAGTCTAGTACCAATGAAGGAACTTGTTATTTACTCATCGCATACATTAATTTGCAATTGCTGCAATAAAGCAGATCTTGAGGCTATTTGAAGGCCAAAGACAAGAACAGAAGTTTTATTACTATTATTATGTAATGCATGGTTCTTAGACGTTTCTATTATAAGCAATATTTTGGTTTATAATGTTAAATGCCTTAACATATTTGGAGTTCAAAAGAGTACTGAGTATCATTAGCATAAAAATGAGCTAGGCAACTTTTAAATACTTTCACAAAATCTAAATAGAAATAATATGTATATAAGGGACCTAAAATAGAGCCCTATGGTACTCCAGGCGGTACCTGAGGGGGAAGATAACCTGATCAATTTTAACACTTTGAATTCGGTAAACAGAATATTGTGGAAAAAAACTAACACCATTACCATGTAAATGAAGAGGTTTCAGTATAGCTAAGAAAATTTCATAATTGATAGTGTCAAATGATTTCGAAGAGTCGAAAGAGTCTGTTCCTATCAGTATATAGTCGGTGATGTTCAGTAGGGCCGTTTCACAGTGAGCGAAATCTTTGAATCTCCGGTAGTATACGAAATTCTGACACGTGCATATGAAGTTGCGAATCCACCTCTCTTACTAATACCTTCAACAAGTCTGGTAATATGTTTATCGGGAGCAAATCTTTCATTTCATTTCATTCACAGGATTTTACTGGTCTCGTTTTTTTTACAAAATTTGGGGAATCTCAAAACCAAATAATATTTCGCTGGCCTATTAGTTATATATTTAATGTTACGCATTTTAAAATATATCAACTGCTGGAGATCTCTCTTTATTTATATCTTCATAATAAGTAACACTAACGTAGTTTGCCCAAACAACAAGACACTGCATGCCATTGTCGATGCGTATTTCGCCAATCAAATTACCAGTATCTGGATATGATTTAATATATAGTTTTATCCATATCCAGATGATGCTAATATTGTTAATGAGATGTGTATATTGTGCAGTGTTTTAGTATTTGTAGCCACTACTTTTATTGACACCTTACAAATAATAAATTAATAATAAATTTAAAATATTAATTAATTGAAAATATATATACAGAGTGATTTCCTTATCTTTGTATAAGCCATAACAGCTAGACCATTATAGATATAAATTTAAAATTTGGAATATCACTGCTATTTCATATAGGGGCTCAGTCTGCACTCTCGCTGGAATTTCGTCACTTCCTATTTAACCAGAAATGAGAAAACTTGCGTATTTTAAATGGAACACCCCATTTATTCTTATAATATCTGAAAAAGCACTAAATTGTGATTAAATTAGTGGTACATATACAGGGTGGGGAAATAAAGCGTCCGACTTCGATTTATTGAGTTTTATGATAGCTAGAAATTTAATTTAAAAACATAAATGAACTGGACAAAAAAGTCTATAACCGGAAATTATTTTAGAATATACAGGGTGAGCCAAGACGATTCTACAGGGTCAACTAACATTTTTTTAAATGGAATGCCATGTATATCAAAATATTTTTTGAAACCTCTTTGTGGCCTCCTTCAACACCTGTATTATTATTGACCCTCCCCAACCACTTGGATGTAATGATTTTTTTTGTTAAATGTATGCCATTTACACGTGTATATTGAAAAAATCACTACAATCACAATTATCGATTTTAAGAAGAAATATGTTAGTACCAGTTATGAGACATCTGTGCCACGACACTCAGCCAGTTTCGCTTCCTAAAAGTATATATGGTGGCCAAAAATAATTATCAAATTTACATCTATTTGAACTGAATTTTCTCAATGTTTTCAAATGGAACAGCCTGCATATTTTTGGACGTTGTGATGTAGAATTGAAAAAAGAACATTTTTTGTACTTACAACTCTATGGCTATTTGTAACCATTTTCGATTCATTGAACAATAACTGCAAAATTCAGCAATAAAAATTAAAAATATATCTTTTTTTTTTGTAATTTAAAAAGTGCTCCACATATTTCCCATTTTGATTGACACACATTTCTATGCGTCCTTGGAAGAAGGTTTCTACCGTTCATAAAATTGCCGGAGTGATACTTACAAAAGCATTTATTATCCTTTCCCTCAAATTTAGGATTGTTGTTGGTGTGATGTTTTTAAGGGCATCATGTAAAATGCTTACTATAATACCTTCTCAATAAATTGAAAATGGTCACAAATAGCCATAGGAATGTACGTACAAAAAAATGTTCGTTTTTCAATCCATCACATTGTCCAAAAATATTCCAGTTGAAAAATTGGGAAAATTCAGTTCACATAGTTGTAAATTTAAAAATGCTTTTTGGCCACTCTGTACACTTTTAGTATGTGAAAATGACTGAGTATCATCACACAGATGTCTCATAACTGGTACTAACATATTTTTTTTAAAATCGATAGTTGTGATTGTGATATTTTTAATATACACGTGTAAATGGTACAATTTCAACAAAAACATCATTACGTCTAAGTGGTTGGGAGAAAGTCAATAATAATACAGGAACGTTTATATATGTTTTTAAATTAAGTTTCTAGCTATCATAGAACTCGAGATATAGCACCATATCGTGTGATGTAAAAATGAATGAAAAATAAATATAGTTTAAAAAAACTAAAAAACACGCTTTTAAAGCACATCAAACTAAAAAGTGAAAAATAATTATTAATATAAACTGAAAACAATAATGAACGAAAAATACTAGTATTATTGTGAAAAAAGCGTGGGGCGCTTTGTGCCATATTTTTCGTACATCGAGCAACCCACGCTTTTTTCACAATAATACTAGTATTTTTCGTTCATTATTGTTTTCAGTTTATATTAATAATTATTTTTCACTTTTTAGTTTGATGTGCTTTAAAAGCGTGTTTTTTACTTTTTTTAAACTATATTTATTTTTCACTTTTTAGTTTAATGTGCTATGAAAGCGTGTTTTTTAGTTGTTTTAAACTATATTTATATTGCTTATTGATGCTGATATTATAACATATTACGATCCAACAGATATTTCTGAAAAAAAAAATATTTTTTTATTTCAGCCGTGGGATTTGAACTCACGCTCGAGGAGTCTGTCGTTTCGCGTCGACAGCCTTAGCCCGCTCGACCACCACGACCTAGGTGACAATCGGGGAATGTACTTATATATTAATTCATTTTATTTATTACCCACACATCAATTCATTTTATTTATTACCCACAAACAAACACGAGCTTTTGAACACAATTAAATCACTAAAAAACAAGAAGGCCACAGGTATTGACGGTATAAGTGTAAAAATCATTAAGGAAACGGCTAATTTTATCATAGATCCATTAACCTATGTTATAAACTTAATATTTGATAACAATATAGTTCCTTCTATTTTCAAATCGTCAGTTATAAAGCCCATATTCAAAAAAGGAGATAAATCGCTTTGTCAGAACTATAGACCAATATCCATAATTACAAATTTCGCAAAAATTTTCGAAAAAAATACTCAAATCTCGTCTAGACAGTTATATAAAGAAAAATCAATTAATATCTTCTAAGCAATATGGTTTTCAGAAAGGTATATCAACTCAAGATGCCATTAGTCACCTCACAGATAATATATACCGTACAATGGACAAGGGTTTACCATCATTGGCTATATTTCTAGACCTGGCTAAAGCCTTTGATACCGTTAGTTTTCCACTATTATTAAACACCTTGGAAAATATAGGCATTAGAGGCAATTCATTAAGTCTATTGAGCAGTTATATTATCGATAGAAAACAATGCGTCGAAATAAACGGAATAAAAAAGTGACTTTCAAAGAGTAAAATACGGAGTTCCGCAAAGAACAGTGTTGGGACCTCTGCTTTTTGTATTATATATAAATGACTTGTTTTCGATGGAATCTTGTGGAGATATCCTCACTTTCGCAGACGACACAGTCATTTATTATGTTGACCAAACCTGGGAGCGCTTAAAAACTAAAGCAGAAAATGACTTTTCAAAATTGAAAAAAGTGGTTCGATAGTAGAATCCTCACTCTAAATTTTGATAAAACTTTCTTTCTTCCATTCGCGTCTTATAAAAATTCTTTACCCGAATTTGAAACGTTAAAGATTACGGATAGGGATAATTCACTAACAATATACAAAGCCGAAACAATTAAGTACCTTGGTATTTATATAGATAGCCACTTAAAATGGGATTCTCACATAAATTATATAGTGAAAAAATTAAGATCCTTAATTCCAATTTTTAAACATCTTAAAGATATTCTACCGAAAGATGACATATTAACTATTTATTACGCTCTAGTCGAGTCCCACATAAATTATGGGATACTTGGCTGGGGTGGAGTAAATAAAACTACTTTAAATTATCTGGAGTTAACTCAGAAAAGAATTATAAAAATAATGTTCAAAAAAGATATTTTATTCCCTACCGACGAATTATACAACGAAACAGGACTTTTCGATGCAAGAAAGCTTTTTTATTACGCAATCTGCGTGAACCAGTATAAAAATAAAGATCATCTAATTGATATACCACACAATTATTTTACGCGACAAAATTCTGAATGTTACAAAGTTGAGTTTATGAGGAAAACTATTGGCCAAAGAAATTTTACATATTTAAGTCCAAAAATTTACTCAACGTTACCTTATGATGTCAAAACTGCAAAGTCGTTAAATATCTTTAAAACTCGATGCAAAAATTATATAAGTCAACGACCCAGAGTCGACATTCACAAGCAAATTGATTTGAAAAACAACTAAAAAATTACATTGCTGTATGTTCACCTTTTTATATATAAGTAGTAGTCTGTTAAATTGTTGCATATTATTTTATTGTCTTAATATGTGTAATTTATGCTCTTATTCTTATTTTATTCACAATAGTAATCTTGTCATTATATTATATGTATCTCTTAGTATTAGTCAACTTATATCCTTAGTCATTTTTTTTTTATTTTTTTTCACGTCCTTCAATGCCATGTATAAATGTTTATAAATAATTTATATACTCTCCCACGCACAAATATCTGCTCAGATATTTATTGTGGTGTATTTATGTTTATTTTAAACTATGTTCTATTACGCACCTCTACATTTCTGTGTTGTATTACTATTTATAAATAAACATTATTATTATTATTATTATTATTATTATTAAGCCTTCGGTCTCACGCAGAGGATACGTGAGGAAAGGACTGGCGATCCTGATCAGGATAATGATATAAACTTATCAAATTATTGTATTGTTACCGGTTCTTCGTAAGTTTACAAAGTTTCAATTAAATCTGTCCGTTTAAAGTGGGTCAAAATCGAGTCCAAAGAGTCGGTTACAAACAAACAAACAAACAAGCAAACAAGTAAGCAAGCAAACATACAGGTGAAGCTAATAATAAAAAAAGCGTGTTAAAAGCGTGTTAAAAAATGATGGGTTGTCCATGACTTAAATATTAATATGTTTGATGATAATATCATAATATTATGTAGTCATCAAACATTTTAATTATTGTGAAAATACGTAACTAAAAGAAACGACAAGTGTTGATAAAATAGTAACAAAAGAAATTTATGTTGATTTCTCGAAGGCCTTTAACAGAGTTTACTATGATATGCTATTAAATTAGTTATAAGTTGAATTTAATTGACATTTCTTTGCTTCTTTTTGGTTGGTTCCATGTTATACTTTTCCTGATTTATTTTTACATCGAGTTTTTGAAATATTCCTCTTTTTATTTTTTCTCTGTGTAACATACATTTAATATTTATCTTGTAAAATATCAGTGTCTATGAATTAACCTATCTCTTTTTATGTATTATTCGTATTCTGTAATTGGGTCTTTAGATCTGTTGAATAGTGTAAATGAAATAAAAATAAAATAATAAATACTAATAAGCTTTAAGCTTTAGTAGTAATTAAGTCCATTTAAAATTTACTGATTGCTTTGCAGTTCTTAATTTCTAGGTCACTAAGGTGAGCTGTTATTAAAACGATTTGATATTTGTTAACTGTTTAAGCCATGATGATCAACTTTTATTTTTTAGAGTGGAATGAAAAATTAATAACTGAACATTTTTTTTGTTAATTACTATTTATTACTTTTACAAAACTTATCATAGATAAATACAACATATATCTTTTTAAACAATTATTTTCCGGCTATATTTTAAAGTAGGAAACCTAATTTATTTTTATTTTTATTTTAAATTTTACATCAAATGATATGGTGCTATTTAATCCTCTGTATATACTTAGATATTTATGGCTTATGGTAGACCCCAAGTACTTAGCATTCATTAATTTAATCAAAATTTAGCACTTTTTTCGTTTCAAGTAAGCGAGTTGCCCTCATTCCCGATTAAACCGGAAGTGAGGTTACCACAGTAAGAGTGCAAATCATTACACGATATAGTACTGATATTTCAAATTTCATATTTATATCTGCAATAGTTTAGCTGTTACGGTTTGTAGAGAGATAAAGGAGTCACCCTGTATATTATTTTTTAATAGGCCGTTAATGCCTAGTTGGTAATCTCCCAGTTTCTTTAACGTCTAATTGAAGCAAACATCATTCACTATTTTTACTGTACATGTGAATAAATAAAAAGTAAATAACAAACCTAATTTATCACAAAAGCAGGAGAAACCATTCCTGCTAAAAGAAATCTCGGAGGGAACGTTCTCGTATGCAATTAGATCTGGCTGTAGGCAGTCATCCTCCATAAAGTTAATGCTGTTCTGAATAAAATCATAAGTAAACTTCAGATTTTCAAATTTTCCTGGACCAATTTGCTCGAACGCTCCAGCTTTCAGAGACTCGAAGCGGTTGTTTAAAATGAACACATCTTTAGCTAAAACTGATAAAGCGTGAGACCGTAAAGCGTTAACCGAGTTATTGATGAAGTAAAAAGTTTCTGTAGTAGCGTTTATTCCACTCGATGAAATGTCCACGAATTTGCTTTCGGAGAATGTCGCTTTTTTACCAACTATTCGGAAAGAAAATGGATTTACTGCTTTTACTGTGCACTTATCCATTAAAAATACACCATCTTCAGCATGTTTTACAGTCAGAGAAGAGGTCTGCATACTATTTATTCTTACGTTGGTAAAAGTTATATTCCCAAATTTGTTTGGCATGTAGAAAGCATTAGAATAGACTGTGTTGATTATAACGTTCCGGAAATACACAGAGTGGAAGTCGTTTTGTGGTAAAATACATCTAACTTTATTTAGCTTTTTGTCTATAGGTGAAAATGAGTAACTTGGGATATTTTCGATGAATGTTATATTTTCAAAAACCACTGTAGGTGGAAGTTGTGAAGGATAGTTTCGATAGCGTTGAATTTTAAGTCTTTTAATATTGGAAATTTCCAGATATTTTAATTTTTTCTTTTCATGTTTATGTTGCGTACATCTTAGCAAAATTGTTAGGGTGTTGCAATTTTTTATTATCAAAGATTCCAGGTAGCTTGGACCGTTTAACTCGTTCACATATATGTGGTATTCCTGTAAAGAAAAAAAAAAAAAATATATATATATATATATATATATATATATATATATATATATATATATATATATATATATATATATATATATATATATATATATATATATATTTATATACATACGGATTTTTTTCAAATTTGGTGTAGTGTTATGAGACAATTTCCAATTATATGCTGTAAAGCCAAAACGGCCGACTCCCAGTTTTGATGCAATTTACATGAAAATTAAATTTTTAAATGGGACAACTTGTATATTTTTGCATATTAGGACTCCACTAGTCAAAATACATATGATCCAACCTTCAGATAATATTTGGATTTTCAAAAACATTTTTTTTAATTCTTATTTTTAATCACAGAAGGCTGCGACTTTGTCAAAATTGTTAAAAATCGCAAGCACCTATAAAATATTATCACTTCAAGTACTAAGATTAATCGATTTATTAATCATTGAGCGATATTAGTTTTTCAACGAAAACTAATTTTTTTAAATGAAATTTATATAGGACATTCTGTTATTTAATTATATGATATGCATAATAGCTGGCCTTACATTAGAAGTATAATCGAAACGGCTTAATTCTGTTATTTTCACAGGCTAATTAATACGTTGATAGACCACTAACACATTCCGCACAAATGAAGGGCCAAGCTGTCGCGATTCAAGAATGCTAGTTGATAGTAAATTACCTTCATTTATACTTTAAATTGACCTAATCCGTGACGCGCCTGAGGTCTTGATGAACGTATTTGTATTTTTATGGTATAGGTAAAGCGAATTGTTTTATATTAGTCGCCGGTCGTCGACCACTAGGGTAAATGTGTCAGTAATCGACCAGTTAGTAGGAATCTTCATTTAAGCACCTCATAATTTTTGTCAGTTTAGAGCTAGGAGGCAACTTTTTTTCTCATCTCTACCCTTTATTATATTATTTCGAGAGATATCACGATTTAGGTCTTAATTATGTTTAAATTACACCCACGAAGACTTTTTTGAATTTGTTTATTATTTATGGACAATGTGATAAAGTAATATCAAGAACTTGTAGTACATTTACTACTCGACATCCAAAAAAACTGAAACCGTCACCAAACACTGTAAAACGCATACTGGATAATTTTAAAAACTATGGCTCTGGTAAGGCAAGAATTCAAAAGCGGAAGCCCATTGTTGATGACGAAAACGTAGAAATAGCAATTCTGGGATATTTTCATGCATTTCCAATGATGTCATTAAGACAAGCTGCTCTGGAATCGGGACTATGCAAGGATTCAGTTCACAGAATCTTAATTAAACATAAATTTCACCCGTTTTCGTTCCAAATGGTTCAACGATTAAAAGAAACAGATTTCTTAAGAAGAGAAAATTTTTGTGAATTTATTCTAAGGTCTGTAGGCAACAATTCTTATTTGGGAAATATTATATTGTCAGATGAAGCTAAATTTACCAAAAATGGACTATTTAATCGACACAATTTGCATTATTGGAGTGACTCGATTCCTCATGTGTTCAGGGAGCGAAATTTTCAAGAAAGTTGGCAGCTTAATGTTTACTGTGCCATAAGAAACGATAGAGTGGTGGCATTAGAATTTTATCAGGAAAATTAAAAAGTAAGTTAAAAAGATTTATTCTTCTGCTAATATGTATAGTTAATTTTTTTGTTTTTGTTTTTTTTTTAGGTGAAAGATATCTAAATATTGTACAAAATTTGAATAATAACTATTTAGAAAATTTTTATCAGCACGACGGTGCTCCCCCACATAACGCGTATTTGATAAATAACTTTTTACGATCAATGGATCGCCAATAATGGACCTTTCCTATGGCCTCCTCGCTTGCCCGATTTATCAATTTTTGATTATTTTATTTGGGGACCTATTAAATATAAAGTTTATGAGAGCCCATTAACAACTACTGAAGACTGAACCCATGAAAAACTAATCTGAAGGTGCGAAAAATGTGTGGAGGTTCGAGAGTGGAATTTTGCACAATTATTAAATTAAAATGGAATCATGTTTTTAGTTGATTTTATTTTAGCTATTTTAGTTTATGCAAAGTGCCTTCAATCCAATTAATAGGCATGTTACAGTGTTTAGTGTTATTTTCCGTTTCTGTGGATATCTAGTAACAAACGTACTACAAGTTCTTGATAGTACTTTATCACATTCTCCATAAATAATAAACAAATTCAAAATGTCTTCGTGGGTGTAATTTAAACGCGGTGGTGGTATTTTTTGACATAAGAGAATGACCGATATTACTGATTTATTCTAATCATGGCTAATTTGAAAACATTTTTACTAAAAATTCTTGAATTTCTAAGAAAATCGCAATGATTTCAAAAAGTTGTACCTTAAACCTCCTGAATGCTTATTCAGAAAAAAAGGGGATTTATGTATACATAACTTGATCTAAATAATACAGGGTGTTCCATTTTCGCGGATTGAAGTTTACAAAATATATCGTTAAAAATGGAACACTTGGTATATTATTATTGAATTTTTTTAAACTGTAGAGCGCAGATCATCTTTCTCACTATCTCTGCATGCCAAAAAGTAAATGAGTATCTTTTACACGAAGAAAGTTATAAATGTTATTGTAAACCATTACACTTGTCAAATTTTTTTTTAAATATCAAATATCTCTGAAACAGCCGGGTATTCTACATGTTTTTGACTCTGCTCTTTTCGAAAACCCTAAAATATATAAGGTGTTCCATTTATAATAAGCAAGTTGGTATCGACTTCGGGTATAACCAGAAGTGCCAGATGCTTGTAATTATTTTAGTTGGATTGGCCACACTGCCGTTGGTAGCTCCCTATATTTTCAAAATTTTCTGGTGCATACTTTCCCTTTATCGATCGATGCAGTTCCTGGTGAGACACCCTGTATATGTGTATATGGCATAATTTCAACAAAAAAAAATCGTTGCATCCAAGTGGTTGTGAGAGAGTCAATAATAATACAAGAGTGAAAGGAGCCCACAAAGAGGTTGCAAACAATGTTCTGATATACATGGCATTCAATTTAAAAAAATGTTAGTTGACCCTGTAGAATCGTCTTAGCTCATCCTGTATATTCAAAAATAATTTGCGGTTCTAGACTCTTTGTCTAGTTTATTTGAGTTTTTAAATCAAGTTTCTAGCTATCATAGAACTCGACATATCCCTTGTTATTTCAGCAGATGAATTTCCTACTAGATTTAATTTTCCGAGAAAGACAAATAACATTGACCTGTTAAAGTCCCATTAAACAATGTTGGTCCAGTGGTATCCAAATATGCAAAAAATAAGATACAGGTTGCACAATTCAAAAATTATACTTTCATGTAAATTGCTTCAAAACGTTACAAGAGTGTCCCTATGGGAAGGGCTACGTGGTATTCAAAATTTTGACTACATATTTAAGGCCTATTAGTAAATAGGAAAATAATTCCTAATACAGTTCCCGAATGTTCTCTAGAGAGTAAAGATTTTTCTGAAAATCTCCGACATTTCATCAGATCTTATTTTTTAATAATATTGAAGTTTGAAACAATTATAATTTTCAGAAATATTGAACCATGTTTTAAGTCTAAATTAATACAACATTTTGTAATAAATACTCATTTAACAATGTTAAAAAAAGCGTATCTCACTCACAAGTTTGTGTTATAGCAGAAAGGTAAGGAAAAGTCGACTGTAATAATAATCGTGTATTAAATTGATTTTTATACTAAACAAACATTATTTATTGTGAAGAATAATCGTCTGATAGAAAGATAAAGAAAAGTTTAACAACATTCGATAAACAGTGTTGGAGTTACCACATGGAGCAAATACTAGCTCTGTTAGGAAGCATCTTTGGGCCTATTCAGTTTTCATATTATATTTAAGCCCTGAACATGCTGTCGAAATAAATATGTCGCTGTATAATGGAATCAGGCAAAAAAAAAAGATATTGATTTCAATATACAACTACTACTTTAAAAAAAGGATGAGTTCTTTTTCCGCAGAGTTTATTTTGTATAAAATTAAATAAATTAGATTGGTCCAGTAATTATTTCGTTTTAAAAATCGTCAGATATACAGGCTGTCTACTATAAATGGGTCACTTCAATATATCGCCCTTACTATACGCCGTCTACCAAAAGTGTTTAAATATCATATGTTCTGTTTTTGGTGGTTACATGCCTGCCTACTAAATCAAATTTATGATTAATGGCCAACTTTTTGAGTTGTAGCCAAAAAACCTAAAAGTGCTAATTTTTAAATTTTTTTAAAATCAAAAAATTACAAGCAATTGAAGTTTTGGAACGTTTTCGGTTTTTTTGGATACTACTCGATTCTTGGCCATGGACCTCAAATTTGATTCGCAGACATGTAGCTCCCAAAAAAATAGACCATATGATATTTAAACACTTTTGGTTCAATGGTGCATATTAAGTGAGATATTTTGAAGTGGCCCTGTTATATTAGACAGCCTGTATATATGTCAGACCTGTTCATTAAATTTAATAAAATTTCACAACTCTTCAATGTAAGTTATTCATATTTCAGTTTACAATAGACGAAATACATAAATATATGATTTTGTAAAAAAAAATTCTTCTCCGCCATTTTTAAGATATTTATAGTTAAATTGAAGGCTCAATATATTTTGATTCGTATATCACTTACTTACCCTTGTTTTGACAGGACATTCAAAAATGAGTGTTTTACTTCTTGGTATACAAGTAAAACCCTGCTTACCACAATTTCTGTAATGCCATACTCTGGTTGAAGCACAGTAGCAATAATTAAAACAAAACAAAACAAACACAGCAACTTGTATTAGAAACATATTGCCCATTAATGAAATAAAGAGGATGTTATTTAGATATATCACATGTTTTGCACACTTCCTTACATGTATCAGTTGATTATACTTTTTTTTTTTTAATTAAAATAGCAATGTCCGCAGCGATAAAATCCTGTTAATTAATTTATCTCCCAAATTTTACGAACAATCTTTTTGATAGTGGCCATTGTGTAGGTTGTATATTAAAAACACTGTTGGAAATTGATTACACGTTAATTTTATTTAAATAGTAATTCTTTAATCAGTTATTTCCTCTACAAGGCCCATTAGAGTAAACAGAAGATAAACTCGTAGATCTTCTTTAATATCAACACTAAAATAAAATTTTCAATTTTTAACTGATCGATTTTTTATAAAATTGAATGTATGGCAAGAATAAAACTTGTTGAATGAGATGCACAAACGTAAAAAGTGTCCTGTTTTGTTTAATTTTTTTCCACTCTTTTCAAATATCGAAAGATATCTACAAAACTTTCTAAATATAAGAAATATTAGGACAGACCTGGAATAAGTAAAATATACGTAAGTACATATATAATAATAAATAATATTACGCAGACTCGACACCATCTTTGCTATTTCGCTACGTCACGCGGTTAGTTAACGTCAAGTCATAGTTGTTTTATCCTTCTAGAAATTGATTTTTTTTTCCGTTTACTGAGTATTTTTTTTTATAGTTTTTTATAATAATGTGCCTCAGTAGTAGACTTCGCTTTGGTAATGCAACACCTAATGTACGAATTATGGAGTTTTCAAATAAATATAGAAAATCGAGCGATACACCATCAGAAGCAGCAACCTTTTAAGAATGTATTAAAAACAAAAGTGGTAGGTCAATTTTCATTTAAAAAAAGTTACAGACCAATAAATGAAGAGATGTCGAAATCCAGTGAAATCCAAATCTTCCATCACCTAGCCTTTAGTAAAATCTCGATAAAAAATTAAAATTTTATCGGAATTTTTTTATATTGTCTGGTACGCTGACGATCTAGTAATAGTCGTCAAGGGACAATTTGTGAACACGATATCAGAGCCTTCACAAAGTGCACTAAGTATTGTCGACAGATGGTGTAGTGAGGAAGGACTTTCCATAAATCCTCACAAAACCACAGTCGTCAACTTTAAACGAAAAAGAGCTCTGGAAGGCCTAAAATCCTTAGCGCTCAATGAAGTGGGAATTCCATTTGCCAATGAGTTAAAATACCTAGGAATCATCTTCAACCAAAGGAAGGTGCAGGTAGATATGTGGAAGAAACCTGGGATTGAATCCAGAAATGACCCTATTGTTATACATCAGGGTTGTGAGACCCATGATAACCTACGGATCAGTAGTATGGTGGACTAACACTGCCATAAGAACTTCTCCTACGGCTTCATTAGAGGTCCTGCTGGACCTGTCTCCACACATATATTTATCCAAGGAGAAACTCGTTCAGTGGTGCACAGGCTAATGCAAGGTGCAACACCTATAAGACAACAGTACGGAACAGAGCACCAGAGGTTATATTCAGAGTTGAATCCCATGCTAGAAATGCCCACGTATAATTTCAATAAAAACTTTCAAATTATAATACCAGAAAGGGAAGACTGGAACAAGGGTCTCCCAATAACAGCACGGATAATCTGGTATACGGACGGTCCAAGACAGAACAAGGAGTGGGAGCTGGGATTTACGGGATAAAGTCAAAAACGAAAATTCCGATAAGTGTAGAAAGAAACGCTACAGTATTTCAGGCTGAAGTGGCCGCAATACAGTAGTGGTGTGCAAAGGAAATAACAAGGCAAGGGACTGGCAATCAGTCGATAGCCATTTTCTTCGATAGCCAGGCGGCATTAAAGGCAATCGGTTCCATGCCGATTGACTCACAACTTGTATTGGACTGTGTGAATGCCCTGAAAGACCTAGGAAGTCAAAATAAATTGATCATGGTGTGGGTACCAGGACACGAGGAACATAAGGGAAACGAAAAGGTGGATGAACTTGCCAGAGAAGGCTCATACACGACCCTAGTGAGACCCCAACCCTTTTGTGGCATGGCCAAGCCAGGCATACGAGCATCCATTAAGGAATGGATGCAAAATAATTCTCTGGAATGATGGAGAGGCTTCCCGCAACAGAGACAGGCCAAAGAGTTCATTAAAGAAAGATAAGTTAAATTTACGAACTATGCTAAAACAGACATATAAATCTAATATGTCTGGTAGAGGATGCAACATGCAGATTCTGCCAAGAGGAAGAGGAATCCTCCTCAGTTCATGTGCTGTGCCACAAAAAGGTAATCTTTAGTTAGGCATCAGTTAGTTACTTTTTTACTGTTTCTGTTCTTGATGTGGCTAACAGGCATTTCTGGATATTTTTGCATGGACGTTTTTTGAAATGTTAGTTATTGTTTAAATATCTATTTTTCTGAATACATGTTTTTTGAGGTAAAATCCTGAAAAAAGTCTTTTTCTAAAACCAAGAATAATTAAAAAATATTACTATAGTTGTCCCTATTTTTATCAATCCAGCTAATAATTTCACAAACGTTATTTGATGCGCTTATCATACAACACTATTTTGCTATTTGATTCCTTCACAACAGAGTATCTACAAGTTTTAATGTTTTATGCATCGACCACAATTATTTTTTTATTTTATTTGAAATCCCATCGCAAAAAAATATATTTGAAATATCTTAGCTGAGAGCTCATCTGTGGATGACGAGTAAAATTTGATGTGCTCATCGAGGTGGTTAAGTAGAATGCACTCGGAGTGTTACACCGATATTTTACGAACGACATTAATATTTACCCAGTTCAAAATTACACCAATTTTCGATCGGCTAGTATGCACTCTGCATATTTCTCAGGGTAATTTCGAACGGCCTTCTTGTTTATTTGTATCATGCGTAAGTATCTACCAATTATACAAGGTATAAAAGTTATTACCAAAGAAAAATTTGTTCAAAATCAATAAAACGTAATGTATCTCAGTAATGACGGAGGATAAACACACTAACGGTTGGTGATTTCTCTCTCTATCTACAGGTATCATCTATACAGTTAATTTTGAAACACCCTGTATATTTTTAACTGAGAAAACTTATTATTGTTCCTATAAAGAGCCTCGAAAATCACAATTTTTAAAGAAATACTGATCCTCGTATATTTGAATCTAGTTTTTCATTAAAATTGCGATTAGAACACTTGTTTATAGCATTTGAACAACTCTGTTATCTCCTTTATCTGTTTTTTTCTCTTAACTTCTTGTGTTTCGGAAATGTGAATACTTTGCACCTTCTTTTATTGTATGATCACAATCTTTTGCGAAACACTAGCACATTTTTCCTGGACAATTGTTTAGTAAAACTTTGTTGATACGTATTAGCAAAAAATTGTTAAAGAAACCATACCTGGGTGGCCACGAGTCAATGTACTCCCCCAATATTTTGGTTGTTTTTGAATTTAAAAATTTGGTTTTTTGGTCCACATAAATTAGACAAAAATGGGCTACTCTTAAACTAACAGGAATCAAAATATCACTTCCGGTTGAACCGGAAGTTACATCAACTTTTTTTTCTTAAATGGAATGACTATATTTTTTTTGATGGTTTCTCATTAAGCGTAAATTTCTAAGTGCAATAGTTTTTTCAGATATTAAAAATTCCAAAAAATAAGTGCGATACGAACAATTTTTTAATTTTTCAAAATAGCCGCGTCAGATGAATGCGATGTAAGAAAGTTACTAAGTAGGCTATGGAAATTATTAGACAGACTTGTCTATAAAGAAGAAAATAGTTGTTTGATTTACTGATAGGTACCAGCATTTTTAGGTTATTTTTCAAAAAACGGAATTTAATTTTCATTTTCATTTCCGTAGGGGTCCTATGGAAATTTTTTTAATGGAACTGTGCTATTTTTTTTATTAATCAGAAATAATGATTCATAAACTATAATTTTTTAGGCATTAATCATTTCTTAACGATATCCTTCGTAATAATAAAAGTATTTTTAATAGGTAAACACAAATTAAACAAGAAATAATTTTAATAAAATGTTACAACCATGAATAAATAGAATAACAAAACTATTTAAAACCTAAATTATAATAAATCATTATAAAAATTGTTCAAACTGTTCACCGTTTTGATTAATACACAAAGTAGGGCGACTTATTGTTGCACGTCTAACATTCTGTAATTGTTGAGGTGTTATTTGTGCAATTTCGTGTCGAACTCTTTCTTCCAGATCTTGCCTTGTGGTTGGAGCAGTCATGTAGACTCTATTAGGTTTGTAAATCTCGATTCATCAGTGAACAAAATGTTTTTGAAAAAAATTCTCATTTCTTAATTGGCGTAACTGTAACCAATTACAAAAGGTTATTCTTCGTTGATAATCATTCTCATACAAAAATTGATGCAATTGATATTTATAAGAACGATAGCCGTGTTTCTTTAACATTTTCCTGGTTGATTCTTTGGAAACTGGTAATTCATGTTCAATTTGTCTTATCGAAATGGTTGGGTCAACATGCACTAAAGCTAATACATTAATTTCCGTTTCTTCATCCACACTAAATCTTTCTTCAATTTCTATATCAGGTTCAGTTCTAAATTGATGCTCCAACCAGGCGAAATAGTTTCTCCGAGGTTGTCTTCTTTCTGGATATCTCTCTCCATACAGAGTTTGTGCTCTAGTTGCATTACGTTCAGTCTCTCCATAAATAATCAACATGTCAACTTTTTTATCTCTTAAATATTTTTCAGCCATTTTATATTAATTTTCTTGTTTATAACAAATTTAATACACTTGCTTCAGAAAATTAGTGAGTAAGTCAAGAATAATTCAATTGTTGCGAATGTCTGTCATTTTCATGGCTATCTGCAATTTTGGATTTAAATGTAAATAGGTACCTTATTAAAATGATTTGTTGGCGCTTACCTTTTAAAAATACTTTTATTATTACGAAGGATATCGTTAAGAAATGATTAATGGCGAAAAAATTATAGTTTATGAATCATTATTTCTGATTAATAAAAAAAATAGCACAATTCCATTAAAAAAATTTCTATAGGACCCCTACGGAAATGAAAATGAAAAGTAAATTCCGTTTTTTGAAAAAAAAAACTAAAATACTGGTACCTATCAGTAATTCAAACAACTACTTTCTTCTTTACAGACAAGTCTACAACCTTACTAATAATTTCCATAGCCTACTTAGTAATTTTCTTGTATCGCATTCATCTGACGCGGCCATTTTGAAAAAATTAAAAAATTGTTCGTATCTCACTTATTTTTTTGGAATTTTTAAAATCTGAAAAAACTGTTGTACTTAAAAATTCATGCTAAATGAGAAACCATCAAAAAAAATATAGTCATTCCATATAAGAAAAAAAGTTCTTTAGTCTAAAAGTAGCCCATTATTGTCTAATTTATGTGTACCAAGAACCAAATTTTTAAATTCAAAAACAACCAAAATATTGGGGGCGTACATTGTATGAGTGCTTGGTACACTCGTGGCCACCCGGTATACCAAGCAAAATAAAATAAGGTTAAATATCCTTTTGACAAACAGTCTTTTCTACTTGAAACGTCAAATTTATCTGAATTTGGTAACAAACCTTTCATGTCATTGGTGGGTACGTATTATTTATTAAACATAATAATAAACTATTCAAAGCAGCTATTTCTGATATGCAATAAAAGTGATATTTTATTTTGTGAGGAGAAAAATTTGAGAAACGACTCACAGCGAAGTGGCCCATTCCTTAGAACAAAATAAAGTCACTCATATCATATAGTATATTTTCCACAAACAACAAAATTAGAGTGAAGGTGCTAAAAAGTGAAGAACTAAGCAGAAATTTAAAAGTTTTCATATAATTTAATTTCTAAAATGTCAAGGTATGTCAGGTTTAAAATTTGCCAATCAAAGCGTCCAAAAAATTCACTTTTAACACCGTAAACCACTTTTAACATTGGAGCTATAAAATGGCATTTTTAACATTGACAACAAACGTTAAAAATACTACATTTAATAGTATTTGTAGAAAATAGTTATTTATGATACGTGTTAAAAATGACTTTTTATTTTGTCAGTGGAGAAGTTTACGAAACGAGCGTAAGCGAGTGGAGCAACTCCACAAACAAAATAAAGTCATTTTTAACACGTGTATCATACAATGTTTTTTCTGCAAACACCATTAAAAGAACAATAAAGTTTCTTTAAAAAAGATTTCAAATCCTTTTAATGGTTACCTCATATTTATAGTAGTTTGTAGGATTTATGAAATAAATAAATCAAGTTTGCCTGTTGTTTGACACATGCTTGTCAAATGTGACAAACTATTGCAATATGATGAGTTCCAATATTAATTATAGTCCAGAAGGAAACGAATCGATTCCTCAAGAAATTGAAGAAGCAGCTACAAGGGCAACTTTAGATTTATTGCCCACAAAATCCAAACAACAATATGAATTAACGTACAAACGCTTTGTGGAATGGTGCGATCGGAACAATGTTGCAGGCAAGTACAGTGAAAATGTAATGTTGGCCTATTTCGAGCAAAATTCTAAAATTTGGAAGTCTTCGACGCTTTGAGCACATTTTTCAATGATAAAGGCTATGTTAAATGTCAAGAACAATCAAGATATAAGTAAGTTTTATAAACTCATCGCATTTTTGAAGCGCAAAGGAGAAGGATATCGTCCAAAAAAATCAAAAATTTTTACACCAAAATATTGATGTTTATTGCAGAGGCGCCAGATGACAAGTATTTGATCTTTAAAGTAGCTGCTGTAATGGGTGTACTAGGCGCGTGTCGCCGTGAAGAATTTTGTCAAATGAGTTTAAACAATATTGAGGATTTAGGAAATACACTAGTGGTAAACATTCCAGATAGCAAGACTAGAGTTTCAAGAACCTTTACTGTTATTACTGAGACCTATATTGACTTATATCATAAGTACTTAGCATTACGTCCAGCTCATGTCAACCACCAACGTCTCTTTATTAAATACACTAGTAACAAATGTACTATTCAACCTGTTGGAATAAATATTTTTGGAAAGATGCCTACAGATATTGCAAGATTTTTGAAATTACCAAATAGTGAACTTTACACCGGACATTGTTTCCGTCGGACATCCGCCAGCTTGTAAGCAGACTCTGGTGCTAATTTATGTACAATAAAAAGACATGGAGGATGGAAAAGTTCGAGTGTTGCAGAAGGATACTTGGAAGATTCGTTAGAAAACAAAAAGAGGATTGCTTGTCACATTCTTCCAAATAATTGCCCTTCTTCTAACAATTCAGAAATAGAGCAAATTAATAGTATTTCCTTCCACTGCTTCAAGTTCAACTTCATTAATTTCTTCTTGTGAAGTAGCTTCCTCACAAGGGATAAATATTACTAATTGCTCCAATTGTACAATTAATATAAATATTTCTAAATAACTTGTAATTTTTTGTTAATAAATATATAAATGTCATTATGATAAACGACTTGTCATTTTACTTTTTGCACTAGTGTTAAAAGTAAATCATGTGATCATTCTTATCGCGAGTTTATATAATATTACATTTTTAATTCAAGAATGCCGTGTTAAAAATTTAATTTTTAATGGTGTTTGTAGAAAAACATTATTAAATATTTTATGTACATATTTTATTCAGTCTTTTCCATATTTTCTCTTGGAAACAGCTTTCAAAATATCTTAAATTTTGATGAAATAAATTAAAAACCAATAATGTGTTTACAACTTCAGAGCTTAGGTCATTGCATATAAGATTCATATTTGCAAGAAAACGAATTAAAGAAATTGATTTTCGACTTTAATGTTGGTTGTCTACGTAATGACGTCACGCTAATGTATCTCTTATTATTATTTTAAAATAAATTTGATGGAAATAGTTTCCAAAGCCTACAGAAAAGTCTTTTTTTTACAGGACATGAAATCATGTCGAGTTTTTGAAATAAAATGTCTTTCGAAATATATATTTCATGTGAATGGCATTTCTTAATTTTAACGCAAGACTGAGCAATATGAGTTAGTGACGAAACATCGCTGAGTTGTCATAGCGATGGCTCCATCGATACGGAACGTGTCGCAAACTGTCACCGATTGAAATATAAAGTCTGAAGTTTTATAACTAGCTGGTGATGATTGAAGTATAGATTTTTTTGATAGAGAGTGATAAACCAAATGCATTTCATTTCATATCAACTGCGAAATATTAAATTGAAAAACAAAAGAAATTTTGTAATTAATGTTGGAATTGAAAATTAATTAATTATTTTTTGTTTTAAAATTAGCCAGCTTTAAGAAAATTTTTGATTACGTATATAATGGACTAAGATTAAACTTCTTTTTTATATTAGGTTAAGAATTATTAAACAATTGTTTTTTTTAAACAAATTTTCTTGGTAAACGTTCTATATGGAATGAAATGGAAATATAGTAACGATATTTTTTTTTGCTTTTTCTTGTCTACTACAGTAAAGACATACGGTTATCGTTATCAGTGTTGTTATTATTAATCAAAGTTTTAGGCATGCAAATAGAGATACCAAGGCTCTTAGAAGACAAATCTGGAGGAAACCAGCGAATGAAAATTTAAAGCTTTGCTAGATAGCTTATAGACCTTTTTCATATATTTTGTACTCAGGGAGACTCTAAACAAATAACACCTAGATGTCTCCAAGCAAAAGCCTATATAAAAATCGGCGCTTTCGATAAAACAACATTGTTTTAATATTTGGCTCCGTGTTGAGTTATTTTTTTATAGATATTCAGCCATATTAATAATAAATTTAGTCTACAGTAAGACGATATTAAAATGTTATAGTAAAGCCGGCCCGTTTTAAGAAATTAACTGGCGTCGGTAAGCGGCATGGAGTAACTTACAAAGACTCACCTCTTATATCATGTCAGTTAACAATTATTAGTGGTTGTTAGCGCAAACTTGCATCATTAATACATCTTATAGTATTCTCTGTTAAACTTCTACGCCGAAATATAAGGCGTATTTTGAAAACGAACCAGATGTATATGTTTTATTTTCTGACATTTTACATGTTTAAACTAAAAAATATATAGATTCTCGAGATAAATAAAACGAAATATACAATAGGCGAAATATTTTATTATTAATAATTGAATAATGAAATGCTAGAAATTTTTTTGGTTGCAAAATAAAATAGCCAGGTACGAAAAGAAAACAAATGATTTAATGATGTCTCCAAATTATTAATTCTGTGTTTTATTGGCCAGTTTTAACATTTCTGTTAGTAAATTTAAAGGTAAAAATAAAATATTCGTATTTTTTTCTTTTCTTGACTGTTAATATCAAATAATATCTGTTATAGTTTTTTGGGATTTCGGTCAGGTAACAAATTTTTTTTTTCTAACGTTTTGTTGCGTTAAAATAGACATTCAAATAACACCAAACATGTGACATGTTAAAACAAACATCTAATAATTAATAGTTTCTCTGATGATGGTCTAATAAATCGAAACGTTAGAAAAAAATAAAATTAGTTATATCTGACCGAAATCCACAAAAAACTATATCAGATATTATTTTTTTCTTTTTTCCTTTCTACTCACATAACGTGGTATAGAAGTAAAGTAGATTAGAAGGGAATAAAATAATGGAATGAAAAAAAAAATATTAATTTATTTCGTATTAAAAAATATTGATATCCTTGTTAATAATTGAATTTAATACAAATTTCGTTTTGCATTCTCATTAATATCCTTACTTAAAACAACTTGTGCATTTTTTTCCGTAATATCAGAAAACGCCTCGGAAAATAAACAAATACGATTTGCTGCATACATAGTAAGTATGTTTTTATTATCGAGTAGCCTCTTTAATATAACAATAAATAATATTAATGTAAATAACAAATTTAAATTCTAGATTTTGCTCAGATAATGTTACCTACTTATCTTTAAGGAACACGAGAGAAAAGTGTTCCAATGTTTCAGTGTAGCTCTTATTTTAGAGCTTTTGTAACAGAAAATGGGACCTGCTTTTTTCTTTGCCGCTTTCATCACACCACATTAGAAAACAAACAAAAATAAATAAAGTGTATAAATATGCTCCAAGAGCACAGTAAAACTAATGAAGGTATCTGTACCCTGGGACATGTAAAGTGTCAAAAAATAAAATACATACACCTGCCTGCATAAACAGCAGAGGACGCTATAAAAGGTTTATTTATGATGCAATGTACGCTGATAATCATAAACAAATATTAATGGACATGATATAAGAGGTAAGTCTTTGTAAATTACACCATACCCCTCACTGATGCCAGTCAATTTCTTAAATCAAGCCGGTTTTAGTTATTAGTAAAAAAACTGTATGATTGATATTAATTTAAACATTGTATAGTATGTGTATTGAACTATTAGACACGGCTCTTAAATGGGAATTTTAAATGTAAACCAGAAGCAATTTTCAGTCTTCCTTCAAAGTACTATATTTAATAATTACTCATACTGTATAATACTAAAGCAGCATTAGTTGAGCTCTCGTGCATCAATATTACACAAAGCATTTATTACTATTTCATCGTTTGTGACACCCGTTTACTTCATATTAACAGCACTGAATAGAACTTAAAATACTCATAATTACATTAATGATGTTATGTACCTTAAAATCCAAAGCTTCCAGCACAAATCCACAAATACCTACTGGTTGTTCACGTCGACATAGATTTTACTCTTCATTATTATCCTTACATCGTCTACTCACTGCGACGTTTGTAGGTAAACTATCCATGCATAGCTACTGTGCTTTTCTATAGGAACTAAAACAGGCCGGTTAGAAAGTTGGTCCGGGACTCACGGAAATAGTCCGGTGTTATGATAATTGAAATGTATGTAAATAAATAATATTCCTAAGTCTGAAAACTTACAAAAGATGACATGACTGAGGAATTATGTGCAATAACGGCTTAAATTCTTCTCATGACAGAACATTACCATAAAGTGCAAGCGAGCTCTCTTTTATGCGTAAATTCAGAAATTTCTTTACCAATTTTGTCTTCAAAACTGCTGTAAATGTGACGTTAATAGAGAAGGTCTATTGCTTTGCATATTTTGTTGCAGACTCGTAAACAATTTCAGTTCAGCAGTAACATGTTTCACATGAATGTATAAAGTTTTGAACTAAATTATTCTAAGGGTATTTATTTACCATTACCCACAACTTACCTAAATTAATGTGTCAAATGTCAAGTTGCTCCATCGCTATTCCAGAATACTATTAGCTTAAACTTTGTAATTAGAATCGATTTACGTTATTAGTTAACGACTAATAGTTCAGTTGAGTAGAAATATGTTCATGTTACTTGCGGAACGTGTAAGTAATTATTTCTCCAGTTTAAACTTGTTTCATAGAGGCGTTGTAACAGTGACATCATTAATATTAAATTATATTTATGACAAAACAACATCCTTAGAAAGTTTTGTGAAACATTTTTGTTAGGTTAGATTCAGAAATTATAATGCTGTATATAAAATATACAGCATGATTCAAAAACATACCAAAAACTTTTTCCATTGTAATTTTGCACTGACCTAACTCCAGATCACCCAGATAACATTTTGAGTTGTAACTTTTTGCTTATATGCCCAATTAGTCGTGTAATGCTAGTAAAAATAATTTTAATGACTATAGGTCATCTAAGGGTCGTTATAAGGTTATACCCTCGACTATCGAAACTCCTTGTCATATGATGGTCATGTAATATGCATAAGATGACTAATTGGACGCTAAAAGTGGATGGTTTTGAGGCAGTCGTTACAAGATCGTAAAGAGGTCGTTATCATCTACAATAAAACCCTTAACATGACTTAAGAAATATAGTTATATCAGGGTCGTTAAAAAAATAATATGACTTTATTATGACCTTGCAGAAAGATAGTTGTACAATGTCAATCATTAAAAAACGTGATGAGACCTCAATAGGACTGTGAGACAAAATATTACCTAAAATTGTAGGGAGTTGTAAAAAAAGGTTATATTGATTTTGAATATGACTTAAATACAACCCATAAATGAAAATATGGCGTCCAAAAATTGATAACAGTAACATATTAACATTGAAAATGACCTCGACACGACCCATGAACAGAAAAAATGGCGCTCCAAAAAGTGGTAGCTGTAACAGAGATTCAATACGACCTCGGTACGATTCATGAATCATTAATAAAAATCGACTAATTTTTTTTGCTGTCAATGTTTGTCTATGAATAAAAGTAGGAGAATGTACATAGTCTAACGTTTAAAGATGAGTTCATCCTCACTTTTTTCAAACCCTCCAAGCCTAACCAACCAGGTTTTAGATAAATGTAAGTTGTTAACATTATAGCCGACAATTCTTTTCTTTTTGGGAAGCCGGAAACTCAGTTCTTAGATAAATGCATGCATGTGGTCAAAATTTAAGAATTTCGCTTCATTTCTTTAACCCCCCCCCCTCACTTAATTTTCTCCTATATAGGGGCCTCAGAGCCTCTCCGGTTGCAAAAGACCCTAGAAACGCCTCTGATCGTATGTTACTTCATATTGGAGACGAACGAAGCGTCACCACCTTGCGGTTCACTTCAACACTTACAAAGATAGTGGCGTAAGTCAAGAATGACATAATTATATTAAATAGGTACTAGAAAACGAACCCAGTAAACACCAAAGTATGGGCCTTTGCTAGGCTTTTGCCTGGCTTTTAATGGAACTGATGGCATAATAAAGGCCCATACTTTGGTGTTTACTGGGAAGTTTTCCATTCATAGCTACTAAATATATTTTGATATATTTGATTATTTTCGTCTTTTTCTCATTCCAATTATTTACGAGAAATAAATTACGAATAAATTTATGCCACAAATAAATTTTAATCAAATTAACTAAGAATTTGTTTCGCAATATTTTAACTGAATATTTGAAATATCGGTCATTAAAATATTTGTATTGAGAACAAGTAAAAAAAATATGTATTGAAAAATTTAATATGTCTGCAAGATTTTACCATCTATAATTTCCATTTCATGACGTTCTATTCCCAATAATAATTTTATGCTCAAACCACTCTGAATTTTTTCAGGCACCCTGCTACTGGATATTTCAGTATCCATAAGCAGCATTCTGTTGAATAATAGAGTTCGGGGTGCGTTTAAGAATGTGTCCGGTCATCCAGAGACCTCACTGTGGTTCTTATCACTTTAGACCGCCATCAATCACTTAAGAACTTTGACCTCGAAGCGGAACTAGCACGTGTACCACATTACCGCCAGTGGAACTTTAATCGAGACCTCCCTATTCATGTTGGAAACCTATTCTCTCATTAATTTTATTGGATTTGGTTTGAAATTTGTCTTGACCAACAGGTTGACAGACCGATGTCCATTAAGAGTTCTACCGTTTCTACGTATTGTTTCTTGCATTTTACTCTTTAATGGGGGCAAAAATAGAGTCGAGGTTTTATTTTCCTTTTGTTACTATAATGAGGAAGGTAATTTTATTGTTGAAAACTTTAAAATCGAGACGAATACCGACGTTTAGTGTAGTTTAAATTGTTTAAAACTAAATAAACTCTTTTCTTAAACCAGAAAAATTGACACAAAACAGTAAGGTGAAATAATTTTAAGACCGCTTAGATTTTTTATTGAAAAAATACTTTTAAAATCACAGATCACAAAAATATCGGATTGAGAAAAGAACTGATAAATTTCATAAGATGGAAAATAAGAGAAACGACAGATGTCAAAAAATCTTTCACATGAATAAGTTTATTCGATATAAAAATACCCCAAATAAATTAATAACAACAAAATTGAATTTCAAAGAACAAAATTTTAATCAAAAAAATTTTGGACACTAATAAAAGACCTATCATCAACAAAGAATAGTGGTGAAGTGAACAAAAATAAAACACACCTATTTCAATCGACCGGTTTCTAGGATTATATTCCTTTTCATCAAAATCTACAAAACATATTACAATGAAATCTTAGGTTTCAAAAAATACACTCAACAATTTATTAAAAGTGTAAAATGCTAATTAACTATGTTTTTAAAATTATACGTACCAATGGAAATTTAATCAACATATGCTCATGTCAATTATCAAGTAAATAAATAACATACAAATAAAAAGTACTGAAAACCGAACAATCACAAACGAATTAAAAATTATTTAATTTTAAGTCTAACGTTTATCTTAAAAACGAAATAGGTTATAATATCAAATATGTGTTACTCTTCTACTTCTAGTAAAATATCTAACCTCATAAGAAGACAAAATTAGGTTAAAATGAATACAGCGCAATCAATACTCCACTTCTTCAAACAAAGACACACAAAAACAAAAAACAACGACTCTCCACCACCAATCGAAAATGAACCAATCCCGCAAACAATACTCAAATCAAATCAGTACAGGTGTAATAAATTAGTTTAAAGTCATTATTAAATTATTAAATGTGATTTGAACGAAACAACTACTTAGCGGGCAAATACTCCGACCTGCATTGGATTATACTTTCAAATCATGATAGATCGGTAGCCAATATCATTTGTCAATTCCTAACCAGACATAGACCGGTTTCGAACTTATTAGTTCTCTTCAGTATGCCATAGGTTATGGAACAGACAAATGATAGTCGCCAACCTGCTAGTCATATACTGACTAAGGTAAATTGAGTAGTGGTGAGAGGTATGTGAAACTTCTCATATGATCTAAATGCTACTATCCGACCGACATCATAGATGTCTCTGTGGCGGATAGCGACTTGCGACGCAAGTATCGAGTGCGGCGACCTCTAGCCCAGGTGGACTAAACTACTGTTATTAAATATGATTTAAACGTAACAACTATTCAGCGGGCAAATACACCGACCTGCATTGGATTATACCTTCAAATCATGATAGATCGGTAGCCAATATCATTTGTCAATTCCTAACCAGACATAGACCGGTCTCGAACTTATTAGTTCTCCTCAGTATGCCATAGGTTATGGAACAGACAAATGATAGTGGCCAACCTGCTAGTCATATACTGACTAAGGTAAATTGAGTAGTGGTGAGAGGTATGTGAAACTTCTCATATGGTCCAAATGCTACTATCCGACCGACATCATAGATGTCTCTGTGGCGGATAGTGACTTGCGAAGCAAGTACCGAGAGCGGCGACCACTAGCCCAGGTGGACTAAACTACTGTTATTAAAAATTTAGACCATATGAGAAGTTTCACATACCTCTCACCACTACTTGGTTTAAATTCGTTTAAAAAAAACGTGGTTAGGAGTCATCTCATTATCGTGCGCTACAGAAGGCCAATACTTAGCACCTCCTAAACGAAGAAGTCACAGGACACAGTTCACATTGCAATAATTTAATCATTTATTTAATATGTTCATATACACAATACCTAGTCCTAGTCATCATAATAATTTGTGTGATGAGAGATTCAAACAAAAAAAATTTTGATTTAGCCAGGCAAATTTTCACAGAAAATGATTATCCCTTGTCCTTGATTAGTAGAATATTTCTACAAAATAATAGTCATCAGCGACTGCTGAGCTTCAGCTGAAAGCCCGAATCGAAGCTGCTGAACTGCACGTCGATAAATCCCAGCATGGTGTCTATAAAATCATAAAATACTGGGTTTATCAATCAGGCTGACTTCGTCTTTTTAAGGTCAGCCGGGCTTAAGTTATAGACCGAGGGAATCATGGCCTGCCTGGATGATATTCACAATAACTTGGTCTACCGTGGCCGCGTGTGACGAGAACAAGAAATGTCGCATTTATTGGAACTAATTGTTCCCAACTGTCAGGCTAATCTATTCCAATAAGCCTGACATAGTCCTCCTTGACCATCAGGCCAAGGTGATGTATGTCATTGAATTTTCGGCCCCTGTCGAGGAACACATCTTCTTGGAGAAGGAGGAAAAGCTACCAAATATCGCGATTTCCGCTACGAGTTCCAAGAGGCTACTTGATCAAGATGGTGGTCCTAATAATCAATGTATTTGGAAGGATAATGCCTATGCTGCTCTCGGAATAGAAGCTCTACTTTTTCACCCGGATGTAAATTAATTTTTACAAGATGTTTAAAATGATCAATCCATTTTGTCGGATTCTGTATATAATAATATATACATATTAATATTTCAGAAACAAAATGACAATAATTACTGTTAACATTAAATTATCGACGCTAACAAATATTGTCAGCGCATTTTACATACAAAATAATATCAAATACTAGAAACTCATTTCCATTTCTCCGCTGAATATATTGTAGTTATGACAAAGAACGCGTAGGATGCTCAGAACGAAATAATTCCTTCGGGAGATTTCCAACTTACATAAACATTACCGCTTCAGAGGGGTAGAACACAACAGTCCCAGAAGAACTTTAGAATAATCAAAACGCGAAGAATCATATTCAAAAGCGCTTTATCTCTCCGCACCAAAGCGGATTTACACTATAAATTATTAAAAATAAATTTCAACTAAAAATAAAGGATTGTATTTTAAATGTGCCTAATTGATGAGCTATAATATAAAATACGAAATCAAAAGACTACTGACAGTTTTACAAAACATAATATATTAAATTTAGTTTCCAAACAACATAAATTCCTTGTAACAAAATAAACCACCAGACTCAAAGGCAACTAATCGATATATTACCTTAAAATATTTATTTAAAATTTTATACATTAATAACTACGTAACGTTTGATATTTTCCTAACAGAGAGGACCTATTAAAATTATTACTGTAAAAGATAATTGTTGTTTACACATTTTTATTTTTGTATATGCCAAAAACTGATCAGAAATAAAGTACCGATTAATTCGTAGACATAGCGTTATTTCTTACACCTTCGCATCCCATGCGATTTCTACTAGTATGTATTATGTTCGTTAGTATTTGGCTGGGTTTAGTTTTCCTCTATAAAATGTTGCATCCAGAAGAAGAAAAACTCGAAGACAGCCTTCCAAACTTAAGTTTATAATAGTCCAGTCACATTAGAGGTTTCACCTCGGAATGAGAGATAATAAGCTGTAAACTTGTATAAACCTTTATTTTGGCGTTCTAAAAGTTGTCTCAAAAGTCTCATAAAATCTCGTATCCGCGTCTTAAGATATTCAAGGTCAAAGGTCACAAAAATCGGTGTTTTGCAAATATCTTGCTTCCTATGGTTTTAATGTCATTTGCATTTATTATAAAAATTGTAGAGAATAAAATTCTCTACAACTTTTGTCCCAAACATTTTTTTATATACTCAACCGTTTTTGAGATAGAGGGCGGAGAGCGCTCCGTCCTTACCTATTCACAGCATAATGCAAGGTCAACCGTAAGTCCCAGTAAATAATACGCCGTATAAAGTCTACAAATTATTAATAAATATATAATTATGAATAATTTGCATTGTTTATTAATTAATACATTATATTTAATATTTTTCATTTATCGAATATATATTTGTTTAATTTACTTACCTTTCCGTGTAATCAAAAAACTGTTGAGTGGAATACTTTAAGTAGATATATTTTAATTATATTCTAATATATATGTTAATTATATTTTAAGTAGAAAAAGAATAGAGTAAATACATTTTAATTATATCTTTATTTAGAAATACTTTTTCATATATTTATTACAGTTGAAGTTCAAATGTGGGGAGGTTTTTCAAAAACTTTTATAATTAGAAGGATTTGAGTCTTAATTTTCTTCTCCTTCTTCATCATCGTCCTCCGGTCACTCGAAAATTTCCAATTCAGTATCATCATTTTCGTTGTCAAGAATATTTGTCACGTTTGCCCATTACACTGGCCACAAGCTAAAGAACATTGCAACCCCGATTTCCTGCATCCGCAGCGTGAACCACAACAATTCTTGCAGTTGCAAAATATTAAAATATATAATATAATTAAAATATACTTAAAGAATTCCCCTCAACAATTTTTTGATTACACGGAAATGTAATTAAACAAATATATATTCGATAAATGAAAAATATTATTAAATATAATGTATTAATTAATAAACAATGCAAATTATTCATAATTATATATTTTTTTAATGATTTATATACTTAATACGGCGTATTATTTACCAGGACTTACGGTTGACCTTGCATTATGCTGTGAATAGGTAAGCGCGGCGCGCTCTCCGCCCTCTATCTCAAAAATGGTTGAGTATATAAAAAAATGTTTGCAATAAAAGTTGTAGAGAATTTTATTCTCTACACTTTTTATAATAAATGCAAATGGCATTAAACCATAGGAAGCGAGGTATTTGCGAAAAACCGATTTTTGTGACCTTTGACCTTGAATATCTTAAGACGCGGACACGAGATTTGAGAGACTTTTGAGACAACTTTTAGAACGCCAAAATAAAGGTTTATACAAGTTTACAGCTTATTATCTCTCATTCCGAGGTTGACCCTCTTTTTTGGCTTAAGTGATTGGATTATAATTGTTCCAAAAGTTCTTTAAATAAATAGTGAGAAGTTGTAATAATCTATACATTTGGGGGCCGTAAGGTACCATCTTCAATCTATAATTAATAAACTCTTAACCACGAAACTACACATATTGAAATACAATACTGAATACTGATTAAAAATATATTAATACTTACCTAAAATTATTCCCAAAAAGTATCGCATAAAATTGTATTAGAACATTACGTTTGTCATTAAAAGATACTAATTATAACCATCTTTAAAACTATGTAATGAAAATTGATATTATTTCATAGTAAAAGAAGTGACCGAACTTCGATTTTTTAATGAAGTATTATTCTAGTTTGTTTTCATTATACTTTATTTTATATTTTCACCCTTTTTCGGCTTGTACTACATCTCTAGGTATCTCATTCATTTTGATTCCTATACTTGCTATTATTGTTTCTTCCCCACTCACTGGAAGACTAATTTAAAGGATTCTTGGTTCTTACGCATATTTTACTATCTATTTTCTGGTCATATCTAGTTTGTTTCCATACAATTTACCATTTATATTTGTATTTTTAGTTATTGTGTTGTTTATTATTAAAACATTGGTGTAAGGGTGTTATCATTAAATCACTTATCTGACTTACCTAACCTCTTTTAAGTTGCTTGATGATGTTGTATTCACATTTATCGCTTAATATGGATTATAAAAAATAATTCTAATTCTTATTTCAGTAAAAGAACCATTATTCTTATTAACTATTATCTAGCACGCTGATGGACTGCATTCATTTGAGAGGGTCCGATTTTTGTGACTTCTAAGTGACGGTAGGTTATGTTATCGGTACACTGAGACCAGTAACTATTATGCAGAATATGAACTTTATTGTGCATTCAGTAAATTATACACTGAGAAAACTTTCTAGTGTACTTAACAATTAAGTTACATGAATATAAATGGGTATGTATGAATAGTGTTATTGTGGTTGAGGGTCTGACTCAGAGGTGTTGGCCAGAATTTAATTTCTAGTAAGAAAAGGGCTTAAAATTTTATGAAAAAAATCAGTAGGTACTTGACAAAAAATTAAGTGAAAAATTTGTTTATTTATATAATTTACCAATTTTTATGAAGAATAAAATGTCCTAAGAAATCAGAAATAAATGTTTATCATTTGTTGGCAATTCGATGGTATTGTCACAAATAGGTCAAGGCTTAATTTGTGTTTTTGAATGCCTGTGTTTTTATTTCTCCTTAGCTGGGTTATTATTCTTTTATTAAGTTGACTTGCTGCCATGAAAAATAATCTTAGTTTTATTGCCTTGGTATTTGATCGTAGGAATAGAATTTTCTCAAGCTCGATTTTTATTATACGGAGGTAATCCTCGTTGAATATTTCTGTGTGCCTTTGGCTACGCTAGCAGAGCTGAGCAGGACTTCAGCCATTCCTCTTTGGCGGTCCTAGCTTGAGAGACCTGTCCGAATTTGTAGCTGAAGGATTTAATCAAGCGGCGTATGCTTTTTATTTATTTATTAGGGCTTAAAAAAATTTGCACAAGGGGTCCCTGGCAATTTGGCTTTTTTCTAGCCTGAAAATAACTTTATGAAATACTGAAAATATTTTTTTCAGTCAGCTTTGATGCAAAAAATAAAATTGAAGGGGGGTCTCTGCAAAAATGTCTTTTTTGTTCCCTGTAAGTGCTTTTTGAATTATGAAATTTATTTTTTCAGTCGCTGAAGGCTAAAAATAATTTTGAACGGAAGGTTCTTCACAAAATTGAAAATTACTCGTGAGATCGGGTGATTTGTGAAGGTGTAAAATTTTTTTGACTAAGTCGTTAAGACCATAAATAAAATTGGACAGGGGGTCCTTTAGAAAAACGTAAAATTCACAATCACAAAATACTTTCTGAAAAAATTGTTGAAGTTCAGCAGACTGGACAGCAAGTTGACTTCGCAACTTTTCATAATAATGATCGATTTCTAAAACCAAAAAAATATTTTTTATTAAAAATTCGGATTCGAAAAAGAAATTGTTTGAGCAGTGTATCTTATTAAGCTTAATTTGATTTTATCAAAATGAAAATAAATTTGAAAAATTATTTTCAAACGACTAAGTCAAAAGTTATTAAAAATTTAGAAGGAATGTCCTGGTGGACTAACAAACTGTTTTGATAAAAATTATTTTTTTTGTAAAAATTTTGGCTGTCGATTCTTAAAACTCAAAAAATTTCAATAAATTCTGAAACTTGTATGGCAGTCTAGTAAACACCCGGAAAACTTAGAACTAACCAAATTTTGTCAAAGAAATGAATTTTAAGTCGAGTGAAGCTTTGATTTTAAAACAAGTTAAATTTTTTATATAAAATGAGGTTCGAGAATTTTCTCAAAAGCCTAGCCTCGCGAAAAAAATAATTTTGAAAAATAATATATAATAAGTCTTTAAGTATGCAAGTCACTTACTTACCTATCCTCGAAGATCTCAGACGATGATATTCTTTTGCAATAACGTTTAATTTTTTTATTAATAGACAGCCTACGTCCATAGGAGCTGCTTGTGGTTTTCGAAGTTTAATAAATAAAAAACAACGTAGAGTTAGTTTTACAATAAAACCTGATGACGGAAGGCTCCTCAAGCCAAAATCCACGAATGATAAAAGATGTCGAAGAAGTGCTTCTGGTTTTCTGCGGTGGATATTGTAAATATATTTTATAAGTGATGGACGCCATATTCGTGTCTTGAATACCAAAAAAATAACCCAGCCTGGCGCGTGGAGAAATTTCTTAGTGCCTATCTTAAAACTTCTAGGGCTCGTAGAGATCTATTTACATATGAACGGCCAACGAAAGACTGTTTTGAGGACTGTAGATCAGTTGTTGGTTATTAATAGGGTGAGTAAAAATTTATACTTTTAAAATGAATTTAATATGACAACGTTGTCGCGTGTCATGTCATGTCATGTTTTTAAAACTGCGTATAAGACCAAAAGCTACCCCACTTTGAAAACTTCTGGCTTTTGTAAAAGCCCTTTGATGCGCTTGTCTGTCTATGTGCTACACGGTGTACCAAACTCCCATTTTACAAGTTTAAGTATCGTATAAGTAAATCTGGCGGTAGATTAGTCGCTGTGGAAACAAGGATTGTTGCCTGAAATTATTATTATTAATTTGTCTTAAACTATTTTACTTTAACATTAATTACTATTTGTTTGACTTTGTAAAAATTATTTTTTAGATATTGCGACTAGCATCTTTTAAAAATTATATGATATCAATGCAGAAATTTAGCCTTTACTATTTTATGATGGCTTTGGTCTGTGATAATGATGATATGGCTTTGGCCTGTCGACCACTGAAATTAAAATTTGTAGGGCCTCTCGGGCTGCGATAAAATCGTTCAGACCGATTTATAATTATTATCTATGAGTTTTGGTCATTTTAATATTTTCCAATGCATCGCGACGCCGGCTGTCGCTCTTATACTGAGGAGCAGTTTTTTTAATGAAAATTAATTTTACTCTTTTGGCTTTTAAAAATCGGAGAATTGAGATAAAAAATTGCGGTTTAATTATGGTTTTTTATCCTTTATCTAATTTGCTAAAAAAAAGTGAAATGACATTTGATACTTTGAACCCATGTAGTTTCAGTCTCGAGCATTTTTTAAAAATTTCTAATGACTGAGGGCCTTCTATGTGATCTGGATGATTTTTTGGCAATATCATTTTTTCAAGTTTTTTGTAGAATTTAGTATTAATTCCAATTACATTTTAAATATAAAATTATCTAAGGAGAGGTGATAAATTTTAATAAAATATGAATATCCATAATAGACAAATATTCGTATGGAAAGTAGTCAGGCCCGTAGTGAGCAGTTACGGGCCCAGGGGTAAAATCAAACTGTCGGACCCTCTTAGATCGGGACAAATCAAAATTACTTCTTTTCAATGCACATAATTTTTAATTTGAAATACATCTATTATTTTTGGGCATGGTAGCTGAGTGGGTAAAGCGCTTATAGCTATTTACTCAGTACCGAATATGGATGGTTGGAATCCATCCCGGAGCAACAAATTTTATTTGTAATTTGCTTCAGATTAAGATGGGAGTGAACTGTCGATGCCCTAGATGCGGTTCGGACTCCACAATAAACTGTAGGGCCTCGTCTCTCTTTACTCAACACAAAATCCTAGGATTTTCTGGTAGTTACTTCGATGACTTGTGAGGGGGTTAAAAGAAAACAAAGAAAATATTTACAAGCAGGTATATTAATTAAAGCATTATAATTTTATTAATACAAAATGAAAAAAAGTTATGATAAAACTTATCTTGCTTTCATCTACTGGCAAGATCATTAATCAGGTTGTCAAAATTTATCTGTCTAGCCACATCACATTCCATTGTTAAAGTCCCCATTCAAAATTTGATGTATTTTTTAAATTGTAATTCTTGTTTGATAATCCTAGTATAAAAACTCCTATTTATTAACGCATTACCTCATAAACCATGTTTAAAATTTCTCTTTAAAATGTGTTTTATTTTATTGTATTGATTTTTTAATTTATTTCTTTGAAATTTAAATCTAAAAACTATATTCTCATATTCATTTCCACATGAATTACGCCAGTTTGAAATATCGTTTTCCCTTTAAAAGAACCGAATGGGGTGCAATATAAAGGCTCAGTTCATGACTGACAACCCCGTTTTTATAGGAAGCCCTTATTAGACATTAAAAGTAATTTAGCGCTGCTTATTATTATTCATTTTTACTATGCTCACGTCTAAGTACACTGGCTCGCCTGGACCAGCGGTTGTGACGTCATTCGCAGCACTGAGGCCTTGTTTTTAGGTGGTAATGACTGATTCGCGTACGACCGCAAGTATAAAGTAATACTAATACAAATTGCAGTAGCTAACGACGCTATACTTCTAGCAGTGTGTAGCCTACTACTTTTTATGTAAAAAACACAGTAAAGAACGTGTAACGTGCGCATTCGAAACACGTATACTTTTACGCAAAATAAAAAATAAAGTATATATTTATAATTAATAAATTTGTTTTAATCGCGATGGTGCCGGGCCCTTACGGATCCGTGGCTGGGGCTCTGTTTACCCCCTCTCGTCAGCCCTGAAAGTAGTGAAATATAATGTAATAAAAGAATACGAAAGGATGTAGCTTACAATAATATAAAAGATATTGATAAAAAATTAATTGTAATTGTCTAAAATTAAAGAAAAATATGAAAATACCATGTAAGCGTACAATGTCAACAAACGTAATAACATTCGTTCATGGAATCTCACAAAATGGGCGGTTATAATATTGTGACACACTAGTTCCTGCCGTGAAGGCTAGTATTCGTTTCTGTGTGACTTTAGTCTTCTGAGCTGCGGACGAAGAAGAAGATATGGGTACAAATGAGGCAGTAGACCATATTCAACAAAACCACACATGCGCGCTTGCATCAGTGGCCATCATCGGTGACCGATGATCGAGACCAGCGACAGACGTAACGAAACGATATCTTTATATGCAAATATTACTTCTCTGGATGTAGAACGTTCATTTTCAAAATACGGCGCGATATTCACAGAGAGGCGTACGCTACGGTAACGCCAATGATACCAAAGTTCCAGCTTTAGTACTCATACAGTAAGGTCCATAAATAACGGATAAATTCATTATCTACGTAATTTACAAGTTATGAGTAAAATCTTGAAACACGTCAATTTTTAATTCTAAAATGACATTTTTGAGCATAACTTTATACCTCCCCTTCAACCCCCTTGTGGTGACAGCTACCCCTTTAAACATTTTAAATAGAACGAGGATGCGGGTGATAGCTCATTTGAAAGGGTTTTTAAGTCTCTGTCCAGAAATACAACATTTTTTGAATTTTGTATATTTTTTATCAAGAAAATTAAATTTGAAAATTTCAAAATATATTTGTAATGTATACAATCAAATGTTATTTATGCCTGTGTACAAAATATCTGTCAAATCTGACTTTTCTAATTAATGTTGTGTCATAACATTCAATTTAAATGTATCGGTTTTTCTGGTACGCAGGTGGCAAAATACCCAACAAAAAGAAAGAAGTAAAAAAGGGTTTTTTTTACATATCAGAAAAAATTACACATTTATATTTCTTTATTTGCTACATCTGTGCAAACTTATGATTCTAGTTATTTATCGCTGATTGTCAAGTTAATTATTATTTTAACAATGAGTCTTTCGGTTACCCAAAGAATTGAAATTTTGATGTGGTGATAAAATAAGAACGCAGTAGCAGGTATGCGAAATCCTCAATACTAACTATCCTGACCGTCGCATTTCTCAGTCTACGGTTAGTAGAATAGAAAACAAATTTCGTGAATTTGAAAATGCCACAGATATTCCTAAATCTGGTAGAAAACGCATTTTAGACGATGAAAAGAAATTGGATATATTGTTAGATATTTAAGATAATCCACATAAACCTACAAGATAAGTTGCCGCCGATAATGATGTTAGTAAAACGTCCATATTTTGTCCTAAAAAATGAAAAATACCGCCCATATAAAATTCATTTGGTTCAAGAACTTAACGACTTAACTGAAGATGATCCGTTATTCATAAAAAAACATTCTTTTTTCTGATGAAGCAACATTCGTCTTAAATGGAACAGTCAACAAACAGAACTGTAGATACTGGAGTACAGAAAATCCACATTGGATGATGGAGGCCAATACTCAATATCCTGAGAAGGTGAACGTTTGGGCTGGAATTATAAATTCTCAAATTATTGGACCATATTTCTTTGACAGCACATTAACTTGCACGCGTTACTTGAATTTCTTACAAAATTTCTTAGTTCCAGAGTTAAGAATATCTTTCCCAGATGATGACAACCCTAATGAAATTGTAGAAATATTTGGTATCAGCAGGACGGTGCTACACCACATTGGAAGTAAAAGCCTATCTAAATCAAGTTTTTCCCAATAGGTGGATCGGTAGACGCGGTGAAATTGAGTGGCCTGCCCCCTCTCCCGATTTGACTCCGCTTGACCATTTTTTATGGGGTTACTTAAAATCGAAAATCTACTTCAACAGACCGAATAACGTCGACGATTTAAAAGACAGAATAAGGCAAGAAATTAATCAAATCACCCCGGAAACGATACAAAATGTTTTAGAAGAATTTCAGCAATGCCTCCATTATTGTCAAGAAACAACGGGAGCCCAGTTTGAACATTTGATTTAAACTGTTTCATGTTCTTTTGTTTACTTAGTAACATTAAAAATGTTACATTTTTCAATGAAAAAATTAGAGAAATTCAAAATATATTATATTGCTGGACAGAGAATTAAAAATCCTTTTAAACGAACTGTCACACGTATCCTCGTTCCATTTAAAAATTTTAAAGGGATAGCTGTCCCTTCAAGGGGGAGGTATAAAATTATGCTCAAAGAATGTCATTTTAGAATTAAAAATTGACGTGTTTCAGGATTTTACTCATAACTTGTAAATTACGTAGATAATGAATTTATCCGTTACTTATGGACCTCACTGCATATGCAATGTTCTATTCTCAGTTATACAAATTAAGAAAATTTTAAACCAATTCAATTTTCAAATTTATTTGATTGTGACCGGAAATTGGAATAAAAAATGTAATAATTTTGTGTATATTGTAAAACTAATCTAAATCCTATACATGTCAGCACTATCAAATTAAAATATTCTAAAGGGAAGGTTTCTCATAATACTACAACAAAATTGGGATAAAATAATTAGTCTTCATCAAGTTTCAACATCCCCATTGACATATTTAATAACGGATTTCTAACTACTTCAGACTCCTTAACGATGTCGGCAGTTTACGTGTTAAGAGATTATGCCGCTTTTACGGAAATACTTAAAAATATGATTTCTTTAATTACGGTGGGGTCATATGTCTGTCGAAGACGTTCAACATGCTGTTTTTGACAAATTTCAGAAGGGATTCAAAAGGCACTTGAGCACCCCTCCTGCTTTCAACGTTTTAAATCTTGTAAAACGTGAGTGAAAGGGACCGGAAGCGCATAGACTGGCGCTTATAAGAATTTGTTTTGTTTGTAGTTAAAAATATTTTCTATTCAAGTAAACATGTCAAATTCTACAGGGGGTGGTCTGTTATTTTTATCGCTTATTTTTACGTTTTATAGGTATTAAAAATTCGAGAAAAATTCGATACGCAGAGTGCATACCTTTGAAATGATGTCACTGAAATGAAAAAATTTAGAATTATAAATAATCAAAGAATTACATAAAGTAACAGCACAATTATTAATTAACTAAAGTTGCAAACAAATAAATTAAATTACCAAAATAAAAGTCTGTCTTACCATAAAAGTAAACGTTTACCTTAGAAAGCTTTTATTATTACAATACCTCTTTTACAACTTTGATATGTTACATCTTCAGACAACAATAAAGTTTATAATAAACAATTTTTGAAATTTAAAAAACAATTTGTTTGAATTATGAATTAGACTAGAATATAATAGAATTCATTAATTTCAGAAAACAGAAGTACAATAATATACAAATGTAGTCAAATACATGTAAATAAATCAATAAATACAGAATACACAAATACACAAACCACATACGTGGACCAATAAATTGCAAAATGTACAAATAACAGATATAAATATAAAATCAGTGCTAAGGCACAAATACTCTTCATGAAATGTAGTCTATTAAAACTTTAGTGTGCGCATTCAATACTCAATTACGACGAAAAAAATAAAACTTTCTAATAATGCATCAATTTTTTCGGCTGAGACTTTTGCCATAGTAGATAGAATCTACGACATACATAATAAATAATCAGGTTAGTAAGGCACTTATCCTAACAGACTCAAAATCAGTTGTAGAATCATTAAAAAGTTTGCAAAATAACAAATCACTTCTTATTATGGAAATATTTACAATATACCAACAGGCCCAAAATTTAAACCTAGATATAGTAATTATGTGAATAAAAGCGCCTTGTGGATTTACACACATTGAGCAAGTAGATCGCCTAGCCAAAGATTCGATAAAAAATTATACCAGAGAAATCAATCATGGAATCCCCTATACTGACGTAGTTCCAATATACAAATATAAAGTAAGGAAAAAGTGTGAACAAATTATGAAAGTATTTACAATAATAAGGTAACCAATTACTTCCTTATCCACGCTAAGCTTCCTATTTAGCACTGGCATAATAAGTTGCATGCGCCTAGACATTTTTTTACCACACTTACGAGACTTAAATTTAATCATGCTCGTTTTCCATCACACCTCTTTAAAATAAATATGTAAATATAATCTGTGTGCATGCGGACAAGTGGGGGATATAAATCATATATTTTTTAATTATGAATTACCAAAAAATCATACAAAAATTTCAGTTCGTAAATTATTGGAACTGAATTTTTACCTGCCATTAAATATAAACAACATCCTTGAATCTGAAAATTTTGAAGCGTTTAAAGCAATATATAAATTCACTAGATCAGCAAATGTATGTCTATGAGGCCAAAAGTGTAGGTTAGATTTGTTAGTAATCTGGATTACATTCGTACCCTGTGTTATTTTGAAACCTATGTTTGTTTTTCCTTTTTCCCCAACTATTGTGAATGTTCAAAAAAAAAAGTCGTCAAGATAGACCCCTTGACGTGAAATGAATGACCCTGTATTAATCATGACGATAGATAGAGTTTGTGTGGTTAATGTTAATTTTTAGGTTGTGATAGGTAATACGAGAAATATTAGTAACTCAAGGATCTTCATTGGACATAGAGGGTTGAACTAGCCTCATTTCCATAGTGCATACTCATTATAAATCAAGAGATACTGGCTGATGGATCACCCATAGCCAACAGAGAGAAAAAAAATTGAATATAAATATGTTAAAAATGACATTATGTCATTACAAATACAACAATCAAAATAATAGATATAGAAAAATATACACACTAACTGATTTTGTGATGTCAATGAATTTGAGACATCGTGCACGTACAATTACGTTTACTTTAAATGACCGGAGAGCGCCATGTCTCGGCCGACTCCAGTTTATCAGGCCATGAAATAAGAAATCGTGCAACACCGTATGGTTGTCAACTCCCGCGCCATTTTATTGTTTGGTTATGTTAATGTGCCGGCAAGAGCCTAACAAATTGCAGTGATTTTTACTTATATTAGTTATAGTTATTTATTAAAAAGTTAATAAGTTGTATCTTGTGTTTATCCAGAGGATATTTAAAGTGTTGATGATATGTAGCTTCTCATATTTCGCCCATAAATTAGTGATCAAGCATGGCCGACTAGACAGTGCCAATCCACGGCCAACTCCATTAAGTTTCAGTCGTAAATATATATTTTACGTTACAATTTTGTGTTTCTTAGTTGTTGTAATGTGCTTTCATTTATATTTAAATTTATACGAGAAATTATTTAAAAATTTTCTAGTTCTCTAGTTTTTGATATTTAGGTAGATTAGGTATAGTGTTTAAAATTGTTGTCCTTAGGTGATTATTTTGTAGTGTAAACCTGTAAAAAAAGTAAAATTTTAAACTTATTACATAATGTCAAAAACCTGCTGTGTCCCAGGATGTAAATCCAATTACAATAGCACTTTAAAAACTAGGGGATCTATGTTATCGACGTTTGGTTTCGCATTTAAAAATATAATAAATAATTGGCGCAATTTAAAAAATTTAGACAACACATTTGTATATCCCAATTTTGATCATTTTAATGGTATTAAACATGACAAAATTCCAGCAAATTAAAGATGTCTATAATAAAGAAAAAATCTAATAATAAAAAGAACATAAAAACTTAATCATAAAACAGTCTATCCTAACAACTTCGAAAGGTAAAATGTTTATTTAGCAGACAATATATGTGATTATTCTACAATTTCTTCTTTAAAAGAATATGGTTTTCATGACACTGCAAACTTTTTTATAAATTATAAGACATTGGTGGAATATTGTAAATAACGCAAGTTTCAGAAAACATATCATTAAAAGAAATAAATGGTGTGAATCTATTTTAGGAATAAATGATTTTCGCATTGAATATTTTAAAAAGTTTATAATATGGTTAGATACTTGGGAAAAGTTAACAATAATGGTCAGCGTTCAAATGATACCTACTCTGCACTTCGTTAGAGCATTTATGTTTTGTTAGAAATAATTGAGTGCTCTTTTGAAAAGTTTCCAATATCATATACAGGGTGTCCCAAAATTAATTCCCCAGCTGCCAAGGTTAGACTTTATGACCAAAAATAAGTCGAAAATCACTTATGTCAAAATTTCGAAAAGTTACTCCTTACGAGATTATGGCCATCTTAAAGATCGCAATGAAGGTATTTTTTGCAAATCAATTTTTGAAATTGGTATCCAGGTAAAGATAGTTTATAATCAAGTCATCCTTGACGAAGACAGAATACATTTTGTGTCAATGTCAATAAAATATTTCAAATTTAAAGTGATGTATAACGGTAAACAATTAAGTTTTCATACTTATTATAATGCCCAGAAGGTACAGCAATCAAGAATATTTAGATATGATTAAACTACTTGGAGTTTGTAATAGTAATACTCGTACCGCAGAGCGTCTGTACCGCCACCGTTTTCCTACTAGGCGACACCCAGATCATAAAACAATAAGTGCTGTTGAAGTTCGTCTACTTGAAACTGGATGTTTGGCTCCTAACATGATTCATTCTGGTAGTCCTAGACAGCTAACATGGCAACAGAAAGAGCAATTACTCCACGACATTGAAGAAGATCCGTCTGTAAGTACCAGGATCTTGGAAGCCAATCGTTACCATCGTCGTAGTACTATTCACAGATTCATGCAAAGAGAAAATCTGCATCCGTATCACTTACAGCCGGTTCAAAAATTGCATCCTGGGGATAGTGAGTTGCGCTTACAATTCTCCAGATGGTTTTTAAATTGCTTAGATACAAATGAAAACCTTTTTAAGCAAGTATTGTGGAGTGATGAGTTCCATTTTAATCAGCAAGGGGTGTTTATACAGCACAACTTGCATATCTGGAATTACGAAAATCCACATCAAATTAGAGAATCACATAAGCAAGTGCGCTGGAGTGTAAATGTGTGGATTGGTCTGTTGGGCAATTACATAATAGGACATTTTCTGCCTAGGATATTAAACGCAGAAAATTATGCAAATTTTTGCGAAAACATATTACCTACCTTTTTTGGAGGATATTCCTTTATTGCAACGTCACAGTATTGTGTATCAACATGATGGAGCGCCTGCTCATTATTCTCGAAATGTTCGAAAGATATTAAATCGGCGATTTCCCAATAAATGAATCGGTCGCGGAGGACCTACTTCTTGGCTACCTAGGTCCCCGGATCTCAACCCAATAGACTTTTGGCTTTGGGGTTACTTGAAAAATGCGGTATACAAAGTCCTACCGAATAATGAAGATGACGTTATTGTTCGGATTTATGGAGTATTAACTCAAATTACAAACGAAACAATAGGTCGTGTTGAAAATAATTTTCTTCACCGATTGCAAGCATGCATAGAACAAAATGGCGAACATTTCGAACATTTGCCTTTGTAAATTTAAGTATTTTAATTTTATTATGTGTAGATGTCACTTGATTTAAATTAATAAACTATCATTACCTGGATACCTATTTCAAATATTGATTTGCAAAAATACCTTCATTGCAAACTTTAAGATGGACATAATTTCGTAAGGAGTAACTTTTCGAAATTTTGACATAAGTGATTTTCGACTTATTTTTGGTCATAGAGTCTAACCCCGGCGGCTGGGGATTTAATTTTGGGACACCCTGTATTTTACCTGGTAAATTTACTACTGAAAAATTAGAAAATAAATTTGGTAAATATAGACTATTAGGTGGTAGCAATTATAATGTCAGTTTTGATGTAATCATTAATGAAGAGAAAGAAATAAGACTTAAACATATATTTAGAAAGGCTTCCGGAACTACAATTTTCACTTTCTGAAATCCAAACACATACTGAAAACTGCTGCAATGAATCTGACTGGGACATTCCCAAAAATTCTGAAAGCGACAAACTTTCACATATACTTGAAGCAGAATATTTAAATGAGTACCAAATAGATGAATCCGCTCAAATATAGATGTCTGGTTATGCTTCATTCAAAATTCCTAAAAAGTAAAATGTAATATTTGTGTTTCTCCAATTAATGAAAATAAGGGGAATTATGCAGAAAATGAGTATTTTAATTATTTACAACGCGATGGTTTAAGTGTTCCTACAGACGGAGTAAAAACTGTCCTATATCATATCTGTGCCATCTTTGAAAAAAATTATAAACAATACCTCCACCGAATGTGACTTTCTAAATATTCATAACCAAAAAGACATTTTGTGTCACCTTACTCTTTCTAGTGCATCCCAGGATATATTTTTGAGAGACTTTTATTCTCAGTGTGTCTGTGGTAAAGAACATAAAAATATTCTTGTTATGCTATGTTCAATTTTTTCTAATGTTTTAATTAACGATTACATTAAAAAGAAACACAATCAATCCAGTACCAAAAAGGTCGATTCGGAAGATAAGAAAAGAAAACTTAATACTTTTAATAAATAATAGAAGTGAAACACTTCATTTTCTAAAATTAAAGAGCGATATGTTTTCAGGATAACTTTAACGTTTTGGTAAGTTTCTTTTTCAGTTCTCTCCAAAAAAAAAAAACTTCAAAAGAAATCTCAAAAATCAACGCGTAAAACCATAAAAAATATCAGAGTCAAAGTAGACAACTAACTAACATTTGGCAACAGCGCACCGGGGGTCTGTTCATGGACTGCTGCCTGAGTTGGCCGTGGCTGTGTTCATGAATTATTTGTATCGATGGGGGGCTAAGCTTATTTTTGAAACATGATAGCTCAATGATATTAAAATGATGTATCACTATAATACTCTTTGGGCTAACCTGTTTCAATAATAAGCTTGCTCCGTCACTGAAAGAAGACATGTATATCAGCGGCGATCATTTAAAGAAGACACAACTGTACATGATGCTTTTTGAGGTTGAGCAATATGCAATCGTCAGCTGCAACTTTTAATTATTATTCCAATTATTCTTATTGCACTAAATTAACAACTACTTGCGGAAGATATTTCTATTTTCATTTACATCGGTTAAATTACTTTATTTCGAAATTCTGTAGTGCTCTTACCCAAGAAATTCTTGTTACTCATCCACTGAATTATATATCCCAATAAAAATCAATTTAAGAGCCTCTTATTTCCGCACGATTAATTCCTTACTAGATAAAGAATGCCTATCCAACGAATAACATTCGTATTAATTCGTTGCTGCTATTCATTAAATAATACACTGTGGGATAAGATTACCAGACGGTTTGTGGGTTTTATTACCCTATCCACCCCAACTGACGTCTACAACGCGTAGTTGCAATGAGATAATTACGAATATAGTTATTTAGTGTGTAATAAAAGTATGGATTAAATTATTTTCTCTGTTAATACAGGTTTCTCCATAATAATTTTAAATTCTTCATAAAATCTTATCAAATGAAAAATGTGTACTTTTTTTTCAATAATATATTGAAATAGTTTGAAATTTGATAAAATAATAAAAAAAGCTTAATTTTTAAAAACAAAACCTATTAAGTGTTCGCCTTCTTCTTCAACGTATTTTTGTAATCCTGTAATGAGAATCGCGTTTTAGAATATTCAAGTCAATATTTAAACTATTTTCACGAATAAAGTTGTTAAAGTCCTGAATGGTGCAAAACTCCGTCATTCAAATAGCTGCACAGAAAAATCTGAAGCAGACAAATCAGAATATCTTGGAGGCCATGACACATTTCCTCAAGCGATCTTCAAATAATCGTTGCACTAACACAATGCCGTTTCTTGCTTTATGAGCTGTTCTTCCATCTTGCTGGAACCATATTCTATCGAGTTGTCCCATCTGGTTTAGTTTTTGAGCAATAAATGTGTTCAACATATGTGTGTACCATTTACAGGTACACCTTGAACAGTTTCATCCCCAAAAAAGTGTGGACTAATAATTTGCTGGTGTGTCTTTGAAAATAATTTAAGAAGGTTATCGTATCGTTAATGTAAAACTGTTTTGACCGTGGGAGGCCTCTACGTCTGCATCTTATTGTGTTTGTGAAAATGAAAGTGATAGTGGTTACAGTGATAAAGAAAATCAAAGTTCATTAGTGTTTTCAGTAAGAAAAAAATCGGCAGCATTTAAACGAGCAAGCGAAACAAATTTGTCTTAATGTTTACAATAATTATTTGAAGCGACGAGCTAATGACCCTAATTTGTATGATTTGGATGTATTAGGTGAAACAGCATCTTAGACTAACGTTCCCCGTCCCACAATACACAAACTGGTGAAAGAAGGTGCCCTGACAAGTAAACGAAGATCCGATGCCGGGCAATCGAAAATTCTGGCCCCATCGTTAGCAAAACTTTTAAAGACTTTAGTTGACGACGCGTATCAGAACTATTGACGTGGTAGATAGAAAATTAAAAGCAAGCGAGGTAAAGTGAAGTGAAGAAGTGAATTTTGTGATATCAACTGCATTATTTATTTTCATTTTGACAAAAATTATGGCCTTGTGTTTTTATTATAGTAATAACTTTACTATTAGAAATCATTTTTAGTTTATTTACTGAGAAAAATATTTGTTTCTGTTACTATTTTGAGAGTATATTTTTCATTATTATTTTGCTTTTAAAGGTTTCTTGTTACTTTTTAGATAATTTCTTTATTTCATACTAATATTCCATACCCATTTCCTGGCAAGAAATGCTCATACCTTCTCGCGGTTCTTGCTGGGTAGTAATAATTTATATTAAGCGAACTTGAACACTGTAACAGCTGTATGTGGAGTCAATACATTAAATTCAATACTTTTATTTCAAGTTAATACTTTTTATACTACAACCTACATTAAAAAGTAAACGAATGAACAATACAGTTAAATCTGGCTCTGCGTTCCTTAGCGTCTTACCTCGGACGTCTCGTCACAATATAAGTTTCCTCAACTGTATATAATTTCTTAACGCAAAAGATGCGTATACTCTTATTAAAACAAAAGAGAGGAACGTCAGTTATTCATCGGTATTAGTTGAGTCTGTGTCACTTTCACGTTCACTTTCGAAATCGGGATATCTGGTCACATTCACTTCAGGTAAAAACTTTGACTTCTTCTGGGGAAGTTTGCGAAGACAAGTGATCCGTGGATCTGATGAAATCAATAATCTATTGAATAGCTCTTGATTCATTACAACTCGAGATATTTTTCTGCTCTGATGTTCTCTATATTTTTTTAAAATCTTTATTTCGGGATTCTTGCACCTCTTCGGACAATTAACCTATCAGTATTAAGATGAACTTAATAACTGTGGAACCGTAAACTAAAATTTTATGTATAGATGCCGGCATATAATATCATGGATACGTGGACATAATCTTGTATTCTGTAGGAAATACTCATAGAACGCATCAGTATCGACCTCGTATCCACATGAAATGGTTTGCAGAGCAACTGCAAATCTTTTAATAATATTTTCATCGATACCAGTGATTGAAGCCGATGTAGCTGGGTCCTTAAAAAATCCTCTCGCATTGTTCCCATCGTTTGTTGTGCCACTACTTCCACTTTTAGGTTGTTCAATTAGCAGATCCATTATAGTCCTAAATTCATTTTGTATTAACTTTTTTTCTCTCTGTTACACTACCTTTATCTTCAGCACGTACTTGCCATTTTTAATATCTAAATGATAGGATACTTGAAGCAAACATTCGAAGCATCTAATCTAAGCATGTAACGTTGATAGTCCAAATTTAAAACCTTCCTCGTTCGACTCCTTTTCGACAACTTTCTCTATATTGTTCATTTCTTTTGGGGTGGCCTTGCAAATGTAACATATTTATGAAGACGAAGTACTGGTAATAGCATATTTTTACGTTTATCATAGTCATAATGCAAGTATGGAATACAGAAACTTTAATTTCTTCTTCTTAAGAAGGCCATGTTGTTTTTTGAAGCTTGTCAATCTGACTTTGTATAATAGTCATCTCGTACTGTGAAATGTCAGTTGTTTGTTTCAGGAACTGAATTTGAAGAGGCCTGCGAAATCTTGTTGATGATGGACTTGGATTTAGCCATAAAATTATGTTTTCATCTTTCGGCAATTAAATAAATAAATAAAGTGAGTATTGTGTGTAAAGAAAAAATATACAGGGTATTTTTTTTAAGTCCATATCATAGCGTCAGAAAGTTCATTTTAGGCCAAAAGCTTTAATACATTTATGATCTAAAGCCAATGGTTTTCGAGATACAGAGTGTCGAAGACTCTGGAATATATCGCATTTACTCAATAATCTCAAAAAATGTTTAACATAGATTGATCAAACTTATGCTAGTGCTTTAACTAATTATAGATCCATTGAATTTGTATACAATTATGACAACCAGAGGCGGAGACGCTAGGAGGCATTTAATATTCCTAATTGCTTTTCTAAGAAAAAAGTTTTCTTGGATTTTATTCGAAAGTAGTTTTAGAGAAATTTTTGTTTCTTTTGAACTGCCTATGCAGTTTTCAATTATTTACCACAAAGTTCAGCAAATCGAAAATAATTATAAAACTACTTATTTTACAACAAAAGAAATACACAAGATTTTTTTTTTTTTTTAGAAGTACAATTGTATATGCATAGATCAAAAGTGCAAAAAACTTATTGAAATTGAAATTCTAGATTTGTTAGAGGCATATCCCCTGATATCTCAGCCGCTGTTTGTGTTATTTCCACGGTAATTTAATAGATTATCAACAACTACTGTGTGATTCACTGGCCCAAGTTTGACCGATTTATATCCTAAATCATTAATTTAAGACTTAAAGGCCTTAGATCATTCAACCGATAATATACAATATTTTCCTTCTTCTTTTCTATGCACAGAAACATTGATCGAAATACACGAATTCAAACCCTTAGGCATTTTGTAATTTTTAATTGCATTTAAATTATAAAAAAATATATGTGGTTTAGTGTTGAGTACACCACCCTGTACAAACGTGGAAAATAATAAATTTTCCCCTTGGCAGATAATGGTCAATAATGTTTTCCACACTATAAATTTACTTGTGTACAGATTTGGTATTCGATAACCCCAATATTGTTAACCGGTAGCTCGATATCGTATAAATAAAAGATTGTACACACCATCACAACACCTGGATTATAAATAAATATACAGTAGGATGTGATAAAATACAGCATGTGTACGCACGTTCAATAAATTTATTGTATTGCAACTAGCGGTTTGAATAATAGCAAAAGATGTGTGCTTAATTTTATTACCGGGAAGATTTTTTTTATTAATAGTACGCCGAGCGAATTGCGGAGATAACGATTTTATTACTATTTAATGTAATTGTTCAATAAACAATTTTGTTTATGAAGGTATAAATTATAATAAATGCAGATTAAGAGGGATTAGCATTGTGTGGTTTTTTTCCTCTTAATTATGACTGAGTTAAAGCCCAACACTAAACAATAAAAATATTTATTATGATTAATCGAGGACTGTTGTTTTCGACATATGCTTGTGTATAATCAGAGAAATAATATGCGTGGGGATATATCTTTAATTACAATAAAAAAAGTAATTGGTAAAATTATTAAAATAAATAATATTATACAAAACAGAATAAAAAATTATACAGTAGTAAGGGGAAGATTACTGGAAATTTGAACAATTTATTATTTGGATAAATTGGACATCAATCGAAATTGTAACTGCCGATTCAAATTTCTCCCGATATATGGGGTTATCATAAAGTAAGAGGTCTATTTTAAATTATTATATAGTTTTAAGAAATTATGTTAGTAGCAGAAAGTAAACAGACTCTAGTTGCCTCAATAATAAGATTTTAGTGTATCTATGGAAAACAAAAGAATTGTCGTGACAACTATTGATACAAGTGTCAAACGAAATAATCGTAATTTAGAGATTTGTTGTCAAAATAAAACTCGCGTAACGTAAATTGTAACAATTTCAATATGGATCTGCAAATAAGAATTGGTTTAGTGCAATGTTGTTATGAAGGCGGTAAAAATTACACTACTGGATTACGAAGATTTCGTACGAAAATGGGTTTGAGAGCAGGGCCGTGCAAAATAAAGGCGTATCGTAATTTGATTAGCAAATTTAAAAGAACAAGGTCTGTAAAAGGCCCTCCGAGGTCAGGAAGACCTAGGATTAGTGATGTACAAGTTGCAGAAGTTCTTCAGGAAAATCAAAACATAACCAATACTAATCCGTTAGCAATCAGTAGTATGAATGCGATATCAAAACGATTACAAATGGTTACACCAAGGTTTAGAAAATTTTACGGAAAATTTTAAAAATGTATCCCTATAAACTGCAACTGCTGTTTGAATTAAAGGACGCAGATTTTGCTCTCAGGTACGATTTTTCATTACACGTATTGGCTCAGATGGAAATTGAACCCGAATGGTTATCCCATATTTTATGGACAGATAAGGCCCATTTCTCTCTTAATGGTGGAATTAATACTCAAAACTGTCGAATATGGTTAACAGAAAATCCGTATGAAATCGTTCAGCAAGGCCTTCATGACAAAAAAGTCACCATTTGGTGCGGTTTCACAGCTAATTTCATCATTGGTCCATACTTTTTCGAGGAAATACAGAATGGGGAGGCTGTATCTGTAACTGTTACTGATGAGCGATACCTGAAAATGTTAAGGGATTATGCAATTCCACAGTTGCAAAACGAGCACGAAGGAATTGAAAACATGATTTTAATGCAGGATGGAGCACCTCGCACATTTACCGACCAGTTAAAAAATTGTTAACTGTGGTTTTTCAAGATCATGTTATAAGCAGAAATTTTGTAAATTCATGGCCACCAAGATCGTCTGATATTAACCTAGCGGATTACTGGCTGTGGGGTTATTTAAAAAATTTGTGTTTAGAACACGGCCAACAACGCTGGAGGAATTAAAGGACAATATTAGAGAGCAAATTCGTGCAATTCAACCAGAAATGTTGAATAGTGCTGTATACAATTTGGAGGAACGGTTGGTAATTTTACAACAACAAGTTTTTAAATGTTTACTACATGCACGTACATAATCATAATCATAACAAACCAGAAAAGCATGGGGGGACACAACACCACAAAGAATATTTAAGCCGTGAAAATGAGCTGGGTGCTGCCATTAGGTAGTTTAGAGATTTAGAAAGATGGAAAAGAGAAGGAATATGGAGAAACAAATGGCTGGAAGAAAGAAAAAAGTGGACTCATGTTAACCTTTTACATGCGTAGCTACAACAGACTGATCCCGATAAATAATGTGTCTTCGAACGTGCAAACCTACTGGACATACACAGGCGCACTTGGTTAGGCGCCGTTTGTTTTCGAACCAAGATTTCCAACTCATCGGAAAACATTGTTCGCTATGAACATGGTTCGTTGAAATACACACTCGTGCTGATTTGGTTTCTGAACTTAATTCGTGAACCTGGTTCGCGAGCAATGTTTCTATGTGTATATGGCTCTTTACTTTTAGAGATATAGGTTTTCTGTTCAGCTGTATTTCTTGACAATTTTATTCCAATATTAATTTAACTAAGATTTTCTTGTGGTATGTGGTATAGCAATGGTCATTTTTAATTTTTATTTCTTAGTATGCATTGATTTTATACTTTTTTTAATAATTTTTATTTACTTTGAGTGATCATTTCCAAAACTCAATAGTTTTGGATTTATTTAGGGTTTAATAGAAAAGTAAGTGATACAAGTAACAAAGTAAAAAATAACAATAACATTTAGCATTTAGTAGGCCCTCCTCATAGAGTTAGGATAGATTAGGTTATTATGAGTGGGTCCTTGTGGTCCCTCCACTGAAGCAATTAGCAGGCCTATTGTCGCTCTCTCCTAATTATATTTCACCCAATAAGCTCAGTCTCTTAATGAAACTGATAACTTTATTGGGTGAGATTGTGTCCAGATCCTCTGACAGCAGTTGCCCTTTGCCAAATATTGAAAATCGGATCCTCTCCACAGCGGGACAGGTACATAGGACGTGGTCTGCCTTCTCATCATCCTCTAAGTACAGACGGCACTCAGCGTTTTCCGCTAGGCCGAGTTTATGCAGATGATAGTTTAGTCGGCAGTACCCGGTATATAGGCCTGTTGGAGTTTTCAGGTTAATTCTGTTTAACTCTAAAAGTTTCTTAGTTCTTGATTTCAAGGGGTATTTTATAAACGCCTTAGAATGAACTAATTCTGGTAATTCTTGCCAATACTGGAGAGTTTTCCTCTCAGCCCAGGTTGAGATGGCCATCTTAGCAGTACTTGAAGATATCTTCATAGGGTACGAACATGTCGAACATACTTTCGGGATCGCAGTCCCTATCGAGGTGGATGTCGATGATAAATGAACATACCAGAGAAGTTTATCCTTTCAGTGGATTGAAGAGTTTTGTTTGGTTTTTATGAAAGCAGTCTAGTTGTATATAATTTTCAGTTCAGTCTATCTGTTTCATTACTGAAAAATAATGATCTATCTATGTTTATCCCACACCGCTGGAGTTTTGAACACCCAATCTATTAGTTCATCGTTCATGTTGAGTTTTCAGAAACAAAATAAAAACCGAAACATAAATCATACAAGCAAAACAAAAGTCTACAATACAGAAACATGTGGACCACGTCTAAGTAATATAGTGCATGACGAGAGAACCAATTAGGTGCAAGCTACCACGATGCCTTCTTTTCTACAGACATGGAAAAACAAATTTATTGTGTCGACTTCGGCATCGCGCTAGACATAGATGTAAACGGCAAGGGTGAAATAATTCTAACATCCTCGGTATGTGCGAACACATGTCGCAACAGCTATCACGATTTCCACTGCGAACAGCGAGGTATCTTCAACATATTCGTACTCTTACTCTCATCCATCACTTCCCGATATCGTCGAGGCATACTCTCTATTATGTGGTCGATCAAATATTGTGCCACTCATCCGGGATGGCATTGACTAGTTCTTGAATGGTCTGTCATTGAAGAGAGCAGGTGGATAATCGCCTTTTTAATATTCAATGGGATTACAATTAGATAAGTGAGCAGTCCACACCATTACCGTAATTCTACTGCTTTCAAAAATCTGTGTACTGTTTTACATGGATATGATCGAAAGTTGTTGACAAATAAATTCGTCTTCAGTAATTTCAGTAAAAGGCAGTACATTATTCTTTAGGATGGTTAGACAGCTAGGACTTTTTTTCTGTCGCAAAGTGTTAATTTCGTTCGTCTACCTCTGCAAATGCCACCCCAAACACATTAGAGAACCTCCACCATAAGGTATCCGGTCTAATATGAAATTCTCCTCGTACCTATTTTGGGTCTCCAAATACGAATCCTTTTGTTATCTAGATGTAAAGAAATTTAAGATTTGTCGGCAAATAGCAATGCGCCCGTCATCTGCACCCCAAAACGAAGAAGTTCTTTCCTGTGCTGAATTGTTAGCTGAGGATGTCGATAGATCGCCGTGAATTTAAGTTAAAGTCGTATATTCTATTTCTAATTATTTTACATGAAATATTGATTTCATAAATATCTCTAAGCTCCTGCTTCTTAAATGCGTAGAATTAATCATCGTTATATGAACAAAAAATTTGTCTATCCAGGGGATTGTATTAAGCGACTACCACCATGAATGCAACTCTTACTCTGAATTGTTACGCGCTGTAACCGGGTAATCGTATCAACGAGATACTGACATAATACGATGATATTCCAGAGAGGTAAATAAACTCCTAAGAGTATGAATCGGTTTAAGATAACGACTCAAGATGCAGATTGTGTATAAGAAAACAGTATTTCAATACATTTCATAGGTATTTGAGTTATAGAATTCCAAAGTACCTATCTACAACTTATTTTTTACAGAACTAGTATTGGTTCCCTCATATCACTGTCAACATGCATAACTAAAATTATTTTTTTCTGTTATTTATATAACATTGACGTAGTTTTCCACGAAACACCAAACAACCAAGTTGTCAAGATCTGGAGATAATTAGAACTAGACTTATCTGTTTTACCATATTTGAGATGGGCCATATGCTCTTTGAATCTAGTTTGAATTGATCGTCTAGTTTGTCCAACATACTTTTGGTTACAGTCTGTACAGCCAATTTTGTAAATGCTCTGTAATCAAACATGTGTTGGACAAATTAGACGATCGATTCAAACTAGATTCATAAAGCATATGGCAAATCTCAAATATGGTAGAATAGATGTCTAGTGTTGCCCAACACGCGTTTGAGAATAACCATAAAATAGATATTAGCAATTTAATTAGGAATGTAAGAAATACTAGACAGCTGGATATATTTGAGAGCTTGGAAATAACAAAGTGACACAGTACACATAGTATGAATAGTGACAGAGGGCCTATCCCAAATAGCCCGCCGTTAGTTTTAATCATCTCCAGATGATGCCAGCTTGGTTGGCGAAACGCGCATCGAGTGCAGTATATGGTGTTTTCGTGTTTCATGGAAAACTACGTCAGTGTTATCTTCACATCAAAAGATTCCAAACCACTTTATTTATTTAGTGTTAACAATTAACAGTTAATTGTTAACACTAAATAAATGAAGTGGTTTGGAATCTATCAGTTACTGATAGTGCATCATTTTGTAAAATTGCTCAGAGACATTTTGCTTGATTTCTTAAAGGTATATGTCAACTCTGCTATGAGGGCATCGCCAACGAACAGCTTAATCTACTAAAAATTAATAGGTTTGTTCCAGAAGTAATCCAGGACGATTCTGAATTTGATATTCTGTTTTGATTAGTCCAGGTAATGGAATGCAGTTCAAGGTCTTGTAAATTGACAAATAATATTTGGAAATCAAATTCGGAACCGTTCCGAACTATCTGTTGGAACAAGCCTAATGTATAATTATAAATTATTTAAACTTATAGAGAAGAGTAGGTAAATGGTCCTAATAATGGGCCCTGTGGAACTGTAAGGTTAATGTTATATGTATCTGAACCAACAGGTACTAAATTTTTGGAATCAAATAATTTGGACAAGTCTAAAAAGTAAATGTACTCTTTGTTATCTATATGATGATTGATGATATACGGTACACTGTAAAATAGTGTTCGCAGACCCTTCAAACATTTAATATTTAAAAATGATTTGTGATTTTATTGGAAAGGAAATATTCTGTTATATTGGATATTCAGCTGTTATGTATATTAAATTGAGCACAGTGTAAGAATTGTCTTTTATTTATTTGTACATATTCGGTTTTGTAGGTAGGACTTGTTTTTTTATTTTTAATACAAGCGGAAATTCCTTTAAACAGCAGATAAGCTAATAATTAGCCAATGGTTCAGATATAAATGATTTAAATTAAAATTCGTCATAGGAAATACAACCCACTATATCCTCAAAGATGCTTTGTGTTGATAAATTAGGTAATAGATTTAGTAGTTTTTGTTGATATTCAGGCATCGGCTAATGTAGAATTAGTAATTTTCTAATTGACTTATATTTAGTATTCTCACTGACGAGAAGAGAATATATTGTTAGGTAAAGTACTATATAATTTTATATTTGGTTATTTATGATCACTGAAAATGATGAATTTTTATAGTTTGTCACAAGTAATGATCATTTTGTGAATCAAACAAATAAAAAATGAAATGTTTTTTTTCACTTTTTCAAGATAGTCCGTTCTATACCAAGCAGCCAACTGATATGTAAAGCTGGCCGAGTTGGCTGGAGTACAGCCACGGTCTTGCGCTGGCGTCACACGTGCCGATTTAGAAGTGATTTACGCTGCAGTCTTATTTAAAAGGTTAATGCGTGAGGTTGTACCTATAAATTATACATAATGTCAAACGCGCCAAAAGGGTAAAAAACGACCGTACGCGGACACAGTGAATAAATTTATCGGTGAATTTATTTATTTTTTTATGATTTATTCTATGATGGATGCAAAATAATTTGTAAAGTTTGCAATCAAGACTTAATGTGCTGGCACAAAACAGATTGTCGTCGTCATATCAATACCGTGCAACATCAAAATAAAAAAAATGGCAAGCCATTGACAACTCAGTTTATGTTTGATTTATTGTTAATGTTAATAGCCTGTAATATTCCGCTACACATACTGGATAAACAACCATTTTGGGAGTTTTGGAATAAGTACAATCCCCAGGCGAACTTACCAAGTTGTACATCGTTACGTAGATATATTCCAGCTGTTCGTGAAGACATTGTAAATAGGATTAAATGTGGATTAAAAAATACACGGCTCTAGTTATGTATTGACGAGATGACAGATTGTAAAAAAGTTCTATTTTAAATATTATAGTACGTGTACTGGACCCTCTTAAACCAACATTTCCACTTTTACTAGCTAGTAAAAGACTAACTGCTTGTACTGGCGAAATAATTACGCATGTGCAAAGTGCATGCGTTACATCTTGTGGCCGAAACGATTCGAAAATGTTTTCCAAAGGTAGATGCATTAATAGCAAATACAAAAAAAAGTATTTCTCAAATCTCCTAAACGGCTTCGAGCATTTTACAGACAGTGTCCTGGTATCCCTGAACCACCAGAGTCGATTCTTACACGTTGGGGAACGTAGTTGAAAGCGGCTTTTTATTATGCTGAATATTTTCAACAAATAAAAGCTGTGATACTACAGTTCAACCCTAACGAGGCTGCAGCTATTAGGGAAAGCCAGACAAGCTTTCAAGACGTTTCCCTTGAAACAGATTTAAAAACTATTAATAACAATTATAGAGGACTACACGACGCAATAGAAAAATTGCAAAATAGTTCGTTGTCGTTAGTGGAATCGCTACAAATAGTGGACGACGTAAATACACAGTTACAGACTATAAATGACGCAAAAAATAAGCCCATTATTGAAAAATTCGAGAGTGTATTACGGAAAGATCCTGATTTTACCAAATTAAGACAAATTTGTGATGGTGCATCTACAGCTGCGTTAAGTGAGTTCACAGAGTGTTTTACTTATGCCTGTATTACTTCCGTAGATGTCGAACGATCATTTTCAAAATACAAACATATTTTTTCACCAAAGCGAACATCGCTGACGGAGACAGCTGTAGAAACATACCTGATGCTATTATACTATACATAGATCTTCCCCACTTTGTGATGACGACAACCAAACTACTTCATAAATCTGCTTAAAAGGGTGAGTTTTATACAAATTTTTATAAAATGTAACATTATTGTTAAAATTTATTTCCATTTATTGTACTTATTCAAGTATTATGATATGATGTAAACATATGAGTCATATGACGGCTTTGCGTCGGCCAGGTGACCTCGGCCAGCATATGTTTATAGTGGTATTAAAAATTTGTAACAATTTTCAGTTTTCTGCCTTATTTTTAATATTTTTTTGTTAGAACAATGATAACGAACTAAAGGAAATTATTGGGATGATAAAAAAAATGTCTAAACAGAATTTAGGCATTAGGTTTTATGTTTATCCAGAAGGGAATAAAATATCGTATTAATTTGTATTTTTTTATTTACTACATTTTATGTACATACTTATTTATTTATTTTCATTGCATTGTATATAACTGCCAAGTTCCACTCATTTGTATTTTTTTGCTAATCCGGATGTGTTATTTTATTATTCGGTAATTATTACAGTATACATGCAATGAAATTAAATGTAATTAAATTTCATTAATAGCGCAGAACAGATAAGCATTCTAAATTGTCCGTATATGCGTGAGAAAATGGTGGATCTATTTTCATATAAACGTTTCACTTACTATCTGTTTGGGAATATGAATTTGTGCTTTGTACAACTTCGTCTAGCACCTTATACATTAAATAGGAATAAATTGATTATCTCCAAAAAATAGGAAAATTAATATGTCTGCACATTTATGTACGTCATACATGACGCAACAGCTTGCTGTTAGAAGAATAATTATTTATAAAACAATATTTTCGAATTGACGTACCCAAACTTGATTTGCAGTTCAAAATAAATACATGAAATTTTAAAATCGCATATCTTGATCCGTTTTTAACGGTCGGTGTTCTTATTTTAATTTGCAGTTAATAATTTACTAGTTTACCAATAAAGTAGAGAAGTGAAATTAATTTACAAATAGTAATAAATACTCAAAATGACACCTATATACAAGGTATCTAAATCGTAATCCTCTCACTTTATTTAATTGAGGATTAAATAAAGTTGCAACACACGTATAAATGGAAGTCCTTTTTGAAGTCGTCGCGTATACCATGAGCAGACCGGTTTCTGGTTACCGTCTTCATCAGTGCAAAGTAGATACATGCAAGATTGGTACTCTACTATCGTATAGAGATTAATGATTCTGAGATTCATTCATTCGTAATTCATTCATTCATAATCAGGGTCCGGATTTGTACACTATTTTTCAGAGCCAGCATTTAAAAAACTAGAAATATTAATAAACATGCTACATAAAAACTCATCTAGTGTGTTTATTCATATACCTGTAATATATGCAAGCAGTAGAACCAGGATAGAGTCAGAGAGTTTCGTTACTGTGCGGAAATGAAGGACTTTCCCATATACAGTAATTATATTGAGCTTGGCAGCTTGTCCGCTGGTGATATTGGTGTCATTAGTAGTAGTTTAGGAATCGCAGCAATTTGAAACTGTACGGGTGGGTGCGTGAAGGTCTTAAGTAGCATAAAACGCTCTTTGCAAAGGCGCCATTATTACGGTTTGTGCATAAACTACAAAAAATAATTGAAACTACAATAACAACAACAGAGATTTCTAGAAAAAATAATAAAATAATTATTGCGTATTAAAAAGCATCCTTTCAAACCTAGCATGTATTGGAAGTGTTTAATTTATTATCTACCTAAAACTTTTATAGTGGTGCATTCAGATAAATATTTATAATATAATATAGATTTATTGGGGTCAAAATAAAATAAAGAATGTTTAGTGCCATATCCCCAAAAAAACAACTATGCAGCTACGGACACGTGTTTCGGAGTTATTGCCCCTCATCAGCGTAAGTTCTTGTTCCTGATCTATCCTAGATCCAATTCTTTAGCTACGCTACGCTGATGAGGGGCAATAACTCCGAAACACGTGTCCGTAGCTGCATAATTGTTTTTTTGGGGATATGACACTAAACATTCTTTATTATATTATTATATTATTATAATATTTATAATTGCTATCACGTTCAGTTTGATAGGATGCTTATTATTTTATTATTTTTTTCTAGAAATGCATAGATACGAAATAAATAAAATATTTTTAAAAACAACACGGATGGTTTACATATTCTGCGTACTCGATGCAATCGACGTTACGTGTATTTGTGGTACACGCCGTGATTGTGAAAGACATTTAAATTAGGTTATCCATCGATAAAATATTACCGGTGACAGTGGATGAAAGAACTAACTTTCTTTGTAATAAGGTTGTTAATGTTTTACTAAAAATTTTGAGTGTTCCAAAGGCTTTAACATGCAGCAAAAGTCGGGCTATATACAATAAACTAAAAAATGTTTTACACAGGAACCTGAGATACAAAACAATGTGCGTAAAATTCGTGAAAATTATCTGCACGGTTTGTCAGTGCCTCTCCATATGAACTATCTAGAATTTTCACATTAACCTCATTTGTGGAAGGTTCATTTTTCTTATACGACTGTATGTACAGACAAAATCGCTAAAATTTAACAGCCACGAATGCAGAATGAATATTAGTTGTGACGTGATCATATATGTTAATGCGATGCCGAACTAATAAATGGTATCAAGTGGTATGTATTTTATTATTCATTTTATACTTTTGCTTTTATTGGTCCACGTAAGTCCTTCTGTCAACCATGTGCGGCAGTAGTAGCTACCGGTCCCCGATTATTGCATAGTATCCTGACTCTAGTAATAAATGGAAAAAATTATCGAATCGAAATTACTAAAGGGAAAATAGAAAATTTTCGGAACATTCACCAAATAACAACATATTAAGGAGGCATTTTTTATATTTAAACTATACGCTTTACATCATTTTATAATTTGAGAATAGATGCATATTGTATTGTATTCACGAAAAAATTATGGCTGGAAATTAAAATAAACTGTGTGGCAGAATCCTTTAAAAATATAAAACATTTAGAAGCTACTGCAAAGAAGAGAATAATACATTGGAGGAAAGTTTTGAATTTTGTTTTTCCCATTATCAGGTCGATTTTAATTTTCAAATTATTGGACATTTCATTTGTAGAAATTCTAGTTTTTTAAAGCTGACTATTTATATAAATATTAAATAATTATGTTTTCTTGTACAGCAAATATTCACGTTAATGATTTTTTTAGTTATTACAACTATACAATTTATTTTTTGAAGACAATACTTTTTTGAATTTTACAAAAAGTATTGTTAAAATTTTAAATATTTAAAAGTACAACAAATTATTAAGATAATTTGCCTGTACTAATGTACTATCTATTATTATTCACCTTTCAATAACAGATAAGGATATACATATTTTCTAATCCCCGTACATCATTTTTGTGGTTAGATTTGATATCTGCAAGGAGGGGTTCTCCCCCAAACATGACATTTACATTTCGTTTGATATTAAAATTATGGTCATTTACATTCTTATTGGTTCAATTTCTTTTTGAGCGACTTCTAAACCAGTTTTGTAAAAAATACGGGTTGGAAATTTCGTGAATAGTGAATCTCAAGGGATATCATTTTTTGAGCAGAAATCGAAATAAGTGAACACTGAACTGAAAGTAACTGTAATATATTAAGTTTTATGAACGACTTCTCCACGATTTAACTAAAATTAAGCCACGCAGGAAGAGTGAAAAATGGTAAAAAAATGGAAAACTTTTTCATTAAGGACTTCTAAGAAAATTTTGTTAGCGAAAAAAGTTGTTGCCTTGTCTCATTTTCAAAACAAAAATTTGTATTAGTCCAGGTGCTTATACCAAATTATCAAATTATTTTAAATTAACTCAAGATAAACTACCCTTATTATTTTAAGGTATCAACAAATTTTATTTCAAAATGCTGTTTTTGGATGGATGAATTCACAAGCAATTAGGACAAAACTATTTATTAATGACAACATGTAATTTAAAGGCCAACGTTTTGGTAGTTGATTACTACCATCTTCAGGGATAAAATTACTATAAAGTCATTAAGTCTGGATAAGCAACTAGTAACGAAGATATTTAATTCGATATCTATTTCTGCAAATGAAAATATGGATGCAATTCGCATAGGAAAGTTCGATGCAACTAAAGGAACCCCTCGCCCACTTAAAGTTACGGTCAATGATGAGTCAGTTGTTTTCGATATCATCCATAAAGCAAAAAACCTGAAAAACACAAATAACTATGCAAATATTAACATCTCATTGAATCGCACACCCAGACAAATCGAACTTTACCGAACAGTCAAGAGGCAACTTAACGAACGTGTAGCAGCTGGCGAAAGCAATTTAAAAATCAAATATATACATGGCGTTCCAAAAATTGTTAATTTAAACTGAATCTGCCCAACAAGCCAAATACTAGGACAACAGAATTCTCATGTTATTATCAAAATGTGCGAGGCTTGAGAACAAAAGTTGACGAATTTTATTCTTCTATTTGCAACAATGAATTTAACATAATCGGCTTAATTGAAACCTGGCTAACAAACGAAATTTCTAATTCAGAATATTTTCCCGAAATATACTCTGTGTTTAGATCAGATAGAAAATTGGATATCACTGGACATTCACGCGGTGGCGGAGCTCTATTAGCTTTCGACAATATGTGTAAAGTTTCCAAGTTGGATCTAAATGCAATAACAACATCACTTCCAAATATCGACATTGTAGGCTGTAAGTGTCATTTATATTTAAGTATAATATATGTATATGTAATTTACTTTCCACCGAATATGGTTATAGATGAGTTTGAACACTTTTTTTGAACTATTTGAGCAAATTTTAAGCACAGACAGTAATATTTTAATATTAGGCGACTTTAACGAAACTAATTTTAACCACGGACATGCAAGGGACCATAAAACAGAAATTATATCTAATTTCATGTCATTCACTAATTTATCTCAGGTCAATCATTTAGTAAATGTAAACGAACGACTTCTAGATCTCATTTTCTCAAATATTAAATGTGAGGTTATTCGAGAACATAGTACTCTGGTAAAGGAGGACTCACATCATCCAGCTCTAAATTTAAACGTAACGATTAACGACACAAATAGCATCAACTTTGAGAATAACACAGCAAATAAAGCATATAATTTTAGAAAAGCTAACTACCATGGTCTATATAATGCCTTATTAAGTGTTGACTGGAGTTTTTTGTCAAGCATGGATGATGTGAATAGTGCATGTTCAGAATTTTATATAGTGCTATATTCACTGCTCGACCAGTATGTCCCAACATACAATATAACAACTAATAACAAACCTAAATATCCCAAATGGTACACCAATGAAATTAAAAATAACATAACATTAAAAGATTAATACCGCTCAAAGTATAAAAAAGAAAAAAATGACCACTATCTCCAAGAATTTAGAAGATTGAGAACCGAAGTAAAAAGCCAGATAAACGATGCTTATAGAAATTACTTAAATAATGTACAAAATTCTGTAACAACTGATCCTTCAAATTTTTTGGTCTTTTATACAAAATAAAAAAGGCACAACCAGGATTCCTGGTTTATTGACGTATGAAGAAAACACATACGATAGCCCAGAATTAATAGTCAATGGTTTTAATGTAAACGAACGACTTCTAGATCTCATTTTCTCAAATATTAAATGTGAGGTTATTCGAGAACATAGTACTCTGGTAAAGGAGGACTCACATCATCCAGCTCTAAATTTAAACGTAACGATTAACGACACAAATAGCATCAACTTTGAGAATAACACAGCAAATAAAGCATATAATTTTAGAAAAGCTAACTACCATGGTCTATATAATGCCTTATTAAGTGTTGACTGGAGTTTTTTGTCAAGCATGGATGATGTGAATAGTGCATGTTCAGAATTTTATATAGTGCTATATTCACTGCTCGACCAGTATGTCCCAACATACAATATAACAACTAATAACAAACCTAAATATCCCAAATGGTACACCAATGAAATTAAAAATAACATAACATTAAAAGATTAATACCGCTCAAAGTATAAAAAAAGAAAAAAATGACCACTATCTCCAAGAATTTAGAAGATTGAGAACCGAAGTAAAAAGCCAGATAAACGATGCTTATAGAAATTACTTAAATAATGTACAAAATTCTGTAACAACTGATCCTTCAAATTTTTGGTCTTTTATACAAAATAAAAAAGGCACAACCAGGATTCCTGGTTTATTGACGTATGAAGAAAACACATACGATAGCCCAGAATTAATAGTCAATGGTTTTGGTGATTTCTTCAATAGCGTTTATCTGCCTTCTAGTGATAAAGTAACTACCAATACCTACAGGGATGTGTCATGCTTTAATATTCCCAATTTAACCGAAGACGAAATTATATGTGCTGCTAAGAAGCTTAAGAACAAGATGACATCAGGCCATGATAAAATTCCTTCTTTTCTTGTTCGAGATTGTGCAGGTGCTCTGGCTCAACCACTTCTCATTATCTATAATCTATCGTTAAAAACAGCTGTATTTCCCGATTGTTGGAAATTAACTAGATTATGCCCTGTATTCAAATCCGGAAATGCATCGGATATAAGTAATTATAGAGCCATAGCAATACTTTGCAATTTTGCCAAACTTTTCGAAATATCGGTATATGCTCGCATTTATCCCTCTGTAAAATTATTAATATCGCCCTATCAGCATGAATTCATGGAAATGCGGTCCACCGCCTCTAATTTATGCTTAATAACTCAATTTATTTAAAAAATACTAGATGCACAAGGTCAAGTAGATGTGATATATACCGATTTCTCGAAGGCGTTCGATCGGATAGATCACAAGCTTCTCTTAGACAAATTAAATATGTTTGGGTTTAGTTGCCATTTGATAGCATTTCTGAAGTCATATTTATATAATAGAAAACAATACGTAATGTATTATGCATATGAGTCAGAATTATTCACGGCAACTTCGGGTGTACGTCAAGGCTCCAATCTCGGACCACTGCTATTTCTGTTGTTTATAAATGATCTCATGAACGCAGTACAATGTGAAAAATTAATGTTTGCCGATGATATGAAGATATATGCGGAAATAAGCAGCACGGATGATTGTGAAAAGGTTCTAGCACAACTTGTAATAGTTGAAAATTGGTGTAACCAAAACAATCTTCATTTGAATGCATCAAAGTGTAAGGTTGTTTCTTATACAAGGAAATCAAATCCAATTGTATTTGTTATAAAAACGCCATCGAAAAGGTACAGAGAAGGTTTTTGAAATTTTTATCCCTAAGGATTGACGGTTTCTACCCAGAAAGTGGCTACCAACACTCCCTTCTACTTGAGAGGTTTGATTTTACATCTTTGGAATTGCGGCGCGCAATAAATAATTTGAAAATGTTATATAACCTATTTCACAACAAATTAGACAGTCTAGAGCTTTTGGGTATGTTCTCTTTTCATGTTCCTCGAATAACCTCACGTCAAACTCAAACATTTTACTGCGAGACATCCAGGACTAATATCCTTCTTAGATCCCCACTAAATGTTATGTGCAATAATTTCAATAAAATATCAGGTGTCTGTGATATTAATTGTAGTACGTTTCCTGAAATTGTCAATGCTTTTAACATAACAGTTAACAATAGTTAAGTGTCACTACACATTTATATACATAGATTATGAAGGATCATGTTTTTAATAGGTATCTTATTATGTTTTTGTTTTTTAATGTTAGTTAAGAGTCTTATATACCCTATTAAATCATAATTCTCGAATATCTCGTTTAAAACTTATCCGATTTGAGTGCAATTTTTACAAGATTTTTCAAAAATATGTATAAAATGTCGGAATGTAATTTTTTTTTTTTAGAGTCGTCAAAAAAATTTTCGCATGCATTTTAAATATTTTGTATCCAAATTTTTTAACATTCCGACATTAGTCACTGTTTGTAACGTTTATATTCATGTGACCCAACTCTTGGATTAGTTGAAAATAAATTTATTAGAAAACTAAAAACTGCATATCTGTATTCCGATAATAGCTGCCATCTCGCATGATATTTCGGAAACACGGATGCACTTGCATACACTGGACTCGTTTGCGGGAGGGGGAATCGGGCACTTAGCAACCACGTTGCGATTTGCGTAAACAACAGTGGCGTGTGTATTCTAGAGATATCTCAAATTTACTTATTTGTTATAAAGTGGGTACACTTGATTTCAATAAAAACTGGTACACTTTCTTTTAGCTATGTAAATCATTCGTTCTTTGATTGATATTAATAATCTTACAAATGTCACTTTGACGTTAATCAGTGGCGCCATTATTAAAAATGGTTCGACATCTAACAGATATTCAAAAATTTCGAATTGTTTCTAAAATTGAAGATGGTTGGTCCATAAGAAGACTTGCTGCTGAATACAATGTGAGTAAAACCACGATAATGAGTGTTAAAAAACAATGGAAACCAACCAAATGGTATCCCGTAAAGTTGGTTCCGGTAGGCCCAGAAAGAGCAATAATCAAGAAGATGAAAATCTCATAAATTACCTAATAGAAAACCCTTTTCAGATTGCAGTAAATGCAATTTCAGAGACAAATTTCCCAGCTTCGGTATCTACTGCTTGCAGAAGAATAAAACTACAAAGCGACTTGAAGAGTTGTTCAGCGGCTAAAAAATACAAACTTTCAGAAGAAAAGAAGCAGGGTAGGATTATTTTTGCACTCAACTATATAATCAATGATGAAAACTTCTGGGGACAAGTTGTCTTTTCTGACGAAAAGGTTTTTAAATCCTGTAACGATGGACATGTTCGCGTATATAGGCCTCCTTCCACTAGATACGACGAAAAATATACTTTCGATCCACAAATATTAGGAAGGTTTTAAGTCAATGTCTGGGCTTGGATGAGCCTAAATGGGTTAGGTGTGTGTTGGAACAGTGGTGGTCATCTCAATTCCATTAAATATATTGAAATATTAGACAATATTATGTTGCCGTCAGTAATAGAGGTGTTTCCGGAAAATAATTTTATTTTCCAACAAGACAACTGCTCCATACATACGGCCCATCGTGTCAGGCAATGGTTTCTTAATAAAAACATAGAGTTGTTACCGTGGCCATCTAAAAGTCCGGATTTAAATCCAATTGAAAATGTATGGGGACTAATGGTGAAACATATAAGAAAATTAAATAACCATCCAAATAATGCCCAAGAATTGGAAGGGATAATTGAAGACGCTTGGGAGAACTTGTCGCAAGAAGTTGACCTTGCAAGAAATCTGATTTTGTCCATGCCTGCAAGACTTCAGGCAGTTTTGGATGCTAATGGAGCAATGACAAAATATTAGTTAATTCTGTATTACATAATTGAAGTTCATTTATTTTATTTTCTTATTGTATTTTTATGTTCAGTTTGCATTGTTTACATTTTTTTTAATCTCAAGTGGTATTTTTGTGTTCTTATTTTAAAAATAAAATTATAATTATTCAGTTAGTATTTTAATTACAACCATTAGTAGAATTATCCGTAACAAATATTATTTTTTTAAACAATAATATGGCAGGCTTGAAAATGTTTTGAAAAAGTTATTTTCTAATTATTTTTTAAAATTCCATTTGAATAAAATAAAAGAGAAAGGTTAAGTTTAAAAACACAAAGAAAACCGATCTCCTCCAAAAAACCCAGGTCCGGGGTAAATCACTTCTTCTCCACCCCCTCTCTCGACATGCCTGGCCAGCCCTATTTACAGACATATGCACACAACTAAACTATTATATAAGATTTTCGATTACAAAAGTTGTACCAGTTTTTTTTTTAAATCAAGTGTACACCTAAGTAGACGTGTTATTGAAAGTGATTATTAATGCAGTGAAAGAACAATGGGAAAAATAAAAACAGATCATAAGCGTAAATACCCTAGCAGAAAACCGAAAAATCGAACATTAGCCCAAAAGTAAGTACTAGTGAAAATTGAATTTTTTTCGTAAATTAATAAAAGTAATTATTTTCTTTTATTTCCGGTAATTTCTGTAGAGACTAATATAAATGAAAGTTTTCCCATTTTACCGTCTCTAAAAATTGATATGGAGAATGAAAGGCTCAATGAAAGGTGAATCTGATAATTTTTATTTTTGATTTATTTTAAGCGCAGTAATCTCATGTACAGGGTGATCATTTTAAATGCACCTTACTCGATTTTTCTGCTGTATTTTTAACCAAGGAAAAAAACTTCAAAAATTATACTTATGTGCTTTTTTCTAAGGAATCCGAAAATTAAAAACAATTGAATGTCAAATAAAAAGAAAACGCCGAAAAACTGAAAAATAAAAAAATTACACCCCGCATTAATATGCGGAAATGGACATACTTATGACATTCCGAATACTGATTAAATATGCGCGTCACATACATATCTTTTACTTCCGGTTTGACCGGAAATTTTTAAAATAATACTAAGCATTAATAAGAAACGGTAAAATGGAAATTTTTTTGTAGATTAACGATTTAATTATTTTGTTGTTTAGTTCTTTAGCTATTTTTAAACAAAGTAAATAAAATAATTTCGGGTTTTTTTTTATATTGTTTTTACATATTAATTGCAGGACAAGGACGCATGAAGGGTAAGGTTAGCTACTGCTTAGCTTATAAGCTTGACGCAATACAACTTTTTCGTCGGTTTATGTCGTACGAAACCTCTAGTACTCCGCCTCTGATAATTCAACATCTCCCGATCTGAAATGTTCCACTATGCCGTTCTATAACTAGAACATCGGCCACCTTCGACATTCGCCGCGATAATTTCGGTTTGGCTGTATATATGCACCGAGGCCTGCGCGGGGTGTGGTAAAATCGAGACTATATTTCACTTGCATCTGATATAGACTCTTAATTCACTTTCTTTACTCATTTTCCATTTTATGACTTAGGTGTTACGTGTTATTTCGTTATTGCTTGTAAATACACTAGGTACTAATATTTTTTGTACTATTTTATATATAGATTATGGATACCTTTTTTTACTTTTTATTGTGCCTCTTGTTAAGTATGTATTTATAATTTAACTTTATTTAAATCAATCATTTTTCCAGTTTATTAGTCAGTTGTTACATGTCATTTCATTATTGTTTTAAAAATATACTATTAATATTCCTGTAACTTTACTACTGCTGTTTTGTGATATACTTTATTACTATTATTTTTTTTTATTTTGTTCATGTTTGTCCTGTAATTGGATTTTTATCTGTTGGGCAATAAATCATTATTATTATTATTATTATTAAAGTCTGTTATATTAAAAACCATTCCTATTTTACCTTAATTGTATAGATCAAACATTAACGAATGCTCAGTTATTGTGTGCTAGTTGAAACATATTATATTGATCCAAAGAAACAAATAAACAGTAACATCCAACTGCACGTAACATGTATGTAGAACATATATGTTACATGCATTTTCCACACTGTGTGATTTCCATTGTCCTGATATCTTGAGAAAACCTTTCTCCTTGCTCGTCGCTTACTGCATCCAAATTTTCAGGAAAAAAATTTAAATGAGAATGCAGAAACTGAAATTTTAAAGACCAAACGTTTGGTACGATTCCAAATTTCGCTTACTAGTCGCTTGTAGTTCTCATCCTTCTTGTTTCCTAAAAATCCCGTAACTACGCTTATAAATGAGCCTTGAGTTCCTTTCTGCTGAGTGTTCCTTTAAAATCTGCATCGTCAAGCAATTTTCGAATTTAAGGACCAATAAAAAATGCCTCGATTGACATCACTTAATTGGGGAAAAGTTCTTTTAAGTATTTAAATCCTTTACTCTCTTTATTCATTGTTACAAAATTTTTCATTAGCCCAAGTTTAATGTGAAGAGGTGACAACAAATATTTTTCAACAACCAGGCAACTTTGTGCTTCCAAATGAAAGCGCAAACTTGCACTTTTCCGAGGAGCGAGCGACAAAGTAAACGCTTAGTTACCATGGAAACCATAATAAAGAAACGTCTAGTGTATCTGCGACTTTTGACACAAAAGTAAGCATTGAGGGTATTTGACAGATGTCGACAATTTTGTGACCAGCGCGTGATTTTAAGATCGTTCTCGTACAATAAAAATGTCTTTACGTGAAAATTCAATGAATCGATGAAATTAGTGAAGGTTTGTTCACTTCGCCGGAAACATTTCTACAAAAATATGTGTAGCGCAAATTGATGCTCAAATTTTGAAATCTGAACTATCCAATTTGAGGTTATCAATAATTATTAATTTTTACTAAACATTTTTATAAAAACACCGGTTGTAGAAAAAATCCTATGTGTAATTCGAGCGCAAAGTGACATTGTCGCTTTCGCGAGATAGCCGCGCTCCGCTACGTGTCGCGCATCAAACTTCTCGCTCAGAGCGACAATATATCACTTTGCGCTCTTAATACACAAATAGCTATTTTAGGGTCTACAAGGGGCACATATTTAATATTGCTAGTTCCTGGTTTAAATTCATCCCTTTCCGGCCAAATTCTTTTCTTTCACATAATGTTCCTTTACTGTCCACAAACAAAAAAAAACAGCAATATTTTGTAAAGGCTCCTTGAAGCCTACTAAAATGGCTATTATTTTTAAATCTCCGCATATTCGCCATTTTTATTTATTGTAGTTAACTTTATTTAAAATGGTGCTCATACCGTCATAATCCTCTTTCATTGTTTCTGAATGGGCAATTGGTATAGATGGTATAAATGATATAAAATTTTCATTATGTAGTAATGCAACTTTTAAACTTGGCTGTATGGCTAATGGCCTAATGCCAAAAAAAAACTTTTAAACTTTATGAATAAGCGCCACTCAGAAGAAGAATGCTCGATATTATGTTCCTGCATTAAGCCATCAATATCAATTCATGTGCATAGTGAATTTTCAATATTATAAAATGGAAAAATGTTGCACTTCTTTTTCTAAAAGTCGTAATATTTGTTTCTTTAGCCAGTAAGTTCTACTCCTTAAGTCGGAAACCAAGAAGTTCTGCTTGCTGTTTTGATAGCCCCAAGTCATGTACCAAATCATTCAATTAATTTTGAGCAATTAAGTGAGGATCACTAAAACTTTCTGGAATATACAAAGGGGCACATTGGTCTGGGCTGTCTGAAGAGTCGTTACCATTATAACGAAGCTTTTTGCTTTCTTCGCTATTTTAACTAACTTTAATGATTCAAATGAAACAACATAAAAAATACATACATATATTCAGAATATAATACATAATAGTCAGGGCGTGGTTAGCAAATAATAAACTAGGTACAAATACATAAAATCAAACTTCAGAAAATCTTAGAATCATATCACTTAACAAGTTTGTTTTAGGGCGCCACCCGCTTTTCTTTTTCGTTTATATAAAGTCTACAAAAGTTACACACACTAGTGCCGTTGAAAAGGGGAAAGAACGGTTGTTTTTTCTTTCACTAAAGTGTCTCGCACAGCTCAATAGCAAATTAAAAAAAGCCTAGGGGGCTTTCTCCACCTCTAGTTCATTGGACAGGCAAATCAGCCCGTTGATGCAAATTTACGAATAGGTACCTATTTTAATAATAATAAGGAGTGATCCTACCTTCTCACATGGCTTTCCTATGCCTCCATTCGTAACTCTATTACTATATCAGCTTAACCATATATAATCGTGCAACACAATTCTAGCAATGTACACTACGACTATTTCTCTCAAAGGTCAACTCAAGTCTCTATAAACCCTAAGATAACGTACTCACATAAACATACTTAAAGGTAAAACGGAACACACGTCCGCTCTCTACCGTGGCTTGGCGGAGAGTCCCCGCGTCTCAGTTCAAGCGTTCCCACATAGCGGTGTTCGCGCGGGTGCACTAGAGGTCCAGTGTCGCACACATTATCAAAGATTTACAAATTTACAAACTAATAAAAGAGGTCCAGTGTCGCACACATTATCAAAGATTTACAAATAAATAAAGTCGGTTCTAGAATTTTTAAGGTTTACCTCAAACCAAATCATGTAATTAGCATTAAATAAAACGTAAGTTAATTGCATCTAAAAATGGACCGTTACACCATTTCCATTACCTTCCAAAACAATATTTTGCCAATCTAAAGGCGCAGTTGGCACTGGTAAGTCTGATACATTCCGAGGAACAGGTCTTAGGGCTGATGGTAATTTCTGATATTGGATTTTCTGTTTTTCTTTTTTGGGATATCCCTCAGTTCCTGCTACACAAAAATACCAATCATCGAAATGATTGGTGGGTTCTGTCCATACCATTGGAACCGCAAAAGGCATGCTTTTCTTTTCCCTTTCATCCATTGCACATGCTACAACTTACACAACAAACATGGGGAGCCCATTGCTTGTCTTGATCTCCGACTAAAATATAGAAAATCACAAATATAACAAAACTTGTTAGGTGAGGTTTTGCAATTTTGGCGCGTTTGACTGGACATTTTTATTATGTTATGTTATGAGTTATGTAGACAAATGAAAACACATTCTAACAAACACAATTGAGCACTTGGAAGGTTAAAACAAGACTGATACTGAAAATGTCCCATCTTATTTCAACTTGCTCTTCTAAAATTGCCGACCCATCATAAAATTTATTACCTGGCAATATAATAGGGTCACATAATGTGTTCTCATAAAAATGTTACATATTAGGACTTGTTGGAAATTTTTTCAATTAATAGGGAGGTAGCAACAATATAAAAACAGTAGTGTGATATATGTTACAAAAATTGTGTCGGCCAGTGAATTGACTATTTGTTATTGTTTTATTTATACAATTAAGATAAAATAAAAATGAGTTTTAATATGACAGATTTAATAACTTCATAGCAATTTTGGCCCTGAGAATGATAGTAATCAACTACCGAAACGTTGGCCTTTAGTTAAATATTAAGTCAGTAATAAATAGTTTGGTGCTAATTGCTTGTGAATTGATGCATCCATATCAGTTAGTGGATGTTATTTAAATGATGTTCTTATTCGATTATTTTGGAAACGGACGTTTTTTGTCGATATCTCGGTGAGAAGATCACCTTTCTATAGGTGTTACTTTTTATTGTTGTTGCTAGGCAACCTTTTCAGGCTGGAAAGTCCTAGAAACGATATTTTACTTAAATTCACATATATGTGAAATTGAAAACTCTGGACAACTACCATTTTTGGATATATTAATGATTAGAAACAGTGAAAGTAAGTTAAAATTTGACATATACAGAAAATATCTACGACATAGGGATATGACTCTCATTATTGTGCTTAACACAAAATGGCGAGTTTTAGTTTTCTAGTTTATCGCCTATTAAGCTTTGCCCACAATAATAGGGGGGTTTGAAAAAGAAAAGGCATTGATTAAGAATATAGCTGTGAGTAATGGATATTATATAAGTTTAATTGATAAAATAATATGAGACACTTCGAAATCCCTCGATTTTTCAAAATTAAGGAGAAAATCCGAAATTTGTATCGATTTCATACGATCGTCGATTCACCTGTGGTATTAGTAAAATTTTTGAAGATATGAGATATGACAGTGGTTCATTTATCGGGAAATAAAATACAAGTTTTAGGCAATCCAAAGAACAAGATTGAAACTAAAGAAAAGTCGGGGAATTACGAAATTAGCTGTAAGAACTGTGGCTCGTCTCAAATATCGTAACAGGTAAGTCTAGTGTGGCCCAACATGCGATTGAAACAACCATGAAATAGATAATAACAATTTAAAATTAATTAGGAATGTAACAGATACTAGACAACTGGATGCACTTGAAATTTTGTAAATTACATAGTGTAAATATAGTATGAATAGTGACAGAGGGCCAATCCCATATATCCCGCTCTATTGGTTAGGAAGTCATAGTTCACTGAATCATACCATCCATTTAGGTATACATGGAATACATTGTTGGCATCCTCTTCAGATGATACCAACTTGGTTGGCGAAACGCGCGTCGAGTGCAGTATATAGTGTTTATAGTGTTTTGGTGTTTTGTGGAAAACTATGTCAGTATTAGAACCCGTATCTTGGTTGACATTGATATTAAAGTCAGGAGCGGCATGGAAGAGTAGTTTCAATATTTAAAAATACTTACCTCTTTTTGAGGTTTATTACTGATTCAATGGAGGAGATTATATGAAATGGTGCCTGCATCACGGCCGATAGTGCTACGACCCCTTAGGAAGTGAAATGTGTTTCCACAGATTGCTCAATGTCTTTTAGGCTCATTGAGATGTCGATTTGATTTTTGTTCACAAATGGCACCCATACAAATATCTAAAAACACCGTAAAAAGTGAGTGAAATTAGAAGATTGTTATATCAACGAGAGGCATCGAAAAAGTTGAGCGAAATCGGAAAATCTTAAATCACACTATAATTGTGTCAAAATGATAAAATGTTAAATTTTCCTTAGATGGTAATAAGCTTTTATATCGGAAATTTTACACTTTCTCCAAAAATGCTATAATTTTCGGGATATTCTATTTAGTTTGGAAAATATTTAGTTGTTTTTTTGGATAACACTATCACAATCAACGTGAAAATGCTACTTTAACATATTTAGTATCTCCAGTAATAACGCATGTAGCAATCTGCTACCTAGCAGTGGTGCGCACTTAATTTAGATCAATCTGTGTATATATTTGTATTTGTCGGCTTAAACATTTTTTTCTTTCAACATTAAAACAAAATAAACAATAAAGTCTTTCATCCAATTATCTTTACTAATATAGGTACCTATTTACTCATTATCACATCCTCTTTATTTCAATTTTGTAGTAAAATATTTGCTAAGCTATAAAAATATTTTAGTATGCTTTGAAAATGTTAACAGAAGCGTGTAAATAAGTTTTTGTGTAATAATTTTTATTGCATTTATTATTTGAATAGCAAATAAATAACCTTAAGAAGATACCGCCACGCCTGTATGTATTTATCGTTTTCTGATTACCATATTATTTATTAGTAGTGTACCGAAAAAAAGTTGCGAAAAAAACTAAAAAATCGCTTCTTTATGTATGCGTTTCTCTCGAAGTTCAAGTTGGATCATCGAAAGGTCTACTGAATTAAATTTTTTAACATTTTTTTTTCTGCATATTATGTAGTTATAACTGGACAATTCCCAAATCGACTTCCTAACCGGCCTGTTTAAGCTTCAATAGAAATGCAGAGTAAACACACGCAGCGGGATTTAGACCGTATTTATTTACTATTCAGTTTACTTGCAAACGTCGCAATATGTAGACGGCGCGAGGAAAGAAATAAATAGTAACAACTATGTCGCATTTTCGTTCATGCTTGTCGACAATTGAACTGCATAAAATTGTTTCTCCTTTGATGACTTTCGAGTCGATGGATCTGCAGTGCACTGTATTGTGTGTAACAGAAAATTAATGTTCCACCACACTAATGGCACCAAACGGCATCTTGAATCAAAAGTTCACCGCAGTAAGTGCGAAACATATCAGGATAACCTGCGCATAGCTCGTTTCTTTACCATTTATGCATATTGGTTTTTTTCACTACATTTATCGTGGGAATTCTAAGAGCACCCTGAATTAAAAAACTTTCGTGAGAAGCACATTCTCGCATGGCCACTACCCTCAAGTTCGTATGCGCCAAAAGTATCTTCCTGCAGTGTATAACAATGTTATGTACAATATGTAATGGATAAATAAAAAAAAATTATATCTGAATTAAAAAATAGTAAGTCTGTGGGAATGAATTGCTTGAAACACCCTAAAAGATATAGCCATTAACATAATATTCGAACAGGACAAATGCCCTTCTGCCTTCAAGACGTCGACTGTAACTCCAGTTTTTAAAAATGGAGATGTCAACGAAATTTCGAATTAAAGACCAATTTCACTTAATATTAATTTTACGAAAATCCTGGAAGAAATTATTAAAGCAAGATTATCAAATCACTTATTAAATTATTTATTTATTTATTTTTATTTATTTATTTGCATACACTGCTCAACATTTCTAGAGCAGGAAAAATACACAAAACAAAAAATACAATACAGTATAAGTATATAGAAAAGAATTTAAAAAGAAAAAAAACATTGTATAAAAATAACAATAAAACATTCTATAAAAATAACAACAAAATAATTTCAGACAGTTTAAGACGGAAAAAGAAAAAAGAGAAACAAAGACTTAGTTGTACTTGTTGCACATTGTAAATAGAGGAGAGAGTCTAAGAATATTCGAGTGCGACAATGAGACGTAAAAAGTGTGTGTTTTCCGAAAATTCACACTAGACACATTAAAATTTAATTTCCCTAATAATTCTTGGCAGTCAATTTGATTGTGTAAGATTTTATATAGATATACTTGAGAAAAATATTCGCGTCTATTTTCAAGAGATGTCATGGAAAACTTAATAAACAACTCTTGTTGGGGAACACCGATAGACGGGTATGCTCCCTCAGACTTAAACCATAATAGTTTTAAGAATCGTCTTTGCACTTTCTCCAAAGAGTCTACGTGATTTCTGTAATGAGGGTTCCAAACAAGAAACGCATATTCAAGTTTAGACCTAACAAAAGCAAAGTATAAAGTTTTAAGTGTACTGATATTCGAGAAGTCTCTGCTAGTTCTAATTAGGAACCCAAGAGTCTTAAGAGATTGAGTCACTAAATTATTTATGTGAGGTATAAAGAAAGTTCACCATCGAATATTACGCCAAGGTCAGCAAGAGTAGAAGGTCGTTGAAGGACTGCGTTGTCAATACTGTAATTAAACATAACAGCCTCGTATTTAGTTGTGTAGGTCATAACGTTACACTTAGACACATTCAGATTGAAGTTGTTTTCAACGCACCAATTAAATAAGTTTGAAAGGCTGTTTTGCAGAAAAACGCAGTCCTCCAAACAAGAAATTACTTTAAAAATTTTGATATCATCAGCGTAAAGTAGACAGGACACATCAATAACATTCACAATATCGTTAATGAATATGTTGAACAACAGGGGATCGAGAATTGACCCTTGTGGGACTCCGAATGTAGCAATATATTCGACAGACTGGAAACCATTATATGCAACATATTGTCTTCTATCCGAAAGATAAGCATGACAAAATCTCATTTTCAGAATGCAATATGGCTTTCAGTCTGGTAAATCCACTCAAAATGCCTTTTAAATATTAACTTCTCAAATTTACACTGCACTGGATGAGAGCGTACCATATATGTGTGTGTTCGTGGACATAGCAAAAACTTTCGATACCGTAAATCATCGCAATCTGTTTGAGATACTAGAGAACATTGGAATTAGAGGAACATTACTGAACTTGTTTAAAAGCTATTTAACTGAGTGGCAACAATGTGCAAAAATAAAAAGTGATTAATCTGTTGAGTATGGCGTTCCTCAAGGTACCATACTAGGCCCCGTTTTGTTCATGATATACATTAATGGCTTGTTCGCACTTCAGAGTAGTGGAGATATAATTAGTTATGGTTCAATAAATTGAAAATTGTCACAAATAGCCATAGAAATGTACGTATAAAAAATGTTCGTTTTTCAATCCTACATCACATCGTCCAATTGAAAAAATAGAGAAAATTCAGTTCAAAAAGTTGTAAATTTGAAAATCCTTTTTTGGCCATCCTGTATAATTTTAGGAAATGAAAATGGCTGAGGGTCATCACACAGATGTCTCATAACTGATACTAACATACTTTTTCTTAAAATCGATAGTTGTGATTGTTGTGATATTTTTAATATACACGTGTAAATGTTGTAATTTCAACAAAAAAAATTATTACATCCAAGTGATTGGGAGAAAGTCAATAATAATACAGGAGTGAAAAGTGGCCATCAAGAGGTTTCAAAAATTTTTTCTGATATACACGGCATTTCATTTAAAAAAAATGTTACTTGACCTTATAGAATCGTCTTGGTTCACCCTGTATATTCGAAAACAATTTCCGGTTATAGTCTTTTTTGTCTAGTTTAATTATGTTTTTAAATCAAGTTTCTAGCTATAATAGAACTAGACATATCAAAGTCGGACGAACTATTACCCCAACCTGTATATCATCCTGATCTAAAAAAATCATTCTATTTAATTCTTCACTTACCTCAATTAAATTTTAATAGCGTACCTTGAAATGTTTCTTTAAAGTTTTAAACAGTTAATTATCAGCGTCATTCGATACTGTCAATAATAATTCATGTCATATATTTTAATAATTTCTTCTTATTAACATTGACATTTTTGTAACTAAATTAGACCTTTCAAATGTCAAACATATTGCAGTTTACATCAGCTTTATTTAAGTACTTGGAAAATATATTTTATTGGCGTTATGTTGTAGACATGTTTTATAATCTTCCAAGAATATATTTTTTTTGTAAAGGCAAATACAAAAAAGTTTGGATCCCATGGACCTCCTTTCAGCTGGCCAATTTTGCTCATCACCAAATTTATCATTGTCTTTGGCCTTTAAAACATATGTACCAAATTTGAAAGCTTTATCTCAGAAACTGTGGCTGCTATCACAATACTACAGACACGCCGACAGATTTTTTTCCCATAAAGTTATGTTTTACTTTCTTATACTTAATATAAGAAAATATAGAAATCGTGATTTTTTTCGACCTCGAGATTTTGATTGATATATACGTCTCCTGAATCCATTCTGACTATTTTTCGAATGATGTCTGTTGATGCGTGTGTGTGGAAGTGTGTGTGTGTGGATGTGTATTTGTGTGGATGTGTATGTGTGTGGATGTGTGTATGTGTGGATGTGTGGATGTGTGTGTGTATGTGTGTACCCGCGATAACTCAAAAAATACTAATGGGAGAATTCCCAAATTTGGCAATTAAGATTTTCAACAACATTTTAGGTGACACAATAAATTTGGTGAATGTGATACTACCAGACATAATGAATGAAAGAAGAAGAAAGGTACAATTTTGAGAAAAAAATTATTGCATTTCTGGACGAATCTGGACGAATTATAATGAAAAAACATAACTTTATGGAAAAAAATCTGTCCGCATGTCTTTAGTATCGCGATAGCAACCACAGATTTCGAAATAAAGCTTTCAAATTTGGTACACTTGTTCTAAAGGCCAAAGACAATGAAAAATTTAGTGTTGAGCAAAATTGATCAGCTGAAAGAAGGTATACGGGACCCAAACTTTTTTTGTATTTGTCTTTACAAAAAAATGTATTCTTGAAAGATTATAAATCATGTCTATTAAGTATATCAAGCCAATAACATATATTTTCCAAGTACTTAAATGAAGTTGATGTAAACTGAAATTTTTTACACATTTGACCTCACAAAATGGAGTTAGGATAAATTTGTCAGTTTGACATTTAAAATGTCTAATATAGTTACAAAAATGTCAATGTCAATAAGAAGAAATTATTAAAATATATGACATGAATTATTCTTGACAGATAGAATGATTTTTTTTAGATCAGGATGATATATACTTTTTTTTATATCTCTATTGTTATTTACAAATTTACACGGTAATACCTATTCAATATTATACACTGTATAATATTCGATATAAAAAAGTTATGTGCTGGCCGTATCAGATATTTTTCATTATAATTCGTCGAGATTCGTTCAGAAATGCAATAAAAATTTTAAATTTTTTTTCCCAAAAATTGTATCTTTTTTTCTTCTTTCATTCATTATCTCTCTTCTGGTAGTACCACATTCACCAAATTTAATGTGTCACCTAAAATGTTGTTGAAAATCTTAACTGCCAAATTTGGAAAGTCTCATTAGTATTTTTTTGAGTTATCATGGATACACATTCACATCCACATACACGCACCGACAGGCATAAATCGGAAAATAGTCAGAATGGATTCAGGAGGGTTCAAAACGTATAAATCAATCAAAATGTCGAGGTCGAAAAATATCACGATTACTGTACTTCCTTATATTAAGTATAAGAAAGTAAAAAGTTGTGTCTAATATCAATATCTTTTTCATTTACAATAATTTTAACAAGTCTCATTAAAAAGTCTAAGGTGATGTCTCAATAACATTGACTAACGACATATTTCGGCCCATTCTTGAAAGGTATGCATTAGCGAAGAAAAGACATTGCTTAAGTGTAGGGAAGATTTTTTATTCTAAAAATATTTATAATACCCTTGACGAGTCGTAATTTTTGAATTCGTGTGTGAGCGCTACCTTTATCAGTCAGGACTCAGAGGGGTGAGAAAAACATTACTTATAATTTGTCACCTGCAAATAAGACAACCAGAAGCCACAAGACATTTTTCACTCCACTATTAATAATTTTTATTATCCTGATAAAACGAGATGAATTTCTTTCGTTAATATGTTTACATTAACATCGTTTATTTCTAACAAAACGTATAAATAGCTTATATACATCTGTACATAAACCCTCTACATTTTAAATACGACCTAAAAATATAAATCAATATTATAATTTTTATCAAAAGTGGTGGCATTTATCTCCTCGTAGTTTAAAAATGTCACAGCCCAAGTGAGTATCGCATTTTGTGGCGTCTACAGTCTGATGCAATGATGTATAAGTCTGTGTGCAATATGTGAAATCCTAGGACGGCCATTATATTATCAGCAAAGCACTTCATCATCGGGTGAGGGCAAATGTGAGAACAGACAAGGATCGAATCTAGCGCAACCTTTTTCATGCAAACATACGACGATGAAAAATTTAAGATTGTTTATAACTAATAAATCTTGGCTTACCTAAATTTAAAATGACTAAATATATGGTACATCTCACACAGAAGTCAGCTCCTTTAAAATATTTATACATGTTCTTTTAAGCAGAATAGCATTTTTTTTAAATAATGTACTTTTAAAGTAACCAGAATGTAAATATCACTCATATGTTGAAAAGTTTAATTGAAACACATTTGCCAGGTTCAAAAATCAGATAATTAACAGTCACAAAATTGGTTTAAATTTATTACTCTGCGGGGTAGTCACACGAAAAATTATGGTCTATGTTTTTTTTTGATGATGTAATTAACATTAACAATAAACATCGCAGATAATACAATCCCCTATATCTCTATAGTCACGTCGCGTGATCGGGTTCTGGAGATTTGGAGACAACGTACACACATCCACTATCCAAATAAACTGGGATTAATTTCTACTTCCGAAAAAATCCCAGCCCTTTGGCTGGGGATCGAACCCGGGTTCCCAGAGTGAGAGGCAAGTGTCCTTATGATTGAACATGGGGTCATAATAAATTAGTTCGTAGAGTTACCACTTTACTGACTATGTATAGTAGCTCTCAACAAGCCTTTTTTTAGGTATTACGCATAGACAATCCAATTTGTGACACTTTTAAACAGGTTTTGACTGCTCTACGACCAAACCTAACATAAAACATTTTTATGTTATAACCAATAAATATTTAAGAATATTGTCTGAAGTTTATTAGTGCCATTCTCTAAATTTCAATTTTTCTTTCTTGGGGTTTACTACCATAAGAATAATTCTTGGTTATCTGACTATGGCTCTCTACTGGAAAAGTAAGTATTTTTCCAGTAGCATACTGGGTAACTAATAGAATTTTTCAGATAGCCAAGATTTATGTGGTAGCAAGCCCTAAGAAAGAAAAATAAGTATATTTAAGAAATTTAGACACATAATTTACCTTTTAGAATTTCAATGTTTAAGTAAAAATATTATCTATTATGTGTATTTAACATATAATATCTGATAGTTTTTTTTTGGGATTTCGGTCAGGTATAACTAATTTTATTATTTTTTGTTTAACGTTTCGGTTTATTACACCATCATCAGAGAACTACAATTAATATAATTTTTTAGCTAAGAAGTTTCGTATCCACAATCTCTTAATGTAGTTTTATTAGTCGGTTTGGATAAATTAGTAAGGAAAACCTTAAATTCTCATTTAGTCGACGTTTCGACAAAATTTGCTTCAAAACTTAAACTTTTGGCAGGTACGTGGCCTTCTAAAGAAAGTCTTCTTGTAACCTACTAAATTGGTAGTTGAATGTGATTGATTGTGTTTTATACTATACCGACTTTGTAAAAGTTATGCGATTTCAAAAGTGTGAAAAAAATTAGCCTACATTCGAGTAAGTATAAAGATCAATACAAGTAAATAATATTATTCGTTGTAGTTGAGTTATTGTGTTCTCAATTGATATCTTTTTTAGGTTTGACTTTAACTAAGTAGGTTATTTTTTTCAGGTTTTTTTTTCGCGAGGCACTGAACTCAGTCGTTATGTATATGCAACACTACCGTATTGATCAAGTGTTGTTATATTTCTCTAGGACAGGATATTCACTACGAGAGACTTTAGAAATATCGTACTAAGACTTGGACATTAATGGGATTTTCTCAGAACTTCTAGAAGTAAATGTTTTGACAGACGAAGAATCATCTGATGATGAGGATAATATAATGCAAGAGACCTAAATCATCTCAAGGGTCGTTAACTTCGTGCCACCGCAGAAATAGTGCTATCAAATAATGATAGAGTAGCAGAATTTTCCCCATCCATTACTACCCAGGATGAGACAGTAGAAATGATGCCTAATAGACGCCAGAATTTCAGTTGATTGCAGGGAAACTTATGAATTGTGAAGATCATTTTCTCCATTCAGACTATTTTCAAGTTGTTGGCTTTACTCCAGTGTATTTCAAATATATGAAAGCAGAATCAGGAAAACCTTTTTGTGCACTATCAAATGGCAGAAGACAATGATAGATAAGATAGATGGATCAAGTGTTGATCAACATAGCTGATAATAAACGAAGACGGTGTGCTCTGGAAAAATGCAGCCACCATGTGCAAAAAATGTTATGTGTCTCTGTATTGACTACATTAGATTTCATTATGCAGAAATGAAAGGTCATAAATTTATTTTAGTGTCTGACATACTTTATATTTTGTATTTAAATAAAAGATGTTTGAGAAATGGATTTTGTGATTATTTTTAACTTATACCATAAATAGCCTATCGTTGCAAATATGCAACACCTATTTCAGTTTTCTTTTGAGATGCCACAGATTACTATCTAACATTTAAATTATGAAAAATAGTGCACGATCAAATACTGATTTTTTTTCGAAACAACAATTAATTCTAAAAACATAAATTAATGTTTTCATAAATAGGGCTGTCAAAATTATTCCGTGGGACAGTGGCGTAAAATAGTCTTTGAACGCACTTAACGGATCTGGGGCTGCACCATCACATATTTGTCTTAATTTGGTAAAACCGGTGTCTTTATTTAACACACTTGCGAACTTTTCTTTAACGAGCTCATTTGTTGCGTCACCCATAGCGTGTAGCAGTAGATTTACTTGGTCCACTATTTGCAGTGACTCCGCTAACGACAACGCACTGTTTTCCAATTTTTTTATGCTTTCATGTAATGGTTTATAGTTCTTCGCAATATTTCTTAAAGCTGTTTCAACGGAAATATCTTTGAATTTTGTCTGGCTTTCCTTAATAGTTGCAGCCTCATCTGGATTGAATTGTAGTATCACAGCTTTTATTTGTTGGAAATATTCAGCATAATAAAAAGCTGCCTGCAACCATGTTGACCAACGTGTAGGAATCGTCTGTGGTGGTTCAGGAATACTGGGACACTTGCTATGAAATGCATGGAGACGTTTAGGAGATTTAAGAAACACTTTTTTTGTACTTGCTATTAATGCATCCACCTCTGGAAAATCTTTTCGAATAGTTTTTGCCACAAGATGTAAAGCATGCACTTTACACGTAACATGTATAAACGTACAAACTTGTTCTTGCAAAGAATGGCCTACCGAACGCATTGTCACGGCGCCATCAGTCACAAACATCAACACTTGACTTTTTGACAGTTGAAATTTTTCTAACGTCTCCAGCACCACCCTGGTAATTGTTTCGCTAGTACATTAGTCTTTTGCTAGCTAGTAACATTGGAACTGTCGGTTTAAGAGTGTCCAGTACTCATACTATAATATTTAAAATAGAATTTTTTTTACAATCTGTTATCTCATCAACAGATAACCACAGCCGTGTATTTTTTAATTCACATTTCATCTTATTTACAATGTCTACGTGTACAGTTGATAGATAGTTATATAACGTTGCGTGACTTGATAATTTCACCTGGGATTTGTATTTATTCCAGATCTCTCGAAATGGTTGTTTATCGAGTATGTGCAGCGGAACATCACAGGCAATCAGCATTAATAGTAAATCAAACATAAACTGTGTTGTCGAAGGCACGCCATTTTTTTTATTTTTATGGTGCACACTATTTACGTGAGGTCCACAATCACACTTATCCCAGCACATCAAATCTTTCCGGGAATTCACCTATGAATTTATTCACTTTGTCAGCAAATGGCCGTTTTCTACCCCTGCGTACGTCTGCATCTTTTTGACTCACACTGCTTTGAGGACTATGGCCATTTCCTCAAACTGGTGTACCCTTTTTTCGACTGACGTTTTCTTCAATACCTTGAATGGAATCGTTTTTTAGAACGGCCCAGAAGTGATCAACTGCGGTCTACAACACCGTGTCAGATCGTTATCTTCGACCGATCTGTACATCTGCAGAAGGACCATGACTAGACAAATTTATGCCAATGATATTGTCAGTAACATTGTGACGACATTTTAAGTCATTGAAACTCACGGAATTTTTCACGGTTTTCTTCTACAGCGTTCTCCTGACTTGAATCCCATTGAAAATGTGTGAGACTTATTGAGTAGGGTACTTCAAAACCATCAACAGGCGTCAGAGAACATAAGGCATCTGTCAGATATTTTTCCTATTTTGTAGGCACAAATCCTGCAAGACGTGATCAACCACATTATCAGAAGTATGCCCAGATATATACTTGAAGTAATTAGAGTGAGGGGCCAAAATACGAGATACTAATGATAGGTTTAGGATAGTAAAGGTTACCCGTTGCTAAACACTTATTCTAAAATCGTTTTTACTCATGTTTTCATAACCAAATTATACAAAAAGTTTAATAAAGAGGTTGTCAATATTCCCATAATGGTTATTTTTCTGAAAACTCTTACTGTAAATGAATTTTAGCATTTTATTTATAAATTTCAGAATTTCTTTTCCAAAATTGTAGTAACTTTTTACTCTATTCTAGTATATTCTACTCTATTCTAGTATATTCTATTCTATTCTACCCTATTCTACTCTATTCTACTCTATTCTACTCTATTCTACTATATTCTACTCTATTCTACTATATTCTACTCTTTTATACTCTATTCTACTATATTATACTCTATTCCATTTTATTCTGCTATTTTACTCTGTTCTACTCTATTCTTATGTATTATACTTCATTATAGTCTACTCTATTATATCGTATTCTACCGTATTCTACTTGGTTCTAAGTTATCCCACTCAATTAAATAAATTAAACATTTTATGTGATTTTTATCATGAGTAAATGCGAAGTATAAAAATGCTGTTGCTGCCCTAAAGGAAAAGTAAGATAAAAATGAGTTCTGAACAATTAAAATTAGATTTAAAACTTAAAATTAAAGTTTTAAATCTAATTTTAATTGTTCAGAACATCATTCGACGCCCACGGAAATGTATAAATGTATAGAAGTCATCACCCAATGTCTTCATTTGTTTGTGTATGTTGTATTCTAAGTTAATATGTTCACATGGAACTGATTTGATACATTAACCAGCTCGTTAACAATTATATTTTTATTTCTTTTTCCTTCAGTTTTTCTAGTAACAGCTTGAATTTTATATCCTGTGCTTAATTACTCGCCACAAACCACAAATCAACCAAATGTTTATTTTAATATGGTAATCAATTTTTTGTAAAATCCATTAATATTTATCGGCTGGAAACATAAGGCAATAAATCTCAATTCTAAACAATTCTTGCATTTTAAAATAAATATAAAAATAAATAAATGCCGCTATAAATCAAGCAGCAAGTATTAAAGTTAAAAAAAATCAAAAGTGACATCAATCTTCGTGGCCGTAAAATAAAGTCATCAGAATTATCTGGTTGTTTATCGCTTAATTATTTGATTGCTGGTGTGAGTTTACGATGTGTTTTACGACCCTGTACAACGAGGGATGTTTGGGGCTTGTGCTGGAAGGAACTCGTATTAAAATCATGATTTAATGAACCATGCAATGAAATGGGTCATTGTTTATTTAAAATCGAATAAGAACAGGTTAATTTTAGAATTTATGATCAAATTATAACTTGTGACAAAATATTAACCTACAAAAATTTTGATAAACTTCAGGGCAAATATTGAAATTTTAAACTTTTTAATAGTCAATATGTTAATTATGTAAGTAATTACAATTAAAATTACAATAATTATCTGTTCATCTAACACTAAATCTATTAATATACAGTATATAATATAATGCACAGTACATACTTATTTTAAATATTACCACATCGATACTTTTTGCCAACAAACTTAAAAGCTTTTATACATTAGAAGCTACTACAACTTCTCCTCTGTCAATGCCGTCAATGGAATATTTAAAATCATTAATAACAATTTGTAAAGCCATTTCATATGCATAATTTTCTCTAAATCCTTACTGACATTACATTCTTAAAGTAGTTTGTTATTATTTATAAATTCTGCACGTTGATTATGAACTTCTATTTAAAAGATTTGTCCCGTAGGCAGCGTATTTATGGATCTATGCTCTTCGGAAACATTTGCTAATGGAATTATTACTAATAGACTAAGAGCTGGCGTCCGCGGAGGTACTACGACATTACCTCCGGCTAGAATTTTGTGAAGTGGTTGGGGGGACCATGAGGAAGTGCCATCTGCAAGGATTTTGCTCAAAACCCCTGCAAAGGACACGTCAGACGACTCAAAAATGAAAAAAATCCTTGCTCAAAAAATGATCATACCTCCGGCTGAAAATTTGCACAATACCTGTTTAAAAGTCACAGATAACGTATGTAAATCGTCAGACGTCTCGGTCGCTACCAAAGGGTTGTCAGACGCCCTCAAAGTTGTCACTTCTTTTTCAAAAAAATTTTTTCCTTACCTCCGTCTGACGTTTTAACATATTGCAACAGAGACCATTTTAAGCACATTTTAAAATCGTCAGACGAAAATACCGCTGCGAAGTCCCCCTACAATGTTCACAAAGTTCCGACCCACATGGAACGTATTTTTTTGTTTCGAAAAATTATCAGATGTTTTTACATATTATCGTAGAGACAATTTTAAGCATATATATAAATCGTCAGACGAAAATACAACTGTGGAATTCAAACAAATTGAAAAAGTGAGTAATCTCCAAACTTTAACTATTTCTTTGTGGAGGAACACGAATTATTTTGTAATAGCCGTAATTTGTTGTAAAATAAAAAGTGAAAATTGTTATAAATTGGCCCATTCGGAAAAGAAAAGATCTCTCCCCATTTTTCGAAAAAATCAACTGTTTCGCCATGAAAAATTAATGAAGTTTGGAGAATACCCACTTTCTCAATTTGTTTGAATTTTTTCTGGCTAAACGATTGATTTTATTAAATAATGTCAAGAAAGTTTTTCGTTTCAAAATGATTCAAAAAACTTAAAACATACCATCTCCTCTGAAAAATTTTCTTTTTGACCTATTTGTCACAAAAATTCTACGTAATTTTGTGATTTTTCATCAAAAAACAATTGCGGACGATGCTCCACATCACCTAGAGTGCTCATCTTTGATCAAAATCTCTAGTTCATCGTCAGTAAACTTTTTACGGGATGCCAAGTCAGAAAATATCAAATTACTTTATTTTGAAATACCCCAATATATAGTAATTTAGGCTGGATTTTCGCGGCATTGCAGAGAAATTCCACAGTTGTATTTTCGTCTGACGATTTATACATATGCTTAAAATTGTCTATACGATAATATATAAAAACGTCAGACGGAGGTAATGAAAATAGTTTTTCGAAAAAAAAATATACGTTCCATGTGGGTCGGAACTTTGTGAACATTGTAGGGGGACTTCGCAGCGGTATTTTCGTCTGACGAATTTAAAATGTGCTTAAAATGGCCTCTGTTGCAATATGTTAAAACGTCAGACGGAGGTAAAAACAAAAATTTTTTGAAAAAAAATTACAACTTTGAGGGCGTCTGACACCCCTTTGGCAGCGACCGAGACGTCTGACGATTTACATACGTTATCTGTGACTTTTAAACAGGTATTGTGCAAATTTTCAGCCGGAGGTGTGATCATTTTTTGAGCAAGGATTTTTTTCATTTTTGAGTCGTCTGACGTGTCCCTTGCAGGGGTTTTGAGCAAAATCCTCATGGTCCCCCCAACCACTTCACAACATTCCAGCCGGAGGTAATGTCGTAGTACCTCCACGGCCGCCAGCTCTCCGTCTATAAGGTTTTTAATATCTTAGAATATTGGCCATATCCAAGCACGTGTTAATATGTAACAATGAGTAAAAAATTATTTAAAATGTGCTTTTTTATGAACTAAAGTCAATTTCATCAGCAGAAAATTTATTTTGTTGTTTGAAGACAATTTTACACAATTTGATGATAGGCACTTATAGTTTTAAATTTGTTTAAACTTTTAACTGGCTGTCAGGCCGCGTTTTCAAATAAAGCGTGTCACTTAATTACAAAGCCTGGGGTCATCAATATAAAACAATAAAATATTCTTATGCAATATTAAAGTTTTTTATCAGACAATTGGACAGCTCACAGTTATAAAAAACAATTACTGACCAACGGAGTAATGCTCGCTATTGTCGAGTGTTCAATACGAACTCGTAGATAGATATAGGCGAATTGCGTGGCTTGGCTATCACGTTTACGCCCACTGCCCCATGTTGAAAATCACTACACATTAAATACGAGTATTTATAAAATGTCTATGTGAATAACACTCAGATACATAGACAGTGCGAAATTAAATACAACGGAGGTTAACTTTTTTAAAATTTGTCGTTCAATTAATTTCTTCAGAACTTGCGGATTTAATGATTTTCCGAAGTTGTAATTTAACGACACAGAATTATATTGCACAAGCTGCAAAAGAGTGCTTTGTGTAACAACAAAGCAAATATTTAGAGACACATTCAGACAATTTAGATTTAGTGGAAACGATGGTTGTGTATAATATATGTGGACGAAACTGGATAATTCACTCTTTAAAAATTTTTTTCAAAAATGTCCTCGTAGGCAGTATGTTCAAGTGTCTGATCTGAATGACAAATCCGTCTGGGTTAGCGTGGATGAAAGCACCAATGCTTGCGGTGGGAAGATGTCAAATCTTTTAGTGGGTGCATTAATATTAGTATAGTTTATCCAATGTCAGTTTAAAACGACATAAAAACAAGAGCGCGGCATTCCTTTGTAAACCGATCTCGAACGCATGCCATCCATAGGCACGCGTAACTTACTTTTCCAGGCTTTTCAATACATGCCCTACAATATTTTAAAAATCGTTAATTATACACGTAATACTGACGCTGAATTTATAATATTTTAAACTGACATTGGATAAACTATAATGTGCTTTTACTCTTGTGACTGCAAGTTAAATATACATGTGTGTATTAGTGTTTCATTCGCCAATACTTTCTGATACTGACTTTGAATGTTACTGAATTCGGCAAAATAACCACAAGGTAAGATATTGTTTCATATATGCATGAACATATTTACACGGTGACACATCACCTAGCGTTAACATCTAAAGATGTATTTTTGTCTCATTATTGATAAATGCGTACCGTTTTCTAATTCACGCGATCATGGCTTTTATTTAAACCTAAAATAAAAAACATCTGTAATGAACAAAGAAGTTATGAAGGAATATTTAGAGCCGAAATTTTCTATGGCCCATCCTGTGCTATAAAATATCTCAAAGAACTTTATCATAATTTTGATATCCCTTGAAGTTTTTATGCAAGTTTAATAATAAATTTATAAAATCTACTCGTGGAACACAAAAGGTGTTTTATTTCTTTTCTTGGCAATATTTTAGTTTCAGCATTATTACACTGACAACACAGAGTTTTCTATCTTAGTCATACGGAAAAAGTTTTTGAATATATTTGGAACCTAAATCACACCGTAGAGCTATCCTCGCGACAAAGAACCGGTCAATGTTTATACAAGTAGTACGTAAAGTTTACTATAGTTACTTGATTTATTTTATTTAGTTTGGGTGTTTCGTGTGTTTATAAATGTGGACAAATAACTCACTATAAATAACACCACAAAGAGCCTTAGATAACTTACCTTTATTTTAGCTTAAAAATTTTAAATATTTCTAATCTTTCTTTAGATACAGTAATTTTTTAAGTGTACCTAGTTTTAAGAAAAATGTTTTTTGATAATGAATCTTCATTCTAAAAGTATACTTATTATTGTTACCACTTTGCAAATAATTAAAAATAAATATAATTTCATTACAAAAGTATTTTTTCACAGACGAGGACAATTTTATTTTATCTGGATTATTTAGTAGAATAAATAAACACTTTTTGATTTTTGAAAATCTGCACCTGGCAAAGGAGATTCAGCGACAAGATTATCAGTCTATAGGGAGGGGTTTGGTGTGGAATATTAAGTAATAAAATTTTTTAGCCGATTTTTTAAGAAGGCCGTTTGAAGATACAAACAATTTCTGGAAAATGAAGTAGTGGACGTTATAGACAATCTTTCTTTAAATATTTCTGAACAGATAATCTGGCAGCAAGACGGAGCACCAAGTCACTCAACCAAGGAGATAACTGAATTCTTAAGTTATAAATATCAAATGTGGATAAGCAGAAGTGGTATTATACTATGGCTTCCACGATGTCCTGATTTACCACCCCCTCAATTTTTATGAGATACACTTAAAAATATAATATATAAAGATAGATCTAATAATTTTGAATATTTGAAACAAAAAATTTAAAGGGAAGTAGGGGATTGAAAGAATAATTCAGAAATGTATCAACAACAAATTATTAGAGAAAATTATATAAGAGAAAAATAAATTCTTGTTTCGAAAGATATGGTGAAAATTTTGAAAACGTGATATTGTCATTTTTGCTTGTTTTTTTCAAATGTAATACATATTTAAGTTGTTATTCTTATTAAAAAATCATTTAATGCAAATTTGTTTTCTTAAATTTACATTTTTTATTTGCACAAATAAAATCAAATGTATAACAGTTTATGCGGAGGAAAAGGCTATCAAAATATGTAGTGTGTCCCATTAAAAAAATCGTATTGCACCGTTTGCATCTACATTAAGATACAGGCAAACTTGGTGGAGTATGCTACCGATCCATTTTTTATATATTTTTTTTATAACTATGATTGCAACAATAAGTATTGAGTTTAAAAAAATAGAATTTTCAGCTGATCATCCTGTATAAAACAGAAATAAGATACCAAGTAGGTAAAAAAAAATATTTAAAAACCAGAAACAGTCAACGCTTAATGTCGTAGTATTGATATTATTGCTTCAGATTTCGATCATGTTTTCTGTATTATTTTACAACAATTGTTGTTCAGTGACACTCTGTAATTTACTAAGGAGAAGGGGCTCGTAGCCATCCAGCCTAGTCTGGCCCTGGATTAATTAGTGAATAAGAGACATAGTCCCACTAATTTCGTGTTGAATTCATTTGGTCCATATTAGGGCGTATGACTTGGTGCTAATGTGTCATTTGAGAACCTACCTAATTGTTTAATAATTGTGCACATCCCGTATCTAATTTTTAACTGATTTTGCTATTCCAGTTAAATTCCTATAAAAGCCCTTAAAACGCTCCTCTATGGTATTTGACAGTAGTAACAGTCGATCAGTGTTGTTTTTAAAAATAAATCTAGTTTAGGGATTTGGGAAAAATCTGATAAAATATTCCATTAAATATGAACGAAACAACTACTCAGCGCGCAAATACCCCGACCTGCATTGGATTATACCTTCAAATCATGATAGATCGTTAGGCAATATCATTTGTCAATTTCTAACCAGACATAGACCGGTTTTGAACTTATTAGTTCTCCTCAATATGCCATAGGTTATATAGAACAGACAAATGATAGTGGCCAACCTGCTAGTCATATACTGACTAAAGTAAATTGAGTAGTGGTGAGAGGTATGTCAAACTTCTCATATGGAGAATATGAGGAGAACTAGTAAGTTCGAAACCGGTCTATATCTGGTTAGGAATTAACAAATGATATTGGCTAACGATCTATCATGATTTGAAGGTATAATCCAATGCAGGTCGGGGTTTTTGCCCGCTGAGTAGTTGTTTCGTTCAAATCATATTTAATAACAGTAGTTAGTCCACCTGGGCTAGAGGTCGCCGCTCTCGGTACTTGCTTCGCAAGTCGCTATCCGCTAGAGACATCTATGATGTCAGTCGGATAGTGGCATTTGAACCATATGAGAAGTTTGACATACCTCTCACCACTACTCAAAATATTCCATGTATACGAAATAATTTGTTTAAATAAAATTTACCTTAAACTCGGGAAAATAACATAATATTAATTTTGGACCTATTTAAACACAAGACAATTTCTTTTTAATGGAGAACATATTACGACCACAACGCTCAACTATTCATTTTTCACTTAAAACGTTTTTAGTGACATTGACGTCAATAAATCAAATCAATTTATTAGCAATGTTATATAAGAAGAATACATGGATTGAACGTCAGGGAAAATTATTTGATTTATACAAAAGTAGCATAACAATTTGTAAAATGACTTTAATTCATAAAAATTATTTTATTGCTTAAAAAAAAACATTGAACATGGAAAATACACAAAATATAGAAATGTATATATGTAATATGTATAAAAGAAAGTAAGGTATCAAATACCTCCACAGGGAAATAGAGTGAGAGTGCTCCATGTCAAATTATTTCTAAAATACCAAAATTGATAGGATCAGTCAGAATGTTCAAGAACTTCTCAGTAGAGTAAAAACAATAATGTAACACTATTTTTTTAATTTTAAATTTAAGTGAATTATAAATTAAAACTTTAACAACGTTTGGTAATACATTATACAGGGTGGGGCAATAGTGCGTCCGACTTCGGTAGATTTAGAAACATAAATAAACTAAATAAAAAAGTCTATAACAGGAAATTATTTTCAAAAAATACAGGGTGAACCAAGACGATTCCAGAGGATCAACTAATATTTTTTTTAAATGGGATGCCATGTATATCAGAAAATTTTTTGAAACATCTTTGTTGCCTCCTTCCACTCTTGTATTATTATTGACTCCCAATCACTTGGATGGAATGATTTTTTTTGCTGAAATTGCTGGGTATATTAAAAAAATCACTACAGTAACAATAAATATGTTAGTACCAATTATGAGACATCTGTGTGATGACACTCAGCCATTTTCACTTCATAAAAGTATACAAAAATAAATTTTAAATTTACTACTATTTGAACTGAATTTTCTTAATTCTTTCAAATGGAACACCCTGTATATTTTGAGACGATAATTTTTTTTTTTGTAATTCAAGAGAAGATATTATAAAAAGTGCTCCACATGTTGCCCATTTTGAATGACACACATTTCTATGCGTCTTTGGCATGAGTATTCTACTGTTCATAATATTGTCGGAGTGATACTTCTAAAAGCATTTGTTATCCTTTCCTTCAAATTTTGGATTGTTGTTGGTGTGATGTTTTTATGAACATCATGTAACACGCTTATTATAATACCTTCCCTTGAATTATTTATAAAAATTCTCATTTTACTTCCTCACCCCTCAAAGTGAGGAAGTTATGCATTCGGGAAAAAAATTTTGAAAATATTTATTGCATTTCTGGACGAATTTCGACGAATTGTGACGATACACAAAATTTCAGACAGAAAAATTTTTCTGTCTGTGTGTGTGTGTATGGTTCGCGATAACAGTTACAGTTTTTGAGATAAAGCTTTCAAATTTGGTTCACACATTCTAGAGGTCAAGGAAGAGATTAAGGTCGTTGATGAGCAAATCGGTCCCAATTTTTGAAACGTCAAAAAATGTGACTTTTTTGAAACGTCAAAGCGACCTTTTTGAAATGTCAAAATGTGACTTTTTTTAAAACGTCAAAAAATATACTTTTGTGAAACGTCAAAGTGACTTTTTTTGAAATGTCAAAATGTGACTTTTTGAAGCGTCAAAAAATATGACTTTTTTGAAACGTCAAAAATTACTTTTATTATAAACTCCACCACACGTCAAGTTTTACTACGGTTCTGATCCCCAAGTAATTGGCAGCGGTTTTTAATTTTTATTGTTGAATTTTGTAGTTATTGTTCAATAAATTAAAAATGGTCACAAATAGCCATAAGAATGTACGTACAAAAAATGTTTGTTTTTCAATCCTACATCACATCGTCCACAAATATACAGGGTATTCCATTTGAAAAAATTGAGAGAATGCAGTTCAAATAGATGTAAATAAAAAAATCCATTTTGGCCACCCTGTATACTTTTAGGAAGAGAAAATAGTTGAGTGTCATCACACAGATGTCTCATAACTGGTACTAACATATTTTTTCTTAAAATCGATAGTTGTGATTGTAGTGATATTTTTAATATACACGTGTAAATGGTATAATTTCAACAAAAAAAATCATTACATTCAAGTGGTTGGGAGAAAGTCAATAATAATACAGAAGTGAAAGGAGGCTATAAGGAGGTTTAAAAATATGTTCTGATATATATGGCATTTCATTTAAAAAAATTTTACTTAACCCTGTAGAATCGTAGTGGCTCACCCTGTATATTCGAAAACAATTTCCTGTTATAGACTCTTTTGTCTAGTTTACTTATGTTTTTAAATCCAGTTCCTAGCTATCATAGAACTCGAGATATCGAAGTCGGATGCATTATTGCCCCACCCTGTATAACTTTAGATTCAGCGAATTTTTTTTGTCGATTTTGTCACCTAATAGGCCATAGAAAATCTGCCTGCCTAGTGCTATAATTATGAAAGTCTGAACTCCTCTCAAACGAATTGCAGTTTTTATGAATTTCAATATGTAAAGAAGGTATTGGCATATTAATACCCAAGGACATGAACAGTGGCCTTACAATGAGCTCTATAACCTGTATTAGGTATGATCCTGATAGCTTATTTTGTAGACAAAAAAGGTTTACAGTATAGCATGAATTACCCCAAATAGTGATTGCATAACTAATGTGTATGATATAAGGAGAAATAACTAGTTTTTAACGTATCTAGGCTCAAAAACATTTTCAACTGTCGACAAAAAAAAAATACACTTACAAGTTTATGACTCAGCTGTTCAATATGGCAAAGCCAGTTGAGTTTATCGTCTAAAACAATACCTATCACTTTTAGTCACACTGTTACTCGCAGAGAAAATGAGTTTCTGGGTTTTTTGCTCATTCATCATTAATTTGTTCGAAATAAACTATGTATTTGCTAGATTAGAAATTAGAGTAGATTGTTATAATAAAACATCAGGGTTTTTATCAGAAGTTAACAAGGATGTCTTCAGCATAAGAAATACACTTTTTGGCCAACATGAAATGAAATATACCATTGATATAAATGATTAACGGGAGTGGCTCTAAGACCGAGCCTTGTGGCACTCCATGTTTAGCCTGATTTAATTCAGAAGTGACATTCCTTAGGCTGCCGCACTGTTTTCTATTATATAAATAAGAAGGGAAAATATTGAGAGAAACCCCATTGACAGGTCAAGCAACGTAATCGCTACATGCCTGCCCTGCTCAAGACCGCCCACAATGTCTTGCACGACTCTAAAAACAGCGTGTGTTGTAGAACACTTACTGCGGAAACCAAATTGACAGCAATTTAGCAAATTATTTGATTCGAAAATTTAATAATCGATTTTTTTCAAGTATTTCTGATACCTTTGCAAAAATTGGGATGATAGATATTGGCCAGTAATTGTCCAAATCTGACGCAACATCTTTCCTTAGGAAAGGTAAAACTTTAGTAATTTTAAAAGCATCTGGGGAGACGCCCTCACTAAAACACGCATTAACTATAGTGAAAAGTTGAACAATTATGTCTATTGTTTCTTTCAAAATTCTGGAATTTATTCCATAAATGTCTGTACAGTTGGAATCCTTCAGAGCTTTAATAGTACTGGAGATTTCCAGCACCACCAGAATGATGAAAGTATTCTTTTAAAATATGTTCTTACATTTTAAAGTTGTTGGTTGAGAGAATTTTTTTCAATCAAATATCAAAATAAAATAATATATATAATATACTACATTAATGACAGCCGGTATTGACCTAGTTCCAAGTTATTTAGTTAAGGACTGCTCTTGAGTTTTCATTAAACCGTTGGCTATACTTTTTAATTTGTCATTACGTACGTCTCAATTTCCAAATTGTTGGAAATTAGCCAGAGTTTGTCCAGTGTTAAAAAATGGTGATAAAAGTAATTTAGCAAATTACAGGCCCATTACAATTTTGTCTAATTTCGCGAAGGTCTTCGAGATCTCCATATACAATCACGTCTATCCTTCAATAAAAAAATCGCTCTCAATTGATCAACATGGTTTCATGGAACAGCGCTCAACTGTAACTAATTTAGCCCTAATTACGCAAAAAATATCGGAAACCTTAGATGCGCAGGGACAGGTGGATGTGGTGTATACGGATTTCTCAAACGCCTTCGATACTATTAATCATTCTATTATAATATCTAAACTCGCATATTTTGGGTTTCCCTGCAGTTTGATTAATTTCTTTATTTCCTGCTTGGATAATAGATTACAGTACGTAGCATACAATAGGCTTAAGTCGGATATGTATTCGGCTACATCTGGAGTTCCGCAAGGCTCCAATCTTGGACCGCTTTTATTTCTTCTCTTTATTGATGATGTCACTAAAGTGATTGACTGTGATAAGCTCCTGTTTGCAGACGATCTAAAAATATATGCTAAGATTAACACAATACAGGATTGCTTATTCTTATAATCTCAAGATAACTTGCTTATAGAATAGTGTACTATTTCCAAACTTAATCTAAATGTATCTACGTGTAAAGTCGTAAGCTACTCGCGAAAGAACAAGCCAATTTTATATGAGTATTCTCTAAACGACCAAGTGTTAGATAGGCAAAATTCAACAAAATATTTAGGCATACTGTTTGATAATAAATTATCTTTTGCCGAACACATAAACAATCTAGGACTATCATCCTCAAAAACTTTAGGTTTCATTATCAGAAATTTTAAATCTTTCACTAATGACGTGGCGTTGAATGTTCCTTATTATTCACTTGTACGTTTCAAATTGGAGTATGGATCTCTAATTTGGTACCCAATTTATGAAAACCATTCAACATATCTCGAATCTATCCAAAGAAAATTTTTAATATTCTTAGCTTATAAAAATGATCGTGTATATCCTGGTCGAGGCTTCAACCACGAATTACTTTTATCCAGAGTCGAGATGTCATCATTAAAGACTCGACGGATTATGAACAGTTTAATTTTTCTCCACAATCTGCTTCATAATAAAATTGACTGCTCACCACTTCTTGAACTCCTTAATTTTAGAGTGACAACTTTCAATTCCAGACAAAATATCACTTTTTACACACCTAATGCAAGAACCAATGTCATTAAAAAGTCGCCTATTTACGTTATGTCACATAATTTTAACTGTATATCTGATTTGTGTGATATTAATCTCTGTTCAGTTCTATCCTTAAAAGAAACCATTCATAGACACTTTCATCCATAGCTTAACTATCCCACCATTATTGTTATGTTACCTACTTTATTGAATACTAATTATTATTATAACTCGATCTAAACTGCTGTCATTATTATATTATTGTCACCCTCGAGTGCTATATTATTATAGTTATATGTATTATTTTGTTTAAGTTAAGTCTATTATGTATCCTTATAACATAATTTTTTTTTCTTATTGTATTTCATACATTTTGTCCTGTAAGTGGATTTTCTGTTGGGCAAATAAATATTATTATTATTAATACAGAATGCATATTAATTTTATATTAGATACCTAGTTAATCTTTTTAATAACATGTTATTCATCAAAATAAATTTTATTTGGAAAAATAATATAGACGGTAAGTGATGAAAAGTTTAGAGATTTGCAGACTTCTTAAGAATTTAGTAAAATATCGACTGAATTAATCAACAGATTTTGAAATTCAATTTGTTTCTGTTCATTTAAACCATTATTACATTATTTTTAGTATTCATTGTGTATCAATCAATGAGTTAAAAACAGATACTTGGTATATTAACTTTTACTGAAAATTGACTAGTTTTAATAGCAGTAATTTGTTTTTCGACACTTTATTCTTCATCATTACAGTACATGGTTTCTCTTGTTTATTATATCCATTTCATGCAGTCAAATATATACAGGGTGTTTCTAAAATAGGGTTCCAAATTTCTACGGCATGTAGTACTCATTAAAATAATTCAAAATGTTCTTATAAGCATGTAAAATGCACCACTATGGAGTTAGAGACCTTTAAATGTGTTCAGATGAAATTAACTTTTTTTCTGTTATTTGAAGGGCGGTAAGAGATAAATTGACAAAATTATTGGCATTCACTTAGTTTTCATGCTGAATTGCTCTAGTTAATTTTTGATTATTAAAATCATGGGCGTCCCTTTTTTGAGAGAGACAAGGGTGTACCACCCGTTAAATTTTTTTTATTTTTCAATTTTCTTTTAGTTTTTATCAGTAATTTAAAATTTTTGGGTATTTTAACTTAAATAAATCAATATCGGCAACCGTCATCGAATAAATTATGTTTTAAAATTTCTATTTTTGCAAATTATTAGTCCCAAGGATTTGAATATGACCAAATTTTTCATCTTGAATATGGTTTACCAATGAAGCAAGCTTTACTGAAGACTGCTATGTTAATTTTCAGAACGACCATGGCTGATGAAAGTCCACATCTTTTTACTTTCTTATACCTAATATAAGGAAGTAATAGTAATCGTGATTTTTTTCGATCTCGAGATTTTGATTGATATATACGTTTTGAACCCTCCTGAATCCATTCTGACTATTTCCGAATGATGCCTGTCGGTTCGTGTATGTGTGTGTATGTATGTGGCCACGATAACTCAAAAAATGGGAGACTTCCCAAATTTGGCAATTAAGATTTTCAAGAACATTTTAGGTGTCACATAGAATTTGATGAATGTGGTACTACCAGAAGAGATATGAATGAAATGAAAGATGAAATGGGTACAATTTCGGGGAAAAATTTAAATTTTTATTGTATTTCTGGACGAAGATTGACAAATTATTATGAAAAACCATAACTCTATGGAAAAAATCTGTCTGCATGTCTGTAGTATCACGATAGCAGCCACAGTTTTTGAGATAGAGCTTTCAAATTTGGTACACGTGTTCTAGTGGCCAATGGCAATGATAAATTTGGTGATGAGCAAAATTAACCAGTTGAAAGGAGGTCCACGGGACCCAAACTTTTTGTATTTGCCTTTACAAAAAAAATATATTCTTGATGAAACGTTGTAATGTCTACTATATCAATGTCTACTATATCAATAAAATATATTTTCCTAGTACTTAAATAAAGTTGATGTATACTGAATATTTTTTATTATTCAATATACAGGGTGCTTCTTCCTAAGATCCAAAATTTTATAATTTAAGTAAATTTTGCATTATTTTTATCGTATAAAGGAGTCTCATCCCATTTCACATCCCTCCATATTTTTTTATGGAAATATAATAAACTTATTTCATCAACAAATAACTTAGAAAGAAATAATAGTTAGTAACATTAATATTCCATTCAGGCATCGATGGTTCCCATTCACATTTGAAGTGTTGTAGAATATTTTCGTAAGGTACGTGACATGAGTGTCAACATTATAGTAAAATATGGTTAAAAACACTACCCCAACCCTACATAATTTATTTCAAAGCTGAGTGATCAATTCCTAGCTTGAAAGATACCCCTATTGCAATTACTCTTTTCTAGCCCTTAGCAAATAGGGGGAAGCTCAAATTTTGCCCTATTCATACGTGAAGAACGTCTTAAGATGTAACTAGATTCCAGGGAATATTGGTGATGCAGGTTCGGACATAATGCTTATAAAATGACGAAGTTTTTTTTATAGCATTTTAAATTACTTATTATTTTGATATTGCAAAATAATACATATCTGTAAATGTACAAGTATACAACAACGTCTACAAAATATAAACTTTTCAGTCTTAGAGTATTTAAAATATTTTGATATTACCGAACATTTTTGCTAAATGGGTAAACTATTTATTAATTTGTCATTGAATTTAAATTGTTTCAAAGAATTCATGGGAATAAAAACCATTAACATGCAAGTAACTAACTAAATGTTAATGGTCGTTTTAAGTGGGAATGAATTCCAATAGAATTACGTTATCTGCTCAAATTATAATGTTTTTCTAGAGAAGATTAGTTCATTATAACATAAAAGTTACCATAAAAGATAGAGCTTCGTAACATAGAGACTGAGGCTTGAAATTTCTTTGTATCAGTCTGTCATAATTGCTAAATTAGACCTAGTTATATAGAATTAACTAGGTCTAATTTAGCAATTATGCTTGAAATTCCACTAGGCATTTGTAAATTACTTGTAATTTCGTAAATACTTATTCTATGAAAAGTCGTTCATTATGTTCTAACATATATCAAACAATTTCTTCTCTGTCCGATTCCTTAAGATTCTGGAAAATTCAACATGAATTTACTGACCAATCTTAGCTAACTTATGTTATTTTACTGTTACGAAGACTAAGAAATTATTTTATTTATTAATTTGTAACCGTAAAACAACTTAGCTTAGCTTAGTTAAGATTGGTGGTAGAAAGAAAACAACTATTATCTTACCTTGTGGTTATTTTGGAGAGCTCGGGAACATCCATTAATACAAAGCTACTGAAAGTATTGGTGAATGTAACACTAATACACGAGAGTAAAAGTATATTACTAATATTAATGTACCCACTAAAATATTTCCCACCTTCCAGCCGCAAGCAAGATGATTTTGTCCACGCTAATCGAGATATATTTGTCATTCAGTTCAGAATAATTTTTTTGTTTTATACTGTCACATTTTTTTCATAGTATAATTTCCGATGGTACCAGAATATTGTTGTACTGGCCCCTTTTTGCAAAAATTTAACATTTTGAAACAGTTAATCTTCGTTGTCAATAATTTCGCACTGCTTAGGTGCCTACGTGTTATTCACATAGACGTTTTATAAATATTACTTATTTAGAGTGAATTCTAATGATTGCGAAGTAGTGAAGGTAAATTCCTAGGATTGGAGAAATTCCCGAGAATATTTTCGAAAAATGTCCCCAAAACTTCCCTATGAAATTTTTTAAAAAAGATTTTTTTTTTAATTTAGACATTCGGGAAAAAACTAATTTTCTTAAACAAGGCTCAAGAGATAATAAAGCAGCAGTGAGCACCTACTACAGTGAATTGGATGGGAAAAATTAGGTATCTACAGCACAGACACAATTTATAAGTATAAACTTGTTCATTAAATGTGTTTGAAGTGGAAAGAGAGTAAGAGTGTTGCGAGATTTGACGTATTACCCAAGATATCCCTTAATATTACCAGATTTATCATTCTTTGCAAAATTTTCGGTTTTGCCCTGGAATTAGAGTTAGGAGAAATATCCAAGGGAGAAATTTCCGGCTACCCATCACTACCTCTAAGTCATTGGTGTATTCATTTGAACGTGGGAAAGTGGGCATAAAAACACGATCCGCCTATATCCATGATTTTCTCATGGACAGTCGACAATAACGAGCCAGTAGGTGAGTAATTGTTTCTTTTATAACTGCAAGCCGTCATTTAGATAAAAACCGTTAATTTGTTGTTCCCATTTATACAAAAAAAACAGATTTATTACAGAGTACATAAGAATATTTTATCACTTCAAATTGTTTGGGAATGTTTCATATAATATTACGTAAAAGTCGTCACTGAGATTTATCGCTACCTCCCGATCTCTAGATAGTTATAACAAATGATTTAATAACTTTATTAGATGTCGGAAGTAAACACCATTCAAAAAGGGGCAATGCGCTAATAATTTTTAGAAGTTTTTTAATAAAGAAAATTTAACACTGAGCTTAAAGTAACAGAAAAAATGTTGTGGATTTTCTTAATTATGAATTACGAGGATACCATATTGGCTAAAGAAAAAGATTTATGAATTTATGAAAAATGTGATAATACAAAAACAAAAAGATAGCGAATAACAAATGAAATAGACATTAATGCGATATTAGACGGGATCTTTCCTGACAGGCCGATTTATTATGTTGATATCTAATAATATGAATTCAAATCCGTTAGACTTTTAAGGGAAGCGGAAGTCATACGATGAAAACAAATAGATAACCTACTAATCTGAACAATTTACAATTTTATTCTAATTTATTCATGCGAAAAATATTTGGGCATCCTAGCAGTGGGAAGTGAAGAATCATATTTTTCAGTAAGGTTTCGATGTAAATAGATATGCAATGATGAATATCAAAATAAAAATTATGTACCTACTTTTTGATAACATTCGCCGCTACTAAAATATTTATCATCACCCCCAGTGCTACGGTGGTTCGTCCTTACACAGAAATGTTTTATTTACAATTTTAAATAATGCAGGTGTCGTAAGGCATATCAAACTCATTGAGTTAAAGTGCACACAGTGCGTCAGCATTGCTTAACAATTTAAGCTATCGACGCACCATATGCGTTAATAAAAAAAAGCTAAATAGTCGAGCGCGTCGTATGCGCCAGTAGCACTTATTGTTTATGATAAGACAAACAGAAAAATTCTCATAAAATTCCTTTATTAGTGTGGCCGGTTTCGTGAACAAGTAAATTTACTTCACATCATCAGACACAGGACTACAATAATTAAAGAAAATAAGTATGGTGGTTACATACATAAATATAAAGGTTAATAAGTTAATAAAACTTAAAAACAAGAATACAGAAGACAATTATTTCCATTTTTATGTACTTGTAAAAACTTATCGGTAAAAAATTTTTTTGATAAAATTTGTTTACAAGAAAGATTGAAATTATTTAAAATAATAAGGATTACGTTAGTTTGAATTATAATATAGAATTATGTAAAATTTAATTAATTGAATTGTGTCAAAAATAGAGGGTCATTTTTATATAATACTTACATTTTTATAAATAAAACCAGGGTAGTCAAAATTAAAATAGTTTTGCAACATAGTCAAAAGGGGGTAAGTAAATTTTTTTGTATCTAATAAATTAACTTTCTAATAAAAATTATAAAATTAACGTGCTTTTTTTAACACATACATACACTACAACAGTTTAAAATCTAATAGGGAATAAATATTTTAATAACGAAAATTGATTAAAATAGTGCCCTCTATCGAACCATCTAAGAACTAACGTTAAATAAAAAGTAAGATTGAAAACTATATGTGAACCAGGTTTTTTTACAATAGTGGAGTTTATTATATTCAACTGCAGATGGTGATAGCAGCGAAAATGCACTAAACAAGGTAGTAATATTCACTTCTAAGAAAATGAGGTTATATTGTTATAATATCGAGCACATGGAAACAGATTTCAGTAGAGAAAAAAACAAAATTAGACAACCACAGAGAAAGTCAGTGAAGATTGAAATTGGATTTGTGAATTCAGAGATAATGTATTGGGATTTCTTGAATCTTTTAGGATTTCTAAACTTTCAAGGTTATTAATCAAACTGCCTTTGCCAACAAGATGTAATATTTTAAGAGTATTGTCAAATGTGTGGTTGTTATCTACTAGATATGTGGCGAAATGGGAAAAACCTGAGGATGAGCTAATGCACCGGACGTGTTCTTTTAACCGTGTTTTAAAATTTCTATATGTGCAACCAATATATGTGCCGTTGCATGTATTGCAAGAAAGTTTATAAACCCCACATCTATCTAGTGGATCTATTTGATCTTTACCATTGACAAACAACTTTACTATAGAGTTAGTTGATTTAAAGGAGATATGGAAAATATTTTTAAAGCAATTCGAAATTTTATATAAAACAGGACCTATGAACGTAAGAGAACGGTATGGAATTTCGGAGGGAACTTCGCTCTATTTATTTATGTAGACCGTATTTTGGACATATTTATTTAATCTTTTTGTTAGTAAGGTATCAATTAAAGTAGTATTGTAGTTATGAGTGACTGCTATTTGTTTAATAACCGAAAGTTCCTGATTATAATTATTTAGAGATAAAGGTACTTTTAACCATCTATTAATATAACAATTAAAAGCTGCCACCTTATGTGAAAAGGGATGCAGGGAAGTGTGATCGATAACTACACCAGTGTGTGTAGTGTATAAATATTAAAATAATGTTTGTTATCTTCTAATGTAATATTTAAATCTAAAAAGCTTATTGAACGGTTATTGTTTTGTATTTCTAGTGTTGATTAATAACCTTGAAAGTTTAGAAATCCTGAAATATTCAAGAAATCCCAATACATTATCTCTGAATTCACAAATCCAGTTTCAATCTTCACTTACTTTCTCTGTGGTTGTCTAATTTTGTTTTTTTCTCTACTGAAAACTGTTTCCATGTGCTCGATATTATAACAATATAACCTCATTTTCTTAGAAGTGAATATTACTACCTTGTTTAGTGCATATTCGCTGCTATCACCATCTGCAGTTGAATATAATAAACTCCACTATTGTAAAAAACCTGGTTCACATATAGTTTTCAATCTTACTTTTTATTTAACGTTAGTTCTTAGATAGTTCGATAGAGGGCACTATTTTAATCAATTTTCATTATTAAAATATTTATTCCCTATTAGATTTTAAACTGTTGTAGTATATGTATGTGTTAAAAAAAGCACGTTAATTTTATAATTTTTATTAGAAAGTTAATTTATTAGATACAAAAAATTTATATATCTTACATTTACTTACCCCCTTTTGATTATGTTGCAAAACTATTTTAATTTTGACTACCCTGGTTTTATTTATAAAAATGTAAGTATTATATAAAAATGACCCTCTATTTTTTACACAATTCAATTAATTAAATTTTACATAATTCTATATTATAATTCAAACTAACGTAATCCTTATTATTTTAAATAATTTCAATCTTTCTTGTAAACAAATTTTACCAAAAAAATTTTTTACCGATAAGTTTTTACAAGTACATAAAAAATGAAATAATTGTCTTCTGTATTCTTGTTTTTTAAGTTTTATTAACTTATTAACCTTTATATTTATGTATGTAACCACCATACTCATTTTCTTTAATTATTTAGTCCTGTGTCTGATGATGTGAAGTAAATTTACTTGTTCACGAAACCGGTCACACCTTATAAAGAAATTTTATGAAATTTTTTCTGTTTGTCTTATCATGAATAATTACTCATATGGGATTAACCTACCTACGTTACTTATTGTTTAATTTCTGTAGTTTTTATAGGAATCAAATGTAAAAGTAAAGTTACCTTTAGCTCTAGCTACAGCCACTCGTTTTTAACTTGTGTGTGATGTTTTTAAATTTTAAGTTTTGTAGTTATTAACCTCTATGGTTAAGTTTAAAATATAAATGGTTCAATGAAATTATTGTACCTACAGCTTACATTAATTGTTATTAAGCCCTGAAGAAGCTTATAGCTGAATAAATGAAACGTATGCAAGGTAGCATTTTTCTTATACTGTCTATTCCGACAACTGTTTAAGAAAAAGAAAATTCATGATAAATCAAATAGAAAAATTCTCATAAAATTCCTTTAATAATGTGACCGGTTTCGTGAACAAATTAATTACTTCACATCATCAGACACAGGAATTTTAATGATGTGAAGTAATTAATTTGTTCACGAAACCGGTCACATTAATAAAGGAATTTTATGAGAATTTTTCTATTTGATTTATCATGAATAATTACTCATATGGGATCAACCTAAAAAAAAGAAAATTGCTTCAAATTTAAATAATAATAAATATCTATTGTGACCTAAAAAATTGTTACTATTCCTTGAGAATTGGATACCCCAATAAATAAACTAACGTAAATTTTACATTTTTGTATTTTACTGTTTACACAGCTTATGCTTTTACCGGTTTGTAAACACGTGCCCCTGCAAGAATTACATAAAAAATTACTTTCCCTATTTCTACAATAACAATCTATTACAAATCAATTTCGTATAATTACCGAAGAAGATAAGTCACACAGTAACAGAAATATTGCTTGACAGGTGGTTAAACGCTATTATACTCACATAAAAAGTAGAAGGCACAAGTCAACATAAGTTGTCACTACCATAAATCTAATATATGAAACCGAGGGGTTTGGAATGTACAATTTGTCTGATGGTTGTGTGTATTTATGGGAAAATAATTGAGTAAATATCTCTATTCATGTAGCATTATTGGGGTCAAAACGGTGGGAGACGAAGTGAAGTCTGCTGTAGCTCGTGATGTCAGGGGTCGGTTAAAATTATCAGAAATTATTTCAGAAGTGCTAAAATTGATTCTATGTCGGTATGCCTTGTAAGACTGTTTTGAAGGCACATTTAAAGGCTGTCATATGCTTGCTGTAAGAAAACATTGTCAATATAAAAAAATTATATAAAAACATGAGACATTTTTTAAAATACTAAGGGAAAACGTCGCCTTTTCATTGTAGACCGCATCGGGTAATGATCATAATACGTGGCAAAATTAAAGCATGGATGAATTTCTCTAAATAGTATTATCGAGAGTATTATAGTTTTATATATTTCAGTTTTTCACACAAAAAAATTAACATATCTATTAACGTTACAAGAGAATGTGTGATTTGTAATAGATATTTATTTGCTCTAATTCCATTATAACCACAGGTTGTTCCAAAAATACACTGTATAAATACAGGTGCATGCTCCTTATGTCAAGATAAGGCAAAACTTTCCTACGAAGATGTTCAATAACGCATATTCTATATCTTTTGTGGGGAGTGGAGAGATGAAATTTAGTGTCGTTTTGAGAAACAGGATACTGTATTGAATTTGAATTTAAACGTACTCATACAAAATGTTCAAAATGGTCTTCTCTCATTTCCTTCAAACCTATTCAAATATTCCTGGGATTTTTCTAATTTGTTTGCTGTCATTTATAATTCTTTGTCTAAATCATCAACATTTGAATTTACTTTTAGAAATATTCTATTAGAATTAAAAATTTAGTACAGTATTATTATCTCGAGTTGATGAAATCAAAAAAAAAAATTCAAACCCTAAAAGTAGACCAAATAAGTATTTTTATTTGAAAAAATAAACGGCTTCATGAACATTTTAGGTTCATATTCACATGTTTTTTTTTGCTTATTTCGATAAGCACAACTATTTTTGAACGAGTCTCTAACTGGCTTAGAAAACACATTCTCTAGAAAACGATGCATCTTAGCAATTACTTAGGCAACCTTATATAACGTCTGTTACCCTATTTAAAATAGTTCAATTTAATTTTATTTAGTGAAACAAAAATCTCTCCTCAAAATACAAAAACGAAGTTTAATTTGCAAATATATTTATTCCATTTGACAGAAAACAAATTTAGGCTCTTTTCTCCGGGCGGGGAGGCAAACAATTAACTAGAAATTGTAAAATATACTTAATACTAAACAAACTCAAGAACGGTCGGCAATCTACAACTTAACATCTAAAAATTGTCCTATTTATTTCATAAATTTTGTTCTTTTTTTACCAAAGTTCTGGCTAGTCCAAACCACTGCTACCATAAAAAAGGAAAACGTGTAGCAACGTCAAACAGTCTCTCATTTTATTAATTATTAATATCCGCGGGAAAAAGTCAAATAAACGTATACATAAGGTCCGTGTACATAGGCAGATTTGCAAATCATTAAGGTTAGGCTCTTAGTCGCACCTAAGCGGCAATTTCAGAGAACAACAGCTAATGACTTCGTTGCTAGGTACCTAGTTACGTTATAATTTAAAGAAGATGACCTTACCAGCGGATGGGGCACAGCGTGCACATCATTTAATTTCTTACTCACAAGACTTCAGAAAACTTCAAGGCAGCCGATCATCTCAATCGCAAAAAAAATGCAAGGTAACGTATCTCCACGAGGACACGATCAGGAGTTCACCATCCACTCTCCAACTTGTCTCCCACGTTCTTAGATAAGGCAACACATTCACTTTCAGCCAAAATAAAGCCAGATAACATACCAACCTCAATACACAGGTTTATACTGCCCAACGGCTCAGCATTGTCTTCCAAAGTAAGATAACAAAACTAAACGTAAATGAACGTACAGTGGACCAGCCAATCCACACTGGACCGTGGCTTCCGAGCATCTCTTCCGCATTGCCTGCTTTTCGCGTTCAAAACCTGCCCGAAAATATCGTTCCACCAACTCGCGCACTAGTTATAAAAACGTCGGGCATAATATGATGGTCCAGTAGCGTCATGCTACAAGGGTAATACAACAATGTTTTTCAAAAATGTTTAATTGAGTCTGGAGTTTAAGGTATACTCGAACCATTTTATTTAATTTACAACGAATGCGATCCAAATTATTTCTAAAAATGGACAGTTACACTTATGTCCTCACCAAAATAAAAGATATGGAATAAATGATATACTAAATCATTAAATTGCCTCCACTCAATTATGCCAAATATCGTGGAAACTCAAAGGAACGTGTTTTGTTAAAACGGAAAAATGGTCATTTTCTGATATACCTTCATTACCCTGTATCTCAGAAAGTAATCGATTTCAGACCCATTTTCATATGAACTTTTTTCTTAGTTTGACAGCGAATATGGTCCTGAATTTGTGTTGGGCATTTTTGAACACCTTGTATATGAAAGTGTTTGCTTAAGCATTTACCTTACCATCAACTAAATGTTGTATATTGATTAATGATGCCACCAAAACACGGAATTGTACATAATTTGCTAAATCTCCGATGTCATAGATTCAAAGATAAAAGGAACTTTACAGCAGATAAACCGTAGAGGCCATATGTTTGTTATTTCAAATAAATTTTAATCATGAATATATCTATCTAAATATCAATCGCTTCTATAATTTTCTTGCTTTGAAGTTTATTTTTAGCTTATAAGTTTGCTGCATTTTAGTAACTTTATGAAAATAACTGATAGTAATAAAATATTTTCGTATTTGGTATCGACGTCAATTTATCAATAGTTAGTTTTGTTAAAAAGGCAAGGAACTTTGAGGTGAAAGGAAAATGTCTTTGATAAAACTGTAAAAGCTTTTCAGAGTAAATATTAATATTATGTGTATCAAACCGGATCAATGATTCTTTCTGAGAATGGGTATACTTATACACAGTATGGCAACAACATAAGATTCTTTTCTCGAAAATCATTATTGAAGTTGAAATAAAAAAATATGTTTTGTATATATTTTTGTATATAAAAGATGAATATGTTAAAAAATATCTCAAAAACGGTTAATGAAACCAAGAAAATTACCTTCAACAAAATGTACCTAAAAATTCGCGTAGAATAGAGATCTATTTAAAAAAGTATGAACTTCAAATAGAAAGCTATAATGTGCAGTTGATTTATATGCATACAAACACAAATTTCGACCATATTTTCGATTTCTACACAAAAATCGAATTAGGTTTTCTTTTGATTTTTCTTTTATTGCTTATGAAATTTTTTGAGAAAAAATTCCTGAAAACTACTAGAAACACGAACTTTTGTCCATTTGATTTTTTCTAGAATATTGGCTTGTGAAAATGTGCTATCACCATTTTTCTATATATAGGTTTGCTCATAGTGATACAGTATTACTGAACGTATAGAAAAATCACATTTTTCTGCAATATATTTTGTACAACGTTGTTTATTTAAATGTACTTAATAGCTCCTTCTTCACCATATTTTCCTCAAAATCTATTTCTTTTGTGAAAGTTAATGAACAATTTCAGAGGTTCACCAAAAACTTATTGGTCTTTTTTAGCATTGTCCAATACTATTACTGAGCCACGCGGCATGATTAAACATTTGCCTAAAATAATCATCAGAAACATCCTGCTTTAGTGCGATATGACTGGAATGCTAATAAACCTCAACAATACTACCAATATGAGTTATAATTGATTGGTGACCTTTTCCTCTGGACCAACATTCTAGATGAGCTTGAGCTTTTTAATGTTGTTATCCTGTCACATATTTCCAGTCGTATGTCCTTCATCATATTTCATCCAAACAATAAATATTTTTATTTCCACTGCGAACCGATTGTATTGTGCATAAATATCTTCTTTAATAAATAATTTCGTCTTTTTCGATTAAAAGTGATTTTCTGTTTTGTTTTTGGCAGCTCAAACCTCTTCTATAATTTCTTTATATTTATCTGAGGACCATTTTCATCTTCTATAATTGCACTTAGAATTTTGAACAATGTGGATCTTTCTCTGTTAAAGTAAAACGAATGGACTCTTCTTCTAGTGGCATTACTGTTGTCTTGATCCATAATTATCTTTTTTCTTCGGAGAGATGATTTTGGTGACTTCACACTGCAATTTTTTCTTTCACTTGACATTTGACAGGATATGGTAGATTTTCGAATACCGTCATGCCTGGACACCATTTAGTGCCACTTTTTATAGGAATTATAAGTCTTTAACAAAGAAAAATGATAACCAATAAGATATAACACGATACAGGTAGCAAGTTCTTAACGGTAATAGTTCAAGTGATTCATTAAAATGATACTATAATGTTTACAATACAATAAAAAAAGTTTAATTTTAATTGCAAGTTTTTTTTGCACATTAGACAACAATTCGAAAAGAAATGGTGTGACCAAGGAATAGGACTCAACAATGATTTCCTAATAAGAAATAGACCATAGTGCAATTTTCCCTTCCTTCCAATTTGATACACCCTATGAAGTGTCATCAAAGAAATACAATTTTCAGTTTTTCATGATTTCCTCGAAGACAACTTCGGAGAGATACATTTTTAACATAATTTTATTCTTTCCAATACTAGGTAAAAGTATCAAATTTATTAAATGTAAATATGCCCTATATCTCTTCAGGTAACCAAAATATTTACGGTGACCTTCAATTTCACAACAGTACAACATGCTAAATATTGTTTTTTCTTTTCAGATAAGTGAAAGGAATTATGCAGGTTAATTCGTTGCACAGTCAATGAACTGGTAAGTCAAATTTCTACTTATATTTATTAAATTTTAATTTAAACAATGAAATGGCGTCTTTCATAACGCCATGCGCCACCGTTTGCATTTGCTTCTCATTTGTTAAGAGAAAAATTAAAATCAGATCTATTAATTTCAATTTTCTTGTTATTTCTTAGGCGATATTAAAAGTTAAGCAGTGACTTTTTTTATTTTTCATTATTATATCGTCTCTTACAATTTTTTTTAATTGTTCGAAGACAGAAACAAGAGTGTCCATAGTAATATTTCTAAGTGATGAAGAAAGAAGTTTACCATCAAAATTACTATAAAATAGGTAGCTAAAATATAGCACCAAATAAATATATTTTCTAAGACTAGTAAATAAAATATATTATAATAAAACTGGAATACAAATAATAGGTTCTAAAATAAAATAATCACTTCTAATTTATTTCAGCGACTCCTAATTTCTGATTTTGATTTTATTTAGTTAATTTGGTAAATATTTAAGTATATGAAATTGTATTAGTAGCCATTTGATCTCAAGAATCTGAGTCATCTAAGATGGGATCTACATATAAATTATATAGTTAAGAAACTGCGTTCTTTATTATTTCATCAATTAAAAGATATTCTAGACATGATGCAAAAAAGATACTATACCACAGCTTGGTTGAAAGTCATTTATTATAAAGCATTATAGGATGGGGCGGAGTCTCCAGGACATCTACCATCTCGAAGTTATTCACAAAAAAAATTCTTAGAATAATGCTCCATAAAAATTATGGATATCCTAATGACATGCTGTATCGGGAACCAAATTTATTAAAACCAGAAAAATCAGGTTCTTTTCCTAAAGTACGAAAAAGTAGCTATGTAACAGCGTCAAGAAGGCCTTGCAAACAATGTTTATTGCACTGTATGACATACAAAGCAAATTAAATGTCACTCTAGTTTTAATTAACGTTGACGTTGTAGTTATTTTGCTAAGTAGAGAGTAAGTTTATTATAATATTTTCAAAATATCGCTGACGCAGGAAGAAATGATTGATATGGTTTTTGTCTTCGGTGAGTGCGAAAGAAATCCGTTATTGGCATCACGAATTTATGCATAGCGCTATCCAGACAGACCACATCCACGGCGTAAAGCCTTTCAACTAGTGCTTGACAGGTTTTTAAATGCTGGTAATATTCGACATACAAAACGAAATCGTCATAAAACTGTAGTTACGGAGGAAAATGAATTTTTTGTGCTGGGGTGTATTCAGGAAAACTCGCAAATATGTGTGCGACAAATTAGTCACATAACGGGTATTAGTACAACGTCGATACATAGGATTTTAAAAAAGCACCGTTATCATCCTTATCGCATCCAATTACATCAAGAGTTGCTAGAAGTAGACTTTAGATGTTAAATCAAGATGATGATTTTTTTTAACGGGTCATGTTCTCCGATGAGGCTACTTTTCATAAAAATGGTTTCGTTAATCGTCATAATTGCCATTATTATGACACAGTAAATCCTCACCAATTCCGGACAACTCATAGCCAACACAGATGGTCTTTGAACGTGTGGGGAGAAATTTTGGGAACCCATATCATTGGACCATTCTTTTTTGACCAGCATCTAACTGGAGCAGTTTATTTAAACTTTTTAACAAACACTCTAGAAGATTTGTTAGGCGACATTCCTTTAGCTACACTTCGAAGAATGTGGATGCAACATGATGGTGCTCCACCTCACAATGTCGCTGCGTTTCGTCAGTTTTTACACGAAACTTTTCCCAACAGATGAATTGAGCGAGGGGGACCAGTGAGTTGGCCTTCAAGGTGTCCAGATATGACAAGTTTCGACTTATTTTTATGGGGATTTATAAAAAGTAAAGTTTACGTTACACCACCAACTACCGCGGAAGATATGCGGCAGCGCATTAGAATAGCATTTCAAGAAATTACGCCACACATGCTGACCAATGTTGAACAGTGTTTTAAAAACCGAATTCGTTTGTGTATTAATCAAAATGGAGGACACTTCGAGCAGTTGATGTAAATCAGCGGTCTAACTATTCTTCTCCTTGTGTTCCGAGTTTCAGTTTGTTTCATAGCTACTTTTTCGGACTTAGAAAAGAACCTGATTTTTCTGGAAAATTGTTAGAGATAAGTATGGACATCCTTATATCAGCAGAAAGTGCATTCAATTTTGAATTCACACATGATAATTAATATGGGTCATTCCATTTGAAAAAAAAAAGTTTTTCAATTCGTAAGATTATTAAATGTAGTTCTCAGTATTTCCGAGTCTGAATAATGTACACATTTTGCTCATAGATGACAAGATAGAGTAATTTATGCCAAAATGAACTGTGAAAATTGCACGTTTCTAACTCTTACAGTGTAGATGCTATCTAGCCTCATTTAGAGAGCTGAAATCGTGATTTTTTTCAAAAACAACTGAATATCTCGAAAACGGTAAGATTTAAACACCATGTACATTTAATAAACTCTATCTAATATTAACCAAAGAATTCAAAAATGTAATAATATAAAGGCTGTTCTACTTAAAATAACAAAGTTATGTAGCGCCCACGCGAAATAGATTACCCTGTAAAGCTAAAAATATTTTCTGTACATGGCCCACATGATGCCAGACAACTTTTATTAAAACCATTTTCTTATAAATTTTACAGTTACATAGTTACAGAAGAATCCCTCTTAAGTGGAACACCCTGTGTATATATATATATATATATATATATATATATATATTATATATATATATATATATATATATATATATATATATATATATATATATATATATATATATATATATATATATATATATATATATATATATATATATATATATATATATATTTAAAAAAACTGGTAGACGTAGTGGACGACTAGTTAAAAAACAAACAGCTTATTTTTTTATTAATGAGGATGCGGTCCAAATTTTGTTGGGTTAATAAAGAATACTCTTTTCTACTTTGCCAAGCTTTCGAAAATATTTTATTTTCTTTCTCAAGACTACAAAAGAAGATAAAAAGGGTTCATAGTTACATGTAAAAAAATTATAAAAAAACATTTTTTTACCTTATGCCAGTAAGTTGAGGTTATAAGTTAAAACTAACATCACGTTACACATTAAAATTTCACTATGCATTGTTGACATCTACTTTATGTTATTTAATACATTTTAATTGCTGCATAATGACCAAGTTAATCGAATAATAAGTATGGGGATTCAACCCCATAGGGGAGGGGAGAACAAAAAAATGGTTAATCATTTAATTTTGACAATTTACTAATAAATTTAAAACATTTTTTAACTTTTGTTGACTTTGGGTGGTGCAGTGGAGTGTTACTCTGAATGGAGGATCAGTGACAATTCACTACTCAGGGTGGAATTCCTACTGTAATCCAACCTTGCCTCTTATAGGCAATTGTGATACTTTTTCGGAACTGGTTCCACAGAAAAAAAGTATAGTATATTTCTCTTCTTGGTCTTAACTCAATTTATCAATTAAAAATTGAATAAAAAATATGGATAGGTTTCGCTGAATCCGGTGTTGCTGTCCTTACCACTCGACGTGATGTTGGAAATTAACTTTGTGACAATCATTGGGGGGTGTAATTCCAACAGGACGTTTGGTCAGGAGCCGTGATACCGAGCTCAGAGAAAACTAACCTAACGAACAACAAAATGAGGAAAAAAATTCTATTTTACATTCTTTTAACTAGACACAGAGGGAAGAGGAAGTGTAATATATTTTATTTCTGTGTTTGAAAGAAAATAAAAGGTGAAAGACACGTTGAGGGGAGTAAGCAAGGGGCAAAAAAGACCCAGTGACAAATATAGGGGGTTGAATACACCTTTTGATTTATTTCCAACAACGAAGGCTTCACCTTTTAGTTAAATAAATAAAGTTACGGACAGTTTTTTTCCATTTCGGTTCGTTGCTTCAGTCTTGGTTTCAGCGTGCTGCTGGGAATTAACCCTGTGACAATCAATGGGGGTGGTCCTTTACAATACGTTCGATTCGAAGACCGTAGCACCGATCCTAAGGGAAAAAAACTGGCCAAGTTTACATGGCAAATTCACAAACTAAATCAGATAGAGGGTTGTTTCTATTCGGGGGAGTATTCTCAGGAACTAGATAACTTAGTGACAATATAGGAGGTTTTCTGGCCACGTGACTGGACGCCACCGAGTTCAAGCACACCTGTCTGAAGGAAAATTTGATTAAATTCAAACTTCTCATAAATTGTAGGATTTTGAAAATGCCCGCGGTTTTTTAGTTATATTTTGGTTGGATTGTTTGGTGAGTTGGTATGAAATACTTGTGGTGTAGAGTAATTTGCATTTGAACCAATTATCAGTTGACATGTACTAGAGTAGTGGAGCACATCCACTATGGGGTTGAATTCCCATACTTATTATTCGATTAACTTGGTCATTATGCAGCAATTAAAATGTATTAAATAACATAAAGTAGATGTCAACATTGCATAGTGAAATTTTAATGTGTAACGTGATGTTAGTTTTAACTTATAACCTCAACTTACTGGCATAAGGTAAAAAAATGTTTTTTATAATTTTTTTACATGTAACTATGAACCCTTTTTATCTTCTTTTGTAGTCTTGAGAAAGAAAATAAAATATTTTCGAAAGCTTGGCAAAGTAGAAAAGAGTATTCTTTATTAACCCAACAAAATTTGGACCGCATCCTCATTAATAAAAAAATAAGCTGTTTGTATATATATATATATATATATATATATATATATATATATATATATATATATATATATATATTTATGTTCAGAGAGGGAAATTAGACGATTGTCTATGATAAAAACAAATATTTTTTAAACGCGGATTGCAGTCATGTGACAAATAATAAAAGAACATTATTGTTTCTTCATAAGGAACTCTACAATAAATTGCGAATATAATATCTCTGGATGTAGAACGTTTATTTTCAAAACCCAGTGTGATTTTCGCAGCGAAGCGAAGGCATTTAAGTAAGAGCACTATAGAAGCTATATTAATTAATTATGCAGGCGTTTGCTCGCACCTATACTGAACCATCGATTTGGACTAAATAAAAAGTTAGCGTAACTAATTATTTCTGACCCCTCTACTTATTTTAAATATTCAAGGTGACGACACTGGAATTAATCCCATTGCGCCAACTTTAAATTGATTATTAACATATCTGATTCAAAATTAACTGGTGGGTTCCTCCAAATTTGTGTATGAAAATGAAATATCGAAAACACATTTTAATTGACAAAAACCTAAATTTTATTTTTCATTTCCGATATTTAACTTTGCTATGTAAATCCTCCGTAGATAATGTAATTTTAGGATCTTAAATAAAGTTGACATAACGCTTCAATCAAGTTGTTCCTTAGGAAGTATTTTTATATCACAACTTTCAGTTTCAGAAACTTAATTAAATCCGAGGCGACCACTTCAAATAATTAAATTTTCCTGTCGCATCGAAAAAAATCAAATTAAAATACTTCTATAACCACTTAACGATGTTTACCAATTTGCCAGATAATTATTTGTTTGATGTAAAACTCAATTTCACTAGATCTAACTTTTAAGAAAATTTACAAAACACACAATTAAAGTTCAATCAAAATTAAATTAACGGGAAATTAAATTCACAACAGCAGTACAGATTCGAATTCGAAGTATGTAAAAGCAGATTCAATTACAATAGCTTCTAAATTAAAATTAAATAGATAAATACGATTATTATTATTAATGAAATTCTCTATGGTCTGGGCAAATTTAGGATTTAAATCTGATTATTTCACTATCAATCAAACAGCCAAGTCTTTACGCAGGGTAAACTTATTCTCTGGAACTTTCAGATTCATTGCATACCGTCGATTAAATATACATAGATACCCCATCCTTATGTAAATATTTAACGTTCCAAATCCTGGAGCCGAAAATTTTAAATCGAGACGAGTTAATTTTGACATAACAAATACATACAAATAGTTTATTATAACATATAAACATATAAACAAATTCCTAAACATTCTAGAACTACCTAGATGTATATAATATATTCTTCTTTAATCTATACTTTTGATTCATATACTGAATAAAATTTGAGGGAAACAACTACTCAGTGGATAAAAGCCCCGACTTGCATTGAATTAAACCTGCAAATCTTGATTGGTAGCTAAGACCATTTGTTAATTCCTCACTAGACATAGACCGGTTTCGAACTTTTTATGTTCTCGTCAGTATGGCATAAGTAATGGAAAAGACAAATAATAATAGCAAATCAGGCTAACCTAAAGCGGACTAAGCAAAACAGACATAGTGAGTGATAAGTGGATCCCTCTGGTGGTCAGTGCTACTACCAGTCAGACATCACTGATGTCTTAGTGACTGATAGCGACCTGCAGAGCAGGTACCAAGAGCTTCGACCTCTAACCCGTGTGGGCTAAACTATATACTGAATAAGATTTGCAGGAAACAACTGCTCAGTGGACAGAAGCCCCGACTTGCATTGAATTATTATTTGTATTTTCCATTACTTATGACATACTGATGAGAACATAAAAAGTTCGAAACCGGTCTATGTCTAGTGAGGAATTGACAAATGATTTTAGCTACCAAACAAGATTTGCAGGTTTAATTCAATGCAGGTCGGGGCTTTTGTCCGCTGAGTAGTTATTTCCTACAATATAGTTGCCAAGTTCAGAAATCATCAAGTTGATTACAATAAGCTGTCACTAGAGGGAGATATGCCTTAAAGTTTCAAGTTGTTGTTTTATATTTACTCTCATATTACCTTAGAAACATGACACAAATACACTTGTATGCTAATTCCGCGACCAAATTTCGTTCACTTCTGCGCATGACGTCAACGACGGAACAATTGTTGCGCGAAATTTAAATTATTGAAATTGTGAGGTTTGTTTTGTTTTACTGTCAAGTCGTTATTGGTGCTGTTAAGACAACTATTCTGTATTTTAAAAATGCCAAATTGTGCTGTCGCTGGATGTGAAAATTATAATCGGATAACCAAAGGACCTGATATGGTGTTTTCATTTTCCCAAAAACGAGGATTTTGTGAAACAGTGGATTGTGGATTTAAAACATGATTGTATTTATTGTATTTATTACTAAATAATCTTCTAAAAAATAAAGTATTTAATAATCATTTTCTGGGGTGCAGCGCTCAAACCACTTTCCAATTTTAAACAACTCGTCAGAAACATAACCTCACTGCCGTTTACAACTTACAAATATCTGTTTTTTCAACTTCAACTTACTACAGCAACGTGTAACCGATCTCAGAGGTCAGTTTAAATATGTGAATTTAATTGGTTTTAACCTATTATGACCCGATACTAGTACCGATTTATGCGATCGAATCGGCTTATTCGAATATGCAACTCATTTTTCTTATTTGAGGTAACTTTTTAATCCCAAATATTTTTAATTTGGTATTTTTCTCTATATTAAACATTGAATAATTCCATGCGAATCATTTTTTAGACAAGCAAAACTTTTTTAAGCACCTACATAATAGAATATAATATAAAAACTGTTGTTAAATAATTTTGATATGTGTACAATATATTTAAAATAAAAATTTGTCTATTAAATTGCCTATATTATATAAAATTATTAATAATTCAGTCGTTACGTTACTGACGTCAAATTTGGAATCAGAAGCCACGCCTACATCGGCATAACAGAGTATTTGTATCATGCTTAGAACTCTACTCAGTTTGCTAATAGGTGCACTGTCTTGCTTAAGTTGTACTGATAAGATGTAACAACCTCGGAACCGTTCTGTGGTTGGCAACAGTGTACTAGTCTGCAAAGGAGTCGTCTGCTTAAGTAATTCTTTAATAATTACTGGGATCAATCCTTTAACGATAGCTTGTGATAATCACTGCTTCTACATTTGTAAAATGATGAGATTTATTGACAATGCAAATATACTCTACGATTTTAGCTTGGCAATTAATGGCGCAGAGAGAGAGGGAAATATCGCCAGTATGGGACAGTGTGAGACGAATAAGCCGCTTTACACTGAAAGGGCGGGGTTTAGATCACTGTACATCCAAACTCAACCACCAAGCTAGAATCGTAGATTAGTACTACTACGTTTACAGTATAATTCATAGTGTTAATAAGATTGGAACACTAATTTTTACTATTTTCCATTTATTTCATTCATTTAATCTATGTGGTGTTTCAGAATCGTATTTTACCTTTATTTATCTAACGAGTTAAAAAACATGTTTAAATTGGGAACTTTTCTATATCTTTATAAAGAATAAAAATAATCTTTTACACATAATTGAAATCACAATAAAAAGTGAGCGTCGTAGTTACTTGAGAGTGTAACATCCTATGTGGCCTTCTTTGACATACTTAGTGTTGTCAGTAAGGGTCTGGAATGTCGACTCATCAGCATCACTCATCACTTATCAATCATCATTGAGGCAAACTAGCAAAATAGGTGTGGTATCAGTGAGATGAAAATCTGAACATATTTGCTGTCTCTTATATATTCATCATTTTCCGCTCTTTCAATGTGTAGTTACTGTAGGAATTAGGCCATGTATATGTATTTGGTCTAATTTGTCAATAAATTTTGATTTTTTAAAAGGTCCTCGAAGCCCAAGTTGTAGAGAATCTGGATGGTCTCTCAAATATTTTACAACTTCTCAAACTTTATTCTATCAATACGATTATTCAGAACTCGTTCCTCAAAAACGTCTGCCTCCTAGGAGTTTTGGCATTCTCATTACTAATTCAACCTTTCCATTACAGGCTCCTAGGTAGAGCAGTATTCAGATGCAAACTAATTTTTCGAACTGAAGCTTGAGAAACTTCATTTAATCTGGCAATTCATCTCAGGTTATAGTCAGAATACCTCAAAACGCTGTTAAAGCTGCAGGTTTCTCAGGTCACAGGTTCTTATATTTACCCATTTGAAAAATTATGATGCAGTTGATGATGAAAATACCCTAGACAATAAAATGATTAATAAATAACCATATAATTATTTACTTTTTAGTAGTACCTGAGGTTAACCAGAGGGCAATAATACAAGGTAATTATTCTCCACAAAACTCGTTACGGCATTTGAAAGTATTACTCTTCCCCTTCAAAAACATTAAAGTACCACAGACACTACAAATCAATTGCATATTATCTCTCTTAGCCAAACCCAGAGTCATGAAATGGGGACGTGACTCTATTTAAAATTTTCAAGTCATAAACATTTATTTGAACAGTTTTCGATAACAAAACCGAGCCAAATAAATAATATGTGTTTTCTGAAATTATTCTGGTAAATTCAAGTTAATTCTGAATAAAAATAAAAATTATATCGTGATGTACCTTAACCTCAAATACAGCGAAAAAACGTTTTCACATTTAGGTTAGAATCTCTCGAAAACCTGACACGATGGAGCAATTCAGAGGTCGGATTCGGATTTAGCGCATCAAGAACGTTCGGAAAAGTACAGTCTAGTTTCTGGTTTAAAATTTTATCGGTCTGTGACCCATTTAATTGAATACCATAGGTTCGGAAACACACTCTATACATTTGTGTATTATTGTATTATATCGGAAAACGTTGGTTCTCAAAATGTCTACGTGCTAGGAGAAATTGTAGAATATTTTTGATATTTACATTCTTTTTTACTGATGTAAAGATCTAAACAAGTTTCAAATTATTAAACTCAATATATTCTAAATTTTTCAAAACATCTGATATGCTTATCAAGTCTAATAAAGCCGCCAAAGTTGTAATTGCATTTATGTAGTGTTAATTTGCAATCTGGCGCAGGGAGTCATGGAAAGGGCCCACCTGCCTTTCAAGTATTATTTGTCCCTTTGTGATGGAGATGTCATTCGGAACACAGTTACATGGATCTGTTGAGGGCGATAAAAATTACAATCAATCTAGAAATTAGAGGGGATGACTACCACACTACACTGCATTGAATTCAAAGACCGTTGGTACAAAGGGACACTATTCGCCACCGCATTTGTGATTTACCGGTAACCGACAGATTCGTTATTTAATTTGCAGAAAATGTATTATTCGCCAATTAATCCATATGTCAAACACTTATTTTGAAATAAGTACACCGAGAAATAAACTAAAAATTTACCATATAAGGTGTTCTCGGTGTCCCGGAAACACAGCACCAGAACTGAACCATTCATTAAAACAATTTACAGTTAATCTATATTCTACTCGTTTTGGTACTTGGTATTTGAATCAATCGATACATCGGTGCTTTCCAGTGTTTCGTAGAATTATTTTTTGACAAACAAGATACAGTTTTATTTATATAAAAAATTTCATATAAAATAAGTCATAATTTTGTTCACTTTCATGTAAAAGCTTTTACTAAGAGTTAGTTCAAGAAATATCCTCAGACGTTTGTTTAACTATCGCGCTGTCTTCAGATGATGTCAACTTGGATGAAAAATATGTGACATAAAATAAAATGTTCTATTATTTGTGGTAATTACTTCTTTGTTGTCCTCAATAGTTTAATGGAAATTGTTTACTAAAATGGTCTAGATCAGGGAGCTTCTTAATCAAGTCGTGATGTTTCAGGATCTGCAGAATACACTAAGAAAAACAAAAAATAAGAAGCCACCATTCTACTAAAGCGTTTCCTTTAATGTTTCGTGTGATACTGATTAATAATTAGGAAAAACAAGCCAGGAAGAAGAAGACATAGCTTGGATTGGTTGGTAGCTTCTTAGTTCATATTTTTGTGTCTCCTTATATTACTATGATGTGAACGTGTTTCATTAAACGTCGTTTTTAATCATTTTTAAAATTATTCATCTTTACAAAAGCTAGTAAATGTGTTATAACAGTCACAGAGGAACCCAGCTCAAAGTGAACACAATTATTTGATGATTAAAAGTATAAATACTGGTAGTGACATAAAACGTGTGGTAGTTGTCATCGAGTTGGAGAAGAAAATCCTGACTGAATTTCCACTCAAAACTATTAGTAATATCTAGAATTACGTAGTAATTTTTTCACGCTTCGGCGACTTTATTTCGATATGGTTGTATCAGTTCGATTCCACAGAACCATAAATTTCAAACTAAATGTTCAGGCCACTCTGCATATTTACAAATTACTCTATTATTAAATGTATGTTATTTATCTAAAAAACATTTAAAATTATTAAAATTTTGTTATTTCCTAATTCTTTTTTATTTACAAGATTTATGAGGAAAAATTCAGTAAGATTGGTTAGGTCTTCTTAAGAAAGTTTAAAGTTTCTAAACCTCAGTCGTATTATGATGTTATTTTCTGTTGTGTAGCCTTCTATTGTTATTAAGTTAATGATGAGATATATCCAGATTTTTTTGTTTACTATAAATTGTGAATTATGCGATATTTATTATTTTATTATATGTAACAATAATATTAAATAAGTTAATAATCACACAATGTTACCCTGAATTTAAACAGCAGTAACATGGATTTGATGACGACACCAACAGAGCCAATAAATTTTTATTTTCGGAGTGCTAGAAACACAAGAGAATTTCGAGCAGAGCAGATTTATTATCTACAGCATTTGTCAAACTATCAGCTCTAAGAATCTCACACTCTTCCATACTCCATACTTTTAATACTTAATATAAGAAAATAAGAAATTACCTAGTGTTACATGTATTATTGATGTTCTTTTTTAATAATACTAATATACAAATGTTAGTAATTTTTTTATGTCGAGTATTAAAAGCATATTTAAATAACTTTAAACAATATGTACATCTTGAAACACTTTTAATTTGTTCGAGCATAAGAACGTTCTTTCTGATTTAACTGTACATCAACCGTACAACATGAATTAAACCTTCAACATGAATTCAGTTAACAAAGCTAATTTCTATATTTTGTATATAATTGGTCTAAAGTTACGTTTTTAACTTTTGCAGGAGTTACTGTAGAATATACACAAATTGTTGTGCTTTTCTCGTGAATTTTAGCACAACTTGGAGGAGTGCGAGATAATATATTCTAGACTAAATACATTCTGTTATATTGGACAGAATAAGAAGCAATATAAAGCGGGAGGTTAAGAAATTGTAAATTCTACTAGTTCTGCTTGAGACAAAGAAAATTTGATGACTATTATATTTCGTAAATGTGAATATTTGTAAATATCTAAAATTGCACATAGTATACAACAAGGATCCCAAATTTGTTGAAATTTGTAATGCTCTTTGTTAATTTCCTCATTTATACCGACCGGCTGAGCATACGGAAATCTTTTTTTCTAATAATTTTTCTGTATTATTTTCTTATGTACATGTTTTAATTAGGAAGAAAAATAAACATCCTTCTAATGTTGCATCACGTATTCCATGTTGTGTTTAAAATTGTTCAGGATGGTGGCCACGTTGAAGAACTGCATGTGGAAAAATATTTATTACACTTTAAAATATAGATTTGGTTCCATCTTTGACAAAAATAATAGCTATAATAATTTGAGACCGGCATGTTGCGATAAATTCCAGAGATGTCTTTTACGTAGATATAATATTATAATGTAAACAACTAATGAAACATTTCCAAACATAAAACATTCCAAAACATGAAACATTCCCAAACATGAAACATTCCCAAACAAAATGAAATGATAAAATATCCTTATGTACTATGTACTTATGTACATTATATAACATGAATTCATTTTTTACATCTTGCCGATACAAAATAATAATTCTTGAAATAAAATATCATTCACTCACTTTTTAAGCAAAACACCCATATACAAATCGAACGTCATTTCTGTAACATAAACAAAACTTGAAGAGCCAAAATGCCATGTTAAAATAATTTAGTTGCGTTATAACATGCAATCAAATAACACCCAACATGTAACAAAATTGAAAACAAACACCTAATAATTGTGCAAGTAAATAATGTAATGTAAAATAACCATAACTGTGTTTTTAAAAAATTATATTAATTGTAGTTCTCTGATGATGGTGTAATAAACCAAAACGTTAGAAAAAATAAAATAAAATTAGTTATATCTGACCGAAATTCCCAAAAAACTATATCAAATATTATATATACTATGCAATAAATTTGTTTTCATTATAAAATTGGAACAAATAATTAAAGGTTTTTTTCAGGTAATTGAACGGTTTGCAACTATAAGAAACAATTACTTACTGACCGATAGGGAAATGCTTGTTATTGTCGAGTGTCTAATAGCAATTCATAGATAGATATAGACTGATCGCGTATCTACGCTCACTACCCCATGTTGAAAATTAATGCACCAATGACTTTGAAGTCATCGGAATACACTCTAAATACGCGGTATTTATGAAACGTATATGTGAATAACACGTAAATACGTAAACGGTGCGAAATTAACAAGAAGGTTAACTATTTTAAAATGCTTCATTCGTAGTGTGCAGTATAACAATGTTCAAGTTCCAATATTAAATAAAAAAATTATTCTGAACTAAATGACAAATACGTCTGGATTAGCGTGGATTAACCACCAATGATTGTGGCAGAAATTTGATAAATATTTTAGTGGGTGCTTTAATTTTAGTAATGTACTTTTTCTTTTTTCTCGTCTTCTTTATGTATTAAGCCACTGTCCTTATAAATTATTTAAAAAAAAATTACTAAATAAACCGCTGCGCCAAAAGGATAAGTCAGAAGTTGGTTTTGATAAAACTATTTCTGCCTATCCAAGGGTGTCTCGCCTAAAAAATATTAACCTGAAAATGAAATTTAAATGTCAAACATTTTAGGTGATTTAAAATTGACGTTTCGAAATATGGTCTGATTCCATTCCCAAAATTAGAGGAAAATTTCTTTGATGATAAAAAGAGTGTCCTTTTAGCAATGTCAAATATGCAGTTTTCTTTTTATACATTTTTATAGGCTAATCGTTTTGGTGTAGAAGTTTATTTAACAATTTTTTTTAAAATTATTTTATAAGACAGTCAGTGTGGCTTAATAGTAATACCCAAAGAAGGTGAGAAGAAACATTAGAGGATGCCACAAATAAATAACTAAGTATAGGCAATATACTATTACTCTTGTGGTCTTTAGCACAATACACTTTTTGTCATTAGATTCACACGAGTAGAGAAAGTGGGTCTGCATTTCGATAATACTACCAGAACCTTAAATTCGGAACAACGTTCTATAGGAACGTGTACTCGTAACTTATAATCAAATTGAACAGAGCTCTTCCTACTAATAAATGTCATACAATCATCGCGAGTATTACTGCGAGAACTAACACTCACACATTTTCAGATCGTCTGTAAAAACTAGCGACATCTTATTAATGACATTATATCATTTATGAAATCAAAACAGTAGGGTCCTCCATTTGGACCCCTGTAGAACACCTGATGTTGTAATGTAATATTGAAACTTATGCCTACAATATTCTATGAATTGCTCTCTAGAAAACAGATAGCATATAAACAGCATATATATAACTTTATCCAAGTTAGGATTGGACCACGATTGCCAACATTTTCTGATTTATTAATTAGTGATAGAATATAACGAGCTTTGATTCCATCTTAATAGCAACCCAGTAGAAGAGTATAATCCTTTTAATAAAATATGCTGGTTAAAACCTTATGTCTAACACTTTTAGAGTTTGCATTAGTGTTTCTCACAAAAGTATTCTAGAGCCTATAAAATCATTTCCTTCATAATCAATATGGCACTCTACATAGGTTTTGATGATAATTCTGTTATTGCTGTTGACTTTAACAAAATTAATGAATAAAATTTTTTAAAATTAATATCATCATAAGGACCATACAAAGTTATTGCAATGAAAAAAACATATTAATATAAAATTTTTGATCTACATGTGGATTTTCTTTTAAATCGAAAGAATTAAGAAAGAAATTTAGTCGCAGAACGATAAATAAAATATTCTATAAAGTTTTATATTTATTAGATTATAAATAGTTGTGGGTGCATCACTGTCGATATTGCTACGACCTCTAAGGGGGTGAAGAAGGATAAAATGTGTTTTCACGGATTCCTCAATATCTCTTAGACACAATAAGATATCGACTTGATTTTTGCTCAGAAAGGTTACCCATACAATCTAAAAACATAAGGCACTGCAAAATAGTGAGCGAAATCAGACGATTCTTAAATCGTAAATGCTACACCATAGTCGTGTTAAAATGTTAAATCTGTGCGAGATTTTCCTCCTAGAACCACCACCTCACATTTTCCAGGCGCATCGAATAAAACAAGTTTCTACCCCCCTATTGAATTGGGATGAGATATTAAATTTTTACTTCTATCAACTCTAATTTTCAACATAAAATGCTAAATATCTCAGTTCGTATTTGAGATAGAGGGTTGATTTTTCCCTTAGAAACCTAACTCCCAGTAGGATTTTTCCTGGTAAATCAAATAAAAGAATAGGGGTTGAAATATTGAATTTTTTATATTTTCATCTCTCATTTTCAATACAAAATGCTAAATATGTCAGCTCCTATGGGAGATAGAGGTGTGTGGGGCGGGGGGCGTTGCTGACAAAACTTTTAATACATTGTTTCATGAGGACGACTTGCAGGTAAACTGCTAGTGAATCAAAAACCACACTTCCGATACATTTTATCATAGAAACTATTAAAACAACTACTCAGCTTAGAACCAAGAACTGCATTGAATTAAATACCAGTTCTTGCTCCTAGACTGAGTAGATGTTTTAATAGTTTATATGTATTGGAAGTGTTGTTTTTGATTCATTATATGCTTAAAACTTTTATACTAGCACATTCAGATAAGAATATCAGTATAAAATATAAAAATATATAGGTATTTATTATTATTATCATGTTAGGTTTGAGAGAATGTTTTTGTACTACCCAATAATTATTTTATTATTTTTTTTCTAGAAATGCATAAATACAAAGCAATAATATGACAGATTTTTTGAAATGTATGAAAAGATGGGGCATATTTAGGTTAGGTTAGGGGGATGAGGTATGGGCATCCGTTTAATATCCGATATTCGATCAGTGAAGTTAAGCAGCACTGATCGAGTCCGGCAATTGGATGGATGAACGATAGCTCATCTAACAGTCGGTAGGCTGTCAACAGACAATCCCGGGAAGGGCGCTAGCCTGATGCAGGCGGAGAGGCGAGCCCGGGTGGAGGGTCGAAGAGACCTACCCAGGAGGTTTGCCACTCTGCTAGCGGTGCAGGCGGGCAGGCCCAGGTGGTGGGTTAGTTGACAGTTGAGGACCGTCGTTCGGAGTCCACGCTAAACTGTAGGTCCCTAGGTAAAAAGGGCCCATTGTGGCCTACTTGCCTAGTAAAATAAGTAGCTACTACTACTAGGTTAGGTTAGAGGTTATGCGTGTCATTCTGATTTACCCTAATTAATCTAGATATTGTCTTTCAATTTAAAATGTCAAAATAAATATGAAAAATGACCATATTTTGAATTATTTAAATTAAATATTTTTATAAATAATATGTACGCGTTTTAGCCCCCTGAAGAGTTTAAAAGAATGAAAGTAGATATATATCGGACTAGGGATTCTCTTTTTTTGTATTGTAACTGGAGAAAATCATTTCTTGAGTGTGAAAATTCTCTTTTTTTGGTGAGTTAATATTTTTTTCAGCCTCAATATTTTTTTTGCTTCTAATCTGAGGACATTGTTATTTATTTCAACGCAATTCTTGCTTCGTTCAAGATTTTTTTTATGCAGTAAACGGCATGTTAAGGAGGACACATTTTAATGGGATGTGGTGTGATACAAAACCCACCCTCTCATCCCTAGCCACTCCAACTTTATAATTTCAAATGGCACCCCTAATTTTTCATCGGTTTCTAATAGTAGAATATTGGATACAATCGTAAAAAAAAAGTGTTACCTTGAAGAGAAAAATTTTTGAGATGAATGCAAAATACTGAATCTTTATAAAAAAGTGATACACTTTTTTTACTATTGCATTCCATAAAAAGGTCTGGTATCGACGAAGAAAATTAGGGCAAACAAATACAATCACATTACCTAGATTTTTACGGCCATCATTTTTTTATAAAGATTCAGTTTTTGCATTTATCTCAAAAATTTTCCTCTTCAAGGTCACACTTTTTCTTGACGATTGTATTCCCAAAAAATTCTACTATTAGAAATCGATGAAAAAAATTAGGGGTGCCATTTGACAATATAAAGTTGAGGTTGCTGGGGGTGAAAGGGTGAGTTTTGGGTCACACCTTTTCTCATTAAAATGTGTCCCACTTAACATTAAAGAAAATGCCGTTTACTGCAAAAAAAATCTTGCCGGTTCTCAAGTTATTATGGGTGGCTCGTTTTCAAAAAATCACCCGGTATAGATATTTAATATTATTATCATGTTAGGTTTGAAAGAATGCTTTTGTAATACCCAATAATTATTTTATTATTTTTTTTCTAGAAATCCTTTTTTATCTGTAGAGAAACGTAAACATCTCAATTCTCAATAAACTTTCGCATAAATTTTCACTACGGTTTATAAAATAAAACTTTTGTATTTAACTATGTTTAAGCTTGTCCAGCAATAATAGTTAGTGGCCGATATTTTCAACTGTACTTTACAAAAGTATTAACTGCTTTTTTATAATTCATGTAGATTGAATATATGATAATATAACACACAGTTAAATATTAAATAAAAAATTATTACCTGTTGGAACAAAATAAATCTACAGTGTAATGTACCAGAGTCCATATTTTATGAATTCATCATCACCGTACATCGGTGAATAATTAAAAAATATAACTTTTTGAAGACCAGAGACTGTCAGACACTATAACTCTGTCACATGTAAAATAAACTGGAATACATCAGTTTTTCAAATATTTTGTAAAAATAATCATCTATTAGTACAACAATTATAATGATAGATTCGCGTAATAATTATTATTACAGGAACTTATAATGAACAAAAAATATTGTTATAAATTCTCTATAATTTTTGTGTTACATTTACTATTTTTTTTTCTATTTTATATTGAAAGTTACGAAACGAAGACAATAATCTGATCACATTTTTTTAGCGATTAAATATATGAAGGGTGTTTCCAAAGGTTAGTGGACACTAAGACCAGTACAATTACCTATTGCCCAGTAAGCGACGCCGTAGGTTTGAAAAGAGACGCAGAGCGTCGCATAGCCCGACGCCGCTTAGAATGCGTCGCGCACAGTAGCACTAGAGGGGTCTTATCGCTTGATAAAACATATCTAGCCCTTCGGGAAAACATTCAGTCTACCGTAGACGCGAATGCGAGTTGTTATCACATCACGTTATCATGTAGACAGGCCCCGTAAATTATCTGTAATACTATCGAATTGTTCCAAAATGGCCAAACCGACGCTTTTGTTACACCTCTGAAAACTTTTTCAATTGCGTCTTAAACTATCCCGAAAGCTACTTATTAAGGACACTTGGAAATTGACATTTATAGACTTTGACGGTAGTGTGCGATCCTATTTATTGTTGTTGTTAGATGATAATAAGTGTTCATGTTAAAGTGGGTGTTAAATTTAAATAATAATAATTGTAAACTTCAATGTTCCAGTCCTATAATAATATATGTATAGACAGTCAGTTAAAAATAATATTTAACATATTGTTGTAATTCGTAAAAATTTATAAAATACATTTATTGTGTATATGTGGATAATCCCGTTTCGGTTATCTTATCAGAGCTACTGAACCAAGTATTTAGCGGACAAACAGGTATGATCTCAAATTAGATGATTGATTTGATTTTACCTCTTGATATTGGAACATTTTTTTGTACTTGAAATAAAAAAATGTTACGTGTTGAGATGCGTGAGATAAAATAATTATGTTTTAAATTATGTTGCTTTACTCAGATAATTATTGTTTTGACATTCTTAATTTAATACCAAGACAAAGTATAAGCAAAAATTACAAATTTTCAAGAAAAATTATGACAATTTATTTTAATTTTGTTTATTTTAAAGTTCTGTAGGTAAATATTCAACTATTTTGAGATGAAAGGACTATCTATTAATATTATTATATTAATATTAACAATAATATGAGACATGATTTCACTCATCTGTGCTTGTTCCTCGGTTTGTTCGTTGACTCAAATGTTCTAGTAATGTACACTAATAACACTTGTAAATCATGTAAATGTAACTCAGATTCAAATTTATATTTCACGGTCCTAAATATTAATTTTGCACTTTTTATGTTTCCCTAAAGATGGCTTTTTTGTGCCGAAATCAGTTTTGATTAAAATAAATTGTTATTGCTTTCATTTCAGATTACTTTTTCTGCACTAAAAAGCAGTTTTCGTCAAGACATTAATAAATATTATAAAACCATATTAATATTTAAAATCTAGTAAGGTGCAAAAGCTACTTTACAACATGCTTTATAGATTTCTGTAAATTGTATTTCTTGGACTCTGGTTTTCAAAATTTCATTAAATTTGAATTTTTAATGTACTGATAATTAGATTTATTTGTCGATACGTCAAAAACTGCAGAAGCATTTGGAAATTTTAACATTTACAATTACGTATGATTTCATAGTCGATCTACGTGTGACTTTTCTCAGAGATTTTATCTTATTTTTTTCGTTTAAAAATATAAAATGTGATCCAAAATATACATGCCTTTGTTACTCTAAACATATAAAATGAGGAATTGTTTTATTTTATATACCTACTTGTAGATAAACTAATAAAAATACGTTATACGCTTAAAAAGTTAACTTTTAAAAGTTACGATCCGAATATAAAGAAATTGTCCAATTTAAAATTTGCGTCTACAGTGAAGTTGTAATCTCTTCACTCGTATGGGTCATATTATTAACAATTCTAAATGTCAATATTTTTTCTAATTCACCATTTTTCTAGAACACGTGTAATGAGTGAATGATTCTATCTTTGTTATGCACATTTACTTTTTTCCTTTACCAGGTCTTACGGTCCTCATACACTGCTCTACCAATTTGTGGATATTTGTGATGGCTTATTTTGTATTGACGATAATTAATAAATTCGAAACAGCAGTCTGTAAATCAGGAGTGGCTATCTACAGAGAGCTCTAATAAGTAAACCTGCGATTTTTAGGTACAGAATTTTTGTGATAAAATCTTATACAAAATGAAAGTTTAAATATTCAATCTAGTATTTTCCAAAATCAAGGTTAATCTATGTTTTTTATCTTTTATGTATTATAGTAATAAGTATTGCGCGAAATCTTGATATACATATTTCCGAGCATATTTCTTTTTGTCCCGAGTTTGCCTCTTGCATGTCCTCCAAAAAGTTATTTTTACCAAAATTTTTGTTATATTTAATTTGTGATAGGTAAGTACTTAAGTTTTTTTTTTAATTTTTATTCATTTACGTTATATTTTACAATTACAAAATTAATAAATTTTTCAACTAATGAAGTAACACTGACGTAGTTTTCCACGAAACACCAAAGCACTATACACTGCACTCGACGCGCGTTTCGCCAACTAAGTTGACATCATCTGGAGATGATTAAAACTAAACTTATGCTAAGAATCTACCCTATTTATACCTAAACTATTGTCACAGTTCGGTGAATCGCACACAGATGGGCCCTTTTTACCAACCCCCAGCTGTCTCCTCAGCCATGTGCTTCTCTTGCTCCCTCATCGAATCTTCCCGACCTTCTGATGAAGGTCAGGATGTCACTCATTGCGAGGGAGCTCATCTCCTCCCTTAGAAGCGCCTCAGAACCGAAGATACTGTGTCTCAGGCGCCCAAACGCTTCACATTATCCCAGGAAGTGGTAAGATGTCTCTTCATCACTCCTGCATCTTGGACATGTCGGGTCTTCCTCAATACCTATCAATGATAGATGCCTCTTAAGTCTGCAGTGGCCTGTCAGAACACCGATTAAGAGATTCAGAGTTTTACGACTCCATCCCAGCAACCAGGCCGATCTCGATTTGTTCGGCCCCGTCACAAAATCTCGGGTTTACCTGCAGGCCCTGTTGGTCCTCCAGTTCGTCCTCAGTGTCTCGTGGGCCCACTCATTGAGGGCCGTTGTGACCTGCCTTCTTGAAATACCTAACATAGGCTCAGGCCCGTGACAGGGTTCCTCGGCTCCGAGTCTAGCCAATTCATCGGCCTTCCCGTTGCCTGGAACTCCCATATGTCCCGGGACCTATACCAGTCTCACTTGTTTATGCCTGGCCAGCTCTTCTAGGGCATCCCCACACTCCTGGACGAGAGCTGATCTCGTACTGGGGGAGCACACCGCCTTTAGAGCAGCCTAGCTGTCGGAGCAGATGTATATTATCTGTTCCGCCCCATTCCTAACCTCAGCCCTACCTGCCACCGCTAGGATGGCGTAAACCTCTGCCTGGAAGACCGTGGTGTACGAGCCTAGAGCAAAGCTCTCCTGTACTTCTTTGCCTTCCAGATATATTCCCGCCCCGGAAGACGATCTAATGGCCAGCCGAGATCCGTCTGTATAACACACCAGAGAGTCCGGGCGGAAGTCAATTCTTCCTTCACTCCACTCCTCCCTACTAGGAAGAGTGAGAGAGTAATTCCTTTCCAACCTTAGCTGATCTTTCGCTTCTCTCACCTTCAGGACGGAGAGAGGGATTTCCCTCTCCGTCAGTCCAGCAATTGCTGCGTGACCTTCAGCTCTTCCTGAACACTGCCAGCTCCCAGAATCCCGCATTCTCAGATAGGCCTCCATAGCCTCCCTGTTTATCCACGAGGGAAGCGTTGGCAGGCCTAGCAGAACCTCCAGAGCAACTGTCGGTGTCGTCCTCATTGCGCCAGTGATCCCTAGGCAGGCTAGTCTCTGGACTTTTGCCAGCTTTCGGGACGTCATCACTCTGTCCACGCTCGGCCACCAGACCACGGATTCATATTGGAGCCTAGGCCTGATGACCGCCGTATACAGCCAGTGTAGGATCCGTGGGTTGAGGCCCCAGTTCCTACCTACCGCTCGGCGCAATTGCCAGAAGGTCGCAGTCGACTTTTTGATGACGTTGGCGATATGCGGCTCCCATGACCTCCCAGGTACCTAACCTCCTGCACAAGCGCAAGAGGTTTACCGTACATGGTTGGTGCCCTAAAATCCTCTATTTTCCTTCTCTTGGTGAATAGGATCATCTCAGTCTTAGATGGATTGACTGAGAGACCTGTTTCACCGCACCATCTTTCTATTATTCTACAAGCTACCTGCGTTCTGTTGCAAACGACATTTAAGAAGCGGCCGATCACTAGGACCAGCCCGTCGTCCGCATATGTCTGCGCATAAAATCCTTCCGAAGTTAGGCGCTCCAAGAGACCATCCATTATTAGACACCATAGATGGGGTGATAGGCAGCTGCGTTGTGGACAGCCGCCCCTCACCCCGACGTCCAATTGGCAGTCTCCTAAAGCAGCACTAACTCGTCTCTCTTCCAGCGCAGATTTCACCCATCTGACCAGTACTGGAGCAGTACCTCTAGTCCGAAGAGCATCGTAGATAGTAGTAGTCCTTGCTTTATCAAAGGCACCCTCTATATAAAAAAAATTGCTAGGGTGACCTCTTTATGCAGGAGGGCCCTTTCTACCTTATGCACGACGGCGTGAAGGGCTGTCTCCGTGGACCTCCCTCGCCTATATGCATGCTGATTCTTGTGGAACTGTAGAATAACTTAGATTAGCTTGAACAGCGCGCTGTGTCGCTGTTCAAGCAGCTAACCGACGCGAACGTTTTGGAACATGGATGAAGAATGCGCGAATTTTAAAAAATATTTTAGACCACGGTACCAAATACATCAATTTTAATTCAGTTCAATAGACTTGATAGGTATATTTTAAGAAACAAGAATATTAAGTAGATACATATATGTATTATATCTGATTATTTCTGATTAATTAATAATATAGGTATGTAGTGTGTCAGTTTACTGCTATGTGAAAATATAGAAAATAACCAGCAGTTCAAAAAAAATTTGCCTATTTTAATCGTATATACCTGTATATATTTTTATTTTTACTACTGTTGATTAATATTTTTATTGAGCATATACCATAATTATTGGTAATCTATATAGAGTTGAATAATCCAGCGCCCTCCGTGAAATAAATATATTTAGTCCCTATATCTCACCCACCGGTTAAATTATTAAGAGTTTTGGGATTTCTTCATTTAGTCAAGCTGCTGAAGATATAGACAGATAGGTACTATATTGGTGAAATTTAGATTTGTACATATTGGTAAAAAATTTCCGAACAGTATATGCCCAATGTTGGTTATTCTAAAGTTATATGGATTACACCGATACGTCCTACACTGGCAGATTTCTACTTATTGGGATACAGTTTCAGAACAATATGTGCCCAATATTAGTTATAATTATTCTGAAATCATATGAATTACTTATTGGGAAAAAATTTCAGAACAATTTGTGCTCAATATTGGTTATAGTTGGTCTGAAGATATGTCCCTCCCCACAAACGGCCAAGACTTCCGCGCGAGTTTGACCAGCGGTTTGTAGTCTCACGTTGAAAAGTGTTTGTTAGTGTGCTAGAACTGTCCTATATCGGGCAGGTTTGGAATGCCGTATGGCATTTTAGAAATCTGAAAACTCCAGTAATATTAGTCTTACAAGAAATAATACAATCAAACAAATCTCAGAATTGCAAATAAACTTAAGGAACGCATATAAAATGGCTACTTAGTACATTACAATATTATTGCTTATACCTACTCCACCCATATCGAAAAGTAAAAGTCGAAAAAAACTATAGCGATCGTTTGTGGCTAAAGAAACGCAAAGCATGTGTGCTTGCGCGCTGACTTCTAACCGCTCAGTGTTGCCACCTGAGTGTAACCAACCGTCCCAGGAGCAGGCATAAAATATCCCATATTTTCTTTGAAAATCCCGCCAAGTTTAAATTATGTTCCAATTAGTTTAAATTAGGTAGTAAAATATAAAAAATATCAGACTTTTAACAAACTTTTAATAAAATCATAAAACAATGAACTGAAAAATATATAAAACGACGAAAATTCAAAATAAAAAAAGGCAACTTTCATTATCTTCCATTATAATCTTTGTTAAAAACAAAGCAACGTGAACAATGAACGTGAAAATCGCTCAAGGCCTATTTATAACTTCGGGCAACGTGAATTTTTCGGGGAAGAACATAACCTAAATGGCATCCGACCGACAGTATTTGTTGATTCACTTTATGACCACAAGATAGAGGGGATCAATAAAATAAAACAAAAGCAGCGATCAATAACAAAAGAAATATTATTTAATTGATTTAATGCACAGTTTTAAAAAAATCCCTCATAATTACGTGAATTTTGTCCCTTATGGATCTCAAAAATTTCTCGATTCGGGATATATCCTTCAATGTGGCAAAACTGTAACCACTCCAAACCTTGTGGTCGTGACACTCCACTAATCAACACTTTTGTGTGCGACTTTTGAACGGCACACATCAATCCTGCGCTCCGAGGTGTCCGTATGTGTCTGGCTAATTGTGACTGGAATTTGTTACAGCGCAGCACAGCGATGCAGTCCATGCCAGAGATGTGTCGTATTTGTATGATTCGTATAAATAATACCACTCTTTCCGATGAATCGTATGGTACGAATCTTTGACACCGGTACAGTTTCATATTCGTACTAACATTGTAAGATACCCAGATAGAAATGACTCGAGGTTGAGGCAGTGCCGAAAGACTATCGTATCGAAATAATACAGTACGATGGTGGTCGTGACAAATCGTATCGTTCTTCGATATAATTTGTACTGTAAGCTGATTCTCCGCATAGCTCGGCGGACGAAGCAGTGGTACAAAACATATAAATCTTTTGGTACGAATCTTTTGTATTATAGAGTCAGTACGATACAATTTCTTAAATAGAGTCGTATTGCCCATCTCTAGTCCATGCTCTGCCTCTGCGTTCTTTATGCTGTGCTCTTTATCTGTTCTGTGGCTGTGCCTTTACTCCAAATGTACGAGTTCGAACAACTCTGATTCACTATGTAGTGTGGAAACATGAAAACATGGTATAAAAGATGTTGTTCTAAAAAACTGCGTAAAAGGTAGTTCAATTATTGAACTAAGTTTTACACACGTTTTCATAAAGAACAATTATTGTTCTTTTGTTACCGACTATCTTATAAACATAGTACACAGTAAACATTTTTTCATCGACGTGTATCTGAAAAATAGAAGAAAGGGTTTAAATCTGATTCATATTAATTTTTTCATCGAGCTGTATTGAAATATGCGTTAACACTAGACGAAATATTATTTAAACATTTAAAATAATTATTCACACGATCTGAGTACTATTGATATTTTACCATGTCACCACAAAAATATCAATATCTTCAAAAAGTATTTAACAAAAATAGAAGATCTTTGGACTGGTAATTTATAAAGAACATAATCATAGGACAAATATGTTAGTTTGTAACAAAAATGCAAATTACAAGTTCTAGCTGCTTCTGAATATTACAGTTCTTTTAAATTTTCTGCCGCTGAAATGCCGTGAAAATTGAATTGGTTTTATAAGGCTGTTTCAATAAGAGCACAAGATTTGAATTGCGCGCCAGTTTGGCTGTAATTATGTCACAAAATTATGATATGCCAGGACGATAGGTGACAGATGGGAGTCAGTAAACATGGAGCATTACTCGATAGAACAATGCATCCTGATTGTTATTAAGCCTGGCCAAGGTCATTAATCCTACAGAGATGTACTGGGTATGGATCATATCATAATACTTGAATAAGTACAATAATAAAAATAAAAATATTTTATATATTGTGATATGTGTTTTTGTACTATTTCGTTCGCTTTAAATTTTTTTTTATGTATTTCCTTATATTTTGTAAGCTTAGTGCTGCACATTATTATTAAAGTGTTAAATGACGTTCACACATGTACATTGTATATCTAAGTGATAACTAATAATAAATAAATAAATAAATAAAATAAATGGAAATAAGTTTTATTAATACTGGTACACTTTATAAAAATATGTACAAAACTCACCTTCTTAAGCAGATTTATGAAGTAGCTTGGTTGTCGTTATCACAAACTGGAGCACTTCTATAATAACTGTGTAGCATCAGATATGTTTCTACAGTTGTCTCAGCAAGCGATGTTCGCTGTGGTGAAAAAATATGTTTGTATTTTGAAAAAAACCGTTCGACATCTACGGAAGTAATATAGGCATAAGTAAAACACTCTGTGAACTCACTTAACGCAGCTGTAGATGCACCATCACAAATTTGTCTTAATTTGGTAAAATCTGGATCTTTCCGTAATACACTCTCGAATTTTTCAATAACGGGCTTATTTTTTTGCGTCATTTATAGTCTGTAAATGTGTATTTACGTCGTCCACTATTTGCAGCGATTCCACTAACGAGAACGAAGTATTTTGCAATTTTTCTATTGCGTCGTGTAGTCCTCTATAATTGTTATAAATATTTTTTACATCTGTTTCAAGAGAAACATCTTGAAAGCTTGTCTGGCTTTCCTTAATAGCTGCAGCAGTTAGGGTTGAACTGTAGTATCACAGCTTTTATTTTTTGAAAATATTCAGCATAATAAAAAGCTGCCTTCAACCACGTTCCCCAATGTGTAAGAATCGGCTCTGGTGGTTCCGGAATACCAGGACACAGTGTGTGAAATGCTCGAAGCCGTTTAGGAGATTTGAGAAATACTTTTTTTTGTATTTGCAATGCATGTACCTCTGGAAAACATTTTCGAATCGTTTCTGTTACAAGATGGAACGCATGCACTTTACACGTAACATGTAAAAACCTACAATCGTCTCTTTGAAGAAAACGGCCCGCCAAACGCATTGTCGCAGCACCGTCGTCGGTCACAAACATCAACACTTGACTTGTTGACAGTTCAAATTTTTCGAAAGTCTCCAACACCTCCCGCGTAATTGTTTCGCCAGTACACGCAGTTAGTCTTTTGCTAGCTAGTAAAAGTGGAAATGTTGGTTTAACAGGGTCGAGTACACGTACTATAACATAGATTTTTTTTTACAATCTGTCGTCACGTCAAAACATAACCACAGCCGTGATTTTTTAATGCACTTTTAATCCTATTTACAATGACTTCACGAACACTTGGTACATATCTACGTAACCATGAACGACTTGGTAAATTCACCTGGGGATTGTATTTATTCCAGAACTCCCGAAATACTGGTTTATCCAATATGCGCAGGGGAACACCACAGGCAATCAGCATTAACAGTAAGTCAAACATAAACTGAGGTTCCAAAGAAGACACGCCATTTTTTTTATTTTTATGCCGGTTACTATTGACATGAATTTTACAGCCGTATTTATTCCAGCACATTAAGTCTTGATCACAAACTTATTTTACATCCATCATAGAATAAATCCGGAAATTCACCGATAAATTTATTCACTTTATCAGCGTACGGTCGTTTTCTACTCTTTACGCTCAACATTTTTTATTATTTATTAGTACTCTATGCATCGACCGACAGATAACAACTGAAGTGTGTCGTGTCATCGTCATCGTAAACAAACGCGCGAAGGCATTGGTATTGCGCCCGACATTGAATCTACCATCGCTTGGCCAGGCTTAATTATTATCAAGATCGTGAAAGTTTGATTGCCACGATCTGGAAAGTGCTTCCAATTTTCTGTCGAAATAATGTTCCGCATTCATCTACTGTGAAAAGAATAATCGAAAAATTCGAAAGTACTGATTCGGTTAGTGATGTGAAACGCATGACACGAGCTCGTAGAAGTTGTTCAGGACAAAACTTCATGGTAGTGCGCGAGAGCGTGGCCGAGAGTCCAGAGACGTCGACTCGTCATCGTGCACAAGAATTTGACGTTACAACAGCCACTCTTCAGCGTATTCTCACTAAAGATTTGCATCTCCATGTCTACAAAGTCCAATTGACTTAACAACTTCTTCCAACAGACCATGCACAGCGAAGAGAGTTCACCAATTGAATCCTTGAACAACAAGAAGTGAATGCCGATTTTGCCGATAAAATCATTTTCAGTTATGAGGCCCATTTTCACCTCGATGGCTTCGTTAATAGGCAAAACTGCCGCATTTGGGGCTCAGAAAATCCACGGTGATTCATGAGAAAGCAATGCATCCAAAACGTGTCACTGTTTGGTATGCATTGTGGGCTGGAGGAATCATTGGCTCTTTTTTTTTAAGACGAGGCGAGTAATGCAGGAACGGTGAATGGCGAACGTTAGAGTGCTATGATAACCCAGTTTTTTGTGCCTCAATTGGAAGATATTGCTCTCAACGACATGTGGCCGCTTGCCATACCTCCTGTGAAACATTGACGGTCATGTACGAATCTTTTCCTGATCGTGTCATCTCTCGGTTTTGTGACAAGAATTGGCCGCCACGCTCTTGCGATTTAACACCTTTGGACTTTTGGCTGTGGGTTTATCTGAAGTCACAAGTTTATGCCAACAAGCCCGCGACCACCGAATCGTTGAAGACCGAAATTAGACGTTATATCAACGAAATACAGCCATATGTATGCAATACCGTTATTCAAAATTTCGCCAAAAGAGTACCCATGTGTCAGCAAAACCGTGGCGGCCATTTACCAGATGTGTTATTCTATACATAACTCCCAAATGTCCACATTATAACTCAATAAATATTTCAATACTTTGCTACAGAAAACCATGTTTTATTGAACCTTGAAATATTGCGCTCTTATTGAACACCCTTAGTAATTTTCTTGTTACAATTTGAATCCAAGATCGAGGAAATCGGTAAGAAATTAGGGAAGCTACTGTAAAAACAAAGAGTTTCTATTTTCTTTGAACTACCTCTTTGCGTCACTATCTTCCGAAAGAGATATAAAACTGTTGGTTCCATGTGTCTGCGACGTGAGCACGTTAATGACCCCTACCTCAAAATAAAGGAGCACGCTAGTTGTAGATCACCCTGTATATACATTTAGAAGGATCCCTACCCCAAGATAAAGGAGCGCGCTAGTTGTAGATTACACTGTATATACATTTATGAGTGCTTAAATTGATTACCCATGAGAAATTGCTGTTTTTACGATATTTTTGTCGATTTACTTTCTGTTTTATTTCCCCGATTAGTGTGACTCTAGTGTTTTTCTGTTCTATCCCTTAAAATACGTTCGTAACTTGATGTGACATCTGACCCATTTATTAGGTGCATTTCTTGTATGCCGGCTATATCTTTTGAGTCTAGTGTTTCTTCTACCTCATTTATCTTGTTTGATTACACGCATCGACTCGCGCTCTATTTGGCAATTTTTATTTTATTTGTGTGTTTTAACAGTTGATTTTCTGTCTGCTTTTGTTGGGATAAGTTAAAATTTTTCAGTGGTTTCGTTTCCGTTATAATATTCGTCTTATTGGTAACTGTTTCTTCCTGATTCTGAAGGTGTATTTGATGTGTTTTTGTTTTTGTCGATACTGAATTGGTACTGTTTCAATTTAAATGTTGCTTCTATTTTTTCTATTTCGATTTTCGTATCTTACTACACACTATACCCTCCAAATATATTTTATTTGTCTGAAGTTGCTTAAATACTTGAGAGAACAACATATTCTCTTGCACGGATTAAAACTTCCATTGTATTGAGAACAATTTTCTCGTACGGACATTCAATAAAATGTTTAAAATACTTCTATCAAATAACAGAATGTGCAATTCAAGAGAAAAATAAATTTAGGACAAAATATATCTTTCTTGGGGTAAGATTTTGTTTTGTTTTTAATATAAAAATTTAAATTTCATGACAACTGAAAAAGTGTCACATGAAGAAAACATGCAATTAAATGAAATAATAAAATGTTTTATTTTAAGATAAGTTGTTATTTAAAATAAGATTTGGTTAACTAAAGCACGTTAAATTTGAGAGAAATTTTTTAAGAAAATTTTCGTTTTGTGCAGATAAAACTGTTTTAAGTCAATTTAAATAAATGTATTTGAATTGAAAGAAATTATATTTCGACCAAACAAATTTACGCAAGAGAAATAATTTTCTTGAATCAAACAAACATTTTTAAGGATGTACATTCTTGTCTTGTTGTCGTCTTCATTTGTTACAACTTTTTGCTCTATTGCATGTTTTGTTTTTTCTCCCTCTCCTCATAAGGAAGTGGTTCATAGGTCTTCTAGAAATCTGTATATTTCGTTTCCTTCTTATAAAATTTCCTACTCACTGTCAATAATCAACGTTAATGAATAAATAAATAAATATCCTAACTTTCATTTCAACAATCCAACATGTAAATTAATATGAGGTTTTTATGAAATACATAAGAACCTCCAACTATTTGATTCAATAAATTTATTTTGCTTTACGGGATTTTTTTATTGGTATTAAATTTTAGCTTGTTAATCTATCAATTTAAAATTCTGGCGGAATACATTATTTTAATACATTAAATCCCCTTTGCATACCTGCAGGCATTGCAAATGTATTATTTTTTTTAATACTAATTTCATTATTTTTGACTTTATAGTTTGTCCTGCTCAGTAACGTTTCACCGTTTCGATGATTTATAAATAAATAACTTAAATCATTGTCATGTTTCAGTATTACTTGCTACAATGATCACTTTCAGTGAAACGCAGCAGAAATATGAATATTGGTTACACAAAGGCCTGTTTTGCATGATTTCTGGCCATAAAGATACAAAAGGTATTTGTACTGACCGTTATCTGCTTGACCTACCTAAAAAATTTAGTATTGAATGCGTTAGAGTATGAACAAGAAATATATGATTCTACCGTATTCTGTGGTAAATAAACAGCATCGTTTGTATTAGTGTAAATATAAAATAAAATATTATTTTAGAATCAGAATTTTCTCTATCTATTTTTATGAGGTCAATCCCAAACGTTTTTCAATTTACGAAGACGTAAAATTGAATCATGAAAAGTTGGGGTGATTTCGAGTGAAGGTAATTGAATATTTCTAGGTGAAATGAGATTGAAGTGTAGAGGGTTCTGAGAGCAAAACTTTTGAGTGTTTATTTTTCATTTCTTTAATAATGTGGTATTTTTGAGCTTGAATCTTTAATATTCTTTAATTTGGCAGTGTTTAATAGTTATTTATTGGCACCGATCTAGTGAAATATGGTTCGTTACTTAAAAGAAAAACAAACAATTGAAATTTTGATTATGGAGACAGGCAGCGCATACAAAAAGAAATATGTGTTTTATTTAATATCAATTATTCCTATACTTTTTAAATTAGCAAGGGTAAGGTCAGCAGAAAGAAGAAAACCAAAATTTCAATTAGTTGATGTTTCGTATATTTTGACACATCCTTAGGATGATTTAAATTAGGTTGTCAAAATAATAATAACAGCAAACGAATTTAAATTGTCCTGAAGATGAAATAATTTTATTTCGAAACGTCGACTTTCTTAAAAAACAGTTTGTTGTTTTAATTTTTGGCGTCAATCCCACCAAGTCTAAAGAGAATATACATATAACAGGCAACCACACATTCAGTTAAAATCTAGTAATAATAATAAACGTGTCCCAAAATACAAACAAAAAAGAAAGTCGTGCGTGTCGCTACACCTCCAAAATATATTGACAATTGAATCGTATGACGCAGGTCATAACTTTATCTTTTATCATATTTCTTTAGATAAAGACTTATTACTTAGGTTTACTGTCCCAGTACATTAACAACAATGCACTGTACATGCCGATTCAGTTTTTATCTCTAAACTTACAGAATGGATTCAAAGCCTAAAACTAATACAAAAGGTTTTTATAAGCTTGTGTCTTCAATGTTCTGTTGCAGTAACACATTCTGTTAAAGATTGAAAAATTTTACTTTTTTAAAAACGTAAAAAAATCTAGTTATTTTTTAAATTCCTTATCTAACAACTACATATTAAAATGTGTAATTTGAGGCATGACTGCTCTTGATATCCATTGGCGTCGAAATAACGTGCGATGTTTTACTAATATTTGTTACGCCACGGAATAAATGACGGAAAATTTTACCTTCTTCATATTCTACATTCAGTTTTTGAGAAAGTAATTTTACTGAAATGTTGAAGAAAGCAAATATATTAGTGAAAGAAACAGTAGTGAGACCCACAAATTTGTATTTATCGTCTGATTTTGACTTTTTTTTTATTTGTATAGAGCAAAAACTATAATTTAGGATAAAATGTCACATTTTCTTTATAAAAATCAAGGCCTACTGCGTAATTTTCTTGGGATGAAGATTAAAAAAATCGTACTAGCAACAAAAGTACACCACTGGATTAAGCGCCTTCTGAAATGATCCTCTGCCAAATTTCATAAAAAAATATTACATATTAATAATTTTGTGGTCAAATTAAGAATCGCATTGTTCTTATGAATTTATTTCTTCTAATCAAGTAATCCATGAAATAAAAAGTGAAAAACAAGTAAAAACAACTGGTAACAACATTCAACAAAATTATTGAAATGCCACAAACTAATATAAACGGTAATAACATTCTTGTTGCTTCCACCAATCCGCCATTTATTTCATTGCATTTATCATACTTTTTCGTACGTTTATAGTTACTTTTATCAATTGTTCTGGGGTCATATCTGTACATGCTTCAGTTATTCTTGCGCGTAGTTCTACTGACGCAGTATGTAAATATTTTCTCTAGGGATATTTAAGACTAGACTAGCCGTTCTCAAGCATGATTGAAGATTATTTTGAAAATATTTCAATATTCGTTCATTATTTCTAATGTTCCAATGATGTGGAGCATTTCTGTTTTTAAGAATATGATTTGATACACTCTCTGTTACGTTGCAAACTTTATTTATGAACTGCTCAATATAGGTCTGTCGGGATGTCTGTTATTAAATTCTCTGACAGCATCTCTTGCCAAAAGAATATTATCGCCAACAAGATGAACATGGTAAATTATTTCACCCACACACTTTATGACATTTCATTTCTTTTTCATTTTTTATTCTATACGTTACTTGATCAGAAGAAATGAATTCATAAGAACAATGTGATTTTTAATATGCAATATCTTTTATTGAAATTTGGTACAGGTCCATTTCAGGGGATGCTTAATCCAATGATGTACACAGATTTTTAGTAAAAAAATCGCTAATATGTTTTCTTGAATTTTCAGCCAAAATAAAAATTTCGCATTTTTTGTAAAAGGCGTCGCTTTGTACTAAAGTACAGTTTTACGTACAATTCAAAAAAAATGTTAATAAAAATCGGACGGTAAATACAAATTTTATGGGGGTGTCCGCTTTCAAATGGGTCACACTGTATATACTACATGATATTGTTACACCCAGTAATACATTAAAAATTTTATGAAAATCTGGTAAACGATAAATCTTACAAAAACCAATAAGTTATAACATTTTGATTTTGAATTCAACGTTTAAGACATGGCCAATTTTAATTTTGTAATTTTTACATCACACGATATGGTTTTATTTAACACTCTGTATCTCTTTAGATATTTAAGGCAGACACCAAGTATACACATTAATTCAATCAGAATTATGCTTTTTTCAAGAGTATAATAATATATAGGGTGTTCCATTTAAATTAAGCAAGTTGCCCTTATTTCCGTTTAAACTATAAGTTGCATATGTTAACGAAGCAAGCAAGAGTGCACTCTGGATGTTTGTACGATATAATGCTGATATTTCAAATTTCATATTTGTATCTGACTTGGTTTAGTTGCTATGACTTCTAGAAAGGTAAGGGAATCACCCTGTATACCATTCTTATAAAAATTACTTGGGGGAGTAGCCGTTCGTCTGAGCCTGTTATATTACTTTATACAAGTGGTCTGACGATAGACGTTTTCTTTTACGTAATCCACAATGAAAATAACACTTAAATAAATAATAACAAATAATAAATTTTTATTGGAAACTCCATCATAGGTTATTAAATTTTAGTATGTGCTTTATATTTATTGCTTTATTATTCCGGATTATGCGATACTTTTGGTAAAAAGTATTATTGGAAATATTAGTCCATTTGCACATATGAACCACTTATAGATAAAAAAAATACTGACAAACGTTGTTATCTAATCAGTGAGTTCAGTAAACATACACATGGTAGATTCTTTGGTTCAATACATATCAAAATATAATTTACAACATTTTATTACAAATTACCCAGCTACTGTGATTTTGTTATGATTTATATCTATAAATGGCTTTATTGTTATGCCCTTGTAAAATTTATATGCTAATAATACTCCAGGAGAGTTAGACAAAATGTGAAATTAATTTAGATAATGTTGAATTTTAGAAAAGGGGCTCATATTGTGCTCCTAGACAATATATTAATATACGATATAAATGTGTCGAGCTTTACCTGCTAATTTCTTAAAAATGGCGGAGTAAAAAAGAATAAAAAAAAACGTTATCATTATGTGTCTATAATAATTAATAAACTCGCTAAAATTTTAATAACAGTTTTGAAGAATTGAGGAATTTGAAAAATATTAAAGATTTCTGTGTTAAAAAAATTCCCACTTTGTAAGGATATCCTAACTCTACTAACTTTTAAACCGTTATATGTCGGAAAATGTTTGTCCTATGAAAATAACATTTTAGGTATCGATAAAATGCAGCTTTCTTCATATTTTATCATTTGAAAATTTTGGAGTTATTGTCAAAAACATGACTTTCAGGCTCATTTAGTTATGTTTCAAGGTATTTAGAAATGTTTGATACAACGATCGATTACCAAAAACTATTAAATTTTTTGAAGAAGATAAATATATATGTTTTTTAAATTACTATATTTAAAAAGGATATTCGGGTATAATACCATAAGAACATGAAAATTACCGATAATAATGAGGTTGATCTGAGATGAAAGTGGAAATGCTTATATTTAGAATTTTTTTGTATTTTTGGTAATGAAAAAAATATATAGCTCTATCAACTCTAGAAGATTTAAACAAATTTGTCTCTTTTTAACTTATGTTAAATTGCTCTCCGTCTTTCCCTTTTCTTAGCTAAAACTTGCTACACTCAACATAAATGAACAAACCTTAGCAAAAATTCTGAAAATAACTACATTTGTCGCTCTATTTAAATTTGCGCTTAGTGACGTCAGAAAAATTTAACTTAAATGAAAGGAAAAAAAGAAAATACATGTGTCTCTTATTTTTATCTCTAGTCTTCGATTTCCAAATAAAAGAACGGGAAAATACCCACCCTTTTGCATGAGTTTGTTTTCTTTGTTTTTTTGAAAGTTAAAAAACAAAGAAAACGAGAGAATGCGGTTTTTTATTTAGCAACATACTTCTTTTTAGAATTATGTTATTCATTTGTATGCAAGAGTGAATATCGGAAGAATATTTTCCCAAAATTACTCATACAATTTGAGGAACAAGATTGATTTTTACTTTCTTATACCTAATATAAGGAAGTATAGTAATCGTGATTTTTTTCGACCTCGAGATTTTGATTGATATATACGTTTTGAAACCTCCTGAATCCATTCTGACTATTTTCCGAATGATGTCTGTCGGTGCGTGTGTGGATGTGTGTATGTGTGTATACGCGATAACTCAAAAAATACTAAAGGGATACTTCCCAAATTTGGCAGTTAAGATTTTCAACAACATTTTAGGTGACACATTAAATTTAGTGAATGTGGTACCACCAGAAAAGACATAATGAATGAAAGAATAAAAAAGTTGGGGAAATTGGGCGAAAAGAAAATAAAAATGTTTATTGCATTTCTGGACGAATCTCGATGAATTATAATAAAAGAACATAACTTTATGGAAAAAATCTGTCGGCATGTCTGTAGTATCGCGATAGCAGCCACAGTTTTTGAGATAAAGCTTTCAAATTTGGTACACGTTCTAAAGGCCAAAGACAATGATAAATTCTGTGATGAACAAAATTGGCCAGCTGAAAGGAAGTCCATGGGACCCAAACTTTTTTGTATTTGTCTTTACAGAAAAATATATTCGTGATGGAAGATCATAAATCATGTCTACAATATCAAGTCAATAAAATATATTTTCTAAAATAAAGCTGAAGTAAACTGAAATATTTTACACATTTGGCCTCATAACATGGGGTTAGGATAAATTTAACAGTTTGACATTTGAAAGGTCTAATTTAGTTACAAAAATGTCAATGTCAATAAGAATTAGAAAGAAATTATTAAAATATATGATATGAATTATTATTGACAGTATCGAATGACGCTGAGAATTAATTATTTAAAAGTTATAATGAAACATTTCAAGGTACACTATTAAAATTTAATTGAGGTAAGTGATGAATTAAATAGAATGATTTTTTTAGATCAGGATGATATATACCATTATAAGAAAGTTATGTGCTGGCCACATCAGACATTTATTTATTGGAACTAACAATTCTAATTATTGCTACTGAACGTACATACAATTTAGTAATTAATAATATTACGTTTTGATGATGTGGACGTTGAAGAGAGGGTGGAACAAGCTGAAGCACCATTATAAGGTTGGTCTTGGCTCAGGCTCAAAAACGGGTTTATTGTCGATAATTGCATACATATGACCTTATGGTCTTTAACCATTTATAAGTAACTTGCGTGGCAAGTTATTATGTTAAGTTCTTGTTTCGCCACTCTGCTTTTAGTCAGCTATGATACGGCTGTGTTATTCAATGAATGGTTTGTTATTTTCCATCCTCTGGTGTCTAATCCCATTCTTTCTATTTTTTTTTGTCCAGTTGACCATTTCATTTCTTTCGATTGGAGCGATTTTACCATGTTCCACACGATTTCCAGGAGGGATTAAATGTTAGGAAAAGTCGATAATTTTGATTATTTCCATGTTTTGGTCTAAGCTTATAATACAATCTGATGGCACAAAGATTAAGACTGATTTTATTGGTGACAAGCCACTTATATAGTTAGGTTATGTTTTTGTGAGTGGGTTCTTATGGACTCTCCACTACGGTTATCGGTAGGCCTATTGTGGTCCACTTCTAATTATATTTCACCCAATAATTAATGAAACTGGTAACATTATTGGGTGATAGTATGTTCAGATCCTCTGGCAGCAGTTGCCCTTTGCCAAATATTGAAAATCGGATCCTTTCCACAGCGGGACAAGTCCGTAAGACGTGGACTGTCTTCTCATCATCCTCCAGACATAGGTGGCACTGGACATTTTCCGCCATAGACGGTACTGGACATTTTCCGCCGGGCCGAGTTTATGCAGGTAATACTTTATTCATTCGGCAATGCCCAGTATATACGCCTGTTAGGGTTTTCAGGTTTATCCTGTTTAATTCTAAAAGTTTCTTAGCTCTTGATTTCAAAGGATGGCCTTGGCATTACTTGAGTTTATGCCAAATATGGTTCAATGGCATGAATCTTGGCTTCAAATATAGTTGCATTAATACCTAAACCACTGAGATGAGGTACATTGTGTTGTCTTTCCAAATATAGGATTATATCAATGCATCTGGCTTTTTGACCAGTATTGTCTGTTTCCTCTTTGAAAAATGACTATTTGGCATTTGTATCCTCTCTACGTGTCCAGGCTAGTTCATACGAAAATCAGAAAGTCCTTTTTTTGTAATCCCTTGGGTGTGTATTCTTGGTAATTATCTAGTAACGTTTTTTGCTGTACTTTAAAAATGATGAACTGTCTTTTCTATTACCCTAGTTTCCTCGAAGCAGCCTACTGTTTTTTATGTTTCTAGCATCTTTAGCTGCTTTGAACTCCACTTGTTCAAAAGGATTCAAGTTTATACCGTATTCCATAAAGTACTTTTGTCATTTCATTCAAGCTACTTGTTTAGAGGTTAACTTTATATAATGATTGATTAATTTATTTTAGAGGTTTTTGGTAATCGTAGTCGTAATCTATTTCTCTTTATGTTCATTTGTTCAACATATTGATTAACATCAGAAGAACATCAGATTAAATAAATTCAGTTTGAAGAAACTCTCAGAAATCTAGGAAGTCTAAATATGTTTGAATTAAGGGGACGGGGCCTACAGTTTATAGTGGAGCCCGAACCACTTCATAGGAATAAATTCTTATAATTAAACAACATTTAAATGATTCATCCTATGGAATTACTTGATGGCAAAGAAAATTAAAAGAAGTTGTATTTCGAAATTTAGATCAATTATTGCTAATATTCCTGAACTATAAATATTTGGTGCACACCAGATAAATAAAAATAAAAAATTGAATTAAACGGTAGATTACCAATAAATAATTTAGTGATAAGATATTGATAATATTTATATGTTTGCTTTATTTGCTGTAATAGTTTTTATTACATTAACCATTAACTATCTTCCCATTGTGAGGTTATGGTTGATATGCAGTGACGAACATAATGTTACGTACGTTAAACAAAAATATCGTTGTTATCGCAAATTCTTGAAACTTATATTTAGGCTCGTATCAGATAAAGAAAAAGAATTCTAATTTTAGGCAAAACCAAAAACTGTCTAGGTGTAGTAAAAATCTTATTTGTCTAATATTCTGAAATAGTGGCATTGATTGATCTGCTAATATTTCCGGTATTAACATGTTAGAAGAGCAAAGATAGAGGAAATTTGCATGTTATATACTTTTTCTGACTATCAGTAATAATCACTTTTACGAATATAATACACCTATCTGTCGAAGCCAAAGAACTATGAGACATTTAAAATTATCGATTCATAATTAAGGACACTTACTTAATTAGTGTATTACTTCGTCAAGGTTGCTGCGGTTTAAAACCATTTGATAAAGAGGGAAAGCTTTTAATATATTAGTTCTAAAGGCAGGGATATTAAAAATGTTGCTATGAAGGAGAGATATTCTCAACTTGTACCTCCTTCTTCCTCACCTCCAAACTTTTAAACGGATTGAGATATAGAGTTTGGACAAAATAAGATGAAATCAGTATGAAATCATAAAATGTTTTCACCAGCATGTATTTGTCTTTGATAAGCATAGTGGTCTTCCCTGTTAAACATTCTTATAGTTTGCGAGATAAACATGGCGTATGAGCGACAGATCTTGGTGCTTAAAATCACCATCAAACATTGATGCATTATGTAAAACGGTTCATTTCTTTTTACAAGTAAATCCATTGGAACAAGTAGATATGTGAAATGTGGTATGGTAGGGGATGACATATACAAAGTATTGTTTGCATAGCATGCAAGATATATATTTTTACACGAAAAAGCTTGTCATTTAGGTAAATTGTGAAGACAAGTGGCCCTAAGACCGTGCCTTGGAGTACTCGCTATGAAACAAAATATAATTTGTTTCCTGTGTTGTCCAACCCAAAGATCTCAATGTTGTTGCCCCCTATTCCATATTTATTTTAAAATAAATTACGTTTAACCGTATCGAAGGCTTTTGTCGTGCATATTGCATTTGATGGTCCAGCTGATGGTCTAAATCAAATTAATTAAAATATTGACAATTACTGAAAATTATAAACAGATTTTTATTCTAATGCGTTGTCTAAATTACCAGGAAGTACAGTTTATTAACCTTTCATTAACTCTGGATAATAGCATTATGCTTCATATATTTCAGCATGATTCAGAACAAATTACCAGTGAGGCAGGAGCTTGCGATAATGGTAGTTATTGCAAGTCTATGATGTGTGATTAAGCTTACCTAGATTTTTCTGCGTAAAAAGCTAGTATTGATTTACCAATCAGCATTATTTACTTGAAACAACGAAATATGGTCATTAATCTTAACGACATCTAGATTGAGCTGCATGTTCTCAAACTTCTACAGGGCGTTGCTCTGGCACACTAAATCATTATTTATAAATGATCTACTCAAATATCTTACTGGAAATCTGGTACAAATTTGTATATCAATAGTATATTATGTCAAAGTAACAAAGTTATTCTTAACAGTAACAAAATCAACTGAATTTATTTTTTTTATCGAAAAAGGACATATTTTGTCTCATACTTCATCTTAGCTCAACCTTGTGTGTATTCGTTTATTGTGTGGTGTGAGGCATACAGGCATATATACCGACAGACGCTTCATATTTTTTACAAGAAAATACTACTTGAATTTTCCTATTCATTAAAAATTCGATATGAATTTGTTGAAAGATTTTAATAACGATATAATATCAGCCCGAAAATTAATTAACTCATATAGTTACAAAATTTTACATTTTTTGGTAATAAAAAAAAGGATAAACAAAACGTCAAGGTGCATCCGGCTTTATTTACCAAATTTTTAGTGAATACAAGGCATTGATTAATAACGTCACAAAATTTGTGATGAGTTTGTCAACAAAATGATTATCTCCAGACAATAAAAACAGAAATATCAGCTTAAAACTAAAGTACCTAACTCAAACCTAAAATACATACTTGATACTTCGATCCATGCCAGCATAAACGTCTGCTGATAGTCCTTATACTCAATATGAATGTGATATCGGAAAAGCGCCTGTGGAAAGCCATTAGGAACCGAGCTTTGACACGTAGAGTCAATATATCCAGAGGGGAACATCTACAAAACAAAATTCGTTGCCTTTTTATTTTCTATTACAGTTGTGGAGAAACTGTAAGGAGTTATAAAGAAATTTGCATAGTCATAATGCATTTGACTGCCATCCTAATGGCAACTGCATTTATCTTGGAAATAAATATATGTATACTTAATATTTTTCATCTTAAAGCGTAATTTATAGATATTTGTAAATGCAATTCCATTCTAGCAGAATGTTCGCATGCTGTTATTTTGTTTTATGTGGAATTGACACATTGCTTATAATTAGATACAACTCTACACAGTTTTAAATGCCTGAAAAATTAAGTTAATGAGCCTGTTAAAATGTAAAGTTATAATGTAAATAAAAATTACCATCCTTTGCCATTACTTCTACGGTCATCATTCAGTAGAAATTGATTTTTGAGAAAAATTAGTTTTAAATTTATTAAGTAAAGAAAAGTTTTTTACAAACAGTAACTTCTGTGGTGTTTATGGTGTCGATGGTATGGTATAAATAAAATTATAAGTTAGAGAAACAGGAAGTGTTAAAAATTCTCCGAAGACTGGAAGATCACAATCAACGACAGCACAGAGTAGACTCCCAAAATGTTGTTAACATTAGAAGAAACTTATCGTATCAACGCAACGCTTAGATTTAGATCGCAAAATCAAAAATCTTCTGAAAACAAAAGAATCCATCATTATAAGGTGCATTAAATAAGAATGATTTTGACAGATGATTACAATTTTGCAAGTTAATGTTGGAACGTTGCATTAATGAAATTTTGGTTGTCGAATTCTATTCTCCGATGAAGCAACGATTTGCCTGAACGGAAGAGCAAACTGGCATAATTGCCGATGTTGGTCGAGGAATAATCCACTCCATATTTTGAACACGACACGTGCAGTATCCGCAGAAAGTAACTATTTGGGGAGGTATTAGTAGACATCATATTATTGGGCCGTTCCTTACAGACGGAAATTTAACTTCTTAAAAATATCTCTTACAAAACAACATAATACCTACGCGCGCTGCGTATTCCCTTTTTGGAATAATCTAATTGAAAATACGGTGTGATTTTAGTATGGTCGTGGAAAAGCCTACTAGGTCTCCCGATCTAACACACCTTGATTTTTTATGAGAACGCCTCAAAAAAGACAAGCCAGACAATTTGGAGGATGTGAAATCTCGAATAAGAGCCGAAATGGAGCAAATATCATACAGGGCCCTTCCTAGAAAATTTCTTAAAAGTATTCAAGATCGACTCGTATACTAGCATGCTGTGAATGGAGCCCATATTGAACATTTCTTATAAGTTATCCATATTTGTGTATTTTGTAGAAAAAGCCCTTCAGACATGTCTGACAAAGTGGACTGGTCCGAAGCACTTTTCAACGTGAGAAAGTAAGATGTGCAAATCTCGTAAATAGCGGTTGTAAGTTTGAGCAGGGTTTCTAAAATAGCCACATTCTAGGAAATGTATATCTTTCTTAACGATAAAACAAAATAAATTATTGGATAAATGTATGCTAACTGTAACAATAATTGCAATAATTGTAATAGTAATAAGTTCAAATTGATTAATATTAAAATGCTATTAACATTAATAATAAAAATAAAATCCTGAAAGAGGTTAGCCACATATGACAATCTGGCAACACTCGTTTATATTACTTACTAGGAGCTCTAAGAGCGGGAACATATTTTTTGAATTTTTATTGAAACTGTACTATATAATAAAGCAAAAGTCAAAATATTGACAATAAAACTGACAGTGTGGAAATATTTTTACCGGGAAGGAAATAAGACAATAGGAAATAAAATGGGATAATCACAAATTCTTTCATTTCACGTTCAAATTTATTTGTTTAAAATTTTCAAATCTATTTAATTGTTTGTACCAATTGCTGTGTCTCCAATATATTTTTATTTTTGATGTTAGTTCTAACTTTTTCGACTAGTCCGGATATGTCCGTGGAAATGTGTCCCAATTTTACTTTTCCACGGAATTCACATCTCTAATAATTTTAAATTGATTTTTTTTCGAAAATTTTGCAATAAATAATATAAAATATCTCTCGGTCTGTTAACAGTAGACAGTAATTTGGCGGACCAGGGGTCTACTACTAGAATCTACAACTAATTTTTCAGGCACGGCAAAACCATATATACTTGAAAGTAACTACAAGTACTTCAAGATTATATGATTTTGCCATGCCTAAAAAAATTTGTTGTGGACTCCAGTAGACTTGTAATTGGCTAAGTTACTGTCTACTATTAACGGACTGAGTATGGTAATCCGTAAGAGAAAAAAAAGGGTTTATTTTAAAAAAATGTTAAACAAAAAATAAGACGAAATTATCATAGCAACAAAAACAAACCTTGAGAAAAATCACAGATTACTTAAATATGCGCTGTAAATTACCAAACAAGTTTTATTCAGTTTATTTTTTGATATAGGCAATATTTAACAAAATTACAGTCATTTAATTCTGCTCACTACTCTGTATATGAAACATTTGAAGTGGAAGCCATTAAATTTAAGATTTCCTTATAATTGTCATTAATAGTTCGGCATTTAAAAAAAATAGCGAGTTAAGAAAATTAAAGCTTACAAAAAAAACTTTCTATAATTTAATTGTTCTTAATTATTCTTATTAGCTTCGATTCTCGTACAGCATTTTGCAGTTCAGTTCAATTTACTTTTTAAACTAGGGCAACATTGTCTGTCTTTCCAAGCAGATTTTCCATCAACTTAATTGGATTATAGCATCAGATAACTAAGTTATCGATTGTACTCTTCTTATTTAAAAGTGTCTACCTTAAAATATTTAAATAGAAGCAGACGTAGTCATCTTCAATTTGGTAATTTTAATGTTACTTATTTATCGATTTTAAATTAACCTAGGCAAACTGTACCTAATTTTATACTATCATAATTTATAGTTGTGGTCATTGTGGGGGTATTATTCTAAACATGACATTTAAGTTCCTGGGTAACTGTTTTGTAATACACAGAGTGATTCTTAATACAGAGAGAAAACTCAGATGATAATTCCTGAAATTTTGTTAATATTTCTGAAATGCGTAAAGATTTTTTTATGAAATACAGTATGTGTAATGAAGCTTATTTTGGCTTTAAGAACTTTTTTTTAATCTAACTGATGAGTTTCTTGGTTACTGTTTTTCCCCCAAAAAAGTGATACGCCACTGAGTTTTCGGAACTTTCATGTTTTGAGTTTTTCTTGTACAATGAACTGTTTTGGGTGTAAATAATGTTTGGGAGTGTATTAAAACAAACCCTCTAATATTGCTAAATTTTTAACTGATCCATTCTAAGTGTTGAGAAGTGCATAAATAACTCTCATATAACTACCAAATGGAATAAAAACTTAGTAACGGTAATGACTTCGTTAGAGTTGCATTAAAATAACATCCCCCATATGAACAACAATAATATCACTCTTTCTTTATTTTTTGAGTAAAACCAGATCTCTGTTTGCTTACTAACAAATTTAAGTTAGTCTAGAAAATGTATATTATTCATGAACCAGTTGGCTAAATAAACAAATCTTTACTCGAGCTCTCAAATATATGAATTATATCTACTTTTTCTTCTAAAAGAATGTACTGCACACATTGAACAGATAAATTATTTTTCTTTGCTCATAAATCTGTCATTTCTAACTATTTATTGGAAACTTTTATTCATTGTCTCGCTTAAATTTTAATAGCGTTAACGACTTTTACTGCCTCTTAAATTTTTTTATTGCTCTATAAATGTGATTATAAATTATATAAATTTGACCATTGCCGAGATGCTTTATCATAGTTTTTTAGTTATTTAGATAGCTAGTGTGTCCTTATTACGTTTTATCAAAATTTAATGCATTCTTGGTCTCTCTTGGTGGTCTTGGAGAATTATCAATAAAGTTAATGTTTTTGGAATATTATCTAGACATAATTTATTAGTGTTGGTTCAATAAATATATATTACTCATTAAATTTGGGCATAGTTCAATCTAATTTAAAGTTTTATGGCTGTTTTCATTCAATTATAAAACGATATTTTTTCTTCATCAAACTGTAGAATCCTAAAGACAACAATCGTATGCAGTAACAATTTAGAAGCATTTTATAACTTTGAATTAAAAATTAAAACTTAATTTCTTTCTCAGTTATAGAACGAAACATATTTTACATCCCTCGAAAGCAAAAATTATGAAATATAGATACCTAACATCCTGCTGATATACTGCTGGCTTTATCTCTGCTGGCATTAAATCCACAGAACAGTCATTCGTGATAGTAACATTAAAAATATTTCATTATTAAAATATAATCGTATTTTAGCTGCTGGTGATTTTGTTTCTCTATTTTTATCAACGTTTATCATCTCATTCTATTTCTATGTACATACTACATTCTACATTTCTGATAATTCGGCATGCAAGGATACATTAACAGAAACTTCAGAGTCACTTAGAGTAACATTGTTTGAATCAGAGGTTAAATCTATATGCCCAGTTGTGTTCACGAATTTTAGATTTTTTATAGGACACTGATGAAGTATAACACTGTGTATATTAGATGCCACTGATTTTTGGTTGAAAGTATTTAATTCAGATCCGATATTTACTTCCAAATATCGGACCTTTCCTTCTGAGTACGTGTCAGATTTTCTGAGGAAATCATTCAGTTTTGTATTAAATCTAATATATGTTTGTTTTTTCTGATGTCGTTGGTTTTATATGATATTGATCCAAACATTATATTTGTATGTGTGTAAGGCTTTAACTTATTACAGATGAAACAAAAAGAAGCATTCTGATGAAGAGAATTTTGCCGAAAACGTGTCAGATAACTGAACTAAATTCAATTAGAAATATTGTTAAATACATTAAATTTGTTTTTTTTTATAGAATATGTTTGTTAAATTGAACACAGTAAAAAAAGCTCGGATTTGTGTTAATGACATGCATACGAAATAAGCTGATATTGTTAATTCTCTAGATTATAGTTCTCAACACTCATCGACTGCCTTCAAACTCTGGACGTTTTAACACGTGAAGCAGCACTTTTGAAGTTTTCCCACATTTTGACAGTTGTTGATTGGCATGCTCCACATATTTTCCTCATTATTAAATCGGTCCTAAGTTGCAAGTTGAGACATAATGGCTTTAATTAATTTGTTTGTGAAATTTAAAGTATTCTATTAAGACTTGTTGAAAATGTGTTATTAAATCTAAATTTACAATTTTAATAAATTGAAACCCACATCGCTATATATGTCATACAAATATTTTCTTCATAAAATAATTGAAACTGTAATGAAATTCTGTTACCCTTCTATAACGTTTTGGAAACCAAAATGGTAAATAATAAAAATAATGAACCATGACCCACAAAATATGTCTTCATTCTTAGAATTGATCAAGTTGGCGTCAGATATAATATCTATTTGCAGTATTACCTTGCCGGAAAGGAAGACCCTGCATCAGTAGAGTTTGGATTTCAACGAGTCATAACATAACGTCAAAAACAGGGCCAGTCCAGGAGAATATTTGATATTAATTTGTATACCAATTAAAACCAAATTTAGTGCATCTGCGTATTAGTACATTTTTGTGTACTACCTTACGTTATTTACGTTTAGTTTCGTTATCGTACCTTTGAGTATGTATCTTTATATACGTTATCGTGCGTTATTTATATTTGATTACGTTATCTTACCTTTGCGTATGTTTATCTTTATATACTTTACCTTGTGGTTATCTTACCTTTTCGTGTATCTTGATATACGTTATCTTGTGTCATTTACGTTTAAGTACGTTATCTTACCTTTGCTTACGTGTACCTTATATAAGTTACCTTGTGCTATTTATGTTTGTGTACGTTATCTTATCTTTTCGTAAGTGTATCTCTCTGTACGTTCTTGTTTTATTTACGTTCAAGTACGTTATCTGGCCCTTGAGTATGTGTATCTTTATATACATTATCTTGTGTCATTTACATTTGAGTACGTTACATTACCTTTGCACATGTATCTTATCTCTGAGTATGTGTCTTTATATACGTTATATTTCATTATTTACTTTTGGTTCGTTATCTTGCATTTCGTATGTATTACCTTGTATTAATTACATTTAGTTGCGTTATCTTATCTTTTCGTCCGTACCTTTATAGATGTTATATTGCGTGGTTTACATTTGATTATGTTCTTTTAAGTGAGCCCTTAGCGTATGTAGTCGTTCATGCTGCTATCTTACTAGACTTCTATAGCGATTTCTTTTGCTTATTGGCGGCCTCTCTGACCGCTCTTGCGATTACCTTCCTTTTACCTACTGGAATTTTAGTCGGGATAGGAATTCCTCCTGTTGAAGGAGAGGGGGAGTGTAACGGTCTATTTTTGTAAGATAAATAATTTGGACCGCATTCATTATAAATTAGATGGAATGATTTGAGTTATACAGGGTGAGTCAGTTTTTTGTAGACAAGGCTCCAATCTTGGACCCTCATTACTTCTGTTATTTATAGATGATCTGTGTATTGAACTATGCGATTCTCTGATATTTGGAGATGATTTAAAAATGTCCAGTAATTTACACAAAAAAGATAAATCATATTATGTACAACTACAGAATCAATGTTACGTCCTAGAACGCACAAATACAATCAAAGACTTAGGCATATATTTCGATCCTGAACTCAGCTTTGCCGAACATACAAATATTAAGTCTAAGAATTCAACATATCTAAAATTATTATACTAACTACTCTTACGTAAGATCAAAGAGTATGGAAGCATAATCTGGAACCCCTATTACCGTATCCACAAAAATACACTAGAACAAGGTCAAAGAAAATTTCTAAAATTCTTATCTTTTAGAGCTACAGCTAATTATCCCGAGAGAGGGGTAGATAATAGGTATCTACTGGCTAGCTTTAATTTTGAGAGTCTGAAATTTCGACGAATCTGTTCCGTGCTAATTTTTCTCTATAAACTACTACGTAATAAAATTGATTGTCCTCAAATACTTTCACAAGTTAATCTGCTGATTACTAGAGCGCATTCTCGAGAAAATTTCACATTTTACAATATTCGAGCCAAAAACAACGTGATTAAAATCACCTACATATTGTATGTGTTATAATTTTCACAAAATAAGTCTTTACTTGTACACAAAAAGAGCTATTGAAATATGCTAGACAAGTTTTTGAAATATAAGTTTAATCTTTAGAACCAAAATCTTCTTTATACTTCTGCCTTTTTATTTTATTTATTTACCTTCCTTAAAATGCTCAAATATTACCTTACACGAATTAATTATTCTCTTATATATTTTACCTGTCTTAATTATTATTATTGTTATTTCCTTTCTTCTCAAATACCTATATCTACTACTTCAATGCCTAGTGAGATTAATGTTCACTATAAGATTTACCGTGCTATATATCATGTAGGTACTTCTACTTTTACTATACTCAGCTTCAAATTTTGTATTTTTTTATAGCAACATTATGAATTTAAGTTTATTACCTTAGTTGATAAGTTTATAGTTTAATATAAGCATAAGATTTAAGTATAATATTTTACGTATATTTTGTACTGAAACTTTGTCCTGTAAGCGGGGTTACCTGTTGGACAAAGATCTATGTAGCAATTGCCAATACAAATCATACGAAAATACCAGTCCAACTTAATCAGTTGTTATTGGTCGCCACCATCTTTTTTTTAAGTTTAAAATATACGATAATTCTCTTTAACTAATAAACCTTTATAAGATAGAAAATAGGTAGTTATTTAAACAGCCAAAGTTAATGAACCACAAATAAATGCACAACACATTAAAAGAAGTTAGTCTAAAGGCACCGGGCGGAATTGCAAGTTTTTACTATAAATCAAATCGACAATTTATTGTTCACTCGCGAGACACTCAGAGTTTGATCACAAAGTAATCGTGATGACTAGGTACCTAGGGTTCGAAGAAAACGTTTTGCTGTTTTGCTAAATTTACAGACCTTCGCCTATACATGACTATACTGAAACAATCTTACTTGGAGCTCTTGGACCAAGAGCACGATCAGGGGCCTGTACCTTATCACAGCAGCTTAGCTACTTCATAACTTCCTAGCTCACTAACGTAGTTCCAGGCAAATTAAAGATAACGCACACAGCTACTTACTTTATCATGTCTCCAACTCGTCTGTCCCTTCGCCTCTACCGCTAAAATCACTCACCGTATCGTCCTTTCGCCGCCCGTGCGCGTTGAAACTTCTTGGTAAACAATTTGTCGCACAGTAGCGGCGCACTACATGGGTAGTACAATAGGGTTTATGAAATTATTTTATTCGAATTTGGAAGTTAATCTACAGGGTGAGTCAGTTTTTTTGTAGACAAACTTTAACAGGAGATGGAACATGTTTTTGAAAAGAAAAGTTCCTATAAACATATGTCGTAGAACGCTTCGTTTCCGAGATAAAGGGTGTTGAATATAATTTTTTTTTTTTCGAATTTTTTAAGTATGTATTTGTATGTATTGTATTTGAGTATGGCTTGATATAACAAATATTTATTTTGACTACATTGGAAAGAGATAGAGAATAAGAGATTTCGGCTTTTTAGAATCCTTAACAAACCATATTTAGGTAGGTTTCGTTGAAAGAATTAAATATTTAGCCGATAATTGATAATAAATAAATTACTTAATTTAGTACCACATCATACACTAAAAATCAAAATAAATATAGTTTAAAAAAACTAAAAAACACGCTTTTAAAGCACATCAAACTAAAAAGTGAAAAATAATTATTAATATAAACTGAAAATAATAATGAACGAAAAATACTAGTATTATTGTGAAAAAAGCGTGGGGTGCTCGATATACGAAAAATATTGCACAAAGCACCCCACGCTTTTTTCACAATAATACTAGTATTTTTCGTTCATTATTATTTTCAGTTTATATTAATAATTATTTTTCACTTTTTTAGTTTGATGTGCTTTAAAAGCGTGTTTTTTTACTTTTTTTAAACTATATTTATTTTTAACTTTTTAGTTTGATGTGCTATGAAAGCGTGTTTTTTTAGTTGTTTTAAACTATATTTATATTGCTTATTGATGCTGATATTATAACATATTACGATCCAACAGATATTTCTGAAAAAAATAAAAAAAATTTTTATTTCAGCCGTGAGGTTCGAACTCACGCCGGAGGAGTCTGTCGTTTCGCGTCGACTGCCTTAACCCACTCGACCACCGGGCTAATTAACAATTATGGAATCTACTGACATATTAAGCCTTTGCTTTCACGCAGGGATACGTGAGGAAAGGATTGGCGATCCTGATCAGGATAATGATATAAACTTATCAAATTATTGTATTGTTACCGGTTCTTAATAAGTGTACAAAGTTTCAATTAAATCTGTCCGTTTAAAGTGGGTCAAAATCGAGTCCAAAGAGTCGGTTACAAACAAACAAGCAAACAAACAAACAAGCAAACATACAAGTGAAGCTAATAAAAGCGTGTTAATAACTCGGAAACGCACAGGAATTTCGAAACAGAAGAAGGGACATTATTTTTGTTAAACTGTATGTAGATAATGAAAATAACAGTTTTTTTTTAAAAATAGTCATTGGTGTAGAAGTTCTGTTTAAAAAAGTGGTTGAGCACCCCCTCCACTCCGCCACTGTGCAAGTTCTTGAACATTCTTATCGCTTGTTTTATGCCCCTTAATTAATAGGCATTATCCCCCAAACATGGAAAAATCTAAGCATTCGTTTATAAGTTATAATGAAAATTCGAGAAAAAAAATTATATTCAACACCCTGTATCTCGGAAACGAAGCGTTCTACGACATATGTTTATAGGAACTTTTCTTTTCAAAAACATGTGTTCCATCTCCTGTTAAAGTTTGTCTACAAAAAACTGACTCACCCTGTAGATTAACTTCCAAATTCGAATAAAATAATTTCATAAACCCTATTGTACTACCCATGTAGTGTGCCGCTACTGTGCGACAAATTGTTTACCAAGAAGTTTCAACGCGCACGGGCGGCGAAAGAACGATACGGTGAGTGATTTTAGCGGCAGAGGCGAAGGGACAGACGAGTTGGAGACATGATAAAGTAAGTAGCTGTGTGCGTTATCTTTAATTTGCCTGGAACTACGTTAGTGAGCTAGGAAGTTATGAAGTAGCTAAGCTGCTGTGATAAGGTACAGGCCCCTGATCGTGCTTTTGGTCCAAGAGCTCCAAGTAAGATTGTTTCAGTATAGTCATGTATAGGCGGAGGTCTGTAAATTTAGCAAAACAGCAAAACGTTTTCTTCAAACCCTAGGTACCTAGTCACCACGATTACTTTGTGATCAAACTCTGAGTGTCTCGCGAGTGAACAATAAATTGTCGATTTGATTTATAGTAAAAACTTGCAAATCCGCCCGGTGCCTTTAAACTAACTTCTTTTAATGTGCTGTGCATTTATTTGTGGTTCATTGACATTGGCTGTTTAAATAACTACCTATTTTCCATATTTTGAAGGTCTATTAGTTAAGGAGAATTATCGTAAATATTAAACTTAAAAAAAAGATGGTGGCGACCAATAACAACTGATTAAGTTGGACTGGTATTTTCGTATAATTTGCATTGGCAATTGCTACATAGATCTTTGTTTTTTTTATTCATTTAGTCTTGAGTTTATTTGATTTATCTAGTTAACTACTCTGCTTCCCCGCCCAGAGAAGAGAGTCATACATATTGCTATTTTGATTAAATGTATTTTGCTATCAGTTTTTGTTTTATTCACTAAAATTTGATTTAACTATTTTAATAATAGGGCGAACCTCATTATAATAATAATAATATGCTTTATTTGCCCAACAGGTAACCCCACTTCAGGAAAAAAGTTTCAGTACAAAATATGCGTAAAATATTATACTTAAATCTTATGCTTATGTTAAACTATAAACTTATCAACTAAGGTAATAAACTTAAATTCATAATGCTGCTATAAAAAATACAAAATTTTAAGCTGAGTATAGTAAAAGTAGAAATACTTACATGATATATAGTACGGTAAATCTTATTGTGAACATTAATCTCACTAGGCATTGAAGTAGTTCAGATATATTTGAGAGGAAAGGAAATAACAATAATAATAATTAAGACAGGTAAGTAATATAAGAGAATAATTAATTCGTGTAAGGTAATACATAATTAATTCGTGTAAGGTAATATTTGAGAATTTTAAGGTAAATAAATAATATAGAAAGACAAAGGTATAAAGAAGATTTTGGTTCTAAAGATTAAGCTTATATTTCAAAAACTTGTCTAGTATATTTCAATAGCTCTTTTTGTGTACAAGTAAAGACTTATTTTGTTAAAATTATAACACATACAATATATAGGTGATTTTAATATCACGTTGCTGTTGGTTGGCTCGATTATTGTAAAATGTGAGATTTTGTCGAGAATGCGCTTTAGGAATCAGCAGATTAATTTGTGAAAGTATTTGAGGACAATCAATTTTATTATGTTTATAGAGAAAAATTAGCACGGAACAGATTCGTCGAAATTTAAGACTCTTAAAATTAAAGCTAGCCAGTAGATACCTATTGTCTACCCCTCTCTCGAGATAATTACCTGTAGCTCTAATTTTAGAAATTTTCTTTGACCTTGTTCTAGCGTATTTTTGTGGATACGGTAATAGGGGTTCCAGATTATGCTTCCATACTCTTTGATCTTACGTAAGAGTAGTATAATAATTTTAGATATGTTGAATTAGTAAATAATTTCCAATTTCTTATGATAAAGCCTAGCATTTTGATTACTTCTTTAGACTTAATATTCGTATGTTCGGCAAAGCTGAGTTCAGGATCGAAATATGTACCTAAATCTTTGATTGTATTTGTACGATCTAGGACAGTAACATTGATTCTGTAGTTTTAGATAATATGATTTATCTTTTTTGTGTAAATTACTGAATTTTTTTAAATTATCTCCAAATATCAGAGAATCGCATTATAGTTCAATACACAGATCATCTATAAATAACAGAAGTAATGAGGGTCCGATATTGGAGCCTTGTGGTACCCCGGATGGTGCCAAGTATGTCAATGATTTATGTCTATTGTAAAATACAAATTGCTTTCTCTCTGTTAGATATGATCGACAAAATTTTTGTAGGTTTAAGTTAAATCCGAACTTTTCTAACTTTTGTAGCAGCAGCTGATATTCAATGCGGTGGAAAGCTTTGGTAAAGTCCGTATACAAAATATCTACTTGACTCTGTTCGTCTATGACTTTAGACACGGTTTTACTGAATGATACTAGGTTCGTAACAGTAGATCTGTTAGACATGAATCCGTGTTGACAAATATATTCGATTGTATATAATAATTTCCAGCACCTTTGCAAAATTGCACAGAAGAGAAATTTGTCTATTATTGTTTACACAGGACATATCGTCTGCTTTATAGATGGGAGAGGGAACTGTCGATGACCTAGGTATGATTTGGACTCCACGATAAACTGTAGGGCCTCGTTTCTCTTTACCCAACACAAAATCCTAGGATTTTCTGGGGGTTACTTCGGTGACTTGAGAGGCGGTTAAAAAAAACATTTATGTAGTGGAGAATCAACATAAATATGCGGATTTTCAGTTCTACACATCCACATATTTTGGGAATTGAGATATCCCGAAAGATGGAACCATGATTCGTTAGAAAAAAATATCAAATTGAGCAGGTCGTCATTCATAAAATTATTGACAAGCCAGTACGTGAGACGTCTGGGGTGGTCTGTCGGCAAAAGGGCTTGATATGATTGCATTTTATATGGATGCATGCCCAAGTCCTTTACAATCGTTGGGCATGTTCCATAAGAATATCCAATTTCCTTAAAGAGACGTTTCAAAGGTTTTATAAGCTCTTGTTTCATACGTTGACGAACACGTCATTAACAAATTTTTCTGTAAGAACGGTTGGCCTACCAGCACCTATTTTATGAGTCACAGAGCCAGTTTCGCGAAACACACCAATACAATTTGTAACACATGCATAACAATCCTGTGGTATTACTGCTATGTCTAAGAAGTGCTCCCGAAAATCGTCCAAGCATAAACGCTGACTGTATTCCCAAATTCCATTAACTAGCACACCATTTCGAAAATAAGCTTCAGTGATGTAAGTTTTGTGCTCTGTGGTATAAACCAAATGAATCAAAAACTGCTTTTAAGATTAGAAAAGAAAGAAAACTTCAACAGAACTGCTTGGCAAATTTTTACAATCAGAAAATGATTAACATAAATGTACGACACTAGCTTCGTTAATCATTTTAGAATCCATGACCACCTTTGACCAAGATAATTTTTGATATCACGGTATAGAATAGAATAGAAGAGAATAGAATAGTATATTTTCATGTAAGATATACATAGTATATATATATATATGAACATCACAAAGATAGTTAAAATAGTTAAAATGAGGACAGTAAAATTACAATTAATACTAACAGTAATACATTTTATAGATTAAAAAGCATATGTAGTCATATAATTTCATCAGAGATTTTGTTTAGAAATTTTTCAGAATTACTGTGGCTGATAGTTCAGATATTCCTCAACTGAGTAGAAACAGTTCAAGAAACTTTTTTCAGGCAAAAATTAAATTTATTTAATGAATCAATGGCTTTGATTTTTGGTGGTAACTTATTATACATCTTAATACCTGCATGATATGGAGATTTTTTTATATAAAGTTGTATTATGATTTTTAATTTTTAATAGGTGACCTTGCCTGGTATTGTATAGGTGATTGTCAGAATTGGTTTCGAATATGTTTCAATTTTTTTTTCACAAATTTAATGGTGTTTAATATGTATATGCTGTGAACAGTTAAGATCTTATTATTTTTGAAATAGGGTATACATATATACAAACGAAAACCAATCTCTGAATACGTTTGATTATTAAGATTTTTTTTTATGTATGTTATTATTCTAGGCCTAATACCTAATTTCAGGATAAGGAAGTTTTGTATCAACTGGATACTATGAATTAGAAAAATATGTTTTGCAATGCAACGAAACCATAATTCCATATACATATTTGGCAGCGCAAAACATAAATCGTTTTGAAGATTACAGCTAGAAAAAATCATGCTAATGGAATTACGCTCGATAAAACAATACTTAAAGAATATGCTTTCTAGTGATAACACATTATCAATAAATATTTTAACGTGATAAAACAATATTATGTTAAACTAGAGATAATCCTTTTCAAATTAAAGCATATGACTTAAAATAGAATGTCAATCAATATTTTCTGTTTTGCATACAATGTTAAAATGTTTAGATAAATAATCCACGGTAAATATCGCGATAGTCATTTAGATTAGCCAGCTACACTTAAATCAATTATCTGTTCTATTGGGAACAAGATCTGATTAGTTGATAAATGAAAAAAATATTCTGTATTTAATAATTCATTATTATAAAAGCTAAAAATAATGTACTGAAAAGTATCGTTTTCAGAATGTAGACCATTGCTCTTAGAAAAAAATTTACCTGATCTAAGGATACATTTTTTTCCTATACTCAGACATGGAGAATATACAGGTTGAAACAAAAAAGCATGTGATATATTTAATAACAGAATGTGAGTAATATAATCCTATTGACCTGAAAAATGCTTTCTTAAAGAGTTACATGCCTTCGAATTTGCTGTATCTTTGTAGATATCTTCTATTTTGGTTCAATGGAAAAGTAGTACTAGCAATATTCTACCGAATTCTGGCCAATTTCTCCCAAATTAAAAATTGGCAAAATGGCAAAATGTCAGTAAGGAATAACTTTTCTTACTGCTGTCTGTGTTTGTTGTATCTTGTACAGAAATAGTACATGTATCTAGTAGTAAAAGCAATACATTCCTGGATGACGATGTAAATTGATGGCCGAGGCGTTAAGCCGAGGCCAACAAGCATTGAAGTCCGGGAATGTACTTTTACTACGAGGTACACATACTATTTTTTCTGAAATCGCAATCAATATTATTATAAATTAAGGAAAACAGAAAAAACTTTATTTCCTATTTTTATTTTTTAGAGGACTTCCAGCCAGGTACATAAAATAAACAATTTATCCTACGTTTCGTCCGAGTTTTCGGACTTTTTCAAGGTTAAAAGCTAAAAAATAATGGTTTTACATAAGTCGTAAATTAGATTAGTGACAGAATACATCTCTAAAAAAAGTGTTTTCTTACCTGTTTTTTATTGAAGAAATAATTTATACTTTAACAGCCAACAACTTGTAAAATATCATCTATAAATTAAGAAATTTTTATTAATGCATAACATTTTTTTATTACAATCTAATTGCTTATGAAATCATTTCCTTGACAATCACTGTTTATTTATTGTTGTGATAAAAGTCTGATTCAGGGATGAACCCCAAAATGTACAACAAATATTCTAAAATTTGTGGTCAATTTCACCTATTGCGAACTCAATCTAATTTCTATTTCCTTGACAATTGATGTAAAAAGAATTTGACAATATTTCTTAAATTTTTTTAGTAAGTGCGCCTCAAAAAAGAACTCCAGCGTATAATTTTTTTCATTTTCATTTACAGAAATAATTTTCGTTGATTTAGTTCAGGACTACGTATTTCTACAATGTTTCGCATGTGCCAGACGCCATCTTGCACTTCCGGAACTGACATAAACTTTCGTTTTTTAAATGGGATACCCTGACCGATTTTTTTTTAAATTATTACAACGAAAAAATAAATCCAACTACTGATTGGAAAATTAGTAAATTCGATTAATAGCTATGACTGAAAATCATTTTTATAAAATAACTCTGATGCATCAATAAAATTATTATATTTTCTTGTGTTTCTGTTTATTAAACTATCATCAGAAAACTAATAATATTATATGGAATAATTATAATACAACAACATTTTTAATAACTGGGATTTAATTAGTGTGATAACTCGTACATGTAAATATTTTTGTGACCAGTAGTTCTATTATTTATTGTAATATCAACTGTTAAAACTATAATAACAGTAATGAATGGCTTTGGGTATAAAAACTAACTTCAGATTTCCATAAAGGTACTCTGATGAATTAATAAACGTTTATGAAAATCTATGTATTTTAAAAAACATTGTAAATTGCTGAATAGTTGTACTTTGCCCGAGATGGCTTTTGTCTCCTTTCAAATTTCCATATCCTGATATTCCACTGTCACTTAGAGAATGACAAAGATTATGTCTTTCCACTCTGCCTTGTTTCTGATGATTAATGAGAACTTATAAAAGGAACTAGGTCAGCTGAATTTTTTGTGTTCTAAAATGGATATCAATCTCAGTATCATCGTTTACTAAAATTTTACATATCACCTTTGAAGGAAAAGATAATTATTTTACACTTAAGTGGTTATAAATCATAGATAATTAAGTGTAAAAAACGTCACAGGATTCTTTCATATTTCCTTGGTTACTTGCGAAATCTGTTTTATATTTGGCCACATCTGGAGTAAAATTTCATGGCACATAAATAAAGCCGTATCAGTTAACGCTGCATATGAGATGGCCATCCATCATTCCGTTTAAAAAAGTACGTCATTCCTCATACCCTAAATAAATTTAACATGATAAATTATCAACTGCAATTTGCAGCCTTTTCTCGGTGTTACTCAAATTTATCTCGTTTATTCTACACTTTGGAAAATTTTGTTCATTCATTTACACATTAATGATCTGAGAGATAAAATACATTAGCTAGATTACTGCAGTATTAAAACAACATGTCAGAGACTTACATCGTTGCTTAATATTATTGTATAATGTATCACCCCATACGATGTGAATACGATAATATTCAAAATGTCGTAAATGTCAAAATTGATTTTCTGGTTAACAAAAACTACAACTTATGCAAAATGTATCTTCTTCTCTTATTGTATATCTTTGTATTGATCCGGTTTCCACTATAAGAACACTTTTTCCTTAACACTAAATATATTTATTATTCGGTTTATTAAACCATCATCAGAGAAACTATTAAGACTAGATTCATAGAATCTTGGAACCCAAACCCCTTACTGCTGTTATAACCAGGATATATCTACAAGATGCTGATGAGAACGTTGTCAGGACAACGTTGGCGATTAGCGAAAGATCAGCCGATATTACAGGCAAGATCGCCTGATCTTTCGCCAATCAAACATGTGACATGATAGACAGACAGCTAGGTTTATTTCCGGTCCCATCAATGTACCTTCAGCGTTTGTGTCTTTTGATGACTGTCTGTCTGTATGTGTCTGTCTTCTGTCACTGCTCTTGTAAGTTAACTTTGGATAATTCATATTTCGACACTGGTATCTATTCAAATTCATAATTGCTTCTTTCAAATTACAATTTATTTTTTTCTCGAGGTATGTTTTCAAGTATAAACGATCGAACTTCGTTATATTGGTTTTCGTAGTTGATTAAAACAAATTTTATAAGACAACAGGGTTTAAAATTGTAATTAATTCTTGTGCATAAAAATAAGCCAAATTATTGGCCTGAAAAGCTGACACAAAAATAAGAAATTAAACATTTTCGTATACAGAATTAATGGAAACAAAATACAGGCCTATCTTGAGCAACAGTATGTTGTCAGATATAAATTGTAGAGCCACAGGAAACAAATTATTAACTTCGTAAGAAATCGCTCTCGAAATTAAACATTAATCATAAGCTTTTAGCAAGAAAATGTTATGGTAGGTTCGCTAAAAAATTCCGACACTTTCAAGGGAAAATTACGTTAGAATAATTTATCACTTTGAAAACAAATTGATCGACGGTAATGTGTTTGGTTTTGAAGAGACGGAAAAAGTAAAAGGTATTTTCCGAGGTATTTTTGCTATTTTCTCTCGTGCTCCTTTCATGAATAAAGAACGATGTTGGTAGGATAAAGGATGCAGGATTTCACGCTGTAAGTCTAAGATAGATATTTATAGCTGAGCTGATAGATTGTAAAACTCAGGAAGTCTGCCGGATTTCCTTACATTACTCGAAAGCAGTGCCATAAAACTTTATCAATAAAAAGTTATGATATACTTCATAGAATACGTACATATACAGGCTGTTTAAAGTTATATCTGCACTATTTCCAACTTTTTTGTTAGTCGAGCTACAAAGTCGGTCGAATTAGCAAACTAGTAACTAGTGTATTTTTTTATGCTGAATACAACGGTGAAAACAACTGAACATTGTATAGTCGAAAGATCGATTGAAATATGTATACTTCCTGCAAAGATGATTTGGAAATTAATGGAGGAGCACAAATAATCCTATTCAGAGGCCATCTCGTTCACCTGACATAACACCTCTACACTTTTTCCTTTGCAGCTAAGCCAAAAATGAAATTTACAAGAGGAAGTATGAGAATGTGAACGAAATTTAGAACAGTATCTTTAATATAACTAATTATGTTGATGGTAGAATCATATTAAGAATAACAATGCCTGGATGTCTGAGGAGCATTATCCAAGGCAATGTTTTTATAGATTCACTTTAATCTTTTGTAGTATGTATCGATATCCACAGCGTTATTCCCGATAAATAAGAATAAGTAATTCTTTTAAAGTCATCGGTGTCTTGACTAAAGTGAAAATTTCGAAAAATTGATAGGTACATCCTCTCTTTTAAACGTTGAATTCACAACGGATTCGCAAAAATATATATGGGTGATCCCATTTAAAAAATATATATTTTAATTGATTTTTTGAGTATACAATGTTCAATTGTTTTTTGCTTTCACCGTTGTATTCGGCATAAAAAATACACTATTTTGCTGATTTGACTGAATTTGTAGCCCAACTAATAAAGTTCACAATAATGCAGTATTATTCCAAAATACAATAATTATTTACTCACCATAGTATTTTCAAAAAGGATGTTGTGAGATTATGGTCCAATATTTTACTTTAATACGCAAATATGTGTTTGCTGATAAATTAATTTCTGAAATAGGATTTCCAGTTTTTTTAATTTTCATTTTCAATGTAATTTTAAATCTCAACAACGTTGTGTTGCTAATTATTTGCCCAATATCTTGGTAACGAATATGATGACATTTTGACAATTTTGATTTATTTTTAATTATTGAATCGATCTCGGATAGGACGGAAGTTACTATTGAGACACCTTGTTTATACCATGTATACAATTTATACCATGTAAATTTAACCACGAACGAAAAACTTTTACATTGCATTAGCAATCAGTATAACGTTTCATTTTCAATGCATATTAAATCACCTCGAAGGTCATGTTTATATGCATAATGCATATGAACAGGATTACGAATTTTTTGCTTTTTACTTTTAATTCTAAACTACAAAAAAAATAACTTTAAATTGCTGGTATGTCGAAAACATATTTACATTGTATAAATAGCATGAATTATACATTTTTATTATGAAAACATAAGTTATAATATGTGCTTTCTGTATTCCATTCTGATTTTTACTATTACAAATAAATCTTAAAAGTCATTCTGATTGGTATACAATTTGTTACATATCTTTCAAGTTGCCAATCTTCATTTACATATTTATTCTAAACAGGAAATCGCTAATGCGTGTTATAAGTAGTCGAATTCTTAAGAATTTATTAAATACATAATGTTTATAAACTTAATACCTCTATTTGAAAATGAAAATATTTAAATTTCATTTTCAAAACAAATTGAAGGAAAAACAGTGGAAGGAAGCTGAGAGTGAACTTGAATCGTTAACATTTGAAAGCTATTGTAACAAAGTTCTTCTAATTATTTTGCTGAAACAAAGCTGAAACTTTTAGTCTGTTTTCATTTCATTGTGAGTGTGTATATCCAGAATTTAGTTTTACTGAATTAATATTTTAATAATATAGTGTTCTTTGGTAGATTAAATAATGTAAAGTTTTCACTCAAATATAGTTCTAAAAAATAATTGTTTTTGGGTATATATAGGTATGTACAGTGTAGCCCAGTTTTCGAGGCAAAAACTTAATAATTGCGTACAGTGTGTGGAAATAATAGGAATTTATTCAATGAACATAATTCTAAAAATGCACCATAACTTGGATACAAAGGTGTTGAGGTTTCATTAAAAAAAGTACGGGGTTACATACCACTTTCATAGAAATAAGTAATACCCATATAATATTTAAAAAAAAATGCAAACTACTAAATTGCCCATGGCATTCTGAAGAAAACGTGTTGTCAAATTCAAATAACATCACTTACGTACCTGTCAAATAAAGTATAATTGTTAAACAATTATTGTTGTAACTGCACGTATGAAATATATAGCTACATACAGGGTGTCCTAGCTTTCTGAGGAAGTAAGATATTAGTTATTTTTTAATGATTTTGAAAAAGTTTTTAAGTGAATTCATGTAGGAGGTGAGTAGGGGCACAATTGGAAAATATCCTCATATATATAGAGTGTGTCGGAAAAAAGTGACAGACACAACATACGCTTTTTTAAATGGAACACCCTATGTATTTTTTAATTTTTAAATTCTTCATAAAATTTCCATCATTTTGATATATCATAACTTATATCTGTCTCGAGTAGTTTTTGAGTAATTCTGGTTTAATTAAAAAAATTATCACAATCCAGCACCTCAAAATATTATCGCATATCAGTATTTATTGAGTTAGGAAAACACCGCTTTAATTTTTACTCACCGACACCTTGATCATTTTTAATAAGCAAAAATGGAACCCAAATATTACACAGTGTGTCTCAAAAAGTCGTTTCAAATTAACAAATTTCAAATGTCAATAGGTCCTTTTTTAAAATGGCATCCTATTTCTTTCATTATTTAGATGGCTAGATAATTCAATTCCCTTCAAAATAAATATGAGGTACCCTATACTTAAAATTAATAGTTTTGGAGATATTCGCAAATATCACCTAAATGTGGGCTTTCTTATACAAAATTATTGTTGATTTTCATATGGTGGGCCATGTAAACAGTTCTTGCTTGACAGCTGTCATATAATTGAAAACTTAAAACAGATTATAGCGTCTTAATTAGAATTCAGCGTGTGATATAATTTGTTATCCGTCTTTACTCAAATTAAAATGAATTTTACCAAACACGAATTAGTTAACATGATCTACACAATTGGTTAATGCCACAAAAATGTTTTACTCACACAAAGAGTTTATCATCAAAAGTTCCCCGATGCCCGACAACCAAGACGAGAAGCTTTAAACAAACTAAAGCAAAAATTTGATGAAACTGGATGAGTAGAATATCAGAAAAAGGGGAAAAAACATTACAATATCGGTGACACAGGAAGTAGAGCTAAATACTTTAATACATGTTGAAGAGAATCCTGAATATAGTACAAAAGAATTAAGTTTAGAAACAGATTTAAGTAAATCATCAATAAAGAGAATTTTAATGAAGCATAAGTACCATCCTTACCACATAGAGTTGCATCAAGAATTAAAAGGTACCGATTATGAAAAGAGAATAAGATATTGTAACATACTAGAAAAAATCGAGCCTAATTTTATACATTGCGCTTTATTTACAGATGAGGCTACTTTTAATAGTAATGGGGCTGTAAATAAACATAATTTACATTATAACTCCACAGCAAATCCACATTGGATGAGGGAGGTTGATTTTCAGAATAGGTGGTCTTTGAATGTATGGGGAGGTATTATCGGAGATACCGTCGTTGGTCCTCATTTTTTTTTTTAGAAACAATGTGGTTCATGCAGGATGGTGCTCCAGTTCATTTTTATCAACATGTGCGAGATCATTTAAATAATTGGATGGAAAATAAATGGATCGGAAGAAATGGTGCAATTCCTTGGCCAGCGCGTTCACCTGATCTTACGCGCATGGACTTTTCCTTTGGGGGCATGTTAAAGAAGTTGTATACCGAACTTAACCAACGATTAGGGATGAACTGAAGGATAGAATTAGAGTCGCATTTAGAAACATATCACCAATTATTTTACAAAATGTAAAACATAACTACATTAAACGTTTGCGCAAATCTGTCCAGCATGAGGAACACCATTTCGAACATTTAATATAGTTTTGTTTATTATTAATTTAATTTGTTTCAAATATTTAAAAGTTATAATTTCTCTTTAAAAATTCTTTATTTCACTCAATGTTAAGTTTTACTTTTATTTTGTAATTTTTTCTTATAAAGTTTTATTCAATAAATTGTTTTGTTTTATAAAATGAGCAATATTATTTTATTATTTAAATGTTAATTCAGACGCCTAATTCTTCATTTCCATAACGGCTGTCAAATTTTTTTTCTATATTGAAATGAAGAATAAGAAAGCGCACATTTAGGCGATATTTGCGAATATCTCCAATACTATTAAGTTTAGGTATAGGGTACTTTATAATTATTTTGAAGGGAAATGAATTCTCTAGCCATCTCAATAATGAAAGAAATAGGATGCCATTTAAAAAAAAAGAACTTATCGACATTTGAAATTTGTTAATTTGAAACGACTTGTTCAGACACACTGTGTAATATTTGGTTGGGTTCCATTTTTGCTTAGTAAAAATGATTAAATTGTCGGTAAGTAAAAACCAAAGCAGTGTTTTCCTAACTCAAATAAATACTGATATGTGATAATTCTTTGAGGTGCTGGATTGTGATAAGTTTTTTAATTAAACCTGAATAACTCAAAAACTACTCGAGACAGATATAGGTTATGATATATCAAAATGATGGAAATTTTATGGGAAATTTAAAAAATTAAAAAATATATAGGGTGTTCCTTTTAAAAAAACGTATGTTGTGTCTGTCACTTTTTTTCCGACACACCCTATATATATGAAGATATTTTCCAATTGTTCCCTACTCACTCCCTACATGAATTCACTTAAAAAGTTTTTTAAAATCATTAACAAATAGTCAATATCTTACTTCCTCAGAAAGCTGTGGTCGTTTAATATAGAAAATATCAAATTTGGTTGGTTTTTTATGTCCAAAAAATAACTAGTAGATCTCACACTTATTTAAATGTTGATCAAATTTTAAACAGCGTTCATTAGAAATAACTAAATCAGTTCTATGTATACCTTGACAGTAAGGCTATTATGGACGTTCACGAGCTCAAATCACTTAAAAGTAACTTCGTACCCTACTAGAGGATCCTTTGATTCTAGTATCCATTAAAATTACAGTCTCCCTCAAAGCCAAGCAACACAGAAATTGAACCCTTTATTGAAGAAAAAATTGAATTAAAATGACGGAAAATAGAATTTATTATTTGATTATACGAACAGTTCTTTGTTCCGAGAGCCTTCGTATCTTTAATTTCGTATTATATCGAATTTATGTGATTTAAACATAAAAAATATATTTGGTAAGTGCACGTATTCATATTAAAAATTTAAATGTGATGTATTTACTAAATCTTTACCACCTCTTTGCATTTTTAACTATATTATAATCCAGAAGTAGATTGAATGCTTAAAACTGTTAATTATATCCAGATTGCTTGACGAAATACTGATGACCGGTTTGGTATTTGTGGAAACTACAGTCCCGCCCATTTGAAGTGGATCACCAGCAATTAGAGTGATTTTAAAATTGATGTTATTTCTATCTACCCCGTACATTTCCATGTTATACATATTTGATTTTTGCTCTATAAGAGAATTTTTAACCAATTATTTCGAACTTGTTTATTTATACAGAGCCGCCAACATGTTTTCTCACCAAGTTTAGCTTGTGGGGTTTGCCAGAAACGGTCTGTCAGTATGCATCACCCTGTAAATTAACAGGACTCTTCCTGAATTTATAGCATTTTTTACATTTAGAACATCTTGGATACTTTAGAAGATACGATTTTTCTTGTAATGCTATACATTTTCTACTTGTGTATTTTGTATTCGACCATGGAAAAATGACACTTTAATTAATATTGTTATTATTGACAGTTTTAAAAAAGTTTTTTGAGTACTATTGCTCAAAAAAGGCCTTGGCGTCGCTTAAGCACTGAAGATTTAAATCAAGCTTTTGGCATATTGGAATATAGTAAAACCTAAATAGAAGCAGCAAGAACACTTAGTGTAAGCCAGTCAGTGACCGGTAGAGTTTTACTCACGGAGAACTGGTGGGAGAACAGGAATAACGACCCCCAGAACAGATAGATTGTTAGTAACTAGTGTCCGTTGCTCAAAATTGCCCAATATTGAGGACTTTATTATTGAGACACCAAAAACTTTCAATAGCCAATAGAAGAAACAGACTGATTTGGCGGCTGTGTTTTTGCTGATGAATCTAGAATATGCTTATTTTCGGATGATAATAGAAATCGCGTGTGGAAAGAAGTGGAGAACGATTTTTGAAAGAACATGATATTGAACATGTGCCTTTCAACAGTGGCCATATTATGGTATGGGGTGCCATTTATAGTGAGGATAGGAATCAACTTTGCAACTTTGTTAACCGTACCGTAAATGTTGAACACTACTTAGAAATTTTGCACCAACATATGGAGCCTCATGCAGATACTCTTGGTACAGAATTTACGTACGCAAGATCTCACAGAACTCAACTGGTTAATATTTTTTTCCTAAAGGAGAATCTAAACCGAATAGTTTGGCCAGCTACATCGACTGATGCTAACCCTATTGAGCACATTTGGAACTATTTAAAAAGGTGTATATAAGAATCGCTGTTCTAACTAAAAATATTGCAGAATTGAAAAAATGTCATAATGGAAAAGTAGGATAACATCCCTCAGGACATCATAAACAATGTAAAGACAGTATGTCACGAAGATGTGTAGCCATCATGTAAGCCCGAGGTGGTCCTACTAGGTATTAATTTGTTTTAATGCTTTTATTATTCAAGTACAAGTAATTGTTCAATGTGTAGTAGCGTTTAATTTTAATGTGTATTAATGTACGAGAATTACATGTATAGCATTATAAAAAAAAATTGTAACAAGTATCCAAGATTACGAAATGAGAAAAATGCTATAAATTCAGGAAGAGTCCTGTTAATTTACAGGGTGACGCTTACTGACAGATCGCTTCTGAGAGACCACACAGATAATGCCAAATTTGACAAAAAAAAAACGTGTTGGAATTATACACTCCATATAAAAAAACAGAAAGTCCGAAATTGGCTAAAAATTCTCTTATAGAGTAAGAATCAAGAAAAAAAGTCATGGAAATGTACGGAGTATTTCAAAAATAAAATCAGTTTGAAAATTACCCTAATTTCCGATGATTCACTTCATATGAGCGTGGGCGAATTTTTGTCTTAGAGAATTAGAGTTTAAGAAAATAATAGAAACATTTTAAACATGAATTAATTTTCAATATTTTCAAGTCTGTGCATACCCACAGAAACTATTAAGCTATCGTCACATGGTTATGGACTTTGTACCCAATGTCAAAAATAATAATCAAATGTGTATTAATATTTATTGTTGGTTGTATAAATAATTGTTAGTTTAATTAATAAGTCAATAATAGTAGTATTTTATTCAATGGATCTGGAATTAGTCTATCAAAAACTAAGTATATTTTTTCTGCCAAAAATAGTATATTGTAATAAAAGTGTGGCAAAGGCTTCATTGCAAAACTATGTACGAAAGTTCGCTGCGCTCGTGTTCCTATCATACGAGTTTTACAATGAAGCTTTCCACATGTGTGTGTGCTATTTTTCCACGGTTGTGAGGTTTTTTCCTTTAAACTCTTCCCAAAATTTTAAATTTGCCGCCTGTCAGATTTTATTTAAAATAATAAAGATCAAGTACTACTCAAACGGTTGTCATGACTAACAAACAAAACAAATTGATTTGCTAAATTGACGCGTTCTGTCTTGTATCTGCTACTTTTGATGAAGTGATGAAATCAGACGAAGATATTATTGCAGAAATTGTTGCAGCCGCTGAGATAGGTATGTGAAATTTTTAAATTCATAAACTACCCCGAAACAAAAGTATGTAATACCAGTAGGTTGATTTATACCAATGCAATTGCATGTAGTTTACAAAAAAACCACATAAGAAAAATATTTATAACTAGATCACTATTATTACATTTTTCGTAATCAAAGTTCAATGATCTATCACAGATCTAATTTTGACTGGACTATATTTACAACATGAGTACCAGTACTAATTTAAATTTGAATAAGTAAAATTTAAAAAAATATGCACACAATAAATGATTAATTATTTACATCAAGGGCGAAATTTTTAGCAAGTACATAAAAAAAAAGAAGAGTAAAATTTAACTTAACCTCCGAAAGTTGAAAAGTGTGTTAAATTTTGGTTTCTTCAACATCAGACTAATATTGTTCCATTAACCAAACTGCAGCCTTACAAAACTCGACGATGAAATTAATTGGCTCTTGACTTCCAACACTTGTCGAAAACACAAATCGACCCTCTAATCCAGCTCTACTCGGTACATTAGCAAATCGAAATATGAAGGAAAATCTTCCTTTCGTGAACTGGTGCCGTTAAAAGAAGGTGACTGTTTATACGGAAGATGTCCTACTCACCTCTTTCACCGAAAAGGCGAATACGTTGAAATCTACGATGTGGTCAATTTACTCAAAGCTCAGAGCACTTGTCATTGGAAGAAAATGTAGACATTTCGAAGTTTCTGAAACTAATTGCGTTTTTAAAAAGAGAATCTGTAGAATACAAGGCAAAGAAATCAGAAGTATTTACCAGAGATCAAATTAATGCTTTTTTTACGCTTCTGATGAGTCATTTTTACTTCTAAAGGTAATACAAATTTCATTTTCTTTTTCAATCTGTTGTAATAAGACATTATATTAGGAAGTGTTAATTATTGGAGTGGCTGGTGCCCTCAGAAGGGAGAAGTTAATGAATATTACCATAGATGACATTCACAACAATGGAGAATTTTTGCTCATAACCATTTCAGATTCTAAAACTCATAAATCTAGGACGTTTTCGGTTACAAAAGGAGATAATTGGTTGGATTTTTATCGTCGAGTTGTTCAACTTAGACTTGCATCCATAAGACATAAACGATTCTTCATTCAATACAAACATGGCAAGTGTACTGTTCAAGTAGTAGGGATAAACACGTTTGGACAGATGTCAAAAAAATTGCAGAATATTTAAAACTTCTTAAACCTAAAAGTTTTACTGGGCACTGCTTTCGCCGAAAGTCAGCGACTGGTTAACGCTGGAGCGGTTCTTACCAGTTTGAAAAGACACGGTAAGTGGCGTTCTTCAACAACAGCAGAAGCATACATAGCAGGATAGTGTTAACAAAAAAATAAGTGTCTCCTAGAAAATAATGGGCGACAACGAAAATGCCATAAACATTGATCCAGATGTTTTCTAGCATTTCTAACAATGTAAATGTTCCAGTTTTTCCAAGCATTAACTTAAGTAATAGCAATTCCTGTATAATTAATGTACATTTATAGAATATAATTGGTATTACTAGTTAAATAATATAATTCTTTATGGTAAACACACGGCGTGCGGCAAAGTGACATTTTCCGCAGTCATTTTGAAGTTAGAAAATTTGACTTTCAACACAATCGTAGAAAAACATATTTAATAAATAAATATTAAATATTTAGTTCAACAACTTTAGATCCTCGTATATTTAGAATAAACGATTACGAAAGAAAGATTGTAAATTTACACAACAAACTTAAAGTGCTTTGTTTGTGTTTCTGATTTTGTCTGCGATTTTGTTGCCTAAAGCTTAATTCAAAATTTAGTTTGATGATTTTTTTTTCGAACATAAAGTCAACAGAAACTGAGGGTAGATGATTGCAATACAACAATATGCAATCAAAATGTTTACATAATATTTGTGTTTATGTTTAGTCGAATATATTGATTTATTTCACAGTATTGTGGAATATAAAATTTTATGTTTGTTTTAGATAAATTTATGCTACAGTTCCCATTAATATTACACAGGGTATTCCTCAACAAGTACCTAAATGTACGTAAGGTTTGTCATCTATAAAATAAGAAAACAAACAATACAGAAAAAATTTATTAGTATCATTTCCGTTTTATTTATTAAAAATATGCATGTGAAAGAATTAAAGACTGGCTAGTATTGCATTATTTATACCAATCACGTAGTTGCGTGGAATAAAATGATGGCCTAAAAAATAAATAAAAAAAACCGCTGCCAATTACTTGGGGATCAGAACTTCCTCACCGTAGGAAAACTCGACGTGTGCATGGTGACGTTTCAAAAAAAGTCACTTTGACGTTTCAAAAAAGTCACCTTGAAGACATGTCACTAATATTTTTTTTTAGACATTGTGACCGATTTTGCTCATTAACGAACTTCCTTGACCTCTAGAATGTGTATACCAAATTTGAAAGCTTTATCTCAAAAACAGTAGCTGCTGCCGGGAACCACACAGACAGACACACAGACAGAACATTTTTTCTGTCTGAAATTTTGTGTATCGTCGAGATTCGTCCAGAAATGCAATTAAAATTTTCAAAATTTTTTTCACGAATATATAACTTCCTCACTTTGAGGGGTGAGGAAGTAATACATCACAACAAAATAATATTTAGGTTGTCAAATAAATGTGCTTTTTGACATTTATCCCGAGTGAAAGGGTCATAGAAATGTCAAAAATATCAAACAAAACCACAAGTTGGCATATGTTGGAAATAAGGCGATGGTTGCTAGGGTGAAAAATAAATCTTGTTTGAAATAAGTCAGATTTTTGCGTTCGAGCGAATAAAATTGTGAAAATCGTTTGAAAATGCTGTCGGATTTACTGTACCCCTCCTGAAATAAATAAATATGCTGCTTTTAGTAGTAAAATTTTTTAATTATGAAATTTTAGGGGGCTGGAAATGAAGGTGGGAAATGAGGGCGGAAAATGAGGGCGGGAAGTGGAGGTATGTAATGTCTCACTTTCAAACCATCAATAAAGTCAGTAATGTCAACATTACATATACGGTTGTAAATAAAAATGTTAACGCTGGGTTACCGGTGCTCATAGTATCGCACAAAATATAAATCTCTTGCAGCTTCAGCATTTCAAGCACATTCAGTGTAACATATAAATGTCTGGAACGTTTCGAAGTTATCAAATAATATGATGTTATCAACGACTTTTACTAATTATGAAAGACAATGAAACTGTTTTTAAACTGTTAAACTGCTATTTCGAAATTCAAGGTAATTTGATATTATTAATAAGTTATATTTTAATTGTTTCTCATAATATGGTTGCAATTTTTTTCGATTTTTTGAAGCCAAAGACAACTATGGTTCCTATTTGAAATAAGAATGGGACATATCTTAAAATTTAATAGTGATAATTTTTTTCTTGAAAAATGTATCTTATTCTATGTGGAAAAGTGCCTGTAGATAGTTTTTACTGATTGAAAAGATATTCACAAATAAAAGAGTTATGACGGTTTTTCGAAATCTGCCAAATGTCAATTTTCGCCGATATCTCGAAAACGGTTAAAGATATCGAAATACGGTTTTTTTGCACCAATCGACGTTTCACGAAAATCTAACTTTAGATACCTTGGTTGGTTTTCTCTATGTAGTGTAGAAGTAAAAGAAACATCCCATATCAAGCAATTTGGAGATACCCTGTATACCAGGTGACCAAAAGACCAGATAAGACTTTCTCCTTTATTTTTCTAGATAAAAATTGAAATTAGGGTGCAGGATATTTGGCATAAAATTACATTTTTTGACCTAACCAAACCAAAAAATATACTTCCGGTTTAACCGGAAGTACTAGTAACTTTTTTTATTTTAAATAACATCCTGTATATTTTTAATCTTATCCGCTGAATGTTTGAATTATATTCACAACTGGTTTTTCATAATCAAAATCGAATCAGAAATGACCTTGAAAAAATTGAATTGTATGTGATTACCAGGTGGTCTCACGAAAATCATTATATTAAAGTTTATAATACCTAGTAAACAGCTAGGTATTAAACGAATAATATTTTTAAACAATTTTCACACAAAACAAATGACTTTAAAGAATTTATGGCGTTTTTTAAAATAAATGTCGAACTGCAGTTTGAAGTCCTTTTATGGATCGATTTTAAATTTTAATACTGTGATGGAAAATTGATTTAAAGCTTTACCGAAAGCACGTAAAAAATTTACAGGGTACCATTAAGAAAATGAGTTTTGGTTGTTTAATTTTTACAGAATATTTATTAAAAATAAAAAACGCCATAAATTAATTAAATTGGCAAAAAATCATTTGTTTTGGATAAAAAAATTTTAAAAATACCTTTTGGTTAATACCTAGTTGTTTACTAGATATTATAAACTTTAATAATATGACATTCATGGCCACCTAATAATCACATACAATTCCATTTTTCAAGCACAAAGGTGGTAATTCAAACCTCTATTGGATAAGATTAAAAAATATATACAGGATGCTGTTTAAAATAAAAAGTTACTAGTACTTCTGGTTAAATCGGAATAGTAGTTTTGGGCCTGGTTTAGTCACAAAATGTGTTTTTGTGCCAAATATCCTGAATATTAATTTAAAATTTGTATCTTAAAAATAAAGAAAAAAGTGTTCTCGTGGGCATTCGGTATACAGTGTTCCATGTAAAACATATTCTAATCAATCTGTTAGATGTATGTATATTGTATTAAAATTTTAATTTAGTCAAATTATTACTAGGTTTATTATTAAAAGAAAATTACCTAATTTCGCGTTTTAGATATAATCATTATTG